>OY740720.1:7596326-8246592 GCA_963513945.1 Hydrotaea diabolus
ACACCAAGAGTAATGCACCAGCCAAAAGAATGAAGTAATGAAAGCTTTTAACATAATTAAAGTATAATGCACTTGTAACCAAATAAAAAAGAAAACCAGGACCACACGACTCGCACAAGTGAAATTATAAAAAAATCCAAAGAACAGTCGGCAAACAACATTCGGGAAATGACGGTAAGGGACGTCAGAAGGATGTTGTGTACACTGGATGGGCCGGACGACAGTTAAAGAAAGAAATTGTCCATAAACACAGGCATTTCTTAAGTTTTTATCTGGAGCGACTCCACAAAGAACTTCCTCATACACAGGCACATGCCGCAATTCCCCTCATTGCAACGCATAGGGGGAACTGGAAATGGACACCGCACTTCAGCCGACCACTACAAAGACTACGACCACAACTACTTACTAGCGTCATGCACGGGTATAATAAAGAGTTAAAAAAGGGATACATAGTTCGAAAGAACCAAAAAAACAAAAAATAATGGAAACAATGTTTCTTTGAGGTTTTTGTTTTCCAGGAGTGTTTTGTTCAGAACTTGCGAAACGCCATAAGTTGTTCCTGCTGGTTGGTGGGAATTTTGCTTCGTGGTTTTGTTGGGTTGGTTGCGACGTTGGTACGTTGTTGGCTTTAAATAAGAGTTTCTTTGGTCCTTTTTGTTTCCAGAGAAAGCGGGGAAAAAATCAAATTTCCTGGGATCCAAAAATTCCGGAAGCGAAAATAAGAAATGTAAATTTGATTGACGTTGAACCCTTTTTTTATTAGAAGAAGTAAAGCAAACTATCCATATATCAAGTAAACACTCCCTTTTTTTTAAAAAGGA
Organism: Hydrotaea diabolus; assembly: GCA_963513945.1. Lineage (NCBI taxonomy): Eukaryota > Metazoa > Arthropoda > Insecta > Diptera > Muscidae > Hydrotaea > Hydrotaea diabolus. The sequence goes on from OY740720.1 coordinate 7,597,151, forward strand.
ACCTTAATTGCACAGTTCTGCACTATAAGCTTCTACGGAAATTTTTCATCCTTATAAATAGGGATCAACAAAATCAAAAAATATGCGCAAAAATCGAATAAAAATATTCACAAAAATAATTTTGTTGAAAACATGGTTGTTGGCTTAAATTTAAAGTTTTTTTTCTGACCTTTTTTGTTTCCCGGGAGAGCAGGAACAAATTTAAAATTTTCTGGGATCCAAGAATCCCGGAAGGGAAAATATGAATGTAAATTTGCTTGACGTTGAACCACTTTTTATTAGAAGAAGTAAAGCAAACTATTCATATAGCAGGTGAACACTCTGCTTATTTAAAAAGGAACCTTAATTACACTGCTTAGCACAATAAGCTTCATTTTTTTTGATCCTTATAAATAGGGATCAAAAAATATGTACTATAAAATTCAAATATGAGCAAAAAATCAAAAAACTAAAAGTAAAAATTATTCACAAAAATAATTTTGTTGAAACTATGGTACAATAAAAGAGTTAGAGTTATGCTAGCAGCTGATTTATAATTTTTTCTCGTACAGGGTGGGCCAAAAGTTACCATGGGGTTAAAAACTTTAATAACTTTTTCGTTTATTCATTTTTTTATTTTTTCACAGATTATTTAATATACAAAATGGAAATTTGTTTGCACTGAGTAAAAAAAATAATGTCACGTCAGAATTTCTGCAACAATGTTGGCCTTCAGTTAAAGGATTGTCTCGGGCTTGTTCACATATACTTGCTCCTTCTAATAAACCCAATGAAAATATTCGGGTGCTGACAAATCTGGCGATCGCGCTGGCAAGATAATTTCCGAATTTCTGGAAGTTATTCGCTCTCCAAAAAATGTGAACCACCCCTTAACGTCAATTTTTTTTGGCATTTCATTTGATATTTCTCGATTTCAGACTAACTCAAATTGAACCATGGAAAGATACACAAGCAAGCAACGCGTTAAAGTTATTCAGGCTTATTATGTAAATGCATATTGTGCACTTCGTGATTTTTTTGGCCAATTTAATCGTCCAAATGTGCGTACAATAGGAAAAATCGTGCAAAAATTTGAGCAAACCGGGTCTGTAGGACATGAAAAAAACAGTGCATGCTCGTACTGCAGAAAATATTGCTGTTAGCGATAGTGTGGCAGAAGAGCCGTCCACCTCAACTCGTCGTCGTGCATAACAATTGCACCTCTCACGCTCGCCGTTGATGAAAAGACTTGCATTTACACGCATGCAAGGTGCAATTGACTCACGAACTAAAGCCTCATGACCATTCCAAACGTCATCAATGGTCAGAATGTTGGCAAGAAATTTATCATAAACAGATGCCGCTCTCCATTTAGGGTTACAGCACTTCCATCTTCTTTCTCGAAGAAGTAAGGCCCAATGATATTTGCAGATGTGACCCCGCACCATACTGTACACACAATGGGGTGCAATTGGCGTTGATGAATGGCTGTTGGATTTTCAGAAACTACAGTTCGGCTTATTAACACAACCATTCAAATGAAAATGACCTTCACCACTCATGCCTTTGCGTTAAAATAATTGATCGCTGATTTTAATAATAAAATTCTATTCTGGTTCTTTGTTCAGTTGTGAATCTCTCCATTTTTTATTCTCCGACTGTTTTTTATGTAATCTAAAAAAAATAAAATAATATGTAAACGAAGAAGTCATTAAATTTTTAAAGCCCATGGTAACTTTGGCCCACCCTGTATAGTTTTAATAAAAAAGTAATTTTCATACAACTCTGATTTATGGCAGATTACAATGAGCTTTATCCACATGAGCACGCCCGTTCGAGGAGCAGTCGAAAAGTAATATAAGTATTAACTGCATCAAACATTTAATGTTTTGAAAACTTTTCCCTGAATGGCAGAATCTATTGATCCTCAGCCACATAAGTAGCAACAAAAATAAAAATACATCAAATCGCTTGAGCTTGACTGTCAATTTGTGTTGTCGAAACCTTAAGAGCCCGACCACAGCCATGCCGCATAGGGAACTATGATTAGAATTTCTTTTCTTTCTTGTTCTTGTCGAAAAATCACAATCGTCTGGCGTCTAAACTTCTCGTTTTTTGTACACATAAACACTTTGTCTCAATATTTTTTTGCTACAATGTGGCACCTTTCGCCCAATGTGGCACCGTTTCGCTAAAATTCCATTGAGAAACAAATGAAAAACTTCTTTTAAATCATTGACCTACGAGTATTAATGGCCATTAATTTTAGTTTATAGCATACAACCCCATACTTAATCGGTATTAAAACAAGAAATACGTCAAAATATTTGATATCAAAGCCTTTACAGGCTAGTTTAAAGAGTTTGTTTAAAAGAAACCATTGCGAAAAAATACAACCACTGCTTAGTGATTAACTTTTAAACATTTTCCGCTTTCGCTTAACATCAAGCTTCTTGTTTTGCGTTTCGTTTTTGTACGTTCAGATTAGGACTATTTAAAGTTGGAGATTAACTTGTTGACTCTGCACTTCCGGGTTCGCAAGACAAGTACAAAACGAACAAAACAACAACCGAGAAAAGGCAACGTGAGAAGGATTGTAAGGACGATTAAACATGAAGGCATCTAATTTGTGAGTTCTTTTACTTGATTCCTTCCAGTTTGGCTCATCCTTTCGTTTTGTTTAGAAGACTGCCATTGCTCGGCTTTCAAGAAAAAGTTATTGTCGTAATTAAAATTGAATACGCCGGACGGAGTGGATGTAAGTAGTTTCAGTTTTGTTTGAAATTTCTTTGAAAAAAACAATTTAAGGCTTTTTTTAGAGCAGAACGTGATTTGATTTATTAAGCAAAAGGCTTGTTCTAAAGAGGCAATACCGGCTGCTACACACTAATGTGTAGATGGCTGAAGTATGGAAGTAACTCTGGAGAAGTATTGCAGCCATAAACATCGATTGGGTAGTAGCACGTATTTTATATTTGTTGGTCTATAAAATATCTAAAGTTCGTGTTAATAATAAAACAAACATGATTACGAAACTAAGTTGAAGATAAAATCGTTGCTAAAATTTATTGCGGATGTATTTCCATTTAAAGTTATTTTAATGAAATGGTTTTGATTCTCACTAGTGTTGTAACGAATATTTGCATTATATGAAACATTCGCAAAAAACAATTTTGGAATCTTCGCATTTCCAAAAAGCAATTTTCAAAATTCGTCAAAAAAAATTTCAGTTAAGTTTAAATTAGTTGCGAATTATTCTTTAAAAATGTTTGTTTTTCCTTAAGCCTTGTTCTTGATCACATTTTTCTCGTATATGAAAATGTGTCTGGCACACTGCAAACATTTTTTTTCAATTTCCCTGGAAAATGTTGAAATAAATTTCACATAAAATTATCTTCAAAATCAAAAATACGAGTAATTATTTGTTTTTGGATTCACATAAACCAAATTTGGATTATTTGCATTCGAAAAAGGTATATTTCGCTTTCGCAACAAATATATATCACTATTCCCTCTCGCTAACCCGCTTTTACTACATCCCTAATTCCTACAATGTAATAATAAAAGGCATCCAAGTTTTCAAGAGTTTCTTATAAATCAATAACTTCACATAGCCTCAGGGAAATTCTAGAGGCCTAAAATCGAAATAGTCTAGAGGCGTTATAAAGATCTCGAAGACCAATCGCTTGAAGAATGCGAATGCTGTTCTTAAATAAGTCGATGTAGCACCGCAGTTTGGAAAAACATGGCTTTATTCAAATAAGACAAGATACTATCTGCAATAATGACTGTACTGTTAAAAGCCTCAACAATACCAACGCCACCTACACGCAGAGAAAAAATATGGTTACTAAACGGTCACGGAAATAATAATATTTACTTCACAATAAAAGTATGTTCGTCGCGACCATAGCATTGTTTTTTGAATTTAATTTTGATTGCCGCAATATTAATATTGTTGAAGTGTAACAATATTATTATTGCTAGATTAAGAAATAAAAAAATGGTTGTAGGAACAATATAGAAACATTGTTGGTGGGACAAAAGTATTGCTTTTTTGGGTTTTTTGTTAACAATAATATGATTACGGCAATCATGCAGTATGATAGTAATTTTTTATTCATTTGTATAATTTTTTAGAACAATGTTACAATGTTACGGACCTAATGCAATAATAGTACATTTTATATGGAAATTAAAATTTTTCGAACAAACTGCTATGGCTTAACCTATCTGAAATATTTTTAATAAGAACGCTTACGTTTTTTAAACTGATTGTTTCTACTGCTAAATAGACCACTACTATTATTTTGAATTGGATTTATTTTTAAATAATTTTCATAATTCAAATCTGTTTTTGACAACTTAGCCTAATTCTAATAAATAATTTTGAGGATCATAGCATAATTGTGTGTATACTGTGGTTGTAGGGATCATATCATAAATGCGTGTGAATCATACTATGGTTGTGAGGATCATACTATGGTTAAATGTGAACCATGCTATGGTTGTGAGGATCATAATATGGTTGTGTAGATCATAGAATGGATGAGTGTGAATAATGCTATGGTTGTGGGTATCATAGTATGGTTATGTGTGAATCATACTATTGTTGTGAGGATCATAGTATGGTTGTGAGGATCATAGTATGAATCATACTATTGTTTCGAGGATCATAATATTGTTGTACTACAACCATATATCCAACAATACTATAATGCTCTTGAAATATTGTTATCCCAAACATACTTTTTTCTACGTGTAAAACATAAACGGTTACTTTTTTTTTAAAAATAAGGAATCCTCGTAAATTTCCTACACTCCAGATGAGGAAACTGGGATTTTTTGTCACGTCATTTAGACTTAAATATGTGACAGCGCATAGAGAAAGCGCATAGAGAGAGAAAGGGTGAAAAAACAATTTTCACTTTTTTTTGATGTGGACAACATCTGAGCATGAGACCGATCCCATGCCCAAAAGTGTTCCCTCCCAAAGATATGCGCGTTTTATGAAAGTGGTGGTACACCAAAGATACACGTATTTAAATATTTAAAATGGCTCTCCTGAACAAAACTGGTTTTTACCCTTAGGTCCCTTTCTATTTTGCTCGTCACATATACTCTCGCCACTTAACGAAATATTCCCACAAAATTGTGATTAAATTTCGGTTTTGTGTGCTAATGAGGTCATTTAGCTTCAATTCAGGTACCTGTTGGAACTTACAAATTGGATGGATTAGCTCCAATTGCTACGCGTAGTGGGAAATCTACTAGTCATGTTAGTCCTCTTAAATACTACGCTCTTAAGCAGCAGTTGCTCGAATGGATAGAAATGTCGGTCATAAAGTGAAGGTAGTGAACCAATCAGTGACATCTTAGCCATTTTACGCAAGGATCTCGATTTGAAGGCTCAAGATCCAAGATCCAATTTAAGAATTTAATCTGCCAAACGGGACATGGGGCAGCTCCATGAAGATCCGCGGCATTGTGCCGAGACACATTTCTACGTAGAAACTCTAAGAGATTCTCGAATTTCACTGAAATCTAAAATATATATGTAAGTATTTACTGTTTGGTGTGGTTTATGAGTGGAATCATCGGTCCGCATTTCTTTAATGAGATCATAATCGTCAATCGGACAGTGTCTCAACACTATAACAGGCTTTTTATCCCCTTTACCGAAGAATGGAGACGCAATAAAGTATATATTTTATAGATCGTTGTAAAATTTTAAGGCATCTAGCCATGTTCGTCCATCTGTGTGTCTGTAGAATGCACAATAGCAGTCAAACAAATTAAGCTAGGACCCTGAAATATTTTTTTTTTTATATATGCTTTATTTAAATTATTGAATCTGCTCCAAAGGAGCCTAACAATAAGTATACGAATCTTAAGTATAATTCAATAATGAATCCTAGTATGGATTTCTTGCAATGTGGATCTCTGCTAATTGGCAGGAATTTAAATTAATTTGGTCAAAATAGTATATAACTGGTATGGATCACATGTCTGAGAATTTCAAACCTGGTTTGGCTTAAACCTCGTGATTAAGGGCCAGAGGACACTTACAGTCATTTACAGAGTGTTCGCGAATTATGTAGAGTGAAGAACTCTAGTTATGCATGTATAACGGATAACACTAGAATAGCATAGTGGACGACGTAATTTAGGTTTTGTAGTTTTTTCGTGTTGACTGTTTTAAGGATCACGTATGAGAGCATTTCAGCCACGTGACGTAGAATAAAGGATTCTACACAGTCTTTTTTGAGTGTTCGTCCGTGATTGATATTGACTGTTTTAAAGATCACGTATAAGAGCGTTTAAGCCACGTGACGTAGAAAAAAGAATTCTACACAGTCTTTCGGGCTCGTGTGTTCGCGATTACTGTTACAGATGAAGCACAAGTGTAGATTAGAAAACACGGCGTTAGTATCTCCGAAATCTTAAAGAGCTTGGACTGCACAATAATTGTCTAGCAAATATGTTATCATGACGTTCGAGCTTCTCTTTGTACAACGTCTACGTACAAATGTTCTTACTTCTCCCAGGGGAAGTAAGAGCTTTTGGTCGTTTGTAAGAAGAGTAAAGGATAGTTCTTCATCTATCCCAAATCTTGTTAAAGACGACCAGGCATTCACTGACCCGGTTGATAAAGCTAACCTTTTGGCTGAAATATTTGCAGGAAATTCTTCCTTGCCGGAAAGCAATCAACCACTCCCCGCGATCGAAAACGTATCAAGTTCCATGCCTCAGATATTTTTTCGAACGCGTGCAGTTAAAAGGGTTCTTGCGAACCTCGATGTAAATAAATCCCCGGGCCCGGATGGTATCTCTGCACTTGTCCTATGTAAGTGCTCGTCGACGCTAGCCCGTCCATTACGCAACCTTTTCAACTTTGCTTATCGTGCGGAAGTTTTCCCAGCGTGTTGGAAGGTTGCGAACGTCCAGCCGATCCCTAAAAAGGGTGAAGCCAATAATCCTGCGAATTATCGGCCAATTGCGATTTGCTCTGCGCTCTCCAAGGTAATGGAGAGCATGGTAAACCACCATCTTGTGAGGTATTTAGAGACCAACGACTTGCTAAGTGATCGACAGTATGGCTTCCGTAGAAACCGCTCTACGGGAGACCTGTTGGCGTTCTTGTCGGAGCATTGGAGTCGGTCTATCCACCAGTTTGGTGAGAGTAAGGTCGTGGCTCTAGATATCTCCAAGGCCTTTGATAGAGTCTGGCACGGTGCACTCATATCAAAGCTGATCGCTTTTGGTGTCGGTAATACGTTTGCTCGGTTTATATCGAGCTTTCTTGGAGATCGCACTATTAGAGTTGTTGTAGATGGGGTCTCATCCAACACACATAGGCTGACCGCATGTGTACCACAGGGCTCTGTCCTTTCTCCCTCTTTATTTCTTATTTTCATTGATCTATTGGGTCAGACCGTGAATCCAATCTACTCTTTCGCAGATGATAGTAACCTCTGTCATTCATATTCATTCGACCGTAGGCCGAGCCTTCAGGATATTGAAGACAAAAGGCGAATTATGGATGAGACACTTGGCCGGGATCTACTGGCCATTTCCGAATGGGGTCGAGTGAATAGAGTAGATTTTAATGCACGTAAGACACAGTGCTGCTTGTTGTCTCACAAGCGATTCGCTGACCCAACAATATCGTCAATTTCTATCGATGGTACGGATATTGAACAATCAGAAGCTCTCGATGTTCTGGGCATGAAAATACAATGTGACGCTCGTTGGGGGAAGACATGTATTCGAAGTGTCGAAAGAAGCACTCAAGTGCATAGGCTTTTTAAAGCGGTGCAAGAAATATTTCACTCCTTCTGATCTTTTCAATATCTATACAACTTTCATCAGGCCGAATATGGAATACAACTCCCATATATGGGCAGGTGCTCCAAAATCATCCTTGGAGCTATTTGACCGTGTTCAAAGGAGAGCGAAGGAGCTGATAGGTGACAATAGGGTATCCAACTCTATTGTTTCCCTTGAGCATCGTCGGAGTGTGGGTTGCGTGACGCTGTTCTATCGTTACTTTCATGGTGTGTGTGTTCATCAGACATCCGTCGCCTTATTCCTGACGTGAGGATGTTCGGCAGGGATACGCGACTTTCTAGGAATTCACACCCGTTTGTTATCGATTGGCCAGTTGACCGCACTATACACTACAGATCAAATTCGTTTTTCGCTCGTACAGTCCGTATGTGGAATCGACTTCCGGCAAATGTATTTCCCACTAACTGCGACATCCAGAAGTTCAAGGCAAGCGTCAACAAACATTACTCCTTCTTTCCCCCCCCCCCCCCCCCCCCGATCCATTAATTTCCACTCGCCAACGCAATGCACCGCATGTATAGGGGGCATCCCCAGAGTGTTGGTTATTTAAAAAAAAATCAGTTGAGTTTTCTTGGTTTTGATATGACTTCTACAGGTGAGTCGGCGATCCAGGTGGATTCCAAGGTATGTAACATGATCAGATTGAGAAAAAGGGATATTGTTTAGTTTCAATGTCGGACAAGTGCTAAAATTCAGTGTGAAAGTTACATGTGTGCATTTAGCCTCATTGACTTTTATTCTCCAATCAGAGAGCCAAAATTCTACTCGTCTGAGATGTACATCTAGATTCATAGATGCAATATCCTGCTTTTTATGTGCGGCCATTATAGCGGTATCGTCGGCAAAAGTGGATGTTAGCACGTTTGGGCTGGTAGGGATATCTGCGGTAAACAGAAGGTAAATGATAGGCCCCATGACGCTTCCCTGGGGCACACCTGCTAGTATTTCGCGGTCATCGGTGACGTGTTGCCCACATTTGACTTGAATCTGCGGTTTTCTAAGTAAGACTCAAGAATTCGATGAGCATTTGCAAATTTTGTAGGTCAAGCCAAAGTGCCAGACTTTGTCAAATGCTTGAGCAACATCCAGTAATACGGCGCAGCAATATTCTCGCCGTTCGAATGATTTTTCAATTGCTTGGGTCGGACTGTTTACTTGTTCGATGGTGCTGTGACCTTCCCGGAATCCAAACTGATGGTCTGGTATTATGTTATTTGACACGAGGAACGGTTTTATTTTCGATAAAAGAACTTTTTCAAATAGTTTGGATAAGCAGGGAAGCAAAGTGATCGGCCTGTATGAGGAAGGTATTGATTTGTCCTTTCCTGGCTTTAAAATCATTTGAATCAGAGAAATTTTCCACACTTTAGGAAAGTAACCATGTCTCAAAATAGAGTTAAATAATTTTGCCAAGAACTTCACAGCAATATAGGGAAGTTCCAAGATCATTTTAGGCGTGATAAGATCATATCCAGGTGCTTTACCTGGATTCACGGTTTATTTAATGCACTTTGATGGCTTGTAGTCATCATAGTGGGCGGAAACAATTTAAGGGGGAAAAGTTACCCTTTAAGAGAATAAAGGTACCACGAAAAAAAATATTCCACTTTTTTTAAGTATTCGCTCAACGATGTAGGGAATGAAAGATTCAAACTGATACGAGTATAATCTTATGACGATTTTACTTGTTTTTGTCCGAAAACCAAGCCCGTAAAATCTTTGGCTTTGATTTCATCAAAACGGCTGTCAACTGAGTGCCTAGATCATGTTATTTCACACGCCAGGAATTTGTTTACCCTACATCACACTGTTACGAGTATACTGGGAATTATGACTTAGGGCTAATGTTTGCAACACCACAAAAGTATGCAGATATACCTTATGTTAAGTAAACCGATCGATTAAGAATCACTATTTGATTCCATTTGGCTCTGTTCGTCCATCCGTCCGTCTATCGCTATAATCAAAGTACAGGTCGCAGTTTTAAACCGATTTCGATGAAACTTAGTACAAATTGTGAGTTTAGTCCTAGGACGAATCCTAATAAAATTGTTCCACATCGGTTCATATTTTGATATCATACATGTTTTTCGGAAACTACAGCCACAAATAAAATCCGATTTCGACAAAATTTTACACAGACCACTGTAAGCGACCAACAATTATATCCCATGGGAAAGTAGACCATATCGGTCCATGTTGCCGAATAGCCTCCACGAAAAGTTCCCTCCCGATTTGAGGACTTGCAGCTGTGGAAACCCCAATTTATTGCTTTGATGGCGAGACTTGACGGCATAGTCTATATTTTCGAATAGCCCCATACAAAGGTCTTCCCGATTTCAAAATCTGCAGCTTTAGAAGCCACATATTACATCCGATTGCTACCAAATTTCGCATGGACATTTGACCATGTCGATCCATGTTTTCGATAAGCCCCCACACAAAGGTCCTTTTCTACTTGAGGTTCTCAAATCGAAAGTGACCTTACGCTTAAATTTTGCATGGTACCTTATGAGCGAGCGATTGAGTCCGATGATGCTTAAGCTTCAGACAGGCGCGATTAATCTTCTAAATAAGAGTGGTGTGGGGTATTTCATGGTCGGCAACGCCCTTTTTAAATTTTATACCACTTTGTGGAAAAGGGTATTGTTATAAGTTAGTTGCATTGCAAATGTTGGAAACTATCAAAAAGATTTGAGCTAGACCCACCTTTAAGTATACGTACAGATCGACGAATAATCACCTGATGATTTCGTTTAACGATGTCTGTCTGCCTGACCTTACGTCCATCTAAAGCTTGTAATCAAACTACAGATCGCAATTGCTGTCCGAATCAAATTAAATTTGTATATTGAACAGGGATTAACCGGCTCAAAACCTCTTGCATTTTAAAATAGAAGAGGTAAGTTTTTCGGATAAAGGACGGATGCTATTGAAATTGGAGAAAATTGTTTTAGATTAAGATATACCTCTCATATATATGTTCAATCGATTTAACCAGAAATAGTGATATTTTTTAAGAAATTCAAATATGACATTAGTTTTAAAATTTGGACAAATCCAAGGGGGTTTAAAGACCTATTTTCAGTTGCCTTATTGGAACGTTTAGAAGTTCAAGGTATAATATAGTCGGCTACGACCGACTAATTTTTTTTTGCTAGCTTTAGCTTGCTTTCTTTGAGGTTATGTGAGGTCAAAAGCCTTTGACTTCAAGACTTCAAGGCTTGAAAGTCAATATTATTTGCAAATTACACTAGGTCACAAATAACAAAATTTTCTCTGTTATTTGTTTCTAGCATACTTTTTCCCATTGATTTTGACCTACTAAACACAAAAATGAGTTTTAAATTTTTTTGTCGATTGGTTTTCGAGATACAAATTTTTGAACTTTTTTTTTTAAATTTTTGGAGGTACACTTACAATTTTGAGCATATCTTTCGTCTTCTTTGACCTATTTGATCCTACTATTTTGAATTTCATTATTTGCACAGCTTACACAGAGAAAACAAAATTTGTTACACGGCGCGTGTAGAAACGGCAATCCTAAGCGATTCGTATCGTCGGTCTTTTACCAAAAAAATTATAAGTCCGCCATTTGTTGTCAGATTTTGTTAAGTAAGGGCCAGCTATACGTAAAAAACCTAAAATTGTTAGCATCGTGTTTTATATTTTATATGGTTTTTTCTGCCACATTTTTACTAAAAAAAACGCCGTTTTTTAACCTTTTTAAGCCGCCAACATCAAAACTACTTACCCGATTTGAATTTTCTGAGAATGAGTTGTAGATGGCTCAATTTTCTTTAACTTGAGTGGTAGTAGGATCAAATAGGTCAAAGAAGACGAAAGATATGCTCAAAATTGTAAGTGTACCTCCAAAAATTTAAAAAAAAAAGTTCAAAAATTTGTATCTCGAAAACCAATCTACAAAAAAATTTTTAAAGCTCATTTCCGTGTTTAGTAGGTCAAAATCAATGAGAAAAATTATGCTAGAACCAAATAACAAAACGACTGTTGGCTAGTGTTACCGATGACAAGTCGGGAAAGAGTGCTCGAAGGATGACCCTTCCGAGTATAGCTTCTGCATCGTAGTCTAGGCTAGCATTTGAATGAAATAAACTTTAAAAAGTTAATATCAGATAGTGTTTCTTCAGATAAGAAAATAGATTCCAATATCCAAGCGTTTTATTTGAATTTCGAAAAAAAACCTATTGGAACACCCTTTATTTCTTTTTACTCAAGTGATGAAATATTAAAACTTTTTGACAAGCCGTTTTTTCAACTTTTTTCGCTAGAACGTCTTAGATTCTCTACCTACATGCGACTGTTGCAAACCATGATACAATTGATGTGCAATATAAAGGGCTTTAAGACGAATTCGTTTAACCCTATATTTTATTACTTATTTTCTTCGAGAGAAAATGCAAATATTAACGCCAATTAGTGATTTTGCTGCTCTTTATATGGGGGAAAATTAAATTTCAACAAAATTTTATGACCTTTCTTTAATCTTTATTATGTGAATCTGGAAAAAGACGATGCGCAAAAGTAAAATGCTAACAGCGAAGGCGGGAAAATTTCCATAAATTGCCCATTTCGAAGTAAAGGCAATAAAAAAATTAAAACTCTGAGTTCTTTTGTCTTTTGATACGCCCATCATATTGATGAGAACGATGCTGACACCGATGACGCTGGCGATGATGGTAAAGGTATTAACATTTTATGGCTAAACTTGCCTTTTATTGCATTCGAACTTTTACCTGTATTGTGCACTCAAGTTCAAAACATTGGACAAAAGAAGAAAAACCTAGAAACAAATCGAGCCATTTGAGGAAAACCATCTTCACAAACAGCAACTTTGACAACAGCATCAGCAACATCGGCAGCAGCGGCAGCCGCATCGCCATGAAGTGTCATGAAGAATACATATTTAAGCCTTGTCCATTAAAAGTTATAATCATGAACTTTGTATGCAGATCACACTTACATTTAAGACCACTTGATTACTGCAGAAAAGCAAATTTTCATTTATAACCAACTGCAGCAGCGGCAGCAGTCGCCCAAGCAGAAGTAGTAACCGAAACAGGAGGAGTTGTGAGTTGTGGCAGTGATAATGGTATTGTCACTGGCAGGAGGCAGCAGTGACCATTTGTGAACAGTTTCTTTCCACTCCTCACGTTTCTTGATGTGATGACACCGACCGACCGTTGGCCGATGACGATGCTACTCCGGCAAGGGGTACTTTTTGTCACAGTCTTCATTTCGTAGTGCAAAAATATTAAAAAAAAGACCAACAACATCAAAACATAAAAGAACAAATTTAAATATTTTCCCCATCAAATGGAATCTCCATACCATGGAGCAGCCTCTGCCCTGCCACTGTGGATGCTGTCTCTTTTTTGCGCTCTCAACTGCTTAATTGTTGTAGATTTTATACCTTTAACAAATTGCCGTTGTAGTTCTGTTCTCTGACGTCTTTCGTTTATACGTCCTCTTCATTATAAGTACCGATTTTTTGCACATTCCCTTTTTGCTCTCTTCATTTCTCTGGACGTGTGCTGTAGCACAGTGGTTTCGGCTGGAAATGGTGTAATCATGTTTTGATATGGACTTTGAAATAAAGTGTGCAAAAAAACCGGAGTTTTTAGAAAACTGTCATTTCGGAGTTATTTTTTCTGATACCGTGTTTTGAAAAAATTGACGGTCGATTTTTATTAAAAGTAAAAACCCGGTAATAAGCTACATTCCGGTTTTAGTCTTTTGCCTTGATTGGAAATAGGTCCCCATCGGCCACACAGTTTGGGTTTTCCTCGCCCTGGGTCTTTTTTGTTCTGTCGGATATTGTGGTGCGTCCATCTTTCTTTCGTACTGATGTCCCACCTAGATTGCCATATATCCGCCACATTTCATCCACCAGTATGCCAATCGGCATCATCCCTGCGACTACAAAAACTCCTTCATTCGATATGGTGCGGAGTCAGCTTATTGTTCATAGGTCACTCAGTCGATAAGTTGAGGTTAGCTTCCTTTTGGCGTCCTTCCTGGACTTCGCGCTTGCCCATACTGAAGCCGCATATATAATCACGGATTTAACGACTGTCACTAGTAGTCTCCTTTAAGCCTGATTGGGTCCTTCGATGTTGCATAACATCCTGGCTAGTGCCGCTGTAAGGGATGATCAATCTACACGCAGAGAAAAGACATGGTTACTACATGGTCACGGCAATAATAATACGTTATCCGCAATAAAAGTATGTTCGTCGCAACCATAGCATTGTTAACTGAATTTAGTTTTGACAATAGTATAGTTGTTGCAATATTAATATTGTTGAAATGTAACAATAGTATTATTGCCAAATTTAAAACTGAAAATATGTTTATAGCAATAATATAAATATGGTTGGTGCGACAAAAGTATCGTGTTTTGCGTTTCATGTTAACAATAATATGATTACGGCAATCATACTGTATGATTGTAATTTTTCTTCATTTAAATATGCTTCTAAGACAAATGTTATTGGTACGGATCTTATGCAATAATAGTACTTTTTTATCGAAATTAAAAATTTTTAAACGAGCTGCTTTGGTTTTGTTGAGTATTTTTAATAAAAATGCTTACGTTTATTTAAACTTATTTCATCTACTGTAAAAAAATCACTCCTAGTATTTTGAATTTAATTTATTTTTGAATAATTTTCATAATTCAAATCTGTTGTCGACAACTTAAACAAATTCTAATAAATTATATTGGGGATTATAGTATAATTGTGTGTGACCATACTCTGGTTGTAGGGATCATAACATGGTTGCGTGTGAATTATACTATGGTTGTGAGGATCATACTATGGTTGTATGTGAAACATACTATGGTTGTGAGGATCATACTATGGTTGTGGAGATCATAGTATTGAGTGTGAGTCATACTATGGTTGTGGGGATCATAGTATGGTTATGTGTGAATCATACTATTGTTGTTAGGATCATAGTATGGTTGTATTTGAATCATACTATTGTTGGGAGGATCATAATATTGTTGTACCACAACCATATACCCAACAATAGTATTATCCTCTTCGAATATTGTCACCACAACCATACTTTTTTTCTGCGTGTAGAGGTATTTTTTCAAAATAAAAAAATTCAAAAAATAAAATAAAATGTGAAATATTTGTGGTTCTTTCGAAAGGACATTTTATGCCGTTTATATTTTGAATATAATTTCCTATAAATGTTGGCCGCAACTACGCTTCAGGGTGTCAATTCTGGGGGTCCATTTTTGGATGACTTGTTCGAGCATTTCGACCGGTATGACTTTAATGACACGCGTAATGTTGGCTTCCAAAACCTGAATCGTAGCTGGTTAGTCAGCATAGAATTTGGACTTTGCGTAGCCCTAAAGAAAAATGTCTAAAGGTGTGATATCACTCCATCTAGGCGTCCAACTCACCTGTCCAAAACGTGAAATTGGCTGCTCTTCGTAATGACCTCTTAATAGATCCATTGCTAAAGCAGCTGTATGGCAAGTGGCACCGTCCTGTTAAATCCAAATGTCATCAAGATTACGGGCTTCAATTTCAGGTAGCATAAAGATCGATAACATGGCGCGATAGCGAGCACCATTCACGGTTACGTTCCGGCCATCATCATTTTTGAAAAAATATGCACCGATAATTACACTGGGTATAATGGCACCTCTGGAGCCCCCTATGGTTGCTCTTAAGCCAAAATGCGGCAATTATTTTTATTGACGTTGTCGTTGAGCCAGAAATGTGCCTCATCACTGAACAAAATTGTGGTCGAAAACAGTTTCTCACCGAACGCTCATTTCCATTATACAGTTGCACAATTTTGAGACGTTTTTTCGGTGTAAGTCTTTCCATGATGACAAACAATGGCAAACAATACTGAAAAGAAAACAAAATTTAACACAACTCACGCGAAATCTGTGAAGAATGGCTATTGAAAAAAATACTTCAAGATGGATCGCCCTTTATTTGGGATGACTTTTCGCTTGTGTAGTTGATATGCTTCTAAAAGTTGAGCCTATTATCTAGGTACTTAAGAGCATGCGAAGAGCGAGAGAAATGGTCTCCCACTCTTATGCTCATGTATTATATTCTTTTTCTGCTACTAAACAGCAACGCTTCTGTATTGTGGTCAGTCAGCTCTAGACCTGCCGTTTCTAACCACGTGCGCACCTGGTGAAAAAAATCGTTTGTCATATACACTACTTCTTGATTACGCTTGGCTAAAGTCACAATGACAATATCGTCTGCGAAGCCTATTACTTTGGTATCATCATGGAGTGGTAGTCATAGGACTTCGTACATGATAGTCGTACGTACATGATATTCCACAACAGTGGGCCGAGCACTGATCCCTAAGGGAAGCCTATTACTTTGGTGCCATAAAGGAGTGGTAGTCTTAGGACTCCGTACTTGATAGTCGTACATTATATTCTACAACAGTGGGTCGAGCACTGATCCTTGGGGAAGCCTATTACTTTGGTACCATAAAGGAGTGGTAGTATTAGGACTCCGTACATGATATTCCACAACAGTGGGCCGAGCACTGATCCCTGGGGAAGCCCATTACTTTGGTACCATAAACGAGTGGTAGTCTTAGGACTCCGTACATGATAGTGGTACATGATATGCCACAACAGTGGGCCGAGCACTAATCCCTGGGGAACACCAGTTGTCACATGATAGATAGCTTCCCTTTCGTCGCTGTCATATATCAGCCTTCGATTCGAAAGAGTAGCTAGTGATCAGTTCAAGAATGTACACAGATGTCTAAATTTCTGCGAGGCGCTTTTTCCAAGAAATTCTTGCCACTTGCTTGCCCCCCACTTTAAATGCTTTTAACTTATGTCCATCGCTTCGAAATAAATACAATTAGTATGTACCATCACTTTTCATTACGGTGCTAGCCACTGTCCATTTTTCCTTTTCAGTTCTCGTATAGTTTTTTTGTGATTTCTGTTCTTGTTTTATTCCTTTTTGCATACAGGACACACTTTTAGAATTAAAACAAAAAAAAAGGAAACGCAAAACTAAAACAATAGCAACAACAACACAAGTGGTTTGTATGTGGCAAAAAACGAGGGGATTTCCATTGCATTTCATGCGAAAAACATCTTTTGCTCCTAATGACTCTAGAATAAAAGTTACCTAGTAAAGGATTAAATATTGTGTTGTCCTCCGGATTTTTTAGTTTTCGTACTCACTCAAGTTATTAGAATGCGAGAGTGCAGTAAATGTTCCGCATGCACTTTGTGTTGTTAATGACGCTTTAATTTGTTATATTTTATTGCCAATTAGTTTAATTAGCTTTACTTTTAGAATTTCAATTCAGTCCATATTGAGGTTGCTTACACTGAAATTGGGTTACGGCGGCGTATGAGTGTTGTACAGTTCAATTCTATATTTTGTATTGCGTATACGCACCATGACACATGTTGGGGTTACAAATTGTGATGGTCGAGAAAGAATTTAATGTGTCTTTAGTTAAACATTATTAAAAGAAGCTTGAAATTGGTAGTTATGAAATATTTCAGTTACATTTGGTAGTCCTGGATCTTTCTTTAGCCGTTTTACTTGTTTATGCCTATATCTATCAAACAGTACCGACTATGCAGCCATTCCTGCAAATTTTCCTTAAAGATAATTAACCTGATTCGCCCGTGGCAACATATGGAATATGATGCATGTTTCTCCACACATGACCACAATCATTATTTTTCACTTTAACATTTAAAACATGACAAGATTTTGAATTTCCCCCTTTTTTGTTTGGTTGTTTCCAATTCAATTGCGAAATTGCATAAATCAATTGCAACGTCCTGCCGGCAGACTTAGCGATTGCAGTGGAAAGGGTTCTTGTAAAACATGAATAATTTTCAACTTGTAATTTTCTTTTTCTCTTGATAATAAATCACATTAAATTACATGAACATGTACACTTTGATGTACTTTTCTTGAGAGTGCTTGCTTGTGTGGTTACGTTGACAGCAGCAAACGAAGTGACTTTATAGGCCTTAAAGCAGGCCCTTATCGTTCAGTCCGAAGACTCACATTTCAGTTGAAGCCCTTTGGAAGTGAAGAAGAACACGTTGGTTACATTCTTTGGAGGCCTTAAAGCAGGCCCTTGTATTAAGTCAGGAGATTCACATTTCAAATAGAGTCCATTGGAAGTGTAGAAGAACATGTATCGTCTCTCTTTTTATTAAAAATTATATGTGCCTAAAAATTGGCGATGTGGATTTGATTTTCAATATACATGGAATTCAAAGTTCTAGCAAATTTTTTAATAGGGGGTAGGGTTTTTTATGAACCGTCAACCTTCTGTCAAAAAACACAAATGATGCAAAATTCAAATTTGGCGCTACTACTTCTTTTACAAACAGAATTTTTATCAAAAAATCCAAGCGTAGCCAATGGAATTATGGCCGCAGCAAACGATTTTCATTTGGATCTAACGACTAAAGGCTTTGCAGAGACCAAACTGATTTCGTGTTGCATGCGACAATCGTACTGACGTTGTACGAGGGTTGCTATTTATATTTCGGGTCCGGCAAGAAAAACAAAATAATCATTGGAAATGGTTTTATTGTTTTTTTTAAATATTCTCCTTTAAGATCAATACACTTTTGCATGCGCACAAACCAATTTACGAAGCACTTTTTCCACTCCGATTAAGACACCTCCAAAACTTGAATTTTAAACGCTTCAACGGCTGCTTCGGGCGATGAAAAAGGTTGACCACGCATTTTTTCCTCCTCTTGAAAGACCCAAAGGTCGATTTCTGTTTTGTTTCGGGTTCATATGCATAGATCCATAATTCATCAACTGCGACAATGTTATACACTGCCTTTGAGCAGTTACACTTTTTCAACATCTCTTTGCACCAATCCATACGAGCCTTTTTTTGAGCATTCGTCAACGAGAACAAATTTTTTTCACGGCCAAATGAACATGCAATATCTTATTGATGCTTGTCATACAAATGCCTAAGAATGTCTTAATCTCACGGTATGTCACATGTCGATCTTGCTTAATAAGTTCACGCACAGCATCGAAGTGACCGAAGTTTGACGTCTTTCACGAAATTCATCCTGGAGCGAACGGCTTCCGAGACTGAACGTTCGGTACCAGCGATTAACAGTGGTTTTTAATGGTGCTTCATTTCCAAAATTCGAAACAAGTTAATTAAAACCCTTTTGTCTCGATAACCCACGCCGAAAATCGTAAAAAATCATCGCACGAAAATGTTCACGGGATAATTCCATTTTTTGACTGAGATGAATTTTTCAACACACTGTATAAACAAAACATTTCGCCCTCAAATGACAAAACGTTCTGAGTGAAGTTATGCTAAACAATTTTAAAGTTTCCAATGGAAGTTCCAGTTTGCATCTGGAAACACTAGTATTGTCTGGATCCGAAATATAAGTAGCAACCCTCGTAGCACACTTCGAATTGTGACCGGCGGGATTGGCCTTAAGAGGCGCTGGTCGTTGCTTGGTAATGACTCCTGTTGCGATGGAGCAACATGGCTATAGCTAGAATCATGTTAAACACACGGACGATGACGTTGTATTTGTTTATCTACGAATAAAGGGTATCCCAAAACTTGCTCAAGATCCAAAATTGACATACAATTTAAATTTATGGCTGTAATTAGAAAAAAGTATATTGTAGGTCGCTTTAATCTGAAACATGCCCAGGTCTTGGGCATTCCTCGAATGCCGCAGGATTGCTAGGTGCACACACAATTTGGCGAAAGCATTAGATACTCGTATGTTTATTAACACTTTATTTTTCGGTGGAACTACCCATAAATCCAACGTGAATTCAGACTCGAGGTTATTGATCATCATGGATTTAGTGCGCTTTCAATTCATAGCCGCTTTTGAGATCCAGGTTGGTGGAAGGTGAAGAAATTAAAGTCGTAGCCATTATGGAACCAGACCAAGAAATGCCGACCAACTCAATTGGCTATAGCCAGACAATAAATCCGCCTAAATTTCCGGTTGGATTTAAACTTACTGTACTTGTATGAGATTATGCTGATACAAAAATTGCCAAATTAAAAAACCATAGACCAAAGACAACACGGTTAGTCTGCAAATTGTGTGATAGAAATGTTGGCTGTAGATCTGGATTTTGGTCAAAAAATTACATCGGCCGTTGTTTATACGTTGGGCTCCGCTACTATGGGCGCATCAAACTACTATGATAATGCTGGCTGGGACATGTTGTTATACGTTGGGCTCCGCTACTATGGGCGCATCCAACGACTAAGATAATGCTGGCTGGGACATGTTGAGCGAACGGATGTTAATGCTCCAATGGTAAACATTTTTTGTGGCGACACAAACAGCATCAGGTCCAGGAAGACCCATGGAATTTTGGTGTAACCAACTTAAGGCCACAAGTAGATCGAATCTCATGGAATTTAATTCGTATCGGGGCTAAAGACCTAGAAAAGTTGAAAACTTTCCTTTAAGGTAATATGTAAGCTATGCCAGCAAACAAAATTGGCGGTATTGAAGCGAACACAAACCACCATTAGTCGAAAAAGTAACACTGCAACCTTAAAAGTTATTTATTTCGTAATCGCAAGTGGTCGGTCAGTGGTCCCCGGCATAGAGCAATGTTAATCAGCTTTCTGCGGTCAGCGCTCGACAACAACGTTATATCCTGCCTGTGGTTCCAAAAATACGGAGCTGCATCACATACAGGGTAGGTAACGATTAAAATTGCAAAAAAGTAAAAATTGCGGTATTGAAGCGAACACAAAGCACCACTAGTCGAAAAAGTAACACTGCAACCTTAAAAGTTATTAATACCGTTATATCACAAGTGGTCCGATAAAATTGCAAAAAAGAAAAAATGCGACTGGTTTATCGAGGGTACATCAACTGGCTATTCGGATCTTCCATCTGGGCACTCTAAGATAATTACACCCTACACCTCACTGTGGTATAGGTACTGATGTTTGCAACACCAAAAAGGAATGGAGATAGACCCTATGTTAAGTATACAGATCGACTTAGAATAACTATCAGATCCCTTTGAGCGATGTCCGTCCTTCTATCCATACTCGTGTGTCGTTATAAAAAGAGTGCAGTTTGAATATTGATTTCGATGAAACTTGGTACAATCTTCAAGTTTAGGCCAAGAACGAACCCTATTGCTATTGGTCCACATCGGTCCATGTTTTGATACCATACATACGGTTTTCCCGATTGCATAGCGCGGGCCCTGGATTCTGGTCCTGCAGCTCTTAAAATCGAAAATTATACCTGCTTACGCTTAAATAGTACGTTATAAGTGACCACTAATAAACTGTGGATCACACAGGTCCATATTTTTGCATAGACCCCGTACAAAGATCCCCAGCTAGAAAAGCCACATATCACACGCGATTCTGACCAAATTTCGCATAAAGCGCTACCAGCAACCAACACATATTTCATATGTCAATCCCTTAGTCTACGCTAGCAAGCTCATCGTGCAAGACTTAGTCGAGGCTAACGCTTGAGATGCTATTGCTCAAAATAAGACGCACATATTGGACAATGTCATTGAAACGTTGCATCAACCTCTTGAAACTCTGCCAGCAAAACTGAGGTGGTCATTTGACAGATGTGACAATCCGGTGGAGCGTCATTACCTCCGCGGATATAATGTCCATGGTAAAACCACAATATCTGTCTTAAGGTCCATAAGTGCAGCTTTATTCTTAAAAGTGCCACAAAGTCTATGGACATAAAGACCCCTTAGGAAAAACGTTTTCAGTATTTTAATAAAATTCATTTTAAATTGGGAATCAAATTGGGAAATCTAATCTTGAATACATTTTTCCAAAATACGGGTGAACATAAGCTTCTCAAAAGGGGCTTACTGTTCCAGTCCCTAGATTTGGTCTGTCTATATCCGAAAGCCATCTAGCCCAGTTGAAGGCCACTCATACAGAATAATGGCTTTATTAGGATAGACATGGAATCGATCCGTGGTTCAATCTTATAACTTTGGCTGTTAAAGAGGGAGATGACACATATTTTTGGAAAGGCTCGGGCACTCTGATCCTTTTTTTCTTATCCTGCGTTTTCTGAAGTTCCGGTAGTTTAAAAAATAATGAAATACACGCTACAGATTTACAAAAAGTAGGCGATATTGCGGTGTCAGCATAGATAAGATCTGACAGACACTGACTGTATGTTTTTGACACTTATTAAAACTGTTTTGACACAAGCGAAAGTTGAAAAATTCGCAGTGTAAGAGAACAAAACGTCATCGGTCCGCGCCTTTTTACCTGACAATATGTACGTTTCCGGATATCCCTTAATTGTTTTTTCTATCGGTCTAATCTGGATTCTAATCCAGAAGCAGGAGGCGCAGTTTATGGCCTTCATGGTAAGATGGTTAGTGTGCACGACTATCACACCAGTATACCAAATTCAAATACCGAAACAATTCTTTAACGGCTGCCTTTTAAATCCAGCCAAAAACATTTCAAGTTAGAGAATTATCGCTTAATCAGTTAAAACCTTAGTGGCGGGGCGACCGTTCCTGGCTGATGAATTGCTACTTCGGGTCAATTCGCTATATACACGCAGAGAAAAACATGGTTACCACATGGTCACGGCAATAAAAGTATGTTCTCCGCAATAAAAGTATGTTCGTCGCAACCATAGCATTGTTAACTGAATTAAGTTTTGACAATAGTATAATTGCTGCAGTATTAATATTGTTGAAATGTAACAATAGTATTATGGCCAAATTTAAAAATGAAAATATGTTTATAGCAACAATAAAAATTTGGTTGGTGCAACAAAAGTATTGTGTTTTGCGTTTAATGTTAACAATAATATGATAACGGCAATCATACTGTATGATTGTAATTTTTCTTCATTTAAATATGCTTTTAAGAACAAATGTTATTGGTACGGATCTAATGCAATAATAGTACTTTTTTTATTAAAATTAATATTTTTAAACAAGCTGCATTGGCTTTATATAACTGAAATATTTTTAATAACAACGCTTACGTTTATATAAACTTATTTTTTCTACTGTGAAAAAAATCACTCCTATTATTTTGAATTTAATGTTTTTTTTGAATAATTTTCTAATTAAAATCTATTGTCAACTTAAAAAAATTCTAATAAATTATATTGGAGATCTTTGTATAATTGTGTGTGATCATACTATGGTTGTGGGGATCATAGTATGGTTATGTGTGAATCATACTATTGTTGTTAGGATCATAGTATGGTTGTATTTGAATCATACTATTGTTGTGAGGATCATAATATTGTTGTACCACAACCATATACCCAACAATAATATTATCCTCTTCGAATATTGTCACCACAACCATCCTTTTTTTGCGTGTAGAACCGGCTGTACGGGATGGTTTTTCTTATAAGATTTTCGCAGACAACTTTTTTAAATTAGGTACCAGCCATTATTCAAAGGAATAATTCCCTGCACAGCTCCACCGTAAGAAAAAGTTAGTAAAAAATACCTTAGTACGAGGGCGGTTCGAAAAGTTCTTAGCCTATCAATGAAAGAGAATAGTTAGTTTTTCAAAAATATTTTTATTTTTCAATATAATCTCCTGAAACTGCAATACAATTAGTCCAACGCTTATCTAGCAATTCTATCCCTTGATTAAAATAGTTTTCCTCAAGGTCTTCAAAAAAGTGGTTTACTTACAACTGTAATTGCATCTTCTTTTGAGGTAAAACGCTTGCCAGCAAGGTTTTTTTTTAGATTTGGGAACAGGTAAAAGTCACTGGAAGCTAAATCAGGAGAATAAGGAGGGTGGTCAAGCAACTCGTACTTTAATTCGTTGATTTTAGCCATTGTTGAAACACTCTTGTGCGCTGGTGCGTTGTCTTGATGAAAAATTATTTTTTTGTGTTGTAAGCCAGGACGTTTTTCTCGAATTTGTACATTTAATTGATCTAAAAGGTTGCAATAGTACTCTGAATTTATTGTTTTACCCTTTTGCAGATAATCAATCAACAAAATACCTTTGAAGTCCCAAAAAACCGTTGCCATAACCTTACCAGCCGATTGAATTGTTTTTGCCTTCTTTGGGGCACTTCCTCCAGCTTCAGTCCATTGTTTGGATTGTTCTTTTGTCTCTGGAGTATAGTGGTGGATCCATGTCTCATCAACAGTTATGAAACGACGCTTAAAATCAATTTTATTTCGCTGAAAACGATCCAAACAAGCGAGAAAAATTTTCATTCTTATGCGTTTTTGGTCGAATGTTAACAAGTGCGGCACCCATCTGGCAGAAAGCTTTTTCATCTGTAGTTCTTCATGCAAAATTAAATGGACTCGATCATTTGAGATGCCCATGATATTAACTATTTCACGCACTTTTATTCGTCGATCATTTAATACCATATCATGCACTTTGGCTACAATTTCTGTTGTTGTTGCTGTTTTTGGACGTCCACTACGTGATTCATCTTTAATGCTTGTACGACCACGTTTAAATTCAGCAACCCAATTTTTTACTGTTGCATACGAAGGAGCACTTTCACCTAACACATTCACCATATCATTATGAATTTCTTGTCCCGATAAACCTTTTTTATGTAAATATTTAATGACACCACGCATTTCTAATTTTTCCACTGTAAAAAAAACGCGGATGCGTCTTTTGTGAACACCTGTTTCTATATGAAGGAGTTGCCAGATCGAAACAAAATTTAACATGTGTTCATAGCAGAGATGGAAGTTTCCAAAACACTTAACTTTTTTCTGTTTATACCGCGCTTTTTGTGCTAGGCTAAGAACCGAACCGCCCCGTAGTAGTCTTTTGGATTCATTAGCTGGTCTTTCTTGAGTGAAGGCCTCAACATTTCCGCAAGTGGACTTTTATGTATGCATGGCTCTGTGTAGGTCTTTTTTTCTAATTTAACACCAGCACATTTGTGTTTAGTTGTTGTTTTGGTTTTGTTTTTAATTTCTACAAATACACAAACAGATGGTGCATCCCGCACACACACACATAGACACGCACTAAGAGACATAGAGAAAAACGTGCATAAGTAATGTCTGCCTTCATTTCTCATTGGGCCAGTGTGAGTGCGTTTAAGGAACTGCTGACCTATATGTATTCATTCAAACACACACACACACATTCAGGCACTTATACATATGTAGAAGGACACTAATGAAATGATGAATTTCCTAGTGCATGGGCACATGTGTAAGTGGACATGTACAAGCCCCCAGGGCGTCTGCGTGTGTGTGTGAGTGAGTGCAATGTGATAAGTGTGAATTAACACCATGTACGCGCCGTGTATGTGTAACTAGCGGAAGCGGAAACAGCGTTGCCCAGCGTTGTATTTAAAAATATGACAGCACGCATATTAACGGCAACATCCACTAAACCAAAACCAAACAATACATGCAAGTTTGTAGCGGTGTGCGTGTACTCGTTTGTCGCAGTTGATGTTTATGTGCGTGAACGTGAGCTTGTTGCTGTGGCAACCAGAACATGCATAAGAACACAACACGGTGGCTTATAACCCGGTGGCATCATAGCATTGCTCCGCTCGGACATCCTGCCTAGCCAGTGTCAAATGAGGGGATAATACCATGATAATGTTGCAGCGGATGGGGCGATGACAAGACAACAGCTAAACTATGCTTTTCTTAAAGCTCTGCTTTTAGACAATTGCCGTTAATTTGCTCATCAGCAAGCGTTGCTCAGCCAAAAGCCTACACACAGGATTCACCTCATGCTCAGCGACGGCATCGTCATTATCGCTATCATTGTTCGGCAATGATTTTCATTGTGTATGGCTTATATTGTTGCCGCTATTGTTGTTCTTGTCATTGAGCGTAATAAAACACATACACTCAAGTGCATGTGTGTGTGTGTGTTTGTGAATGCGTGATGGTAGACAAAACACGAGCATGAACCCACTTATTTATTACACGTGTAAAATGTATTGCACACTTTGCAGTAAATAGTTACAACTACAAATACAGCAACAATAAAGATCCTTTTCCATTCTGTTTTTTTTTTGTTTTGCCCCGTTCAAGATTTTCGCAAATAAATATTTATAGTGGTTTAAGTGCATGTACGTGTGAGCGGTATATCACATGTACCTATTCGGTGTGTATGCGTGCGAGTGTGTGAGAGTTAACCATATGTGCATGCTAGTGTAAGTGCGGCGTGCAACAATGACAACCGCGAAAAACGGGGAAAGTATATTGTTATCGATATATATTGACCATATGGAAGGCCCTACATTCGAAGAGGAATCTTTGGAGATACTTTTTTACTGTGAGTCGTGGGGCGGTAAATATTGACCATATGGAAAATCCTACATTCGAAGAGGGATATTTGGAGATACTTTTTACTGCGAATCGTGGGGCGCCATAGTGTACTGGTTGGTTTGGACGCCTATGCAAGTAGATCCAGGTTCAACTAAGGGTAAAAACAACTAATATTTTTTTTACCGACTTGACATGTTAGAGATTAATTTCTAAGCTTTAAATGTAAAAACTTCTCAATAAAATATATAAGCCGTTCGGAACCGGCCTTACAGGGGCTGCTACATATATTTCTGACCTAATAATAAAAGTGCGAATATTTATCATCAAAAATGGTTTAATTGTTTTTCAAAGTATTCTCCAGCATGATTTAGACACTTTTGCATGCGCTTAAACCAATTGTCGAAACACTTTTCCAACTCCGATTGAGACAACACCAAAACATGGTTTTTGAACGCTTCAACAGCATCTTCTAGCGACGAAAATCGTTGACCACGCATTTTTTCTAGATGTGTGGGAATAAAAAGAAGTCATTGGGTGCCAAGTCAGGGCTGTACGGCGGATGACCCATAAACTCGAAGTTTTGGACAGTCAAAAATAAGCTGGTTTGAGCCGATGTGTGAGAGCTCGCATTGTCTTGCTGCACAATTATTCGTCTTCTCTTGTTCGTTTTTTGAATTTCTCCGAAGACTACAGGCACACAAATTGTGGTGTACCATTCAGAATTGACCGTCCTACGTTGTTAAAGCGGAACAGTCGCCACATGACCAGTTTTGCCGAAGAAACAGGCGACCATTTGCTTCGCAGTGCTACTGCCACGAACAACATTCGTTGGATTTGGCTCGTCTTCGAAGACCCACACGGTCGATTGCTGTTTTATTTCGGGCTCAAACGCATAGATCCATGATTCGTCACCTGTGACGATCTTATAAACATCTTTTGAAGCACCGCAATCGTATTTTTTCTAAATTTCTTTGCACCAATCGAAACGAGCCTTTTCTTGAGCGATTGTCAAATTGTGCGGGATCCAACGAGAACAAACCTTTTCTACGGCCAGGTGTTCATGCAATATCGAATGTATGCTGGTGGAAGAAATGTCCAAGGATGCCTCTATCTCACGGTATATCACATGACGAACTTGCACTATCAGTTCACTCACGGCATCAGTGTTCTTTGGCTCAAAGGCCGTTTTTGGACGACATTCACGACCTTCGTCTTTGAGCGAGCGTCGGTCACGATTGAATTCATTAAACCAGTTTTTCACAATGCAATAGGATGGTGCTTCATCGCCATACAAAGATTTAAGTTCATCGATGCACTCTGGTCGTGATAATTCACTTCGAAAGTTGTGAAAAATTTTCGGACGAAAATGTTCACGAGTTAATTCCATTTTTTGCCAAATTGATTTTTTCAAGCCACTGTAAACAACACAAATGATGGGCGTACGTCAAAACGTTCTAAGTACGTTTATGCTAAAAAATGTCAAACTTTCCAATAGAAATGGCAGATGGCGCCATGCAACACTTAGTGTTGCTTTTACAATTTTTTTGTTAAGTGAAAAAGTCGATATCCTTCAAATGGCTGCCACCAGTGTTAATATACATTTTTGCTTGTTTTATCGCATTTCCAAGACTTTCCTCGAGATTTCTGATGCTAACTGTTTGCTTTCCTTTCGAATATTTTCCTTAAGGTTGGCGATAGTCTGAGGCTTATTGGCAAAAAGCAGCGGCTTCAAGTAGCCCCAATGTTAGATGTCTGGAATGGTTAAATCGTGTGTTCTTGCTGGTCAAAACGTGAGATAACGCGACCTGGAAACACTTTCTTCACAATATCAATTGTGGCTCCTGTTTGTTGCAAACGCAAACTCCACTTACCCAATTCCGACAGTAAGAAGTCGTTTATCCTAAACCTGTAGCATTCGCCGGAAACACTTGCCCATGGCGTCCTGAAAAAAGACGGCCTTCTAACTGTTCTCGCGTGAATACCGCTCCACACAGCGGTTTTGAGAGTATGTAATGGCTCTTCGTACATCACATGGGGATTTCCAGTGCCCCAGTAACGAAGATTTTGCTTGCTCATGATGATTTTTGACAAAAAATTGTTCTCTCCGAAGTTGAGATTGAGGATGGCTAGACTGTAAAATACGCGCAACTGGCGGATAACAGGCATTAACTGATGCACTATTTTAACTTTGTGACAGTCTTTCATTAAAATAAGCTGTAGGGTCCGTCTGGTGATGCCTAATTGTGTGGCCTGTCGCCTGGCTGATGTTTCATTGTTCTCAGTGTTTCAGATCTCTCCAGTTAAGAACTCATGTGGTTCTAGTTTGTTTGAGCCCAGCCCAGTTGGCACTACACGATGAGGAAATCAACGTCGAAACTCCCGCTGGCCAACACCACCGATCGAACATTGCTCGAAAATCGATATAATTATTCCACGCTCTTATGAAATAAGTAAGCTAAGCGCTTACGGTACAAGCTAACTAGGAGGAGCTTCCTAAGATAACTACTGACATTTACACACACTCACATCTTTTTCCCTAACCACACACGCAGAAAAAAAGTATGGTTCGGGTGACAATATTCGAAGAGGATCATACTATTGTTGAGTATATGGTTGTGGCACAACAATATTATGATCCTCACAACAATATTATGATTCACACATAACCATACTATGATCCCACAACCAAAATATGATTCACACTCAACCATACTATGATCTCCACAACCATACTATGACATACTATTATCTCCACAACCATATTATGATCCTCACAACCATAGTATATTTCTCATTTAACCATAGTATGATCCTCACAACCATAGTATGATTCACACCCAACCATACTATGATCCCCATAACCATAGTATGATTTACTCAACCATACTATGATCCCCAAAATTATTTATGAGAATTGGGTAATGTTGTTATTCCAAAATAGAGATTTTTATTAAGCAAATTATTTTAAATTGCAATACAATTTGTTCATAGCCAGATTTAAGGCTATGTTTTTATTGAACATTTCTTTCAAGAAACAAATACTTTTAATTGCCAGCAGGGGCGAATGCTACTTCTCCATTCGTAGATTCCAAGTAACGAATGTGATTAAACCATGATCAATGGATATATACTTAAGTGCAGGCAGATTATAAATAAACGAGAACCAGTCGGTAGTAGAGTGTTTCAACCAACAAAGTAAACACAATAAAAATCCCTTGAACTACCTTCCGATTGTTGTCGTTTTTTATAATGGACAATAACCATGCACTGCATCGTGTGTATGTGTTTTTTGGAATATCAAAAAAAAACATATGCACACACATACGAGTACATGTATGCTCTATAAAATCGGTTTTGTTATGTTCGTAGTCGCAACCATACGGTATGATTGTCGTAATCATATTATTGTTATCGTAAATTTTAAACAACAAAACTTTTGTTGCACCAAACATGTTTATATTGTTGCTACAACAATATTATCATTTCTAAAATTGGCAATAATACTATTGTTACATTTCAACAATATTAATATTGTCGCAATCACACTGTTGTCAAAATTAAATTCAAAAAACAATACTATGGTTGCCACGAACACGCTTTTATTGTAGAGAACATATTATTGTTGCGGTGACCATATAGTAACCATATCTTTTCTCTGCGTGCAACACTGTACTCTATCACTTTATCAACTAGCATTTCCTTCAATCAGGAAATGCTAGTAGGCATACGGATAGGTTCCTCACAGTCTTAAGAAGGCTGGCTGTACGAGTTCTAAACCAGTAGGCGAGGTGTTGTGTTTTCTTAAGCATCCACTTTCAGGGCCCATATAACGCACAGACGTATAAGGTATACTGTTGAGATTTATAAAAAGAGATATTGGTAATCGCATAAAATCCAAGCTCAATTTTATTGGGAGTATCTTTTGAAGATACAATAACTTCAAACTAATATTAGGAAGGCAAGAAGGCTATCTATAAACAGACATGACTATTGTCGAGGGCAGCCACTTTCTCTGCGTCGTAGTTACAACTGGAGCAATTTCACTTTTGTTTGGCGTGATCTATCTTTAGATCTGACATAGGATTTTTACCGAACGTATGCGTGTGGTCATCTTTATTGTTACAAATCGTCCAGCATATTCCGTAATAGCGCAAATGCTGCTGTAGCTCCCATGGGGTGGGCACAAAAAAGAGCAATAAATACTTTTGCTTTCAATAATGTGCGTAAACATGTGCAGCATTTTATTTACACAATCATTTGTATCACAAACTCACACAAACATAGACTTGCGCACACATACACACGCACACACACAGTCGCCAACATACACGTAGGCATTGTTGCGACAATTATTATTCTTGTTCTTTACTGGTTTCTGTTATTGTCGTCGTTCTTGTCGTTTTAAATTATCACCGGAAATTGCCCTCAATGACACTTGCTGTGTTTTCATATGCGTGAATGCTCTTCACAATAAACATCAATACAAACACACGCTTGCAATGCACACACACACACACATGTACTTAAATTATATATGTATGGGTTGAGATTTTTATGTGGATATATTTTGGATTGGGAGAAAAGGGTTCTCGCTGTCATCGCTTGTTATTCTGCTCCCTGATTTGTGGGGCGGGGGACATTTGCAATGCGGATCATTCGCTCCATTGTGGAGAGAATAAAGGCAATTACGAAGATATTTAATAGCAAATTGATGGCGGTGATAAAGCTTTGCAGGAAGTTGTCTTTAGAATCTGATTTGACTTTAAATCTGCATGGCTTAAGGAGATATGCATGTAGTATAGGGTAATCAATCTAGAGGTATTTTTTCAATAAGGTTTTTTTTCACAGATTACGCTTGAGTTGTGCTATACTGTATTCTTTTCAATACTTATACACGCAAAGGAAAAATATGGTTACTATATTGTCACGGAAACAATAATATGTTCTCTGCAATAATAGTATGTTTATCGCAACCATAGTATTGTTTCTTGAATTTCATGTTGACAATAGTATGATTGCGAAAATATTAATATTGTTGAAATGTAACAATAATATTTTTGCCAAATTTTAAATGAAACTATGGTTGCAGCAACAATATAAATATAGTTTGTACGACGAAAAGTATTGGTTTTTGAGTTTTATGTTAACAATAATATGATTACAGCAATCATACTGTATGATTATATTTGGTTTAATTTGAGTATGTGTTTTACAACAATGTTATTGTTACGGATCTTATGAAATAATAATAGGAATTAAAATTTTCCAAACAAACTGCTTTGGATTTGTTTAACTGAAATATTTTGAATAAAAAATGCTTACGTTTTTTTAAATGGATTTTTTCTACTGCTTAATAAACACTCCTTTTGTTTTAAATTTAATGTATTTTTAATTTATTAATTTAATAAAGATCTCTATTGTTGACAACATAACCCAATTCTAATAAATAATTTTGATGACCATAGTATGGTTGAGTGGGATCATACTATGGTTGCGTGTGACCCATACTATGGTTGTTAGGATCATACTATGGTTGTATGTCGAACATACTATTGTTGTAAGTATCATAATATGGTTGTGGTGATCATAGTATGGTTATGTATGAATCATACTATGGTTGTGGTGATCATAGTATGGTAAAGTGTGAATCATACTATGGTTGTGAGGATCATAGTATGGTTGAGTGTAAATCATAATTTGGATCATAGTTTGGTTTTGTGTTAATTATACTGTTGTTGTGCCACAACCATATACCCAAAAATAGTATGATACCCTTCGAATATTGTCACCCCAACCATACTTTTTTCTGCGTGTAGTATTTGCCATTTCATCCTAACGAGTCTAACGATGTTCTGGCGCGACACTGCTTCAGTGTTTGGGCTCTTCAAAAGCTCGAAGAAGATCCGCTGTTTTCGACCAAAATTTTGTTGAGTGAGTCCATTTCTGGCTAAACTGTAACGTCAATAAACAAAATTGCCGCACTTGGGCAGAAGACCCAAACAGAAGAGTTGCGATTTTACTCGGAGAAAACCACGGTTAGGTACTTTTTATGGGCTGGTGGAATCATCGGTCCTTATTTTTTCAAAAATGATGATGCTCGCTATAACGCCATGATATCGGTCTTTTTGCTACCTGAAAGTAAAGCCCAAATTCTTGACGAGATCCAAATCCTGTAAAAGCTTTGGGTAAAAAAAATTTTTGCAATACGAAATTACTCTCAACAGGGCACTGCACGGCTGGTAAAATGAATCAATCTTGAAGCGATGAGGTGGCTTTGGGTTTTCTTTAGGTTCGTGCCTTTAGGTGAAGAGCATTCATATTGAAAAATTTACAATTATCACAATGTAATGTGATTCTAGGTGGACATAATCCGAATATGCCAATTACCACATAAGTTGCCATATTCGGAATCATCAACTTTAAATTGGGGCCAAACACAACCATATTATGTTCCAACATTATTAAAATATATTTTCTCACAACCGGATAATGCTGACTTCAACCATATTTTGATACCGTACAACTATATTATGGCCACACACAAACATACTATGAACCCAAACAAACATATTATAGTCCTATACCCAAATTATAATCACACACAATCGTATAAGGGTTAGTCGCAGACATACGAGTATTAAGATCCCCACAAATACACAACCACGTATGGCACATTTTAATCCTATACCAGCATAATCGGTCGCTGAGGAAACTTTCGTAACTATAGCGGAGCTGAATATACGATACCCTAAGGACCTTTGAAAACAGGCTAGACGAAAACATTGTCTATCCAGATCTCATCTCAGCTGCGCCAGAACCAAGCGCTTCTGCTGATGTAGCGTGTTTTACTCTGGTAAAATCTCCGGGGGATGTTACCCAATCACTACATTCACGCTATAACTGGTATTCTGCTGCTGCGACTTCATCAGTATGGATGTCGTTCAGACTTGCCTGGTAGTTTCGATAATCTAAAGGCTCTCTCTTGTAGCGCTGGACCTCTATCTCTAGATCATGGAAATCGTACCTGATCTGCCTGGGCGGAGGCATCCTATCCATGAGATGGTGGTTGGAATGACTACTGCGATTACATCCAAACAGACACTGCTTAGACAACAAGAAATTGTGTCTGCGCACGGTTACGACCTTTATCTTCTCATGTAGATGATCCATAGAACACATAAGGTTATAAGGTAGGCATCCTGGCAAGCCTGCGTTTTCTTCCACTGCATTGTACTCGTATTCACCGAACACACCGGCGCTACGTAGTCCGCTACCGATCGACCTATCGCTTTGTAAGAGGTCAATAAGGTTTCTTTGTCGGCTCCCCAAGAACTGACGACAAGTGACTTAAGAACCTTGTTCCCACTTTAAAGCTTAGCGCAGAAATCTGTAGTATGTGCTAAGAATCGAAAAAGGCTGTCCAATGTGACTTAAAATATTCGCTATGTTGACGTCATCGACTTTCACATTAAGTGAGAACCGTAACTCTGTGGTCCATGCAGTAAACAGTGTGGCCGATGATTTAGAAGCGTGATGATTTCCGCTTGTATCATCCACTTTAGGCCCTGACGCCTGAGTTGTGCAATCATCAGAGTGCGACACTATTTCCACGCCATCTGGTGGTGCAGGAATTTAAGAGAGGTAGAGGTTAAACAGTGACAGAGATATCTGAGGAACTTCCAGTTAAACTCTACTGGGCTTCGACTTTCTGTCTCTAGATTCAACATATGACTGGCGCCCGCACATATAGCTTACTACCCAACATTTCAAACTAAGCGGAAGGGACGTTTCCTCGCCAATGTCCTCGAACATGGTGGCAAAAATGGACGTGTCGAAGGCCTTGGTAAGGTCAAGAGCCACGAGGACCTTCCTATTATTGAGTTTGTTACGGTTAAGGCCGCGACTTATACGAGTGGTGATGGCGAGTAAAGCTGTTGTTGTGCTGCTTGCGAACCCATGCTGATGATCAGCACATGAAAGGTGTTCAATCTTGCTGCGGAGGTTCAGTTCTTCAAGAGTCGTTGCCACTGGCGAAAGTAAGGTGATCGTCCTTTACGATTCGCAATCGATTGACTCTTTGCCTGGTTCAGTAGCGGTATCACTCTGCCCATTTTCCAGTCATAGGGAACTGCTATCTCACCCGGAACACTTGGTTTCGTCGGGACAATACATACGAGTATGTCCCGCTATATCTCGACATGCCTTTTTATATACTACTGTACATTTTCCAGTGCAGCGCACTGTGCAATTTGTTGAATTCGTAGATTACAATGTTTTTGATCAAGATGAGTTGTGTAACGCATTTTCCGTTTTAAATTTCTCCAATATCTACAACACCACAGATGTTCATTCTATTTTCCCCATAAGGAGGAAATGGTTGAATTACAGGAGTGATGAATGGTTTTCTTCGCCACAGATAGTGTATCACTGCTCCATACGAGATCTGGCCTATAAAGCTTTTCTTGAGAGTGGAAGTGATGAAAATTGGAAAATCTTTTGTAGAGCTAGAAATAAAGCCAAAAAAGTTATTAGAAGAATAAAAAGAGAAGCTCATGCCGCTCTTTTTGCCGGTAGCAATAGTTCTAAGACCCTATGGAACAGTCTTCGAAATAATGGATTGTTAAAAGATGTTTCATCACCAGAGATGTCCAACGTTGACGTAGAGAAATTAAACACATTATTTATTAATAATCGACTGACTAGTTCGACTGATAGTAGTTTTTTTAACCAAATTATTGGGGAAGATGGGTTTTCTTTTTATAACGTCTCCTCTAATGACTTGATACAGGCTTTTATGACAATCAAGTCTAACGCCTCTGGTTGTGATGAGATATCTCTTAAATGTCTTCAAGTAGTATTTCCGTTTATATCAAATCTCCTTCTTCATTTAGTGAACACTATAATAATGACTTCCTGCTTTCCTAATGATTGGAAAGTAGCCATAGTGACACCACTTCAAAAGAATTCAAGCTCGAATTCTACTGACAACTTAAGACCCATTTCTTTGCTTCCCATCCTGTCAAAAGTTGTGGAAAATATTCTTAAGCGGCAGTTGTTAGACCATATTAAGAGTAAATCTCTGTTTAATGATTGTCAATGTGGTTTCCGGAACGACAGGAGTACCTCTGCTCTTTTAATTGGCCTTACTGACTCAATAAGGAAGAATACTCATGATCAAAAAATGTGGGTAGATTATGGAATTTTGATAAATAAATTGCATAAAGATTATGGACTTGGGAAAAGTGCCTGTAGTTTAATGCTTTCTTATTTATGTGGTAGAAAGCAGTTTGTTCGTGGTAATGGAGTCGCATCGTCTGTTTTGTGTGTTAGGAGTGGGGTCCCTCTGGGCTCTGTTCTTGGTCCAATTTTGTTTGTGCTGTTTATGAATGACATTTTCAAAAGTCTAGGCGATTGGTGTACACCATACTCTTTTGCTGATGATGTTCAGCTATTATTTTGCGGAGAAATCCAGTATTTGGATGTTTTACAAGCAAAAACTAATTATGTTTTAAAATTATTGAGCGTATGGATGTCCTCTAACAAGCTTAGTATTAATCCTTCTAAAACAAAGGCAATACTGTTTTCATCATCATCTTCTATCAACCTAGATTTGCAATACAATGGTACGTCTATAGAATTCGTTCAGAGTATTACGTGTTTGGGAATAGTACTGGATAACAAATGTTGCTTTGAGCAGCATATTCGCAGAATTGCTTCACGTATTAGTTTCACACTTCGTCAACTATACAACACCAATTTAGTTTTACCTCGTTGGGTAAAAACAAAACTGGTTCATGGCTTAATTATGCCAAATATTTTGTACTGCCTAGAGGTACGAGTATATACAGGAACTACTCAAAGTAATATGAATATTATAAAGACAGTGCTTCATAGAGTCATGCGCTATGTATATTCTGTTAAACCGTATGCTCACATATCGCCGTTTGTGAATGACTTTTTAGGCTGTTCCTTTGTGGAATTTGTGCACCCTCGGTTGCTATATTTTTTTTACAAGATATACAAACTTCAATCTCCTTTGTTCCTAGCAAATTCATTTGTTTTCAGTCACTCAATTCGCAACGATCCATAAGCGGTAACACCGATCATTCCTCGTAAGAGTAGCCCGACTATTTAACATTTTGCCAAGCAGTTTAAAAACGTTTAATTTGTCTTCCATGACATTTCGTAAACATTTAATGGAACATTTTCGTTCAAGTACAGAGTAATGCTTTTATTTACATGTTTTTTTCTTCGGTTTCTTGATTATCACTTATATGCTTTCATCAGGTTTTTTTCTCTTTTATTAGGAAATATTAGGGATATTTTAATTTATATTATTTATTTGATTTTATACTGAATTTTTTCTAGTAGTTTATGATGTTCTATTTAACATTTTGATGCATATTGTAATTTAGCTTTAATAGGTCCCAATGGGCTTCGAATTACATGTCAATAAAGAAATGAAATGAAAAAATGAGTGGCTAAAGATAGATTGAGCACTTTGGTCATGCCCCTACTCCCGGGTATTCAAGTGCTTCAACATCAGCATTTGCAATTTCGTCTGGACCCAGAGCCTTCGATTAGTTTGCGCTGTGGATGACATGGGCAACTGGTGCCTCTTCGATTCGGAGAGCGAGGATATGACGCAATAATCTACTTTTCGTCTTGTCGCTCTCTGGGTGCTCAATACAAAGCCAGTGAAAATAACTAGCCCACCGCTTCTGATCTGTTGTCCACTGCAACAAATTCCCCCGTGTGGCATCTTTAGCGCCCCTAACCGTTGTTTGTTTCTTAGTGGAGTCCATTCACTTTACTTTACAAAGTGATGTATTATTACCATTGATCATTAGTAATAAGGGATTTTTTTCGATCATTTGTGGGACTTACTAATGTGCGTTCGTTTTCGAAAAAGGTATGGGAAACCCTTGTCGGAGAATTCGTTTTTTCTGCCAAAATGACTTACTTATATTTTATGGGACAGCATGTCATTGAGGTGGTGATGGTGATGTTGGTCCTTCGTACACACACACATGTACAAGAATACACTCATACTTATGGCTGTGACTGTACATATTTTCCGGAAGTGTCCGTTTAAATTTTTTACAATTATCGCATGGGGGCCAATTATATGAGGTTTTAATACATTTCTTGCATTCATTTCTTTCGGTTTCTTTTTGACTTCGAATCGCTGCTGTTGCTCTTTGCCACTGCAGCTGTTAAGGCTTTTGTGTGTTCATTTCCGCCTGTTGTGATTTATACGCTGTGTCTGTCGGTGTTGAAGGGCTTCCTCGTGGTTCGAGTCTTATGGGTCTATGGGGCAATTGCCGTTGAAATGCAGTGAAAACAATTCCTGGCAACTTTAAAGTTAATCATGCTGAGGCATACGTTTAAACAGATGCATTTTGAATTATATATTCAGCCAAATAATGCTGACATTCCATATATGAATTTTAATCCAATCTATTTTTAGTCATTCGTCCCCTCTTTTGTTTGTGGATGGGGCCTTAATGGCAAATGAAAATCTAAAATTCCAAACACATGTTTTGAACGGGCGAGTAGCTTCTGCTGATGATGCTGCTGCTGATGTTGGCGTTACTTTTGCTCTGAAGTTTAGTCATGTGAAAGTGTTTACTTGTGGCTTTCCAACATTTATAATAATGTTATTAAATTTTAAATTAGGTTAACAAGATTATTTGTTTACAACAACAACAATATAAACCACCACCACCAACAACCACTGCTATCATGAACAGCAACAAGAAGATCAACAAAATACAAAAACGAAATGGAAATATTTTAATTTAAACTCTGCATGCATACTTGGGTTTGTAGTAATGTGCATTATATAAAAAGGGGGGAGGTTGAAACTGCCGAGGTGTCCCGATCAAATATCAAAGTGCAAAAACACTTTGCAAAATGATAAGGAAAACTTCCATCTCTTAATGAGTTGAGCGCTATTTAAACTATCTCTGGGATTGGTAACAGGTTTCGAGTGATATTTCTATATAGGGTGACCCATCTAGAGGTATTTTTTCAGAACGACAAATATATAAAAATTCAAATCAAGTGTGGAATCTTTATTGCTAATTTTAAAGGAAATTTTATGGCATTTATTTTTTGAATATAATTTCCTTCAAATGTTGGCCGCAACAACGCCTCTTGGTTTTCATTCTGAGGGTCCAATTTTGAATGATTCGTTCGAGCATTTCGACCGGTATGGCTTTAATGACACGCGTAATGTTGGCTTCCAAAACCGGAATCGTAGCTGGTTCGTCAGCATAGACTTTGGACTTTACGTAAGCCCAAAGAAAAATGTCTAAACGTGTGACCTCTCAATATTTCCATTTTTTGAGCAGCTGTACGGCAAGTGGCACCGTCCTGTTGAAACCAAGTGTCCTCAAGATTACGGGCTTCGATTTCAGGTAGCATAAAGAACGATATCATGGCGCGAAAGGGAGCACCATTCAAGGTTACGTTCCGGCCATCATCATTTTTGAAAAAATATGCACCAATGATTCTACCAGCTTATAAACCGCACCAAACCGTGGCTTTGTCTGGGTATAATGGCTCCTCTTGAACCTCTTCTTGTTGCTCTTCAGCCCAAATGCGACAATTTTGTTTATTGACTTTGCCGTTGAGTCAGAAATGGGCCTCATCACTAAACAAAATTTTGGTTGAAAACAGCGAATCTTCCCGTTTCTCACCGAACGCACATTTCCATAATGCAGTTGCCAACATTTGAAGGTAATTATTTTCAAAAATAAATGCCATAAAATGTCCTTTCAAATTACCAATAAAGATTCCACACTTTGCATTTTTATTTTTTTTTTTGTTCTGAAAAAATTGCTCTAGATGGATCACCCTATAGTATGACTCTACTACGATGGATGTATCAGTTGGTAAGGCTAGAGCCTCTTGGGAAAGCTTGATAATCTTTAAAATTTTCCTGCATTCTCGCCGGTAAAAATAACAAGTGCAAGTTTGCTTGAAGTTGAACCACTTTTTTATTAGAACAGGTTGAGAATGCTATATGCTATTTGCCAACTAAATCTTAAATATTTTAAGAGGCGTCTATTTCTTCTGGCACAGACGTTTAAGCAAAAGTGTCATTGCGGATTATAAATTAAGCTTGAAAGCGCTGACGGAATTTCACAGATATGATCGCATTTTACTAGGGTTAATTGTAGTTCAAACATCACTTATTATGAATCATCCTCAATTTAAACAAGATCGAATTAAACTACTTGACCAAGATAGTATTACGTTTTGGCTTCATTAGCTTCTGGGGCCTTTGAATGGAGTCCAACCAGAGTCTCGGAGGAAATTGGCGTCGCCACCTTAGTTTTTTCTTAGTTCTACTTAGCCGCCGATGCTTGGGCTCAAAGCGGTTTCAACTCAGCCGTTGATGTTAAAGAAATTTATTTTTTAAAAGACTTTTGTTTTTTTTCTGACAAAGCACATAAGATCAGGTTAGAGGATAAAAATGGTCAGCAGATTTTCTTGGAATAAAAGCAAAAGTAATAAAGGGTGTTCCAACTAAAATACACAATGTTAATTGTAAATAAAACAAAAAGTTTTCATAGAATTATCTTTATATTTCTCAATCTGATTAAAGGTTCTATGACAATTATGTGTAATACAAAAATATAGGCCAAATGCTCGCCACGGCTTCGATGGCATACCTCTATCCGATGGTCTATATTTTCAATGACTCTGAGACATAATAGAGGTTTAATGACATAAATGTGCCGAATTATCTTATCCACGAATGCAAAAAAAACTAGTAGAAGTCACTTGGTCGACTCCAGGTATTCCAAGTGGCTACCAATAGTTTGCCAATATTTTGTTGTTGTAACTGAATATTGGTGATGATGTCTAAACTTTCATTATAACCAAACGCGGAAATTGTTACTGTTTTAAGCAAATAATTTATTCAGAAGATATCTTCCAACATCTTTTACTCTTTTTCCTCTACAAGACCCTTCCTATGTTGAGAGTACCTCAAGTATATAAAGAAAAAAGTTTTTTGCCTTTACTGAAAACTTTAAAATGTTTTCGTTAAACAAGTGCGGCATGTGGACTTTAAGGATACTTAGAATTACTGATACTTCAGTTATCATAACTGAACATTGTACTGATGGAATACACGAGATGCATTCAACCTCAAACAATTTCGATTATGAAGAAACACATACCAACGCGACCTCCTGTTTCGTTTACAAATGTCTTTGCAGTAAATGCTGTTCCTGCTGTGAGCTACGGTCAGCTAAATCGCAAAACGAATTTTGAAATGGCAACACCGAGGAACAGATTATTTCAGATTATTTAAATAACACTTGAAGAATAAATAATGGTGAGATTAACAACTAAACAAAGAATCAGAATAATTGAATTTTATTATTTGAATCAGCGATCAATTATTTTAACGCAAAGTGATGAGTGGTGAAGCTCATTTTCATTTGAATGGCTTTGTTAATAGGCAGAACTGTAGGTTCTGTCTGGGGTTCTGAAAATCCAAGAGCCATTCATCAACGCTAATTTCACCCCATTAGGTACACATCTGCAAATATCGTTGGGCCTTACTTCTTCGAGAATGATGATGGAAGTGCTGTAATGGTAAATGGAGAGCGGTATCGGTTTATGATAGACATTGAGATGTGGTTTCTGAGATGTGGGACCTGAGATGTGGTTTGAACAGGACGGAGTTACTGCCCACACTGACCGAGACACAATGGCACTTTTAAGTCAAATTTTTGGGGAGCAAATAATTTCCAGAAATTCGAAAATATTTGGCCAGTGCGATCGCCAGATTTGTCAGACCCGACTATTTGGGGTTATTTGAAGGGCGAGTATATATGAACAAGTCCGAGACAATTCTTAAACTCAAGGCCAACATTGTTGCAGAAATTCGAACGCTACAGCCACAAATTTTAAAAGATGTTATGGAAAATGCTCTAAAACTAGCCCATCATTGCGAAGCTGTAAACGGGGGTCATTTAAGTGACATTATAAGTATTTTATAAATTTATTATATAATCTGAGAAAAAAATAATAACACAAATTAGTTAACGAAAAAGTTATTAAAGTTTTTAACCCCATGGTAACTTTTGGCCCCTGTATTTCTTTTTAAAGTTAAAGAAACCCTATTTTTTATTAAAGAAAAATAAAAAAGTTCTACATTTACACAACTAAGTAACATTAAAAACAAATAGCAAAAATTAATAAAAAAAAGAAATGAATACCCATATAGAACAGATTGGTTGTTACAACCGAATTTGTTTGCCATCGAAATGATTGAGGTTGCATGAACCATTCAGTTTCCATTACCGAATGATTGAGCTTGCATATTCATTCAAGTTTCTTTTAGTGCAACCGAATGTTAGTTGCTGCACTGAAGTGTTAAGTAAATGGAACTGAATATATCGGTGAAAGTGTTAAAGATTAAAGCTGTGAGTAATGAAATGATATGGAAATTTCAGTTTAAATGTTATCAGGACAACAAAGTAGTCAAAGTAAGATACAAATTATATTGTCCATTTCGGACTTCTTTTTCAGGTATCGGAGAAGATATATTTTTGTTTCTTTCCGACGATATGATTTTTTGAGAAACCTTCAAATTCAGCCGTTTTAATTTTTTTGTTGTTGTTAATTGTCTTTATATTTTATTTTTACAATCAAATTGTTTCTAAGATGCTGCCGAGCGAAATAATTTTTTGTCATTACCAATTGTTAGTTGCATTTCAATCAGATTTCAATACCAAACTTTTAGTTGCAACAACAGGCGTTTCTGGCAACCAATTATTTGAACACCAGTCGGTTAATGCGACAGAATAGTAAGTTGTGTTAACCATATTATTGGCACAGCAATCATCTTATGGTAAGTTGCAATCACCAAATGTTAATAACCGAATTTCCCTCACGATTATTAACATTTGGTGATTGCAACACCCTCTATAACAAACAACAATAACCTTATCGTATCAGTTTGTGGAGTAGTTCCTCTTTCAGAGTCTTCTTGACTATAGGAAATGTTGTAGTTCGGAGCGCTTTCTAACTTACTTTTTCTCATGGGCGTAAACCTGAGACTTTTCGAATTGAAAGCGAAAACGGTCCCATCAAATCTTCACCAGCCTAAAGAGCTTCTAACGAAGTGGACAATTAAAACTTCCGATTATTTACATTTAATGTAACTTTTAGGATCCACCAAATTCAATCGCAGCCTTTGGAAGAAGATAAAAGCAATTCCTTTGGAGTTACTTCTATTTTTTTTGCTGGGATATATTTAAGTTTTATATGTTTTTTTTCCGTCCACAAGGATTGACATAATTTCTATACTTTCTCACTTTGTTCCAATAAATATCAGCTTATACAATATAATCGGCTGAAAAGTATATGTAAGTCAGGACATGCCGCTGCTTT
The DNA here is from genome assembly GCA_963513945.1 of Hydrotaea diabolus. Taxonomy (NCBI): domain Eukaryota; kingdom Metazoa; phylum Arthropoda; class Insecta; order Diptera; family Muscidae; genus Hydrotaea; species Hydrotaea diabolus. Next base: position 7,639,717 of record OY740720.1, read on the forward strand.
TGGCGGAGGCTTCGTTTCGTCTTTAAGCCTCACGACTTAAACATCTTTCTCGGCTATACAAATAATTGCAATGGACCATTTGCTCTGTAATTATTAATCAAAATATATAATTTATATAATTTTTTTTTATAATATAAGTATATATCTAGAATACGAGGGATGCTATATATATTTCTGGCCTAGGCAACACTAAGTGTTGCCTGGAGCCATCTGGCATGTAAATTGGAAAGTTTGACATTTTTTACCATAAACGTACTCAGAATGTTTTTACGTACGACCATCATTTGTGTTGTTTTACAGTGACTTGAAAAAATCAATTTTGCAAAAAAAAATGGAGTTAACTCGTGAAAATTTTCGTGCGATAATTTTTCACAACTCTTGGATTATCACGACAAGAGTTCACCGATGAACTTAAATCGTTGTAAGGCGATGAAGCACCATTCTATAACACTGTGAAAAACTGGTTTAATGAATTCAATCGTGGCCGACGCTCGCTCAAATACGAAGGTCGTCCAAAAACGGCCGTTGTGCCAGAGAACATTGAAGCCATGCGTGAACTGATAATGCAAGATCGTCATGTGACATACCGTGAGATAGAGGCATCCTTTGACATTTCTTCCACCAGCTTTCATTCGATATTGCATGAACACCTGGCCGTAAAAAAGTTTTGTTCTTATTGGATCCCGCACAATTTGACAATCGCTCAAAAAAAAGGCTCGTGTCGATTGGTGCAAAGAAATTTAAAAAAAGGGTCGCGGTGCTTCAAAATACGTTTATAAGTTTGTCACAGGTAACGAATCATAGATCTATGCGTACGAGCCCGAGGAAAAACAGCAATCGACCGTGTGGGTATTCGAAAACGAGCCAAATCCAACGAAAGTTGTTTGTGGAAGAAGCATTTCGATGAAAATGGTAAAATTATATTACCTACCTCACTGATTTTGTTGCGTAGGCCATTGCAATTAAATTGCAAAAGTGATGCACTGTCAGATGTGGCAACAGCAATCTGTGGTGTAAGATGCTGTATATGTTGATGTTATTGCGAGGGCGACTTCGGGGGAGTCTTGTAGTTGGATGATGATGACGACGACGAAAATGTAGACGGCGATGATAACACCAAATTCAGAGACCCACTGCTAACTTCGTTGATACAGCATGAGGCAAGAAAGTCGGCTTCGCTATACTCCCTAATGTGGTTCAGACCTGAACAGGTCCTGAAGTGCACCCACTCGATGCAACGATTACACCTTACGTAGCACGATGGTGTATACGGTTCTGAAAAACCGAGCAGATCCAAGGTCCGGGGTTTTGTTCGATCCCGACTTGGACCAGTAGTATTCGGAGCAGGTATTCCGGGAAGTGCTGCTCCCACAAGGAAAAAATGGACGAACAAAAAACATATATTGTATGCAAATGGTCGCCTGTTTCTTCGGCAATACTGGCAAAACGTCGAATTGATGGGTCATCCGCCGTACAGCCCTTACTTGGCGCCCAACAACATAATTTTATTCCCGCACATCAAGAAAAAGAATGCGTGGTAAACAATTTTCGTCGCCAGAAGATGCTGGCGTTCAATATTCATGTTTTGGAGGTGTCTCAATCGGAGTGGAAAAAGTGCTTTGACAATTGGTTTGAGCGCATGCTAAAGTGTATAAAAAGAATACTTTGAAAAACAATAAAACATTTTTGATGATAAATATTCGCATTTTCATTATTAGGCCAGAAATACACTGCGCGTCATCAGGTTAGCAGACCCCCATAAGCTTAATATAATTGCTCTTGTAGTTGTAGTTGTTAAGATGCAGTAAAAATTTTTTACTCTATACATATTTCTAATCTTCGTATACTCCATCATTGGCAAAGTGAACATGCGAAGGAAAGATCCCGTTATCTGGTTTTTGCTACTTTCTATTATTTTTGATGGAAAAGTGTGCTCTATTTTTGCGTCATCAGGTTGGCACATGTAAATTCATTTTTTGTTTATCTTTAACAGTTGAACGCGTATTGCATCCAAATTTTGTGTACTGCGCAAGTAGCCTTTTAGCTTTAATATGAGTAAAGAAAAATCGCTATCCGTAGAGGAGAAATCCAAAATTAAAGCTTACAAGGAAGCATGGCTGTCAATAAGCAAAAATTGAGCAAAAATTTGAAATATGACAAAAATAATAAAGGAGGGAATACATAATAGAGTAATTTCCGCTGCTGATAAGAGAGCAATTTTGAGAGAAGCCTCGAACTCCCACGCCTCGACCGCAAAGATCAGGGCAAATGTTAATGTTAAACGAGCTTATCTACAATGCAAAGAGCACCCCATTTAAAAAGACTCAAATTGAAGAAAAAACCGCCACTGAACGTTGCTCGAAAGGAAGTGCGCTTGGATTTTGCGCGGGACCACATGACATGGAATTCTGATTGGCGCTACGTTGTCTTCTCGGATGAAAACAAAATAAATTTGGAAGGTCCAGATGGATACAACTTCCATGATCTTCGCAAAGAGGAACACCAGTTGGATCGCCTGGGGGTGTGATGATGTGGGGAGCCATCTCCTATTATGGTACGTGGCAGTTACAGTTTTTGACTACAAATATGAATGCAAACACCTACAAAAAAGTACTTGAAATAGCTCTTCCCCATTTTCAAAACTTGTTCGGAAATCTGCCATGGACTTTCCAACATGATAATGCCCCGATCCACACTGCCCGGGTGGTTAAGTCATGGATTGAGTACCAAAATGTCCGTTTAATGCAGTGGCCACCTTATTCACCCGACATTAATATAATAGAAAACGTAGGGGTATGGCTGTCTCGTAAAGTTTCCGAGTCTGGGAAACAATATTCCAACAAAGAGGAGCTAACTGAAGGCATCAAGGACGCTTGGTCCAGTATTTATCTAAATTATATTGGAAAATTGTATGAGTCGCTTCCCAATCGAATCTATAGGTCATTCTCAACAAAGGAGGATCGACACATTATTAAATTTTGTTTAAAAATGTTTAAATTACTATATATAAAAGTTCATAAATAATTTCATGGCTAAAAACCTTATCAACAACGAAAACAAGTGATCTGTGCTAACCTGATGACCAAATTTGAATTGTTATTTTTTGTGTTATTTTTCAAAAAAAAACCAAAAAATATATTTTAAAAATAAAAAACCAGTATTTTTTGTTTAACTTAACTCAGAACTGAATCGGCCATAAACGAAAATAATTTAAATTAATTTTAAAACCATTAGTGTTTTAAGTTTCGATCCTAAACCACTTACACGAGGGTATGTGCTAACCTGATGACGCGCAGTGTATATAGCAGTCCTCGTAAATCGACATTTTTAAAAAAAAAATTATTTTTGTGTTCTATTTTTATCAACCTTACAGCTACTCTGGCCAACTGTTGGTTTAAGAACTGGTTCTTTCAGCAATATCTGGCATTGTAAGGTTGTCGGCGTGAGAGAATTCAAATTTAAATATTTAAAATTGCATATATTTTAAACTAACAACGTCTAAACTGCACTGTTCTGGGATAATGCAATAGCATCTCCCCTCAGCCCATCCGGAATATGGCCTATGACCACTTGCATATGCTTAGGTTCTCCTTCATACTAACTCGTATATTACATACGGTCATGGTGATTTTAAATATTTCATGCATTCCTCGCACGACGAAATGAGCTTTTCTAATTTTAGGAAAATACAATTGAATACCAAACGACCGCGCGTTGTTTTATTATTTATTTTGCTGGCCACACAATTGTTGTGGCCATTTATTTGTACTGATGTTGGAATTATGACCGTTTGGTTTTGGTCGGTTTTTAAACATTTGCAAAGTAAATTAACGGTTTGCATAAGTCATAAAATGCTCTCCTAATACTAATACATTCCGGCCGCATTCACATCGGCATCGGCACCCACATTCTCGTCCACTTCCACATATGCATTAACATTCACATTCGCGTATATTTAAATTAAAACTATGAATACTAATAGTTATGGTTGCAATATTGTAGAGGTTTAGTGGGCAGAGTATCCCAAAGATCGTCCATGGATTTGTGGTTAATTGGAAATATGGCCCTAAAAGAGTCGAGGAAATTCTATGTCCGAAGGTGATGGTTATATGACAAAAATCAAAGTGTTTTAAAGCTTAAACTATGGATTATCATAAGTATTACCATAAGTACTTATACAGGGTGTCCGTCGGAAAGGTATACTACTTTGTTTGTTTATATTTTTGATTAAATGAAAGAGAATGGATCTTATATTGATAAATGTTCTATTTAATGTCGGCAGTTATGTATGGAATACAATATCAGATAAATGTCCGCCTCTGTTAGCCTCACAAATGCGAGCCCTTTTGAGTACATTTTTCACTACATTCTCACACATTTCACGCGGTATTTCATTACGAGTAATTTCATCACGAATATATTGTTTGAGTTGCTTAAGCGTTTCTGGTTTGTTTGCATAAAACTTGATTTTCAGATATCCCCACAAAAAGAAGTACGGAGCAGTCAAATCAGGCGACCGTGGAGGCCAATCACCATTTCTTGAAATAACTTGTTGTGGAAAGAGGTCTTGCAGTAATTCCATTAATTAAGATCCTGGCTGTATGCGATGTGGCACCGTCTTGTTGATACCACATGTTAATCAAGCCCAAAGCATGCAGTTCTGGCGTTAAACAATTTTCAATCATATCACGATATCGCTTCCCATTGACAGTTACCGTTACGCCGTTTTCATTTTCATAGAAGTAAGGCCCAATGATTCTTGCTGACCAAATTGCACACCAGACTGTCACTTTCAATGAATGCAAAGGTGACTGATGAATAATTTGAGGGTTTTCCATTACCCAAAACCGACTATCTGTTTATTCCATTCAAATGTGCCTCGTCACTCATGATTTTTTCATGAAAATCGGGGTTGTCATGGGCGAGCTGTAACGTCCTATTGGAATATGTACGGCGGAGTAAATGGTCTAGTGGAAGAAGCTCTTGTGTCCTTGTGCAAAGTTGTGGCAAAAGTTGCTCTCTGACAACCAAGCTCCAGAGCACGGCGTCGAATTGAGGTTGATGGATTGTTTTGAACACCTTCTTAAGCAGCAGTAATATTTTCAGCCGATCTTGCAGTACGTTGTGGTCCATGCTTCGGCTTATCAGCTACAGACCCTCTTTCTGCAAAACCATTCTCTACACGATAAATATGTGCATTTTGTTGGCGCTTTGTTTCTCCCAAATTTTTCACTTAACTTTCTCATCGTCACAGTAATCGATGATTGGTTTTGATAAAATGTTTAACCGATTCAAACACGTTGGTTTATCGAATATTTTTCCATAATAAATTTGCTTCTCTACGTTACAACTGCCAAATATGAACTGTCAAGACTAATGTTTACCATTAGTCTAAGTAGTTTACCATTAGTCAAAGTAGCATACCTTCCGGCGGAAACCCTGTATAAATTCTCATTAATTTGAATGCTACTTCTGTTAAAGTAATTTGATGTGTGGCCAAAGCAACCGTTATAAAAGAAGGCTTACATAAAACCAATAAAAATCGCTTTAAGTAAATGGAAGTTTTCGATGGCACTTCATTTTTAGAACCCATTCTTTTTCTTAACAACCGACACGTAGAATTGCCGTCCAATTAAAGTTTTTTTTTCTCGATTATCAGTTTATACTTTTTGTTTGTTTGGCATACTTCCCCGTTATCAGTCCTATTCATTAATCCCTTTTCTCGTTTTCCCCTGAATACACAATATCATGGTTTAGTTATTCATTTGACCACATGGGTCGGCTCGCCCATTTTGGCGTGACCTATAATTTAAACACATGAAATGAATACATGTAAATAAAATCATACACATACATACATACACACAAACACTCTTACATACTCGTATAAACAAATGTGTGTATGATTTATTTGCAGTGAACAATTTAATTGTATTGTAAAAACAAACAACCGCCTCCTTCAATTAATATCGAATTCAAAGTAAAAATCTTCAACTTCAATAAACACATCTCGCTTCTCGTTACTTCGGTCAGTGCTCGTGCTTTGCATTTAACCGACAAGTGATTTTGCGGTTTAATTGTTTAACTAATTTAGTTCTTTAAACAATCCAATGTCCATTCAGTAGAAACCCAGTAAGGAAAGCAGTGATTTGAACTGCGAACACCCACATGTGGGAAATACCACTCTGGCATTAAGCGCCCTCCCTCAACGGTGGCCTTTTGTTTCGCTTTTAAACCAAAAAAGGGAACGCATGCAATTGTTGATTGCTGGCCGACTATTTGTTTAATTAAATTATTAACACACATTGAGCGAGCGCTGGCGTAATGGTATGTATGTCTGGTGTGTTGCATTTCAATGTATCTGTGATTACGCATGTAATATCGTTGTAAATGTAGTGCTTACTCGTATGCACGTTGGCAGCCAAAAAGTATGCAAAGGCAACAGAGTGTTCGCGGTGTACCAACATCCCGCCCAATCTCTGTTATACAGTCACAAACACGTAGTCACAGACCCTAATGCACCAGCGGCAAAATTGGCAATGCCTCTCACCGGTGAGAGGTGCAACCACAGTAAGACTCCTGGTGTGCTTCCATGCCAAAGTGTCTTAGCTGAGGAATGCGAGAGCCCTTCTACAAAGTGATGTGCAAAAGACTTTCTGGTAAGCTTTCGGGGGCAGGTGGAATCTTTGGTCCTTACAAATTTCCCTTAACATCAAATTACGGAACAAACGGAAAACTTTTTCTAAAACTCTGAGCTGTTCACTAGTGATGGAGTTCACAATACATTAAATTGAACCAAAATGAACACATAATTGTACCAAAACTAACGTTATTGTACCAAAATAAATCTTTAGTTCGAGAGACTATATTACAACAGAAATGAAAGAACAAAATAAGCCAACTACAACGAGAATCACAATAGATCTGTATTTATAACTTTTATGTACAAACTATTATTATCAGACTAACACTCAGGAGATGTCCTTTATATTAGAATAAAAGAGTTAGAGAATGAAAGAGGAATTATTCATTAGGGACCATTTATTTGAGTCTGTTTATATCGTAAGTTTCGAGTCACTTACGAAACTTACGATATAAACATAAGGAAAACGATAAGGAAAACATCCTATTAAAATACATATAAAATTTTGATTCGCAAAACTTATTCCGTCGATGCACTTTGAAAACATAAAGTTTTGCTATTCTGATAATCTCGAGTGGAATCAGCACCTGCTTGAGAAATACCATAGACAGTAATGTACATTGAGTGATACACACGTCATTCCATGTTGAGTATTTGTAGGATACTAACTTTTAATTGAAATAATTGTATGTATATTAAAAATTGAACATCTTAAAAATAGTATAGAACTATCGGCCTGCTGGTGATTACAAATCGTGGGGTTCTCTGCTGACCTTCAACAACCGTACACAATCCTAAATGCACAAATAGTGTCACATTTCTTGTGTGTGCGGGCTGCTCTTATAACCGGCCATTACCACCATGTGGAAACTCATGATCATGTGCGAGCGTAAAAATAGTACCTAAAGTATGCAGTTAACAATTTTATGGGCTGCACTTAAGATTACCACATTACCCAGCACACAATATAAAGCATGTTCAACTTTGAACACACATTTATCATTTTTTCCGGCTTAACCTAGCATTAATAATTGGTTAGATTGAAACTCCGGACCATTTTATTTCTGTTTCAATAGATAGGACTAAATGCTCAGGAAACGTTTGAACTGTCCTTTTGTTAAATAGATTCCTATTAAAAGAGGGCCCACAAATTCTTCCAGTTTTTGTACAATTTGAGTGGAAAATACTTCCAACGGGATATGTAGATACATTGATTCCCTTCGTTCCAATGTGGAACACAACATAAGGATATGCAGATATTAAAAGATATTCCACCGGAGACGTTTTCGTCGTTTTCGACAAACGTTATACTAGTGGTCGAATTCGAAACTCTAAAATGTCCCTTTTAAATCCGAAATGTATCTGTTGTCATTATTTAGGAAATTAAGACATTTTTGAGCCGAAATCTAGCCAATCGGTCTGATGTGACAACTTTCAGGAGAAAGGCGGAATCTTATGTACTCTCCACCTAGGAGTATGTCCAATTCTATCGTTTGGAATACGCCCATTATAACGATCATTATCTATAAGAGTATTAATCATATGTGCCAGCGCATAGAGAAAGGGACCTAAGGGTAAAAAAATCAATTTTCATTTTTTGTGTGGACAACATCTGATGTGGATAACATCTGAGCATCGAATGAGACCGATCCCATGCCCCAAAAGTGTTTCCTCCCAGAGATATGGGCGTTTTATGAAAATGAAGTCGACGATTCTAAGCGCAAATAGAAAGGGACCTAATCTTTAAAATGGCTCTCCTGAACAAAACTTTTCATCAACTTTTCACTTTTTTTTTGATGTGGACAACATCTGAGCATCGAATGAGACCGATCCCATGCCCCAAAAGTGTTCCCTCCCAGAGATATGGGCGTTTTATGAAAGTGAAGTCGACGATTCTAAGAGCATCGAATGAGACCGATCCCATGCCCCAAAAGTGTTCCCTCCCAGAGATATGCGCGTTTTATGAAAGTGAAGTTGACGATTCTAAGTTCAAATAGAAAGGGGCCTAATCTTTAAAATGGCTCTCCTGAACAAAACTGGTTTTTAACCTTAGGTCCCTTTCTATTTTGCGCGTCACATATTATGAAATTAGTAAACTTGAACATGGTACTAATAAGATCTTTAGTTAGTTGGTCGAAAAATAATAAAACGAGTGGAAAAATATGTCTGAAATTACGTAAAAAAAATTTAGAAACTTGGTGTTTTTACGAGTACATTGATTTACTGAAATTGTATCTTTTGGTCTTAATCAGATTCGCGATATGTCCCTGACAAAAACACATGGACCGTAGTTTTCAATTTTATAGAGATATCGTTACTTGGTAAAGAAATTGATAAAAAATAATATTCTGACAGCAGTGAACAGCTCCGACAGCGGGTTCTATGCACCGGATCTACCCAAAGGAAACATTCTTCGGCCAAGGGCTGTCACCCCGGTACTATGTGCCGCTACAAAAACAACAACCAAAACTGGATTGAAAATACCACGGTACCAAAGAGTGTTCAATTCTACTACAAATGGTGCAATTGTACCACGTTTTCTACCCGTGCTGTGCAGGACATAATTCTTATAATCACTGATTGGGACCTACCATAAAAAACCTGTTCCCAGTGGCTAGTGCACTTTATTTTTTCCTAAAGTTATTTTCATAACTAGGTCCGCCAGATGGACTACTCGTACTTCGTGTGATTTTGGCAATGAGAGAGAAATCCAGATATAAGACCTTTCGACTGCAGTAGCAGGCCCCAGCTAAAAGGCCTCTTATGTATGTTCCCCCTTTACGCTATCGCTTTGAAAATAGGCTTAATTTTGTGTGTGCTGTTATGAAAATAAAAATTCATTTCCATTTGTAATGCCCAACTGACATACAAACAATTTGAGTAGTGTTGCACATACCCAACATGCCAACATGTTTAATGTGGAATTATTTTGAAATTGTTGAGTCGAATTTTAAACTTCATGAAAATTGCTACTTTTAATTTCCCCAGATCTAGTTTTTTTATCACCTTTATGCAGTATATACTAAAGTTGTCAGTCTGTTTGCAACACGGAGACAACCTACCCATTACTACCTCGACAAGGACTCTAAAATTGTTCATGATATTAGTCTATGTTCATGGATTAAATGTACCCTGGACAAAATATTATTTTTTTGAGTGGACGAACAGCATCTTGAATGGGCTGATAGTTGAGACTCACTTTAAAAAAGGGCATATTTGCTGGATGCTTCATCCCTTGTGGGCCAAAAGGGCCTGTATGGTCAAAACGAGTGGCCAATAAGGACAGATGAGTTCCCATATTAAAGCAAATTTTCCTACAAATCCAAATATGGATTATTACGCTTTGAAAGATGTTAGGTACGGACTCATGGACCGGAAACTGCCCTTATCAAAAGATGAATCAAAAACTCACAAGTAGGTACCAAAGATAAATAAGGGTACTCGAATGAATATCGATTTCACGAGAAATCTAAAAATTATATACTTTATAGCATAGTTCATAGTCAGACTAGAGGACATGTTACTATTGAAAACTTTATTCAAAAAAAAAAAACAAAAACTTATTCAAAAGGAAGTCGAAAAGACTTTTAGCTGCAAGCTAGGGTTACTGCAGTTTCGGTGAACGCTACTTTTCCATCCCCAGACCTCAAACAACGAATGTGATTGTACCATGATCAGCGGATATGCACTTAAGAGCTGGTAGATTCCACAAAAAACAAGAAAATGCCGGCAGTATAACATTTCGCCGAACAAATAAAAGATAATAAAAATGTCAATCCCACGACAGCCGGTTCTATGCACCTGATTGACCCGAAGCAGCAATTTTCGGCCAAGGGCTCCGGCACTACGTGTGCCGCAACAACAACAGCATTAAAAATTTGATTTAATTTAAACATTTTGGCGAGATTGGGGTCGGACTCTTGGACTTAATTGGCCCCAAAATGGAGCACTTTTATCCACGGAAAGGGTATATACGATTTGTCCTGACCGATCTTAACGACGTTTTACTTATTGTTTTTATAGTTCGAGTTTTGGAATTTTCATTTAACATTAAATATTCTCAATGCGATAGAACTTATAATAAAATCTCTTATAGTAGAAGAAGAAAAGGGCAAAATTACAGTTTTTGGCGTGCGATAAGAAAAAAATATAAAAATATACTCGACCCATTCTGGGGGCGCTGAATACCCCAGATTGGGTCGAGTATTTTTGGAAAAATAATAAACAAGGGTGTTCGGGTCCAGCGAGCTTTCGGAACCTTAGAAATGATTTTCTAATTGAAAAACTCTTTTGATACCCTAAGGGCCTCAAGATCCTCTATTTTGGGTCTTGAGGGGCCCACAAGGCCACGATCATGGTCAATTTCATTTTCTTCGCGATCCCACACTTATATGAAAGTGGGTATCAATTTCGAGCGCACTTATTAATTATTTTCTTTAGGAAATAAAGGGTGGTTACATTTTAAGGGCCGATGTTGAATGTGAACTACACTTAAATGTCATGTTTTTTTCTACATTGCATTTGATATTTCCCAATTTAAGGCTAACTCAATTTGAACCATGGAAAGATACACAAGCGAGCAACGCGTTAAAGTTATTCAGGCTTATTATGAAAATAAAATTCAATTTTCGAACAAAATCATCTACAGTGAATCATCTTCAAAATACCTCAGTGGATTCGTCAATAAGCAGAATTGCCGCATTTGGGCGAATGATAATTCAAGAGTGATTGTCGAAAAAACAATGCACCCACAAAAAGTGACTGTTTGGTGCGGTTTATGTGCTGGCGGCATCATCGGGCCGGTTTTTTTTCTAAAATGAGGCCGGTCAGGCAGTTACTGTGAATGGTGTTCGCTAGCGTGAGATAATAACGAACTTTTTATGGCCCAAATTGGAAGATATGGATGTGGACGATATGTGGTTTCAACAGGACGGTGCCACTTGCCACACAGCAAACGATACAATGGCTCTTTTGCGCGACAAATTCAATAGCCGTGTTATCTCACGTCGTGGCGATGTTAATTGACCGCCAAGATCATGTGATTTGACACCGTTGGACTTCTTTCTTTGGGGATATTTAAAGGAAAAGGTGTTCGTCGATAAGCCAGCAACAAATCAAGAGCCAAAGGATGAAATAATTCGGCACATTAACAGCATAGAGCCTCAATTATGCCCCAGCATCGTCGAAAATGTGGACCATCGAATGGAGGTGTGCCGCCGAGATTGCGGCGGCAATTTGGCCGATATTTTGATCCATACAAAATTGATCCATACCAATATTATCATAATAAAAAAATGACAATAATTTCCTAAATAATTTGTGTTTTATTCAAAGTCAACATCGGCCCTAAGAATATAACCACCCTATACTAAAGCTATAATGAAGACGACATTTTTTTTTTTTAAATTTCCGTCACACCTCCCTAAACTGCACTTCAGGCGAAAAGAAATTAGCCAGTCAAATCGGTCTAGACGCTCACAAGTGATGAAGTAACATGTGTCAATTTATTTTTATTTATTAAGTGTATGCATTTACAATTCCATGGAAGCGAACAGCATGTTGTTGTTGGCTACCCGCCAAATTTAGCATACCGCCGCCGTTCCAGTCGAATTAGTCCGAAAACAAACTGCTCAATTGCACTCTAATGCCATTGATTTTAAAATTCTCATTGTCTGTAAAAGCGAGCAGAGGGCATAAAGGAGGATTTACCAATGATATTAGAGACAGACAATACTGAAAGGCATGCACTATTTTCATGACATCCTCCAGGTTAAGTTCAAGTTTGTCACAGACAAAAATTTACCAGTCCCTAGAGCCTTTAGAGAAATTTTACTATACATATTCCCACACGTGTATGTATAAACGAAAGTAAATTTCTTGGACTGAAATAAAATCAGTCGAACAGTCTGTCAATTTGGTAGGATAGGTAGGTTTCAGTAAGTCGCCTTGAGGGCCCTTTACGGATTACAACTCCTAGAGTAGTTAGCCACTCATCAACGGCTTACTCTCCTCCCTCTACGACTTACTAGAATGATTACTATATCGACTACTATTAATATGTAGAGCATACTTTAATGGTTATAAGAAGTTGTACCCCACTAACGACAAAACGCGCGTCTACCAGTTCGCTTTAACTTCACTGACTTTTTCTCTCCCCATAGGACAAGCAACAACAAAACTGATCTAATTAGCTTCTGGAGTTAACCACTCTTTCAAAATAATGACAACAAACGACGATAACAAAACATAAATTTCAAAAAATCATCGATTTGGTTCTTAAGAATGAAATGTAGATTGCGGTGGTCACCCTCAATATTTCATTCTATGTGACCCAGGCTATGAAAAGGTGGCTTATGACTCAAAAAAAATTCAACTTTTTTTGACGTGGTGAAAACTAGAAAGTCCTAACTTGCCTTATAGTGTACTAAAAATATAGAGAAAGAGCACAAATAAAAGAAAAACAGAAATCCAAAATCAATATAATAAATGAAATTGAAAAATTTAAAAACAGGATTGAACTCTGCCAACTTTTCATAGGCCGGGTCACCTATGATGAAAACAAGGTTGTTATGGAATTACTTACAAATTTGCTGCGTTCCAATATATGTGACTGCTTTTGAGCCACTAGGGTTACACATACTCAAATAGGTCTGCATGCGGGTGCAATTGTTTAGTAAATTTGGTTGTTTATCCAGACGTTTGAAGAGTTTCGAATCCTTGATGAAGGTTGACGAATTTAAGGGTTCTCTAAGAACGGGAAGAAGTTGTGATATTTTCTTAACTGCTGCAACTCGGTCTCGATTTTTCCGTAGGCGTCCCCTATAACTGATTTTACAATGACAATGCTATGATTGCCAATCATCGATTGCGGTAGCTTGGGGTTTGTTTCCGTGTTTTGCCGTCTTAAAACAAATGAGTAGCTATTGGCGACAGCGTTGGACAGACTACTACCGGATTTTCCACGATTCATTGGTAGGTTACCGTTGGTTATTTCGGTCTGTGATGTAGGATAGAAACATAAGGCAAATCCAAACAGACTCTTAAAGGTGGTGATGATGGAAGACTCATCTCTGATGTTTTGAGGATGAGGGCTTCGGATCATTCGAGGTTGAGGGCATCGGATTATTCGATTGCTTTAATGCATTGGTAGTAGAAGAGCTGCTGATGGCTGCACAGCCTGGTCACCGCTTTGTAATCGTTTGTACACAAAAACGTTACATAATTTCAATAATCTAAAACAAAGCTATAATTTGGAATTTGAAAATTAAATAGAACTGATAGTAAATATTGTTAAAAGTACTTCCTGTTTTCTTTCAATAATGCTTCCTTAATTGTACATAATAGTGTGGTGTGTGTATGTGCGGATAGAAGGGTGATATTGATAATGATAATAAAAGGGGAGATAGTCGTTTTCCAGATAACTTCATACCGTAAGAAATACGCTGGACTTCGCTTAAAATTATATTTGGGAAATTGGTAGAGCGTCTAATTCTGTTATCCATTTCCATATTACCATAGTCCATTTTTGAAAGGAATTTAAAATATTCATACTGCTGTGCATTTTAGAAACGTCTCATACGGCAAACACTTGCCCAATTATCGACCAGATGTTGGCCCAATTTAGTGAACGACATCTCCAAATACTCTATGATTTTTAAAATCACATTTTGGTTCCAGGTCTTAGCATAGATGCATACTTCAGTCAGAGAGTACAAACGATAGCATACACCATTATGGGTAAGGCCGGATCTGCCAGACCGTTGAAAAGCATCGGTTTGAGATATCCATATGTATTGATGATCATCGAGTTATAGGCATTTATTGTTACTTTGTCGGAAGCAATGGTGTACGCCTGATCTGGTATGGTTACAAAAGTTTGCCCAATATTAGTAAACAAAATAGTCTTTCTCCCTGGTTGCTGCTGCAAAACCTCAAACTGATAACTAAAATCCATTTGGTCTTGGAAAATGCATAGGTTATAAGTGCCTCCAGGCAGTGCACTTTGAATCAAGTTTCTCTGTTGCACAATGTCATTATAACCGAGTCCGATATTATTGACGGCTCCAGGATAGGCATTTCGGTGGAGGTCGACCAACAGGGATAAAATCAAATCATGGTATACATCGTTGTCGTCGTTAAACTGCTGCTGATGTGAAAAGGATCCTTTGTTTATTCTTGTCTTGCTGAACCAGTTCCTCCTGTTGATTCGCTTTGTCTATGCAGTGCGAAGAAACACAAAACTTTATACTTTGGCGTATTTCTGTTTAAGAAATTGTATAAAATCAGGCATATTGCATTACAACCAGCCATTAAAGGGTCGATGCTACTGCCCGTATGACCTTTATTAACGGACACGACTTTACTTTCCATGCAGTACCTGACCTGTGCGAACATTTCAAGATCTTCCTTTGTCTTGGCTTCCAAATGGTCACAGCGCTGCCCAATGAGAGTATCCAACACTTGCTGCAGATATTTGTCTTCAAGCGTTCAAAATAATTTCTTTTCCGCGACTCAAAACGTTGCCATCGAACATTCCTTTTATTTAATAGATTGATTGTATTTCAAAAGCAAAGAAGCACAAATAATAACGTCAACAAACTGCCAGAAGTGAACAGAGAAACGAGCCAACCGAAATTTTTGTAACTGCGCCGTCAGTAAATATGTTACGAGACACGCCGTAAACAAAATCACCGTCTCGTGTCCGTTAAATGAACATGTATGAGCGACATAGCACAAACCGATTGCAATATTCAGGATAAATAATATTATTTTTCGGCTTGAGGTAATTTATTTAAACTTGTTGTTCTATGTGTTGTTTAATTTTTATTTATTTATCCCAATATTTCGATTGACTTCGTGAATCATCTTCAGGGGTTGTCAAATAACAAAACAATGTCGTCCGTCTGATTATCGCTGTCAACTGAACAAAAATAATTTCATAAAATAACAACACTAAAGGTCAACTATTCACTTACAACATAAATAAAATTGATAAAGGCCCAAGCACACTGAAGCTTTTTACTTTACTTTACGCTGCGTTACTCTTCATTTCCGATTTCCCAAAAACCTTTGCTATATATGTTAAAAACTTACAAAAGGTTAATAGTATTGAAGTGTCGGCGTAGAAAAACCCTCTCATATATTGGCCGTGTTCAACTTGCTTGGGAGGTCGCCAACACGATAACTTCACAACATTATCCAAGAAGAGAGAAATGATTTTGTTAACATATAACAATAGACAATTTGGCTTCAACGCCTTTTGTTTTAAATAATTAGCATTTTTGGGAAAAAGTTATTCGAGAATAACCTTTAGCGAGTTAAGGCGAGCTCGGATTTTACTCTCTTAGAGCATTTCTTAAATAATTGTTTTTCTACATATTACAAATTTTCAAATCATACGGTTTATGACGCATAAACGTAATAAGTTCTTATATTTAAAAGAATTTCATAAATTTCTCGTAAAGTTTTGAAGTTTTCGCCCTAGCGACGACTTACTCGTTTAATAAGCGAGTACCACTAGAACAGACCTATTGATTGGAAGTTTTTGACACTAACACAAGTTAAAAAAATACGCAGCGTAAGACAACAAAAAATTCAGTGTCCCGAGCCTAAAACTTTTTTTTATAACATTGGATTAAACTTAAGAAAAAAATTTGGGCGACGTGTGTGAATTTTTCAAAAGCTGTAAAAAATGTTTCAGTCTGGTTTTATAAAAATTGAGTTTATTTATAAATATCAAATAGACATTCAGCAGAAAGATAAAAAATAGTTCCATCTGATTGATATCAAAATATAATTTTTTTCGAAAGACGATAATATGTACAAAAAATATCAATAAATGGTATTTATCATTCAACTAAAATAATCACAAAATCTGTCAACACAAAAGAAGACAAAGATAACACAAAGTTGCAGTATTCAGTGGCAATATTTTAAATAGCAAAGCCCGTTATTTTAATTTAACCTCTGATATTTTATATTGCTTTATTATTTATATTATTATTTAATTTTGTCATGTCCAGTTTTATTAAAAATTATAAGTAATTGAAACGAAATGTAAACTAATCGAGATAAAAATATTTTTTTTTTTTTTTTATCAAAAACAGGTAGAAATCAAAAATAAATTCTTCTGAGTATGTCGGGAAAAAACCGTAGAGAAAAAAATTTAAAAAATGATATAGTTTTATTTATAATATTGACCATCTTAACACCATTAAAACAAAAAAGTAACTATCAAATTGGTCGTTTACAAATCACACAAAAATGTATCATCTGTTTTCCAAAAACAAGCAAATTTATTATCTAATTTTCGAACTGGTGAAAAAAGATCAGTAACCATTTGCACTAAGCATTAATTGTTGTAAAGCATTAATGTACTGAAGCATTTTGTAATTTTTTTCGACATTTAGGAATAATCGTAGACTTGTGTTTCTATCATATTCTTTTTGTTGCCATAAAAGGTCATCCAATATTTTCGCCACGATTTCTTTAAATGTGACAAATACCAGATATTGAACGTTTCAAAACAAGTAATTTGTTTATTGAATAAAAATGTTTATTTCAGACAAACGTTCAATTTTATATAAATGTTAATCTTAAGAAATTCTCCAAAAATTAATTTTCTTTTTATGTGTTTTTATTATTTTTATGTGTTTGGCAGAAAAATACTTCTAATATAGAATTATTTTATTTTTATAATTACATTGTTATGTTGTGTATATAATTACTATTATGTTAAATAAATTTTGTGATATTTATTTTAGAAGCACATTTGACATAATTAGTTATTTGTTCTTTAGATTAAAAAAAATAATTTCAAAGATATTTTGGAATTTTCATCATAATGGATTCAAAAGAATACAAATACTTATACGTACTTATCAGCAAAAATATTTATTAAGGCCCGGGCACTCTATTTTTTTTAAAACGCTTCTGCTTCGAAAAATGTAACACGCTGTTTCTATTGATACCCTACCCTTTTAAATGCCAACGCGTATTTAGTTGGGAAACGTTTTAAATAAAAGAGCTGGTGCAGCCACCATTTTAGCTTTTAATCTGTTTTTTTACGTTGATTATTTTTCAACATCCCAAGTCTAAAAAACATTTAAATAAGAGTTAAAAACTTATAATCAGAGGGCTTTTCTACGCCGACACTGCAATAACATCAATGGTTTTTGGACAACCGTAAAAACGCAGTGTAAAGTAAAAAAGTTTCAATATCTAAAAAATATTGAAATTGAAAGACAGAAAAATGCTGCGATTTAACTGTGTTGGTGTGCGTCTTTTAGCGTATTTAACTGCGTGTATATTTTTTTCCGAGTCGGAGAAAAAAAATGCACGCGTTATGCCTTGTCTACACTACATCACGAATTACCTAATTCGCTCTCTAAATTACTTACGCGAAGTTCTCTGTTTACACTACACGTACTTAATTCTATTTGACAGTTGCTTTTGCTTCGGTATTCCAAAGAAAAAAATGATTTTGTTTACATTACAATTCCTCTTTTTTATTCAATCTATACTTATATAACTAGATTTATCTTTTTTTAATTTAGCTATGAGCTCTAAATTTATATAAATACGTATATTCTTATACATTGTTTTTGGTTTTTTGCAATGAGGTGAATAGAAAAAGAGCGAGTAAATGGGGGCAGAGCAGTACTTTTACTTTTTATTTTGACAGCAGCTTCGATATTTTCCAATAAGAATTAGAGAAGGCAGTGATTTCTTCGTAATTCAGAAGGTAACTCAAATTACCATCAAACAACGGAATTCGCACTCAGAATTTTGTATGGTGAATTACGTAATTCGCAATGTAAATGGGGGTTGAATTACGAATGAGAGCTCGAATTACGAAAAATGACTGTAGTGTAAAAGCCTTATTAGTGTGCTCGGGCCTTTTACAAAATTCAAAACTTCTTCGAACTTCAATGAAAAATATTTTAGTTCAAAACAATATATAAAACATTTTTCGGTCCTTAATATTCACATGATAATTATTTATAATTATGGTAATTGTTTAAAATTCTAAAAGTAGCAGGCTCATTCTTAACATCGTATAAACAGATGCATCAAAAACTCGTACAATATGTCGTACTCGAATAAACGTAGTAAACAACTCTAGAGTTGTCAATTGCCCTTGTTGATATGCCATACGGAATATGGAGATTTATAAGGAAATTCAATGGGATTTTGTGAAGAACACGCAGGGATTAGTTTATGTTGCTTGGGTAATACTATTAACGGTTCTTTTTCAACGAAAGCTGTGTGTGCAAGTCATTTGGCATTTCAACATTAAAACAAGAATTAAATGTGAAAATTGAATGAAATTGAATAAAAAAAATTAAATAAAATCTAGACTTCAGAATATTTTGCTTTCAATTGTTTGCTAAGAAGCAAAATAGTATGCAGATATATCCAATACACCACCTACAAAAGGAGTAGCCGGCACTACCTTCAATGCAACTGGCAAGGGCTAATGAAATTTGATCGCCATATTGGTTTGAATGAAGAATGGAATACACGGCGTTGATGTTAGCAATTGCTCTGTTATTGCAACAAAACTGGATCAGTATAATTGGGCGAAAGATTCCGCGGAAAGACTCAATTGTTGCGAAGAACATATGAAGAAAAAGTTTTATGGTAAGTGCAACCAATTGTAATCCTCAAATTTATTTTAGTATATTAGCCGATGTTTTCCGATATCACTTACGAAAAAGTATTTCACGGTCCAGCTACTCCAAAAGCTAAATTTACTTACTTGGAATTTACCTGGCTTAGCTATGGCAATGCAGTCTACATAGTTAAAGCAGGTTTGGAATTAGAATGCGACTTGTTGGCTTATTTGAACAATATTCGTAAGGATCCTTATAAGTGAGGTTATAGGACAACGAACTGTCATGGCGTTAGTTCACCCAGTGTTAAATGGTAGCACATGCATATTTGAGCAAGCTTGGATTGAATTCGGCTTTTACAGTGGCAGTGTTTAAAACGAATATGGGCCCTTTGTATGGGGCTTTAGGAAGACAACTACCGATATGGTCCAGGATAAGTTATTGGCCACTCATAAAATTCTATGTGAAATTTTAGCAGATTCGAATAAAATATTTTTTTTATAGCTTCATTTTCTGAAGATGGTTTGGAGTTTCGTTTAGTGGTAAAACATGGAAAGATATGGATTCAATTCATTAGCCCTAGTATGAAAATTGTGCAAAGCATCATCAAGATCGGCTTATAGCATGTTACCTACAAACCCTAAATTTGTTTTTTGTTTCAAATTAAACCCTCCACCTAGGAGTAGGTGGTATACTTAATATGTCATTCCATTTGCAACACCACTTAAAATTGATCGAAGACCCCATAAAGTGTGTAAATTATTGACCGTCAGGATCGGCTTACAGCGTGTTACCTACAAACGGTCAAATTGTTTTGTTCGAAATTATACCCTCTACCGACGAGCGGATGGCATATTTAGTTTTTCCTTCCGTTTGCAACACTACAAAATATTGATCAGAGACCCTATAAAGTATGTATATTATTGATCGTCGTGAAATTCTAAGACGATCTAGTCATCCATGTCCGTCCTTTCTTCCGTGTATCTGTTGAGAGCATACTTTCACCATAGAATCCTGCAACTTAGCATGATGAAGGCTTATGGTTATAAGCTGTTTGGGTTTGTAAATGTGCGAAATCAATCTTGGAGAAAAAAGTTTCCCTTTACCATAGGATCCTAAAAATTAACATGATGAAGGCTTAAGGTCACAAGCTGTTTGGCTTTGTTAATGGGTGCATTCGGTCTAGGAGAAAAAAAGTTTCCCTTTAAGGGACCAAAGGTACCTCGATAAAAGCTCCCTTTTTTTTGAATATTTTCTTAACAAATTATAATTTTAGTGGACAGACAATGGCTTGAATGGGTACTGCTAGTTGGGACGCACTTAATACCTCAAAAATGGGCATACTTGCTGGACTTTTTGGCTCATGTGGCTCAAAGTCAAAACGGACTAATAGTAGTCAATATAGACATATGAGAACTTTAATTAAAGCAAATGTTCATACCAATCTACTTATAGAGAATTTTTCAAGATTTGGTTAGGTCTAGGACATGAGCCTTAAGATCTTTAAAAACGGACCATTTTTTGTGCTTCAGTAGCGACGGGAAGGAGAAAGGTCCAAGGTGGGTCATTTAAAATTTAAAATTTGAATCGGCTATAAAAAAAGTACTAATATATTTTTTTTAAATTTCTAGTTTTATTGGATGAACTTTATCATTTAATAATGGTACACAATATCATTCATATGACTACCACAACTGGCTCAGGAGTACCACATTCGATCAACCCAAGTTTTCAGGACATTTTTAAATCGAACATGTCGAATCTTTTCAATAGCCAATTCGATTTCATGTTTCAACGCTTCAATTGTCTCTAAATGCTTTGCGTAAAAAGTGCTCAAATTATAGCTTCGAGGCGGCCAATTGACATTACAACTTCGGCTGATTATTCGATTTTCAAAAAAGTGCGTAAAATATCGATGGTTGCGTTGGCTGTGTGACATTTGGCCCCATCCTGTTGAAACCAAACGTCGTCAATGCAATTCTCTTGAATTTGTAAAAAGACAAATTTGAGCATTGCGTGGTAGCGCTTATTGTTTACGGTAACGGGGGCTCCTTGCTAATTTTCGAAGAAATATGGCTCAATGATCTCGCCAGCCTAAAATCAAGCAGTGACTCGTTGTGGCTGCATTGGCATTTCAATAGTCTCGTGTGGGTTCTTTGAACCTCGTTCGCGTCAATTTTGGTTAGTGACAGCCACAGAGATGAAACTGAGCGTCAACTTCATCTACTGTCCATCGAAGCCGCCAGCCTAAAATCCACACCAAACTGTGACCCGTTGTGGATGCAATGCCTTCTCAATAGTCACGTGTGGGTTCTTTGAATCCCATTAGCGGCAATTTCGCTTATTGCCATAGCCACCGAGATAAAAATAAGCTTCATCTGAAAACACGAGGTTTCGTCAACATTCTCCATCTCCTACCAAACAATCTTCAGCCCATTGGTCGAAGCGAAAGCACATCAAATGGTGTTCCATTATTAAATGACAAAATTCAACCTTTCCAATAAAACCAGAAATTAAATAAAATTATCAGTATTTTTTTATAGTTGATTCAATTTTTTTTTGTGGAAACGAAATAACAGCTCCCATTTATTTGTACAAGAAGAGGTTCAAGAGGTGCCAGTATAACCAGAGAAAACCACGGTTTGGTGCGGTTTATAAGCTGGTGGAATCATCGGTGCATATGTTTTCAAAAACGATGATGGCCGGAACGAAACCGTGAATGGTTATCGCTATCACGCCATGATATCGATCTTTATGCAACCTGAAATTGAAGCCCGTATTCTTGACGACACTTGGACGGTGCCACTTTTCACACAGCTGCTCAAACAATTGATCTATGTAGAGGTCATTTCGAAAAGCAGCTTATTTCACGTTTTGGACAGGTGAGTTGGCCGTCTAGATCGAGTGATATCACACCTTTAGACATTTTTCTTTGGGGTTACGTAAAGTCCAAAGTCTATGCTGACAAACCAGCTACTATTCAGGTTTTGGAAGCCAACATTACGCGTGTCATTAAAGCCATACCGGTCGAAATGGGCCCTTAGAATGGAATCCCTGAGGCGTGGTTGCGGCCAACATTTGAAGGAAATTATATTCAAAAAATAAATGCCATAAAATGTCCTTTCAAAATACCAATAACGATTCCACACTTGACTTGAAATTTTACATTTTTTTCGTTCTAAAAAAATACCTCTAGATGGATGACCCTATATTTTAACACAAATATTTTTTTGCATTTCAGTCAAATTGTCATAACTTTGGAACGGAAGGACCCCTTGGCTTTGTTTAGGTAATTTTGGAAAGGTCAGGGCTAAGGCTATCATTTAAGAGAACGTAACATTTTTACCCTAGTACCCTCCGACCACCAATCCAAAAGTTTTCAAACCGCTGCCATTTCGCTCTCTTGCATTTTCGGGCATGGTCGTAAATGGACATACTTTCATGAAATGAGCCAAGGAATACGCTAAAGATATTTGTCCAGTCGTAAATGAATCATCCTATATATACTCCTAAGGTCCGGCCTTGTCTCACTTAACAAAGTTTTTACTTGTTTAGTACTCAACTTGCTCTTTAAAATGGCCTAGATGGAAAAGTCTATCGGATTTTTATCTGGCCACATCGTAAGACATTGCAGGGATGAAATGAAGTGTGGAACATTGTTTTTTGTCTTGCCAAGTCTTGTTGGAACTCTATTGGTCGACGATCGAAAAGTGGGCATACCCAGGGCTCTAAACCAGCTTCCAAAGCATTTTCCCGATAAGAAATCGCATTGACTTTGACACCGGACTTTCGATTAAAACGAATGGACACTGTCAATTGGTGCTTCAAACTGTCATTACTTGAGATGGCAAATTACTTTGGGTGGCCGTTTGTAGACATACATTTTCGTCAGGGCGTTCAGTTAAGTAAACACGATCATTTTGCGAGTTTATGAACTGCTCAATGGGAACATTTTTTAAATCAGAGAACATAATGTTTGAAAAAATTTAAAGTTGTTTAGCTCGTTTGTTTTATTTCGGTTTGTTGCTTTTACACATTGTCTTCTATTTTAATATAGAAGCAAGAGGTCTTGAGCCGGTTTAATCCCTGTTCAATGTGTAAAAGCAACAGACCGAAATAAAACAAACGAGCTAAACATACCTACATGCACGGCACGGCACACAAGTTGACATAGTCAACTAAACTCTTTTTACAACACACACACACGTTCCCAATAGGACTTCCCAATAGGACTTTTTCCGAATACTTCGGAAAGTATACAGGGATTGTATATGAGAGCCAAAAATCAACTCCATACATCTTCGCATACTTTGTATAAAGAAACGCCATGAAGTAACGAAAGTGAGAAAATTTCATTCGTGGGTGATGCATCATCAAACATCTTCGCATACTTTGTAAAGACACGAAGATGGAACACGATGTGGTCTCCATACACTTCCCTATACTTTGTATGCGATTGTGTTTGTATATACTGAAGCGGCCATTCCTTAATAAATGTATATTGGAAAGGTATACTGACGGGCACAGTATCCCTATATCGTTTGTATACTATACGAATGCGTCTACGTATAGTATACTGGTCCTATTGGGTAGTTCTCATTCGTTTGTGGAGAGCCTGGCCTTATAGAGTTCGGTTTTACTTTCAACAATTGCAGCAAGGCTTTCTGAAGAGGGTTGTCACGGACCCGAAATCATGATAAAAGTAGTAGTGTGCAGCCACGAAAATCAATGTCACTTTGCCATTTTGTTAAAAACTTGTCTTCTATTTTAATATAGAAGCAAGAGGTCTTGAGCCGGTTTAATCCCTGTTCAATATTTAAAGTTCGTAAAAGTGTAACACCTCTGCTCTTTTGACTCCAGTTTTTTTTTGCTTTGTTGTAAGATCGTAAACCTTTTGAATCTTGTTAGTCATCGCTGTGTATTATAAGTTAATTAGCCATTTGACTTTCACTACGGCGTGGATTTCGTTAAAGTCTAGTCTTCAGATTTCGAATCATTTCATGTGATGTTGCGGTTTTTTTCCTTAACTGCCATAGCGTTTGGCAACGCTGCCCAAACATTTTTTTTACTTTGAAATGGGTCAGCTCCTGAACTATACCACTTATAATAATTTAATTTAAATTATTCCGTACTCTCATGAAATAGGCAAAGTTTTATGGATAACGGTTAATATTCACGACATTTGATTACAAGAATAGATAGACAGACGGACATGTCTAAATCGATTCAGAAAGTTATACGAGGGTTGCCATATATATTTCTGGCCTAATAATGAAAATGCGAATATTTATCATCAAAAATGGTTTTATTGTTTTTCAAAGTATTCTCCAGCATGATTTATACACTTTTGCATGCGCTCCAACCAATTGTCGAAGCACTTTTTCCACTCCGATTGAGACATCTCCAAAACATGGTTTTTGAATGCTTCAACAGCATATTCTGGCGACGAAAATCGTTGGCCACACATTTTTTTCTTGATGTGCGGGAATAAAAAGATGTCATTGGGTGCCAAGTCAGGGCTGTACGGCGGATGACCCATCAATTCGACGTTTTGACCGGTCAGAAGAGCG
The DNA here is from genome assembly GCA_963513945.1 of Hydrotaea diabolus. NCBI lineage: Eukaryota > Metazoa > Arthropoda > Insecta > Diptera > Muscidae > Hydrotaea > Hydrotaea diabolus. The sequence goes on from OY740720.1 coordinate 7,664,544, forward strand.
CTGGTTTGAGCCTATGTGTGAGAGCTCGCATTGTCATGGTGCACAATGATTCTTCGTGCTGTTTTGTTTCGGGCTCATACACATAGATCCATGACGATCTTATAAACGTCTTTTGAAGCACAGCGATCTGTTTTTTCAAAATTTCTTTGCACCAAGAGCCTTTTTTTGAGCGATTGTCAAATTGATTAAACGGGAACAAACTTTTTTTACGGCCAGGTGGTCATGCAATATCGAATTTATGCAGGTGGAAGAAATGCCCAAGGATGCCGTTATCTCACGGTATGTCACATTACGATCTTGCATTATCAGTTCACCCCCATGCATTAATATTTTCTGGCACAACGGCCGTTTATGGACAATCTTCACGACCTTCGTCTTTGAGCGAGCGTCGGTCACGATTGAATTCATTTTCACAGTGCTTTAGGATGGTGCTTCATCGATTTAAGTTCATCGATGCACTCTTGTCGTGATAATCCACGTCGCATGTTGTTAAAAATGATCTCACGAAAATGTTCGCGAGTTATTTCCATTTTTTTGCCAAATTGATTTTTTCAAGTCACTGTAAACAACACAACTGATGGTCGTACGTCACAACGTTCTGAGTACGTTTATGCTAAAAAATATCGAACTTTCCAATGGAAATGTCAGATGGTGTCAGGCAACGCTTAGTGCTGCCTAGGCCTGAAATATATACATGTGACAGCGCATGGAGAAAGGGTAAAGAGAAGGGTAAAAAAATCAATTTTCATTTTTTTTCTTTTTTTTTGATGTGGTTTTTTTGATCGAATGAGACCGATCCCATGCCCCAAAAGTGTTCCCTCCCAGAGATATGCGCGTTTTATTAAAGTGAAGTCGACGATTCTAAGCGCAAATAGAAAGGGACCTAATCTTTAAAATGGCTCTCCTGAACAAAACTGGTTTTTAACCTTAGGTCCCTTTCTATTTTGCGCGTCACATAAAGCAACCCTTGTAATCGATAATAGTTTTTATTACTCACTCATTCATACTACCTTCTGGGCGTTACAAACATCAGCACATACTCATAATGCTACTTAACCACAGTATGGTGAGGATATATAGATTGTCAATCTACAAGCTTATATCTAATTAAAATTTAGCTATGATAAGGATATACAAACATCTCCTGGCACTTGAAATACTGCTTCATCTTTTCAATTATGATGGTAATCATAGATAGACCACATTAAAGTTCATTTACTTTTTGGTGGGACTCAAGTGACATTCCCATTTCAATGAAAGGAAATACTCAAAAGTAAGCGCACAAAAAAGAAAAACGAACATAAATTAAATAAACTTTAATGTAATTAAACCCTCATGACTCTTAAATCTGCAAGTGTAAATGTATCCTTGTATATTTTTGTATGGGTGTGTGTGTGTGGGGGGTGTATGTGTGAGTGGCTCTTGACGTTGTCTATGTTGACCAATGCTTTATCTTCATCCTGTTTCATTTACTTTATTTCCCCACAGCAAATTATTTTAATTAAATGCCCTTAATGTACATTCGACCGAATTCTCCGCTGCGTTTAGTGGTCTTTATGTCATTTGCGATTTGGTGCAAATTCACAAAAAAAGCAACAACAACAACCGCAGCACTGAACAGGAGCAGCATCGCCACCAGAAGCAGCAGTTGTAAAGAGTACTCCAACATTCAAGGTCATGCCATCTATGGCTATAAATAACACGAAAAGGATGTGATGATATACGAGTTTGCGCCACTGTGGTTGCGAACACTTGATCGAACGAAGCGCGGCAAGCGTGTAAAGGGCGGTACGATTTTAGTGCCAGCGAGTGTGTGACAAGTGGCACATAACACTGCAGCGGGGGCGGAATCAAAATCTCACACTTAAACGGGGGAGAAGATATTTGTGACCTTTCACACTTGGACTCAGACACGCATTCAGATTTTCACGCACCATGCCACAGTGGCGGGAAAATTTTAGCCACTCTACCTCTTTCTGTGTCTGTATGCGTCTCTGTGCCCGCATTATTAACGACGGAAATCATTAAAAGCTTGTTGCCAACTAGCATTGGAACAATGTGCAAGCAAATGCTTCCATACACAAAATGACCCCATGTCCTCCGCTCCGAAGGGGTTAGTCCAGCGTTTAGTATCCAACGAATACGCGGTATCTTTTTCGCATTAAAATGATGCAGTTAACGTTTTTGCGACCAAATACTTTTTGTATTTAACGCATACAAGTTCATACCAAGTGCAAGTCGGTGTATGAGTGTGTCATCAGGCCGCACAGTGTTTAGAACGAAACTAAAGTCGTAGTTAAAAATTCTGATTAACAAATCAGTGAAAGTGGGTAGGCTATGAGAAGAATTGATGAAACTTCTTTTGATGCGATACAGAAGGCGTCTGTGTATTCGCCAGTTATTTTGAAAATGATTGAATATACGAGGGCGACCGCACAACAAACTGGCCTGGCACATTTTCTGTTTTACTAGCCACTTTTTTGTTTTGTTTTTTAAAAGCAATCTTTTATAAGCTATCTGTCAAAATTTCAGAAATATTTAATGATTATTTTCTTTGTTACAGGTGATTGAAGTAAACAAGTTTTATAATTTTTGAAAAATGGAAAATAAAGAGTTTCGTGCGGTAATTAAACACTTTTATATGAAAGGTTATACGCCACAATTAGTCAAAGATGAATTGGATTCTGTTCATGGTGATAATGCACCATCATACTCCACCGTGAAATCCTGGGTTCAACAATTTAAAATGGGTCGTTCAAGTACGGAAGATGAACAACGCTCTGGAAGACCGAAAACTGCTACTACTATTGAAAACATTAGAAAAATATTTAATGAAGTGACTAAAGATAGACGAATAAAGCTCAGAGAACTTGCTGATATTGTTAAAATTCACGAAAAACAAGTTTGGAGTATTTTACATGATGAACTCCACATGAAAAAGCTATCCGCCAGATGGGTGCCGCGTTTGTTGACTTTGCCCCAAAAAATCGTCCGTTGGACCAATTCCTAGGAGCTTTTAGCGATTTATCAGCGTAATCCAATAGAGTTCTTGCGCCGATTCATAACTGTTGATGCAACATGGATCTATCACTACATCCCAGAATGCAAAGATCAGTCAAAACAATGGATAGAAGCTGGTAAAAGTGGTCCCAAGAAGGCGAAAACTGTTAAGTCAGCAGGAAAAGTAATGGCCACAGTATTTTGGGATGCAAGGGGTATAATATTTATTGATTATCTTGAGAAAGAAAAAACTATAAATAGTGAATATTATTGTGCATTATTGGATCGGTTGAGTAAAGAAATCAAGATTAAACGACCGCATTTAGAAAAAAAAGTTCATTTTCATCAAGATGCTCCTTCACACACTGCATTTTTAATTCAACAAAAACTGGCCGAATTACGATTTGAAATTGCTCCGCATCTACCGTATAGTCCAGATTTAGCTCCTGATTATTTCTTGTTTCCAAATTTAAAAAAAAATTCGTCCAATAGCGAGGTTATTGCTGAAACTGAGGCATATTTTGAAGGTCTTGAAAAATCTTATTTTTCGGATGGAATTAAAAAACTTGAAAAACGTTTGATGAAGTGTATTGAGTTGGAAGGAGATTATGTTGAAAAATAAATAATAATAATTCTAAAAAACGGTTCTTTTTATGGCCAGTTACTTTTGCGTTCGCCCTCGTGTAATTAAGAATTTAATTTTGGCTTTTGTTGATGATCTGAGCTTATCACACACAAAGAAAAGATATGGTTACACTATGGTCACCGCAACAATATATATTCTCTACAATAAAAGCATGTTCATCGCAATTATAGTATTGTTTTTTGAATTTCCTTTTGACAACAGTATGATTGCGACAATATTACTATTGTTAAAATGTAACAATAACAATATTCGAGTATTGTCACTCCAACCATACTTTTTTTCTGTGTGCAATATTGATTAGGACATGGATTTAGTACAACGTCACATTTACTGCATTTGACTGGTACTATTAGGGAAACTATGGGCCACCGTCGTTAGGGAATCCTAATAGGTGTGTATCTTTCCAAAGCATTCCCTAGTGTATGTCATTTTAGATAAGTTAAGGTGCTCAACCTTTTTTAATTTTTCTGGTGCGGTGTGCAAGTTAGTCGCTTCATATCTATCGGGGTCGTTCTTAATTTGTTTCCTTAAACGGTATTTCTTAGGATTTGCGTGCTATTGAATAAAGAGGTCCCCAAGGCTCAGTTTTGCGTCCATTATTATTTATTTTATACATTAATAATAATACAAATATCACCTGTCTTCATTCGTATGATTCTTTCTTATAGGCGTATGACATTCATTTCTTTTTTAGTTGTATCTGCCAGCGTTGTGCATTTCTTGGGTATAGGGTTGTTCAATTTTTTATTAGTTGATTACATCTGCTTCTCCCCCATTATTACAAAACCGATCTATGAGGGCAGGCCATAAAATCCAATTTTTTTTTGCAAAAAAGAAAATATTTTTCAACATAACTTTTTTTTAGCTAAATACGCTTATTCCAACTTTTCCCAATTTTTGTACTCCTTCCAAACAATAGGATTTTGCGAGGTCCATAAAATAGGCAGTTGTTTGATAAATAATTTCATCGTTGGAGCTTGGACTCTTTCTACCGAGACATTTCTTTAGGTATGGAAATGGCAATAGTCATTGGGGGCTAAATCTGGAGGTACCGTTGGATGAGGTACTAACTCGTAACCAAATTCATGTAATTTTGCCATTAAGACTGCACACGCGGCACGCATCTTGCGGACAAATGATCATGTAAAATCGACACCACACTGATGAGAGGTATTTTTTCTGAACAAAAAAAAAATAAAAATTCAAATCAAGTGTGGAATCTTTATCGGTAATTTGAAAGGACATTTTATGGCATATTTTTTTTTGTTCTCAATAAATAGCTCTAGATGGATCACCCTATAAAATTCGTATGGTATCAACAATCTCACGCACTTTTACTCTTCGATCGGCAAACATATTGTTTTTCGATTTTTTTCTGCGTTTTCGGGTGAATTGGCCTCAATTGGCCGTCCAGAACGTTCAGTGTCATTTGTACTTGTGCGACCACAACGAAAGTCAGTAAACCACTTTTTTACCATTGAAATCGTTGGTGCAGAGTCCCCGTAGTATTTATCAAGCTTTTTCTTGGTTTGACTGACGGTTTTTTCCGCAAAAGATAATGTTTAATGAGCACTCGAAATTCACTTTTTTCCAATTTTACCAAAATCCACGAGGTTGTAAACAACTGTTAAACACATACTTAATGACGGAACTTTCTCCAAATTTGACAGTAGTCTATCAACAGATTGTACTTGATGGGAGCAGTGTTGCATTTCATATAACTACGAAGTTTGGAAAGTCACGGATATATTGATCTGCCCTCGTATGTTCTCTTGATCCAGTAGAAACTCTAATGCTCTTTTTTCACTAGGCACTTTTGAAGTGTTTTCAAAAGTTGGCCAAAACAATTTAAAATGAGACGTTTTCCCATACAAATTCAAGTGACGAAAACGTCTCACTTTGACTTGTTTTTGTACGAAAGAGGAACGAAAACGTTTCGCACAGGCGGTGCCACCTTAAATAAAGTGTGTCATCTCCAAAATAATCGTTTTTTTATCGTTGGTTTGTCATCTCAAGGCAGACATTTTTAATCAATCGTCAAACATATTTGTTGAAATAGATATTTTATGAAGTAAAAGTAAAAATGAGCGTGCTAAAAGAAAAAAAAACTTAATTTAATTTATCCATTTGTTTAAGAAAAATATGTATTTCAGTATTTTAATAGTCACGAAGTTGTTCTTTGTTTGTAAACAATAATGAACTGTCAAACGAAAACCAAAACGAGAATGAAAACGACCACAAATTGTGTGAAAATTGGTTAAGATGTTTTGAAAAGTTTCGAGCGAAAAAGAGAATAAATGGCCCAATGAAAATGCAGTATAAGCTACAGTTCCCTTGATTTTCTAAGTCATTTGTTGTGAAGGTTGATGCATCGCAATTCTTGATTTTTTATGAACTAGCCTTTGGAGTAGGTCCCGGTCACTAAGTATCAGATTTGAATCGTCCCCAGCTCTCTGAATTGAAGAATCTTCTCTTGTTTTTTAATGAAATTTTGTGGTACGTAAGATAATATGGACCTTAGACTAAAGGGTCAATGCCTCAAATTTAGTCGAATAATAGAATTCAGTTTATATTTATAACAACCTTATGTAGTGTTGAGGATCTGGTATCATCTGTTGTTGTAGCGGCACATAGTGCCTGGGCCGAAGAATTCCTCCTTGGGTCGATCTGGTGCATTGGCCCGGCTGTCGTGCGATCAATCTGTGTTTCTACGACAAATATCGTTATTTTTGTTCTGAAGACTTGATTTATAGTTGCTTTGATCTAATCTGTATGAGGTTTTGCAATATTGGTTTTGCAAGGTCATCATCGACGATGGACTTTACTCCTAGAAAAGGTTAAAATAATATTGGTTCTATTTCTTTTGTTAAATCGACATTAAACGATTCCAATTTTGTTCTCTATACGAAGTTAAGTTAATTTGAGTCTACTGCTTTACTATTTGGTAAAATTTTTTTCAGTAGATTTCTATATGAAAGCCTATATGAAAGTTATCAGATCTTTGATTGAAGTTAAGAGTCTAAAAATTTGTATTTTATACCTCAACCCCTGTTCTCTACTATTCTACCATAATTTTTATTAAATTGGCTTGCTGTTTGGAAAACTAAAACCCATTTCCCTTTCCAAAGCTGGAAACCACTGTGGACCGCGGCCCGAGTAAATGGGGGAATAATTTAACACCAAGCATTGCTAAACTAAATTGTCTTTTTCCCTGCATCATCTCTTAAACCAACGAAGTATTTCGTCCTTACTTACATACATACACACATGGCTGTGTGTGTGTATCCTGTGAGTTGCGGTGGTGGTGGTGTGGAGAATGCAAAAATTTCCCAACCGAAGGCCATTAACCAACGGTGGCTTTACAGTGATTACGGCCAAATAAGAGCACAAGTATTTACAAGCATGGATTTTCGCAATATCACTGCCATGCAACACTGCCTGTCGATGGATGCAACTGTGGATATGGGGCTGAGAATGTGTATATGGATGCATATGTGTGTGTGTGTGGCCATGTCTGCTCCCTGTAGGAAGTCTGGGGACATGTGTCTCTATGTCACCACTTTTGTCAACTATTATGGTGACATTGTCGATAATTTGTCTACAGCTTGTCTACAAATATTTCTGTGGCTTTAATGTGTAGAGAAATGTATGCCAAATGAGCGTTAATGCTTCTTCTTCATTTTCATTGTTTCGCTTTGTTATGGTGACATTGTCAACAATTTGTCTACAGGCTTTGATGTGTAGAGAAATTTATGACAAATGAGAGTCAATGCTTCTTCTTCCTTTTCATTGTTTCGCTTTTTTTGGTTGTGAAAACACGTGGTATCGCAATAATTGGACAATAGTTTAAAAAGAAAAGTGAGTTTTATAAGTGAATTAAAAAATGAATAAAAGAAATTACAAAAGACTTGTGAAAAAGCAATTAAAATTGTACAAGGATAGAGCAAATGCTGAAGAGGAGTTAATTTCTAGAGAGAGCACTTTCAGTGATTTTGTGCTGCAAGAAAAAATACTTTAAACAATCCAGCAGAAGCAAAACTACAAAGAATGATGAAAACAATGCTGATTTGGCAGAATAATTTAATAGCAATATTTTTTTATTTGATTTTTAGTTAAAATTTTTTTATTTATTGAATGGGTTTGCCAGCACTGAAGAAAGTGAGCACTTTTAGTTTTATAAAACACAAACAAAACAATGTTTAAAAAATCTACATGTACCTAGTATTACAGAATATGTTAAAGGTATGGCCAGCCTTGAAGAAATAGTGCCCATGAAAAAGACTGAATTTTTCTTTAATTTAATTAAATATACATAATAAATATGATTTTAATTTCTAATTTTACGCCTTTTTATTTGGTAATAAAGTGTTGACAAAATGGTGACAATGGACTACTGATTCAGTGGTTCCAATGTCTCCATATGGTTCCAAAAGTACCACCTAGTCAGTAGTTCTTGTGTCAGTAGTTCATTCTCAATGACAAGTACATGTTAAATGTCAATAGAATTTTACATTGTCTGGGGTATATTTGGTCAGTAGTACTGGCGACACAGTCAATAGTAAGTCAGTACTGTTTCACTATTGACATTTCCTACAGGGCTTGTACTATAAGTGTGTTTGTGAGTGGCTGGAGTAGTATGAGTAATTATGCAAATGTAAGCGTTGGACTAAAGAGAACAAATGAGTAAAAAATTTTTCCACAACAATATTGAAAGTCATGATGTATCCATACATTCTACATACATCCATATGAGTGTGTGTATATAGTATATATACACACACACGCACGTAATGGTCACTTCAATGTGGCCGACTGAAGGTGGGGCGTACTTACGCATTGTGTTTTTACGGTTTTACTTTAGCAATGAACGAATTGTTTAAACATCCAACAATTGTCCGGGGCCCAAAACCTATTGAGAATCGAAGGTCAATATTTAACACGCGTGTTTATCGTATGTGCGTAAACATGTATGCACGAGTATGTATGCATGAGCCGTCAATAAACGAAACACGGAGTAAATTTTCAATCCCATTTATTATTTTAATTTGGAGGTTAAGATATTTTCGTGAAAAACACAGTTCTACAAATTGTGGTGTTGTGCTTTATAAACAACAAATAAAGTGCGTTCATTAATTAATTCGAGTTTTTCGTCTTTACTAGGAGCTACAAATATTGATAACATTATTGATTTAGGAACTGAATTTCTACTAAGTAGGTACATAAATACTGTTACAACATTAGCGTTAATGTCATATGGGTTTTGAAAGCTAACCTCAATAGCGTAAGTCTGTAACGGGATTTTAAAATTGTTTAAACTTTCATCGTACTAGCGCTTTTCAAGTGTGAAATGAAAAAGCGATATTTTCAAAACGCTCCGGCCACTAGGGATTAGCCGCATGTTCGTCTATACGCAAAGAAAAAATATGGTTTATATATGGTCACTGCAGCAATAATATGTTCTCTCTAATAATAGTATGTTCGTCGCAACCATAGTATTGTTTTCTAAATTTCATGTTGACAATAGTATGATTGCGACAATATTAATATTGTTGAAATGTAACAATAGTATTTTTGCCAAATTTAAAAATGAAACTATGGTTACAGCAACAATATAAATATGGTTGGTGCGACAAAAGTATTGTTTTTTGGGTTTTATGTCAACAATAATATGATTACAGCAATCATACTGGATGATTGTAATTTTTCTTAATTTGAATTTGGGCTTTACAACAATGTTATTGTTACGCATCTTTTGTAATAATAATGGGAATTAAAATTTCCAAAATAAACTCCTTTGGATTTGTTTCACTGAATTTATTTTTTAAAAAAAACTTACGTTTTTTTAAATGGATTTTTTCTACGGTTTAATAAACACTGATATTATTTTAAATTTAATGTATTTTTAATTTATTTACTTAAAAAAATCTATTGTTGACAACATATCCATAGTATGGTTGAGTGGGATCATACTATGGTTGCGTGTGAACCATACTATGGTTGTTAGGATCATAATATGGTTGTATGTCAAATATACTATTGTTGTGAGGATCATAATATGGTTGTGGGGATCATAGTATGGTTGAGTGTGAATCATACTATGGTTGAGGTGATCATAGTATGGTTAAGTGTGAATCATACTATGGTTGTGAGGATCATAGTATGGTTGAGTGTGAATCATACTATGGTTGTGAGGATCATAATATTGTTGCACCACAACCATATACCCAACAATAGTATGATGCTCTTTGAATATTGTCACCCCAACCATACTTTTTTTATGCGTGTACCGATGCATAAAACCGTTTGAGGAGACGAGATCTAAAAGACCGCCACCTGTCGGGCCGCCCACACTCTGTGCCATCAAAGCCGTTAAATCAAGAATTCACAGAAATCAGCTCCGAAAACAGAAAATCATGACCCGTGAGATGAATATCACGCAAAAGTCCATGAGTCGAATCATTAAAAAAGACTTGGAACTTGGCGCTTTCAAACGACGTACCGTACATTTAATGAATGCAGCTTTCAAAAAAAAATAGGATTGAAAAATGCAAACGTCTTTTGGTGAAGCACGCTGAAAACTTGCACAGAAAAATTTTGTTCACCGATGAAAAAATTTTTACCGTTCAGGAAAAATTTAACAAGCAAAATGATAGAGTGCATGCGCGGTCATCTAAGGAAGCATCTGAACTGATTCCAAGGGTGGAAAAGGGTCATCACCCAGCTTCAGTCATGGTTTGGTGGGGTGTCTCTTACGATGGGGTCAAGAAACCGTTTTGGAAGCTGTTGTGAAGCTTCTTTACAATCCCTGTTTCAAAACCAGCCATGGACTTTCCAGCAGGATTCTGCGCCGGCCCATAAGGCTAAATCGTCCCAGACCTGGCTTCGAAACAATTTGCCAGCGTTCATTTCCTCTGAAGAATGGCCCTCAGGCAGTCCAGATTTGAACTCATTGGATTACAAATTGTGGACGGTTTTAGAGGACAAGGTTTGTCGCAAAAATACCCCAACATTGGATCTTTTAAGACTGCTTTGGTTCGAGCTGTGGCCAATTGGACGAGGTTCGTGCAGCTATTGACGATTGGCCTGTGCGACTAATGGCGTGTGTAAAGGCAAAAGGCGGACATTTCAAATAAGTAGATTCTTTTTGGATACAATATACATACATCATTCAGTATTCAGTACTTTTTATTTGACAGCATAAAACGTGTGTAACGGTATTTATGTCCCTACTAAGTAATAGCATTTCATTAGCCATACATTTCTACTTTGTCACTTCAGTGATTTATTCAGTTCCATTTACTAAACATTTTAGTGTATCAACTAGCATTTGGTCGCACTAATGGAAACTTGATAGAACATGCAACCTCAATTAGTCGATTGGCGAATTGTTGTAACGAATGTGTTCTCTCTGCGTATTTCATCTCATGAGTCATGTTATGGACCATATGTTTAATGGAATATTGTGGTATTTAAGTAAGTAAATATGGACCTTAGAGTTATGGGTCAATGCCTCAAATTTAGTCGAATTGTAGAATTCATTTTAAAATAATAAAAAATAACTTCTGCTCTATGACCTTATGTAGTGTTGGGGATCTTTGGCCGATGTTTTGACTCCTTGTTCGCAGAAATGCAGGTCAGTGACCCCATTGTAAGAGACACCCCACCAAACCATGACTGAAGCTGGGTGATGACCCTATTTCAAGGTTCCCTAATTTTTTAAAGAAAAAAACACCGAAAATTCGAATTGAATGGGGAATGTTTATTATCATTTGAAAGAACATTCTTTGGCATTTATTTTTTTGAAGATTATGTCTATCAAATGTTGGCCGCGGCTTAGTCTCAGATGGTCCATCCGTTGAGTCCAATTTTCGATGACTTGTTCGAGCATTTCGACTGGTAACTGGCGAATGACACGCGTGATGTTTTGCTCCTAGGCATGAATCGAAGCGGGTTTGTCCGCATAAACTTTAGACTTTACGTATTCCCCCAAAAAAAGTCTAACGGTGTGATATCACACGATCTTGGTGGCCAATCGACCGGCCAAAAACGTGAAATTATCTGCTCACCGAATGTTCTCTCAATAAATCCATTGATTGATGCGATGTGTGGGAAGTGGCGCCGTCTTGTTGAAACCAAGTGTGGCCGAGATCACGAGTTTCAATTTCAGGCATCAAATTGTCGGTTATCATGTCACGATAACGGTCGCCATTGACGGTTACGTTCTCACCGGCATCATTTTTGAAGAAATAAGGACCGATGATTTTACCGCCCCACAAACCACACCAAATTGTTGTTTTTTTTTGGATGAAGTGGCAGCTCTTAAACCTCTTCTGGTTGTTCTTCGTCCCAAATGCGGCAATTTTGCTCGTTTACATATCCATTGAGCCAGAAATGGACCTCATCGCTGAACAAAATTTTGCTCAAAAACGTCGGAACTTTCCTGGAACTTTTCAAGAGTCCATAAAGCGATGCGATGTCGCTTGGGAACGACGGCAGCTTCAGTTCTTGCAGTGGCTGTATGTGCCAAGTCGTTCCGTACGTCAGTTTGATTGAATTGCTGCGAACGGCGCCGAATCGACTCTCCACGGTGGTGTAAACTCTTAGCTACGGCCGCTACATTTTCTTCACTGCGTGCTGGACGTATAGACCATTCGGTCGAATATAATCCAATAATGAAAGCTGGGTTTCAAGATGGGTGATGGTGTTGCTATTAGTACGCTCAGTAGGCCGAATATGTTGACCATAACTTGAACGAAGTGCACGAAACACATTTCTCACAGAACGTGAATTTTCGTAATAAAGTTCAACGATTTGTAAACGTTGTTCAGGCGTAAGTCTTTCCATGATAAAATGCCAAACAATACTAAACAAAAATAACATGACTGCATGACACTACTTATCCGGGACCTGTCAAAAAAGGCTAGTGGAAAAAGTATCTCTACTTGCTTCACCCATTACTTCAAGACCACCAAAAGTCGTCATATTTTATTTGCGGGCAAAGAAATGTATTGCGAATTTTACTAAAATATAGCATTACCATTTTTGCCCCCATCCTCCTTAAGGTATTGACACTATTCCGCTGGAGAAATGTGCAGTAACTCGAAATGCACGTATACAGCCAAAGGCGAACCCACCAGACCAGGCGTACATATGCGTCTGTCTATCCTGTCCATATGTGTTTCTGGCTGAGAGAGCGCGTTCCGTGTTATTTGACCTTAAATGAAATTAATGTCTTTCCTCGTTACCCTGACCATTGGAATTTTAATGAAAATTCTTAATTACAATTTAAAATGCAAAACCACTGAGTATGTGTAAGTGGAAACGCGCTCGTGTATGTGAGTGTGTGTGTGGGGCTGTGTGTGATTGTATTAACAAAATGTTCAGATAACGAATACGTAGCAGGACAGGGGCGGATTTGGGTGGTACTTCTTAAATCAGGAAATCGCCTTTCAGACTATTGATTTTTTTGCATGTTGGACTTTAGAAGCCTGGGACCCAGTCCTCATTTTCGAGATGATTTTTTATTGATTTTGGTTGGCAGATTTATCTGTGACGAATATTTTTAACGCCGTGCTGATTATTTATAAGTTACAACTTTTTTAAGCCGATCTTTATTAATGATTGAGTCTGAATGAGTCTGTTATCCCAGCCAAATCCAATATATGGCGCCTCTTGCCCGACCTCTTAAATTCTTCGTCCGCCGCTGGACATTGTCGGTGCGATAGTGTTTGTACGTCAGTTTGTATCGGTTAAGAGTGGAGTGGCGACATTCGGAGACATGTTTTCCTGATCCTTTTAAATCGCATACAATTAATAAATATTTATGTTAAAACACAAAAAAGCAGGCTTAACAAAAATCAATTTATTATTTTCCGCATTATTTTCAGACGGTTGATATTTAACGCATTGTTGTACTCGATGGCTGGCCGGTTGGTCGGCACGTCGCCTCGAGTCTCGACTCGGGGATCAACGCTTGAATAATTGCCAGCTTATTTGCGATAGACAGACCGACAGACACAGAGAGTCGAGTCGACTACACGCGCACACAGAGATTTCAATGTGAATTATAGCGCAGTTATCGAAGGATTACCATCAATCGATTGTTTAAAGATATGGAAATGTATCGCAGTAGTTTGGAGTAGATTTATTTTTATGCGGGGGCAAAGAACTGATTAACGAGATCTTTACTTTTATTCATAAATTATGAAAACTTTTACACAGCCACTGATATGGAATGAGGCCGTAGCAAAACTTTAGCTACATTTGCTATGTCAATATGGATAAATTGAATTAGTCGTGTGTACAGGGTGGGCCCAAAGCAAGTTTCTTTTTTTTTAAAGTGCAAGTATTAAGGATTTATTTTCTTAGGTCCGACCACATTCCATTGAGGGAGAAGGGGGGAACCTATTTTAAATCAGTGAGCAGTGCATGGTTCAATTATTTTACTCACACACAGAAAAATAATTAGTTTGACATCGGTCAGGACTACAATGATTTAAGTGCAAAAGAGCAATTTCGGTTGCATCCACCAAATGTTTATAATCGTAATTGATATTCAGTGCTACATACTACAAGATGATAAATATGATTATCGTATTCACAACATATTGATCGATCATACCAGTAAAACGCTAAAAAGGTGATTATCGTTTCACTGGTTTCACTATTTCACACATTTTGTTGTTGTAACCAATTAACAAAAACGGATTGTTTAAAGGGAATTTTGTGTCGTTTTAAATACTGACTGAGCCAATTGTTTACGAGGTTGCTATATATATTTCTGGCCTAGGCAAAATTAAATATTGTCATATGGCGCCATCTGACATTTTCATTGGAAAGTTTCGACATTTTTTTTAGCAATAACGTACTAAGAACGTTTTAACGTACGACCAGCATTTGTGTTGTTTACAGTGACTTGAAAATTCAATTTGACAAAAAAATGGAATTAACTCGTGAACATTTTCGTGCGATCATTTTTCACAACTTTCGACGTGGATTATCACGACAAGAGTGCATCGATGAACTTAAATCTTTGTATGGCGATGAAGCACCATCCTATAGCACTGTGAAAAACTGGTTTAATGAATTCAATCGTGACCGACGCTCGCTCAAAGACGAAGGTCGTCTAAAAACGGCCGTTGTTCCAGAGAACATTTTTTTAATTATCCAACACTCAGGGATTTATCCCTATTCATGCAATGCATTGCGTTGGTCGTTGGAAGGCAAGGGATCGAAAGGCAAAAAGAGGGAGTAATGTTTATTGACATTCGCCTTGATTTTCTGGATGTCGTAATTGGTGGGAAATACATTTGGCGGAAGTCGATTCCACATACGGACAGTACGGGCGAGAGATTTTGAAAAAATACTATCGCGGTGCTTCAAAAGACGTTTATAAGATCGTCACAGGTAACGAATCATAGATCTATGCGTATGAGCCCAAACAAAACAGCAATTGACCGTGTGGGTCTTTGAAAACGAGGCAAATCCAACAAAAGTTGTTCGTAGAAAAAGCACTTCGAAGCAAATGGTCGCCTGTTTCTTCGGCAAAACTGGTCACGTGGCGACTGTTCCGCTTGAGCAACGTAGGAGGTCAATTCTGAGTGGTACACTACAATTTGTTTGCCTGAAGTCTTCGGAGAAATTTGGAAGCCGAATCATTGTGGTGCAACATAATGCGAGCTCTGACACATCGGCTCAAACCAGCGCCTTTTCGACCGTCAAAACGTCGAATTGATGGGTCATCCGCCGCACAGCCCTGACTTGGCACCCAATGACTTCTTTTTATACCCGCACATCAAGAAAAAAATTCGTGGTCAACGATTTTCGTCGCCAGAGAATGCTGTTGAAGCGTTTAAAAACCATGTTTTGGAGGTGTCTCAGTCGGAGTGGAAAAAGTGCTTCGACTATTGGGTTGGGCGCATGCAAAAGTGTATAAATAATTTTGGAGAATACTTTGAAAAACAATAAAATCATTTTATGATTAATATTCACATTTTCATTATTAGTCCAAAAATATATATAGCAGCCGTCGTATTTCAATTTTTTAAGTTAAACTCTTCCATCTTTACCATTTTTTCATCGACAAAGACCCCTAATATTTTATGTACTGAAAGTGTGTAAGCAAACAGTTTTTTGGCTCTGATAAAATTTTCAAATTTTTTCGTTGTGGATTTTTTGATCCAAAAATTCTTTTCTTGAGGTTCGAATACTTCATATGTTCCACCAATACATCAGTTCCAATAACTGATATTTACAGATCACCAACTAACATTCGGTTATACTGATGGAATACTCCAGGTGCATGTTACCTCAATCATTCGGTTGTTAAAAAATTCGGTTGTGGCAACGAATCTGTTATCTGTGTGCTCTGACTGGGACCTACTGTTTGATGTCGGCTTCGAACGGCTACTGCATTTTATAGAGGAGTTTTTACATTGATAAATCTCTTACTCTTATAGTTGCCGGCATTTACGAGGTGGAATCCCGCCGCTAAAAAATTGTAAGACGTGGCATGAAAGTCGTGGTGCTTACTTCCGTCGCACTACCGCGGTCCACATTATGGCTTAATTAGTATGAACAATCATTCCCATTATTATGAAATTACATCTTCGTTTTAGTGGCAGCCTTGCAGTAGCGCATACTGTTATTCAGTCCATAAGGATCAACTCGCAGCTCCGAGGCGGCAAATTGACATCGCCAACACGGCTGGACACGATTTGGGAATTTGAAGCGCAAAGATTGCTTGTGGCTTGTGCTATGTGGCCATCCTGCTTGAATCAAATGTCTTCAATTTCTGCAAAAAAAAGTCGGATAACATGGCCAAAACTTTGTTCCCAGCCTCGTTTTCGAGGAAAAATGGTTCAATGATAACACCACTCCACAATCCGCAACAAACTGTTGTCTCTCTTTTTCTGTTGAAGCAGTGGCTTCCGACAATAACGTGCAGTTTTTTCGAGCCCCAAAGATGGGATGAAAATGCTCCTCATCAGAAAAGATGATTTTTCACCAAAATCGTTGACCAAATCAAGCCGCTCTAAGACCCTAACTGAGTAGCGATAACGAAGCGTAATTCGACTCATTTCGTTTTGCGGAAATATGTTACTGATGTTCAGTCAACATTTCGAGCGTCAAACAGCTGTCAGTGCCAACATAACCTATGATTGAAAAAGAAACTTGTCTTTTGGCCACCCGTTGCACTAGTGCTCACGCCCAGATACATTTCATGTTGGTTTAAATAAAAGTTGTATCTTTCACGATTTGCATTACGAACGAATTCATAGAAATGCCAATGTTTGCTTAGTTGGTTTGTTGTTGCTGGCACAAGGTAAAACTTGTTCAGATACATGAGCTTCAATGTATAGTGATTCATTCCATGTACAGTGGTTACAAGTAGTGACATTGTGAATATAATGGTTATTTAATTTTTACTTAAGGCTGGTGGCAGAGTGCGCGCTCAATGCGGATCCGAGCCGAACATATTCCATGCTTATATGAAATTTGGGGATGGCAGAGTGAACGCTGAAATCAGCGCTGAATCTGCACTGTTTTTGCTGTGTGTTTTGTGTTTTTTATTTATGAATGTTATTATGCAGTTGATATTTGTTAGTCAAAATTTTGGTTCATCAATAATGTCATTAATTAATTATTTTAATATTGGAAATTTCTGATTAAATAATCAGTTAATTATAAATATGATTGATCAAATTTAAATAATTTTGTTCAATATTCGAAAAGTTTGTCAAACAAAACAGAGAGAATTATTTCAACAGTATCAAAACGTCTAGAACCGTTTACAAATTACAAACAACTCATATCTTTACACATACAATCAAATATCAGCACCAATCAGCACGAAAAAAAAACGCTTCAAAACAGTTTTGTTCCATTCAATCAGCTTTCAGCTCGGCTCGGCGCGCACTCTGCCATCCCGACGCTGATTTATACTAATTTGTATGTACACAGTTTTAAGAATTTCAATCAGCTTTCAGCTCCGCTCGGCTCCGCTTGGGCGCGCACTCTGCCATCAGCCTAAGTCTCTTAGCATTCCATTAGGAACAGGTGCGATACAACAAATAGTATACTCACTGACCGGAACCTACTGTTAAACGCCAGCACCGGACGGCTAATTAATTGTATATAGGAGTTTAAAGATTCCCAGCAGAAAATTAGTGATTACTACTCATTACCAGGTAATACCCTCTCATTACCTTCTGTGTTATTTTAAAACAAAAATAAGTACTAACACATTTTTATTATTTTTTTTTTAACTTGGATCAAATCTTTTTCACCTTTTTTTTTAAACCAACGGTCTTTCGGCCCATGTGCCCATCCCTTATCCTAGCCGAAACTTAAAAAGTACTACTCATTACCCTCTGAATTATTTAAATACAAAAATAAGTACTTTCTCATATTTATTATTTTTTTAACTTCGATCAAATCTTTCTCTTTTTTTTTTTTTTAAAAAACGGCCTTTCGGCCAAGTGCCCATCCCTTATCCCAGCTGAAACATAAAAAGTACTACTTATTACCCAGGTTACCACCTCTCATTACCCTCTGCATTATTTTAAAACAAAAATAAGTACTTACTCATTTTTATTATTTTTTTTAACTTCGATCAAATCATTGTCTCTTTTTTTTTTTTTTTAAAAAAACGGCCTTTCGGCCCAAGTGACCATCCCCTATCCCAGCCGATACATAAAAAGTACTACTTGTTACCTAGATTACCACCTCTCATTACCCTCTGCATTATTTTAAAACAAAAATAAGTACTTACACGTTTTTATTATTTTTTTTTAGCTTGGATCAAATCATTCCCCTTCTTTTTAAACCAAAGGTCTTTCGGCCCAAGTGGCCATCCCTTATCGCAGCCGAAACTTTAGAATTGCTCTTTTTTTGGATAAATTGTAATATTTGCTTTATTTCGAGTACCAATATGTCCATATTCACCATTTATCGCTCGCTTTGACCTTGCGGGATGTCTTTGGGCAACATGAGTCAAAAGGTCAGGCAGCTATGCCACTTTTTAAGATATTTAATGCGTCCACAAAAAATTATCAGTTGCTAAGCACATGTAAATAAAAAAGGTACATTAAGTCCCTTAAAGGGAACTTTTTTGCCTTGGTCCGATTTCGCCCATTTGCAATTCCAAACAGCTGACGACTATATTTTCAGGCACAATTTCAGGACCTTAGGTTGATCCACTCTTCGGTGGAGGGTATGCAAAATCAAACTTAATTCGTTAGTTAATAGCTATTCTTAGGAATTTTGGCAATTTAAAATATTCAGAACACTTTGAAGTGAAAAGCGCGATATTTGCGGAAAAATCGCCTAATTTGTTACTATAAATAAAAAGTTTTGGCAAGAAAATGTGTCCAAAATTTCAAAAGGATCAAAGTGAAAATTAAAGTTTGGGAAAAAACTTTTATATTTTCAATGCATTAGGCGTGTTCTCTTGGTACTCGCATATTAAACGAGTAAGTGGTCGTTAAAACATTAAGTGAAAAACTTTATGAGCATTTTTTAAACTATCTTCATATACAAGAACTGAATAACATTAGGCGTGTTCTCTTGGTACTCATATGGTAAACGAGTAAGTTGTCGCTAAGGCAATGGGTGTAAAATTTTATGAACATTTTTTGAAATTTCTTTATATACGAGGGCAACCGCAAAAGTAACTGGCCTAACATTAAAAGAACCGTTTTTTTGGAATTATTATTATTTATTTTTCAACATAATCTCCTTCCAACTCAATACACTTCATCAAACGTTTTTCAAGTTTTTTAATTCCATCCGAAAAATAAGATTTTTCAATACCTTCAAAATATGCCTCAGTTTCAGCAATAACCTCGCGCTATTGGACGAAAATTGTTTGCCCCCGAGATTTTTTTTTTAAATTTGGAAACAAGAAATAATCAGAAGGAGCTAAATCTGGACTATATAGTGGATGTGGAGCAATTTCAAATCGTAATTCGGCCAGTTTTTGTAGAGTTAAAAAGGCAGTGTTTGAAGGAGCATTATCTTGATGAAAAAGAACTTTTTTTCTAAATGCGGTCGTTTTATCTGGATTTCTTCACTCAACCGATCCAATAATGCACATTAATATTCACTATTTATAGTTTTTCCTTTCTCAAGATAATCAATAAATATTATACCCCTTGCATCCCAAAATACTGTGGCCATTACTTTTCCTGCTGACTTAACAGTTTTCGCCTTCTTGGGACCACTTTTACCAGATTCTATCCATTGTTTTGACTGTTCTTTGCATTCTGGGATGTAGTGATGGATCCATGTTTCATCAACAGTTATGAATCGGCGCAAGAACTCTATTGGATAACGCTGATAAATCCCTAAAAGCTCCTCGGAATTGGTCCAACGGACGATTTTTTGTGGCAAAGTCAACAAACGCGGCACACATCTAGCGGATAGCTTTTTCATGAGGAGTTCATCATGTAAAATACTCCAAACTTGTTTCTCGTGTATTTTAACAATATCAGCAAGTTCTCTGAGCTTTATTCGTCTATCTTTAGTCACTTCATTAAATATTTTTCTAATGTTTTCAATAGTAGTAGCAGTTTTCGGTCTTCCAGAGCGTTGTTCATCTTCCGTACTTGAACGACCCATTTTAAATTGTTGAACCCAGGATTTCACGGTGGAGTATGATGGTGCATTATCACCATGAACAGAATCCAATTCATCTTTGATTAATTGTGGCGTATAACCTTTCATATAAAAGTGTTTAACTACCGCACGAAACTCTTTATTTTCCATTTTCAAACATTATAAAACTTACTTACTTTAATCGCCTGTAACAAAGAAAATAATCATTAAATATTTCGGAAATTTTGACAGATGGCTTATAAAAGATTGCTTTTAAAAAACAAAAAAAAAGTTGCTAGTAAAACAGAAAATGTGCCAGGCCAGTTAGTTTTGCGGTCGCCCTCGTATAAGTACAACTGATGCGTTACCGTAAAACCGTTTGATTTGAAATTTTGTATATTGTAGAAAAAAGTTATTCAAGAAATACTATACGCAAATATCACTGAGCACGCTTAATCTCGCTAAAGGTTATTCTTGAAGAACTTTCTTTCCAAAAAAGTAAATTATTTAAATTGTCTATAGTTTTCTATGAAAAAAATAATTTTTCTATTCGTGTACAATGGTGTGAAGTTGTAGCGTTAGCGACCTCCTAACCGAGCTGCCAATAGAACACGGCTATTGAGTCGCGAGTGAGGAGCGGTCACTTAAACTGTTGTACTTTTGTTAGTTTTCCTCCCATGTAGCTAATCTTGCTACACTCTGCAGAGTTGCGTTATAGGCAGAATTCTTTGCTGTTGTAGCTTTTCGACACTCGTCTTTGTACGCTGTATTCTGTGGGGGCGGTGTTTCTTACACACTTTTTCTTGGCTGATGTCGACAATGAGTGGAAAATATGTTTCTACTGCCCACTAATATCATTGGGCAGCGGAGTGTTTTGTCGAAGCAATTGGTATAGATACCCGTAGGTGACTAACTCATCGAGTGTCTGAGTGTACTTAGTAGGGACATAAATACTGTTACACACGTTTTATGCTGTAAAATAAAAAGTACTGAATGTTTTTGGACCAAATATACTTTAATATATTTATTGATGTATATTGTATCCAAAAAGAATCTACTTATTCGAAATGTCCGCCTTTTGCCTTTACACACGCCTTAAGTCGCACTGGCCAATCGTCAATAGCTGCACGAACCTCGTCCATTGGAAAATTGGCCACAGCTCGAACCAAGGCAGTCTTAAGAGATCGAATGTTGGGGTATCTTTTGTGACAAACCTTGTCCTCTAAAATCGTCCACAATTTGTAATGCAATGGGTTCAAATCTGGACTGCCTGAGGGCCATTCTTCAGAGGAAATGAACGCTGGAAAATTGTTTCGAAGCCAGGCCTGGGACGTTTTTAGCCTTATGGGCCGGCGCAGAATCCTGCTGGAAAGTCCACGGCTGGTTTTGGAACAGGGAATTGTTAAGAGGCTTCACAACAGCTTCCAAAACGGTTTCTTGGTAAACTTTGGCCGATGTTTTGACTCCTTGTTTGCAGAAATGCAGGTCAGTGACCCCATCGTAAGAGACACCCCACCAAACCATGACTGAAACTGGGTGATGACCCTTTTCCACCCTTGGGATCAGTTCTTAATGGTAAAAATTTTTTCATCGGTGAACAAAATTTTTCTGTGCAAATTAACAGCGTGCTTCACCAAGTCCGAAGTCGTGGACTTTTGCGTGATATTCATCTCACGGGCCATGATTTTCTGTGTTGAACGCACCGTCCAACAAGGGTTAATAACTATCATTTCATTTCTATTTTTTGACAATGAATATTCTCAATAATATATATTTATCACTTTCTAGCCTTAAGCGATTGAATTTCTAGTTTTTCCCGCTTATATTAAGCGTCATTTTTGTTGCATTAGTTTTAAAGTACGAGTATCACGTTGAACTTCATTAAAGACGGTCCATTCGCGACCAACCTTTGAAATAGAAAACCTGCTTTTCTCATTTATCTTCTTATACGAGGGCGGTTCGGAAAGTTCTTAGCCTATCAATGAAAGAGAATAGTTAGTTTTTCAAAAATATTTTTATTTTCCAATATAATCTCCTGAAACTTCAATACACTTAGTCCAACGCTTATCTAGCAATTCTATCCCTTGATTAAAATAGTTTTCTTCAAGGTCTTCAAAATAGTGGTTTACAACTGTAATTGCATCTTCATTTGAGGCAAAACGCTTGCCAGCAAGGATTTTTTTTAGATTTGGGAACAGGTAAAAGTCACTGGGAGCTAAATCAGGAGAATAAGGTGGGTGGTCAAGCAACTCGTACTTTAATTCGTTGATTTTAGCCATTGCTAAAACACTCTTGTGCGCTAGTGCGTTGTCTTGATGAAAAATTATTTTTTGTGTTGTAAGTCAGGACGTTTTTCTCGAATTTGCACATTTAATTGATCTAAAAGGTTGCAATAGTACTCTGAATTTATTGTTTTACCCTTTTGCAGATAGTCAATCAATAAAATACCTTTGAAGTCCCAAAAAACCGTTGCCATAACCTTACCAGCCGATTGAATTGTTTTTGCCTTCTTTGGGGCACTTCCTCCAGCTTCAGTCCATTGTTTGGATTGTTCTTTTGTCTCTGGAGTATAGTGGTGGATCCATGTCTCATCAACAGTTATGAAACGACGCTTAAAATCCATTTTATTTCGCTGAAAACGATCCAAACAAGCTTGACAAATGTTCATTCTTATGCGTTTTTGGTCGACTGTTTACAAGTCCGGCACCCATCTTGCAGAAAGCTTTTTCATCTGTAGTTCTTTATGCAAAATTAAATGGACTCGATCATTTGAGATGCCCATGATATTAGCTATTTCACGCACTTTTATTCGTCGATCATTTAATACCATATCATGCACTTTGGCTACAATTTCTGTTGTTGTTGCTGTTTTTGGACGTCCACTACGTGGTTCATCTTCAATGCTTGTACGACCACGTTTAAATTTAGCAACCCAATTTTTTACTGTTGCATATGAAGGAGCACTTTCACCTAACACATTCACCATATCATTATGAATTTCTTGTCCCGATAAACCTTTTTTATGTAAATATTTAATGACACCACGCATTTCTAATTTTTCCATTGTAAAAAATTCGCGGATGCGTCTTTTGTGATCACCTGTTTCTATATGAAGGAGTTGCCAGATCGAAACAAAATTTAACATGTGTTCATAGCAGAGATGGAAGTTTCCAAAACACCTAACTTTTATCTGTTTATAACGCGCTTTTTGTGCTAGGCTAAGAAGTTTTCGAGCCCTTCTCGTATAATTAGCCTTGCTTGCTGCAAGGATACGCGCTTAACATTCTGTTTTCGAAGCGGATTTCTGTGAATTCTTGATTTAACAGCTTTGATGAAATGCGATGTTCGAACAGAGCGTGGGCGGCCCGACCGGTGGCGGTCTTTTACATCTCCAGTCTCCTCAAACAGTTTTATGCATCGGTAGACGAACATGCGGCTAATCCCTAGTGGGTGGAGCGTTTTGAAAATATCGCTTTTTTCATTTCACACTTGAAAAGCGCTATTAAAAATCAATTTTCACTTTTTTTTTTTGATGTGGACAACATCTGAGCATCGAATGACCGATCCCATGACCCAAAAGTGTTCCCTCCCAGAGATATGCGCGTTTTATGAAAGTGAAGTCGACGATTCTAAGCGCAAATAGAAAGGGACCTAATCTTTAAAATGGCTCTCCTGAACAAAACTGGTTTTTAACCTTAGGTCCCTTTCTATTTTGCGCGTCACATATGTATACGGTTCTCATTATCTGACCACTCCATGATGAACAGACTAACGCTATTGCTTTATAGCTTTCAAAACCCATATGACATTAACGGGGTATGTTCAGTTCTACTATTGAAATAGGTGTGTTCAATTTTGTAACAGTATTTACCCAGTATTCCCTACTAAGTAGTTATCATTTACTAAAACCTCTTAAAAAACACCCTAAATGCTAAATCATTTTTTATTTGAATATGCATAAATAGGGTAATTCGCCAGAAAACAAGTTTACACCCAAAACATTTTATTTTGGTTTCACCTACGTCAGAGGGATTCCGCGAAAACATTGAAAATTGGATGGTTTTCTCGAAAAAATGGAAAATTTCATATTTCTATGATATTTTGTAGTTCCAATGCGTTTATTGTTTGGTGCCGCCAGTTATTGCTGGAATTGAAAATTATTTGTTTTCGTATTTGATATGTTTTGAAAATAATTGAAATTATTTTGCCATATTTTGAAAAGATCAGCGGGGGGAACCGAAGCAATTTCTTATCTTAACGTCAAAGTTTTGGTTATTTTTTTTTAGTCATCATTGGAATGTTATTTCAGTTTCGCTGGCTATCCTCGAACATGTCGGCCTGTTGTGTACATTTTCTTCCTTTTTAAAGGATAAGGACAAATGTTGGAATGGTGGTTCTGCAGTTAAACAAGAAATGTTTACTCATCACGTAAAATTAATATTTGCACTTAAATAGCTATATCTTGTAAAAGTTGCTGTTTGTCTTATTTGCGGTCGTTTTCAGTTGTTTCCGACAATCCCCGGCAAGGGGACATATTTTTGCGTTGATGCACCAGGACACCACAATCAGCGACTACGGCATGAATGAAATGCAATGCAATTTCATTTTTCAAAAAAAAAAAAAACGTCAGAAGAAATTCTTCTAAAGTACTCTGAAAATTGTTTTGCAAAAAGCAACAACTCAAAGAAAAACGTATGAGGTCTGTTTCTTGCTCGTTCATGCTTTGGGAATTATTTTGCTTTGTATGTGTGTGTGTTGGGGGAGAGGGGTCTTGGAAAAAGTGGTTATTTTTCAATTTTATGTCGTGACTCAACGTGAATGCTGCGGTTTGTTTGTGCTGCCGAATGAAACATGAATGTTGCGGCTACTGTTGTTGTTGTTGGTGGGCAATGCTTAAACGTTTTAGAAAAGATTCATGCCCACCATCATCGCCACATGAACGTCAAGTAGCAGCTTCCAGGCACATACCAACTTTTCTTAATGTTTATATTTTCATTTCCTGTTTCCGGTTTCTTTCTTTGGGGGAGGGTTGTGTTTTTTCCCACTGTTGCGCCATGACATGGAGGTTTCATGCTTTCCATACTGCTTACAAATTGTCGCATTTTTGCAGCAACGTAAACATTTTATACAGCGACTTGGTGAAGAGGGAATAAAACAAGTAACAGCTGCACTGAAGACTACAGCAACGAATTTTGTACACCCTTAACGGGGTCAGAGCCTTCTTAGGTAAAAATAAACTTGATAAATCCAAAAGAATGTTGGGTACCTATGGCCACCTATACGAACTTTATACCCGACACGTCGAACCTTCTGCAAAAAACTGGCTACGATTCTCTCTGGACTCTGTACCATCGTTTTAAATGGTAAAAAAGGGGTTTACTGACTTTCCTTGTGGTCGCACGAGTACTGATGAAGCTGAACGTTCTGGACGCCCAATTGAGGTCGAACAAATTAACGATATTTGATAGTTGGCCGATCAAAGAGTAAAAGTGCGTGGGATTGTTGATCCATACGCATTTCATATAGCAGTGTAGTTTAGATTTTACATGATCAGTTGGGTTTAAGAAAGCAGTTTGCAAGTTGGGTGCCGCGTTTGCTCTCAATTGACCATAAACGTAATCGTGTGACAACTTTAAAGGATTGCTTTTGTTGTTTAACCGCAACTCGGATAAGTTTTTGCGGCGTTTTGTAACTGTGAATGAAACATGGATCCAATACAACACTTCGGAGACCAAGCAGCATTATAAACAATGGGTTTATCCGGGTGAACCGGTTCCGAAGAAGGCCAAGGTGACTTTGTCGGCCAATAAGGTGATGGCAAGAGTTTTTTGGGATGCGCGTGGGATAATCCACATCGATTACCTTCAAAAGGGAAAAACCATAAACGGCGAATATTATTTATTTTTTATTATTTTATTACTAAATTGCTTCGTGTTGTCCAGTTTTTTAATAGTAATAAGAAATTATGACGAATGAAATGAAAAACTGATTGTAAGTAAAGCTAACATATCATAGGAAATTAAAAATAACAACACTTTTTGTCGACAAGATTTTCAAATAAACATCCCCTGAAGAAGTTAGAGAAAAGCTAACGAAACGTTGAGAAAACATGAAATAAATTGTTTTTATTTAATTCATGAAGGAAGACTGACCAATCAGCCCAGTCAAAAACGACATAAACAAATAAAATAAGTACCCATTTGGTCAAAGAAGAAGAATTATTCCATATTATTAGACAGATTTAACGAGGATTTGAAAAAAAACGATCCCATATGGCCATCATTTTAATCGACATAATGCACGGGTGCGCACTTGTGCATTCTCAATGCCAAAATTGTATGAATTGGGTGACGAAGTGGTACCTTATCCGCCATCACCAGATTTAGACCCCAGTGACTATTTCCTATTTCCAAACCGAAAGAAATAGAGATTGTGCTTAAACGATGAAATTAATGATCAAACATATGCTTATTCTATGGACCTCGAAAAATCCTATTTTTTGAAGGGATACAAAAAAATTGGAGAAACGTTAGACTAAGTGTTTACAGCTAAACAGAGATTATGTCAAAAAATACTTTTTTTTTTTTTTAAAAAAAAAACTGTTTTATTTGAAAAGTCATGGAATTATTGATATGCGCTCTCAATGTCCAGCAGAGCCGTAAAATTAAACAAAATGCGGATATTGGACAATTTCTTTCTAATCTTGTTTCCACCACAAAATTATTTTATTTGAGTGACTTCAATTTTAAATAAAATTTATTTTTTGTAAGAGCTTCCCTGTACTGAAAATTCTAGTGTACGTATTAACATTCGGTTATACTAAGGGAATGATTTAAGTACACCGAACCACTATCAGTCGGTTGGCAAAAAAATCGGTCGTATCAACGAAACTGTTCTCTGTTTATGGATAGTAAACTAAGACCATTTTAAAGAATTTTTGGATGTGCCTCATTGAAGTTTACATACTCGTATAGGGTGGTGCGCTGTAATTTGCTTTTTTGCGAATGAAATAAAAAAAATTATGAACCTTAGAAAAATTTAATTTTTATATTGACTATATTGAACAGTAAGGGAATTCTTAAATTACATGGTTCCAAATAGTGTATCTGGCAAATGTCGACCTTTGCTAGCCACACACTGCTGCATACGTTTTCTGAAGTTTTCATGAACTCTAACAAGCATTTCGACTGGTATTCTGCCAATTTCAGCCTTAATATTGTTAATTAGCTCTTCCAAGGTGTTGGGACGGTTGATATACAACTTCGACTTCAGGTAACCCCAAAGGAAAAAATTGCATGAGGCTAAGTCTAAGAGTTAAAGAGATAAGCCGTCCAGGAAACATTTGCCTCAAACAATTCAAGGTAACCCTCGCTGTGTGTGCAGTGGCTGAAAATTGTTGGACAACGCACATTTCACATACCGGTGAAAATTCAGCTCTTCATGAAGAATCCGGTGGAGAACATGAAAAGAGCAAGTGATTGCTTCCGAGCTGAGCGTTTCGGAGATTGCACTACTGCTGCTCTAACTCTCTCGATGTTGTGTGGTGTTGTTATTCTTCTCGCAGGTCCCCTTCGTACACATGACACATTCCCTGCTGTTCTCAATCAAGTTACCCAATTTACAATTGATTGCCTTCCAGGAACACGTCTGCGTGGGGTAACGGCGAATCGTTAACGAAAAGCACGCTGCACTGCAATGATCGAGTGCGCATTTAAGAAAATACGCTTTAACACAAAATGAGCTCTCCTCACGTGTCCGATGCATGATGGCAACTGAAAGGCGGACGAATACAAATCTCCCGTCAGCCACGCACACTCTTCACTCTATTCGACCAGCAGTAGCGCCACAGCCTGCAGTGCAAAAAAACAAATTACCGCACTACTCCCTGTATTTAGAATTAGTACAAACGAAATGAGTGTTAATTATAGCAAAATGGTGATGAGTGTGCAAATAAATTCTGAGTTCAACTAGCTAAGACGAAAACCAGTTAGCTGTAAACGAATGGCCATATAGACGATTTCTGAGGCATCACTAAAGGAAAAGGTATATGTGACGCGCAAAATAGAAAGGGACCTAAGGTTAAAAACCAGTTTTCTTCAGGAGAGCCATTTTAAAGATTAGGTCCCTTTCTATTTGCGCTTAGAATCGTCGATTTCACTTTCATAAAACGCGCATATCTCTGGGAGGGAACACTTTTGAGAAATGGGATCGGTCTCATTCGATGCTTAGATGTTGTCCACATCAAAAAACGAAAAAAAATGAAATTTGATTTTTTTACCCTTAGGTCCCTTTCTCTATGCGCTGTCACATAAAATTTTATAAACTAAGTAAGATCCATACAAAATTTATATAATATTAGAATAATAGACTGGGTTCCCTGTTAAAAGAGTTGCATTTCAGAGTTGAATAAACAAAAATTTATGTTCTGTTAAATTCCTTTTTTGTAATGACCCGCTCAGTGTTGCCGTTTTGGATTTTTCCTACCAAATTTGGTAGGTTTTTCTTTCATTTGGTAGGATGATAAGCTAAGCTGTATTTTGGTAGGTTTTGCGATAAATATGCATTTACATAAATACAATTTGTAAAGCAATGAACGCGTATGCCGAGAATAATTGGGATGCCAAATGTGGTATTGGTACCTTCATGCAAGCATAATAAGGGCTAACGCAACAGATACTATTAATAAGTCCGACGTACTACTTTCTGCTAGTGTTGCCACTTTTTAGATGGTCGACTTTTGAGGCCCCAGGGTAAACATCGAATTAAGCCAAATGAATAAACATAAATTTTTATTTTTGCAAATTTGTGCATGTATTTTCTATCCATATTTCAATGTTGGAACTGGGGACTGGTATTTGGGCCTATATGTGTCAACTTAGTCTAGGACTGGTTGTTGCTCCATCGCTAAATACTTTACCAAATTTGATCGAAAATAGAATTAAGGTATAGATGTTCTATAGCAGTCAACCGATATGAACCATTATCATCTAATGTTACTAATCGATCGTTAACAAAATTTCCAAATTTCAATAAGATTCGACGAAATTTGTGGCAAAGACATTTAATGGATTGAAAATGTCTTAAGGAGCTATATCTAAACCGATTTTGTTAAATTTCAATATAAATCGGACGACAATTTCGACTTGTAGTTTGATTAGAATCTCTAAAACGGTCGTAGACGGACGGCCATCGTTTAATCAAATTATCTGATCATTCGGTGTCGATCGGCATACTTAAAGCTCTAATATTTTTGGTAGTTACAAACATTTGCAATGAAACTAGCTTATCATTTTCCGTATCACCCTATTAAATTTGTTAAATGGCTTCACAATTTTTGGTAGGATTTAATTCAATTTGGAAGCATTCTTAAAAAAATTGGTAGGAAAATAGCTTTGCCAGTGGCAACACTGGTTCCATTAACACTTAAAACAGGAGTAGCTTCTACAACACTAAGTGTTGCCTGGCGCCATCTGACATTTCCTTTGGAAAGTTTGAAATTTTTAGCATAAACGTACTCAGAACGTTTCGACGTACGACCATCATTTGTGTTGTTTACAGTGACTTGAAAAAATCCATTTGGCAAAAAAAAAGGAACTAACTCGTGACTATTCTCGTCCGATCATTTTTCACAACTTCGACGTGGATTATCACGACAAGAGTGCATCGATGAACTTAAATATTTGTACGGCGTTTAAGCACCATCCTCTCGCACTGTAAAAAACTGGTTTAATGAATTTAATCGAGGCCGACGCTCGCTCAAAGACGAAGGTCGTGAAGGTCCTCCAAAAACGGCTGTTGTGCCAGAGCACATTGATGGCGCGAACTGATGGTGAACTGATAATGCAAGATCGTCATGTGACATACCGTGAGATAGAGGCATCCTTGGGTATTTCTTCCACCAGCATACATTCGATGTTGCATGAACACCTGGCTGTAAAAAAGGTTTGTTCTCGTTGAATACCGCACAATTTAACAATCGTTAAAAAAAGGCTCGTGTCGATTGGTGCAAAGAAATTTGAAAAAATACTATCGCGGTGCTTCAAAAATCGTTTATAAGATCGTCACAGGTGACGAATCATGGATCTATGCGTATGAGCCTGAAGCAAAACAGCAGTCGACCTGTGGGTCTTTGAAGACGAGCCAAATCCAACGAAAGTTGTTTGTGAAAGAAGCACTTCGAAGCAAATAGTCGCCTGTTTCGTCGGCAAAACTGGTCACAATTTGTTTGCCTGAAGTCTTCGGAGAAATTCGAAAAACGAACAAGAGAAGACGAATCATTGTGCACCATGACAATGCGAGCTCTCACACATCGGCTCAAACCAGCGCCTTTTGACCGTCCAAAACGTCAAATTGATAGGTCATCCGCCGTACAGCCCTGACTTGGCAACCAATGACTTCTTTTTATTCTCGTACATCAAGAAAAAAATACGTGGTCAACGATTTTCGTCGCGAGAATATGCTGTTGAAGCGTTCAAAAACCATGTTTTGGAGGTGTCTTAATCGGAGTGGAAAAAGTGCTTTGAAAATTGGTTTGAGCGCTTGCAAAAGTGTTTAAATCATGCTGGGGAATACTTTGAAAAACAATAAAACCTTTTTTGATGAATATATATAGCAGCCCTCGTATCGTTTGTTCTGTAATCATAATAATAGTTTAGTATTTTTTTTGATATAAAGTTAAATTTTATTTTTGGATAGTGTAGGCAAACCGGAAGGAATGATTCCTTGAAATTCATAGCAGGAGTAGCTTCTGGGCTGCTCTCCTTTGTCAATCTCTCTCAATCAAAATATCCTTAAACAATTTAGAATTTTTTTTAATTTGAATATTAAATCAAATTTCATTTTTTGATATGCCCCTGATGTAGGCAAACATGGAGGAATTCTCCCTTGAAATTCATACCAGCAGTAGCTCCTGCTGGTCTGCTCTCCTTAGTTCTGTAAACGAAATATCCTCAAACAATTTAGCATTTTTTAATTTCTGATATAAAGTTAAATTCCATTTTTGGACATGCCTCCACTGTAGGCAATCAGTGAAGCATATTGCCTTGAAATTTATACCAGGGAAGCTCCTTTGTTCTGTAATCAGAATATCCTAAAACAATTTATTATTGTTTTAATTGTGGTTATTATGCCAAATTTAATTTTTGGATATGCCCCCACTGTGGACAAGCGGGGTGGAATAGTTAATTGAAATTCATACCAGGAGCAGCTCCTGCGTTGCTAGTTAAATTCGGAATTTATTTTCGCACACATAAAGTGGAGTATTAAATCAGAAAATGACTACACTCAGCCGAAAATACAATGATTTTTTTAATCATGTGTCTGGTTAAATTTTTCATGGTAAATGTTTGATAACGAAGACAAAATAACGTTGTATAAGGTCAAATATACATACCAAATAGTTAACATTACATACGAGAGCGACCGCAAAAGTAACTGACCTAACATAAAAAGAACCGTTTTTTGGAATTATTATTATTTATTTTTTAACATAATCTCCTTCCAACTCAATACACTTCATCAAACGTTTTTCAAGTTTTTTAATTCCATCCGAAAAATAAGATTTTTCAAGACCTTCAAAATATGCCTCAGTTGCAGCAATAACTTCGCTATTGGACGAAAATTTTTTGCCACCGAGAATTTATTTTTAAATTTGGAAACAAGAAATAATCGGAAGGAGCTAAATCTGGACTATATGGTGGATGCGGAGGAATTTCAAATCGTAATTCGGCCAGTTTTTGTTGAGTTAAAAATGCAGTGTGTGAAGGAGCATTATCTTGATGAAAAAGAACTTTTTTTTTCTAAATGCGGTCGTTTTATCTTGATTTCTTCACTCAACCGAACCAATAATGCACAATAATATTCACTATTTATAGTTTTTCCTTTCTCAAGATAATCAATAAATATTATACCCCTTGCATCCCAAAATACTGTGGCCATTATTTTTCCGGCTGACTTAACAGTTTTCGCCTTCTTGGGACCACTTTTAGCAGCTTCTATCCATTGTTTTGACTGTTCTTTGCATTCTGGGATGTAGTGATGGATCCATGTTTCATCAACAGTTATGAATTGGCGCAAGAACTCTATTGGACTACGCTGATAAATCGCTAAAAGCTCCTCGGAATTGGTCCAACGGACGATTTTTTGTGGCAAATTCAACAAACGCGGCACCCTTCTTGCGGATAGCCTTTTCATGTGGAGTTCATCATGTAAAATACTCCAAACTTGTTTTTCGTGTATTTTAACAATATCAGCAAATTTTCTGTGCTTTATTCGTCTATCTTTAGTCACTTCATTAAATATTTTTCTAATGTTTTCAATAGTAGTAGCAGTTTTTGGTCTTCCAGAGCGTTGTTCATCTTCCGTACTTGAACGACCCATTTCAAATTGTTAAACCCAGGATTTCACGGTGGAGTATGGTGGTGCATATCACCATGAACAGAATCCAATTCATCTTTGATTAATTGTGGCGTATAACCTTTCATATAAAAGTGTTTAATTACCGCACGAAACTCTTTATTTTCCATTTTTCAAAAATTATAAAACATTAAATATTTCGGAAATTTTGACAGATGGCTTATAAAAGATTGCTTTTAAAAAACAGAAACAAAAAAAGTTGCTAGTAAAACAGAAAATGTGCCAGGCCAACCTTACGGTCGCCCTCGTAAGGTTGGGTTTTTCAAGAGAGAGGCAGAAAATTGCGCGACATTAACAAAAATTTAAGGTCATTCGGCTCTGTTGTATCGAAGTTTTTGATCTGTTTTGTGTTATAAGCAGTTTCAGAATTAAGTTACACGAAGTTGTAACGATTTCCCCCACTCGTGTTCCTTTATTTCTATGCTCTGAACGTTTGTCATTTTCAAAAAGATCATAAGACAATTTATCTCGCTCATTTAAAAAACCACCACCAAATGCAAATGCTAGCTGTACAATGATATTGCGCTATGAAGATTATTTTCGCACAGTCGAAGACTATACGCAAAGGGTAATTCTCATTAATCATAATGGGACTCCTGTATAAGTCATTTGATTTGTAGCCGAAGTAAACGTAGCCAAAGACTGCTGAAGAAAAACCTTGGCGGGCTTAGAAACAGCTGTACAGTCTGCCTGGCAACCGTAACCAATATATTTCACCAATTTTTTAAGTTGATTCTGAAAAAGAAACAACAAAAAGGTCTCGAACCAGAATAAAAACTGCTTAAGTCATAATAATGATAAAAGATCGAATAAATGTAAACAAAACAAAAACATAATTAGTAGGTTAGTTTAATACTAAAAATTGTAACAGTAACTTTATTTCTGGTTAAAAGTGGTAACCAATAATAAGTTAACTTAATAATAAAAATGGTTTCTATAACTATCTTCATAGTTAATAATATTAACAATTTCATTGTTAAATTGATCAAGTATTGTTTCAATAAATTTACGATGAAATTTTAATATTAACATTTTTCATGTTTAATAACAATGCATTGTTAAAACAACTATAATTATTTTAATAACAACAATTTTAATGGTTAAAAACTCAATAATGCATTGTTAAAAAATTCAACCATAGAATAGTTAAACTAACTATTATTATTGTTAAATGACAGTCAACAACAAAATGTTCAAATTAACCTTATATAACGTAGACTCAAAATCATGCTTATTCATGGTTAAGTTAACCTTATATTAGATTATTTTTTTTCTCAGTGTATGTCACCACCATATAATCGTCATAATAGCGTTGCAACCTTATAATCGTCATAATAGCGTTGCAACCTTTAGTGCCAGAGCAATGAAGCTTTTGAAAATAGTTGAAGCTTTTGAAAAAACCCTTTGATATATCCGTTAATAATTTGATAGTGTTGCAAATCGAATGAAACATTTAGTATACCTCCTTTGCACTACGGTGTAGGATATAAAGAATGAAATTGTTAATTTCATCGCGAGTTTTGGGCGGGAGCAAATCCCCATAGAAAAGTGAAAAGTGCTACCATTCATTATCAGCTCCTAATGCATTTCACTGACGATTTTTCAAGGGGAGCACAAGCAAGTGTATGGAACAGAAAAGTGTGAAATTCTATAAGTTTTCGCTTACACCCAAAATATGTGGAAATTGAACTGGCACTCGCTTCTCCTTCCCCCCTTTACCCTTAACCATGCCTTGCGTTCTTTGCATACGCGCACGAATGTTTTTGTGTGAGTATCAAAACAAAATCTTCAAATTTGTTACTGTGTGGCATGCATTTTGCAGGGAAACCTGCTACGCGATTCGCGTGGCACTCACACCAACTCGCAAAGAAATGTTTCATGTCTCGGGTCGAGTTGGGAGACACCGCAGTGCCTGCCTGCAAAGAAATCCTTACATATTATTTGCAATGTTGGGTAATTTTTCACTGCAGTCTTTGCTTTCCATTGCCATTTCCATTTTCGTTTGCTTTTGTATCCTTCACTCCATTTTCGTTTAGTTATAATGGGCGCTGTTGATGCTTGTTGATCCTGGTGGGGAATATCTCGGTAGAAATCTGGAAATATTTTTGTGTTAAATTCCCTTGACATTTTCTGTTGCTCTCGCTCGCTGCCCTGGCATTTCCTGTTGTTGAGGTTGTGTCGGTGCGACTGTTGGTCTGTGTGTGTGAGTGTAAAGTTGTTTCGTCCTGTTTTTTTTGGGGGGTGGGGGCAACGCTGTCTTTCTACAGCTTACAACCCATACAAAGTACTCAACTAACTAATTAATCATCATTTGTTGTTGATCTTAAGGTTGTTGTTGATGTTGCTGTGGCATTGTTATCCTGCGAAAAGGTCGTTGTTGTTCGTACACACGAACACGCGCACACACAGATACTTAAACACACATACTCGGGCAGGAAGCAGATTCCAAATGAAATTATAAAGCATAACATTTCAATTAGGGACAATGTTTATGCAACTGCAACAGCAACAGCCACCACTACTGCTCGTTCTAATGCAACAACAGCAGCTACAACAACTTCAACAACATCAGTAGTATTTGTGTTGACATTTGCATTGCTCGTAGTTCAGAGTTTGTGAAAAGAAAATAAAAGTTCTTGTTTTGTATTATTTTCGGTTTTTTTTAGTCGTCAAACAAAATTTCCATTTAATGGATATGCCAGCATTCGCTCTCAAATGCCAGCGAACGAACGAAGTGTCGCGTAATGGCATAACAAAACTTTCCAAAAGTTAACAATTTTTGATCGTAAACAATGCACGCATACATACATATTTATGCAGTAAATCGGGGAAAATATTTATACGAAATGTTTTTGAAAACACCATCAAATGTAGAATTCAACGACAACTGGACCGGGACAAGGGACACGGAGAAAAATCGCGATTTAATTAAGGAAAACGAAATACATTTGTGCATATATTATAGGATACGAGTACTTAGTAGGGACATAAATACTGTTACCACATTGAACACACCCATTTCAATAGTAGAACTGAACATACCCCGTTAATGTCATATGGGTTTTGAAAGCTAACCTCAATAGCGTTAGTCTGTAACGGGATTTTAAAATTGTTTCAACTTTCATCATGGAGTGGTCAGATAATGAGAACCGTATCGCTTTAATAGCGCTTTTCAAGTGTGAAATGAAAAAAGCGATGTATTTAAAACGCTCCGGCCCCTAGGGATTAGCCGCATGTTCGTCTACCGATGCCTAAAACTGTTTGAGGAGACTGGAGATGTAATAGACCGCCACTGGTCGGGCCGCCCACGGTTTGTTCGAACACCGCATGCCATCAAAGCCGTTAAATCAAGAATTGACAAAAATCCTGCTCAAAACAGAAAATCATTGAACCGTGAGATGAATATCACGCAAAAGTCCATGAGTCGAATCATTAAAAAAGACTTGGGACTTGGGGCTTTCAAACGACGTACCGGACATTTATTGACTGCAGCTTCAAAAAATAGGATTAAAAAAAGCAAACGTCTTTTGGTGAAACACGCTGATAACTTGCATAGAAAAATTTTGTTCACCGATGAAAAAATTTTTACCGTTCAGGAAAAATTTAACAAGCAAAATGATAGTGTATGCGCGGTCATCCAGCATCTGAAGCATCTGAACTGATGCCAAGGATGGAAAAGGGTCATCACCCAGCTTCAGTCATGGTTTGGTGGGGTGTCTCTTACGATGGGACCACTGACCTGCATTTCTGCGAACAAGGAGTCAAAACATCGGCCAAAGTATACCAAGAGCCCGTTTTGGAAGTTGTTGTGAAGCCCCTTAACAATTTCCTGTTCCCTTTCCAGCATGATTCTGCGCCGGCCTATAAGCCTAGCTTCGAAACAATTTGCTAGCATTCATTTCCTCTGAAGAATGTCCCTCAGACAGTCCAGATTTGAACCCATTGGATTACAAATTGTGGACGGTTTTAGACGACAAGGTTTATCACAAAAGATACCCCAACATTGGATTTCTCAAGACTGCTTTGGTTCGAGCTGTGGCCAATTTTCCAATGGACGAGGTCCGTACAGCTATTGACGATTGGCCAGTGCAACTTAAGGCGTGTGTAAAGGCAAAAGGCGAAAATTTCGAATAGGTAGATTCTTGTGGATACGATACACATCAATTAATATATTAAAAAATATTTGGTCCAAAAACATTCAGTACTTTTTATTTTACAGCATAAAACGTGTGTAACAGTATTTATGTCCCTACTAAGTATTCTCCAGCATGATTTATACACTTTTGCATGCACTCAAACCAATTGTCGAAGCACTTTTTCCACTCCGATTGAGACACCTCCAAAACATGGTGTTTGAACGCTTCACCACGCATTTTTTCTTGTTTTTGAGCCTCACATATCGCATTATTTCCAACATTAAGGCTATTAACTAAAAACTTTAAATTTTTAATATTTTGCAAGAAATCGATACACCGTGCCCATCCACCCCTACCTACTGCAAAAGTTTACTATCGTGGTCTCTACCTTTTGTCCAAAAGGAAAGACCCCCTGTAAGTTGAAGATTTCTTCTAGCGTGTAGAGAAACACTTTTTCGTAACTACTAAAAAATTGCTATTTTGAGCTTATACTCAATATTTATTGTATAAAGTCTCAATATTTTATCAGACTTAATTTGTGTGAATCTTTCTTAAAACTCACAGGCTATGATTAAAATCACTTTTCGTCAATTATCTCACGTAAAATGGCAATAATTTGGGCAATTTTCAATATTGGCCCGCAAATACCGCATGCGTTTCCTGTGTGCATGTGCTCGTCCTCGACCACCCACGGACAGCGCTTCTTCTACTTCTACGTGTCCTTTGCTGCGGCCATGTTCATAATTCATTTTGCAATTTTAATTTCCGTTTCCGAGTCATGAAATACCTTTCATGCAAGCACGAGTATGTGTGGCAGCAATTTTCATTATTTACTTTTTTCTGTGCATTGCGCTCAGCGAACAAAAAAGCAAAAATAAAGTATACCACAAGAAGTTGTGCAACTCGCCGAAGAAGAGAAAAACGCATTTCATTCAGGTGTATATAATTGAAATGAAATGTTTAATTATTAAATTAACCTTGTTGCACAACAACAACAACACGACAGCAACGACGCTGGCACTGACACAGCGTCTCCAGCCCGACGCAACGAAGCAAATGTAAGCGAAGAAACGTTGAGAGCGAAAACAAATCCACGGCATTAATTGGAGATAACCTTTAAACTTTCAGGGTGGGGAAGGCAACATTTCGTGAATGTGTGTGTGTGTCCGAGTGTGTGTGCGTGTTTAACACGATTATGTGGTTGTTGCAGTTGTAGTTGTTGCCAGGATTTCGCCGATAAATGAAATGAACATTTAAGTAGAATTACTGTTTCATTTTTAATTAACACAAGGACGAAGGAGCCGTCGATGAAATCACCCCAATTCACATAAGCGCGCGCGTTAAACGAATTGAAATCGAAAAGAAATTTAATGCGTTTTATTTTTAGATATTGGTAAAACCCAAGACGGGGAAATTGCAGGGAGTATGAAGTAACTTTTCCTCGAATCAGAGCATAAACCTTTCGGGGGTCTAGGCCACCTTAGAGTAGTCTCCTTTGAATGGGTAGCGAAGGTGGCCTGCAAAGGGTTAAAGCCAAATGCTGCTGTTGCCATTTGTAACAAGTAAAACTTTTCACTTTAGACTGTGTACTTAGTGTGTGAGTGTATGTGTGTATGCTTTTGTGTGTGTGTAAGTAAATCCGGGTAAAATTGTTTTGTAATTTGAATTTGATTTTGACAAACAATTTTGCAATTTGTTCCTGCTCTGTCTGCCTTTATATATGTACGCACATAAACACTGTCGGCACATACATATACATAGAAACGAGCAAGTCCATACATAGACAAAACGAGTTGCAGGGAGGTTGGGAAAACAAAAGTTGCTGAAAGGAAGAGGAGGAACGACAGGAACCAGCAGAATTGCTGGTAAAATGCGTTTTCTAAAATAAAACCATAATTACCTAAGCTGAGCCAGCCAACCACCCAGGCCGCCTGTGTCAGCCTGGCTCTACTACTGAGCCAAACCCAAGGAAGACCTACAAAAGTGCTTCTCTCTTGCTTTTAAAAAAATACACATACATACACACGCATACGTACTACTGAGTTTGTTTTACATTTCGATGTAAAAAGGGAAAACTTGTTAAACTTAAAACTGACTGACAATGCACACACTCACATACATCAGTGCAAACTGTAACACATACAATCGCACAGCTCTTAACTATTGTACAAAAACCTACTTTACACAAACCAAAAGAGGGCTTAGATACATTAACACGGAGGCAACATATTGCCAGGGCCTTCATAGGGGATGCCTCTTTTCGGTTCGCTTGAAAAAATCCATAGTCTTTTGCTCTCTGTTGGTTCAAATTTTTGTCATTTCTGCGCCATTCTTATGAAGTGCAACAAGAAAATGGTCTAAAACATCTGTTGTTATTAAAAAAAATTAATTTCTTAACTGAACTAAAAGTTAAAAAATTATATCACACCTCGTATTATTTGTATTATTTAAATTAATGACAATCTTTTAATACTACACAATGGAGCCAAAATCATGCTGACAATGATTCTCTCGATGCCAAATTTACTCAAAGGAGAAGAGGTGCATGTGGTCCCTGATGGAACAAACGTCCTGAACGTAAGCATTCGCGCCCAATACGAATTTACGAATTGACGCGGTTGCGCGTAGAAAAAAGTATGTTTGGGATTTGGGATAGTTATGGTTGTCATACAACCATACTATGATCCTCACAACCATACTATGATCCTCACAACCATACTCTGATCCTCACAACAATAGTATGATTTACACATAATTTACACAACATACGAATTTACGAATTGACGAGGTTACACGTAGAAAAAAAGTATGTTTGGGATAACAATATTCGAAGAGCATCATACTATTGTTGGGTATATGGTTGTGGTACAACAATATTGTGTTCCTCACAACCATACTCTGATCCTTACAACAATAGTATGATTTACAAATAACCTAGTATGATCCCCACAACCATAGTATGATTCACACTCAACAATACTTTGAGCTCCATCACCATATGTGACGCGTAAAACAGAAAGGAACCAAAGGCTAAAAACCAGTTTTGTTCAGGAGAGCCATTTTAAAGATTAGGTCCCTTGCTATTTGCGCTTAGAATCGTCGACTTCACTTTCATAAAACGCG
This sequence comes from Hydrotaea diabolus, assembly GCA_963513945.1. Classification (NCBI taxonomy): domain Eukaryota; kingdom Metazoa; phylum Arthropoda; class Insecta; order Diptera; family Muscidae; genus Hydrotaea; species Hydrotaea diabolus. The sequence continues at coordinate 7,704,459 of OY740720.1, forward strand.
CATATCTCTGGGAGGGAACACTTTTGGGGCATGGGATCGGTCTTATTCGATGCTCAGATGTTGTCCACATCAAAAAAAAAAGTGAAAAGTTGATGACAAGTTTTGTTCAGGAGAGCCATTTTAAAGATTAGGTCCCTTTTTATTTGCGCTTAGAATCGTCGACTTCACTCTCTGGGAGGGAACACTTTTATGGCATGGGATCGGTCTCATTCGATGCTCAGATGTTGTCCACATCAAATAAAGAAAATTGATTTTTTTTACCCTTAGGTCCCTTTCTCTATACGCTGTCACATATTATGATCTTCACAACCATAGTATGATTCACACGCAACCATGTTATGGTCCCTACAACCGCAGTATCCTCACACACTATTAAACTATGCTCCCTAAAATTATTTTTTAGAATTGAGTTAAGTTACAATAGATTTAAATTATGAAAATTATTTAAAAATACATTTAATTAATATAATAAAATAATTGGAGTGATTTATTTAACAGTAGATAACATCAGTTTAAAAAAACGCAAGCGTATTTATTAAAAATATTTCAGTTGAACACAGCCAAAGCAGTTTGTTCGAAAAATTTTAATCTCTGCTGAGCCAGAACCACGCGCGTGTGCCGGGGTAGTACCTTCTCCTTAAGTAAAATCTCCGGGGGCTATTCCCCTTGCACTACATTCACACTGTAGCTGTATACTGCTGCTGCTACTTCACCAGTGTGCACGTTGTTCAGACCTGCCTAATAGTTTCGATGATCTAAATGTTCTGTCTTGTACCACTGGTAGAGCATTCCTGTCCAAGAGATGGTGGTTGGAATGACCAATCAGACACTGCTTAGGCAACAAGAAATTGTTTCTGACCTTAGTCTCCTTATATAGATAATCCATAGAAGACATAAAAAGACACCCAGTTGATGTTATCAGAAAGGCATTCTGGCAAGCCTGCGTTTTCTTCCACTGCGTCGTACTCACATTCAACGACCACAGCGGCGCTGCGTAGTTCGCTACCAACCTATCTATCGCTTTCTAAGAGGTCAACAAGGTTTTTTTGTCGGCTCCCCAAGTACTGACGACTAGTGACTTGAGGACCGTGTTCCTGTCCAATGTAACCCCGCGGGTTTTGTGGTAGGTAGTTGGTAGTCAGGATGTTGACTTCATCGACTCACACATTGAGTGACATCCACACCTCTGCACGCAGAGAAAAAATATGGTTACTACATGGTTACGGCAATAATAATATGTTATCCACAACAAAAGTATGTTCGTCGCAACCATAGCATTGTTAACTGAATTTATTTTTGACAATAGTATAATTGTTGCAATATTAATATTGGTGAAATGAAACAATAGTATTATTGCCAAATTTAAAAATGAAAATATGGTTATAGCAACAATATAAATATGGTTGGTGCGACAAAAGTATTGTGATTTGCGTGTTATGTTAACAATGATATGATTACGGCAATCATACTGCATGATTGTAATTTTTCTTCATTTCGATATGCTTTTAAGAACAAATGTTGTTGGTACGGATCTAATGCAATAATAGTACTTTTTTATTTTAATTAAAATTTTTTAAAAGAGCTGCTTTGGCTTTGTTTAACTGAAATATTTTTAGTAAAAAGGCGTTTATGTTTATTCAAACTTATTTTTTCTACTGTGAAATAAATCACTCCTAATATTTTGAATTTAATATTTTTGAATACTTTTCATAATTCAAATCTATTGTTGAGACAACTTAAACCAATTCTAATAAATAATATTGGGGATCAAATCTATTGTCGACAACTTAAACAAATTCTAATAAATAATATTGGGGATCATAGTATAACTGTGTGTGATCATACTATGGTTGTATCATAACATGGTTGCGTGTGAATCATACTATGGTTGTGAGGATCATACTATGGTTGTATATGAAACATACTATGGTTGTGAGTATCATACTATGGTGGTGGAGATCATAGTATGGCTGAGTGTGAATCATACTATGATTGTGGGGATCATAGTATGGTTATGTGCGAATCATACTATTGTTGTGAGGATCATAGTACGGTTGTATTTGAATCATACTATTGTTGTGAGGATCATAATATTGTTGTAGCACAACCATATACCCAACAATAGTATTATACTCTTCGAATATTGTCACCACAACCATATTTTTTTTCTGCGTGTAGCCAAGACTACAAGAATACATTTTGTGGCACATTACCCATAGGTACCCCGAAATATTTAAAATTAATAAAACTATCTTACAATTTGTTGACACTATAAAACCAAAATTTAATATTTTGACCAACTTTACCAATTAGATGCATAAAATCTTTCCACTTGTACTAACAAACTTCATGAGAATCAAAAGTCAAACTTGAGGTTAAAAAAAACCTCCTCCTTAGCTAAATAACTGAAAAAATATTTTCAAATCTTTAAATAAAGAAATTAAAAAAAAAACTGTGATTTCGGTTAGATAACCGAATACATAACATTTTATCATTTGTTCGATCAGTTAACACATGCTAGTGGTAATGACAGCCAAATTCAAACAGTTCTTATAGCCAATAATCTATAACTACAGCCAGTACATGTACATATTCTGATGCTATAATCATTGTAATTAGTTAGGGTTAACGATATTCTGCCGATATTGTGGCCACAAATCTATTCTCTGTGTGTAGCTTCCACTTATAGTCAGAATCAATTTGATATCTACCACCGTTGTGGCTTAATTAACATTTCTTTTCCTATCGTTTTTATCTGATCACGAACAGTAAAGATCCTTTACTGATCCTTACTAAAGAAAAGTTCTTTGTTTCTTGATTAAATTTAAGGAAATACTTACAAAACACTGCCATCCTTTGAGTCAACACTTGAGGGCCTATCCCAAGGCCCTCCCTGTAAGTTCTGTCGTCACACTGCAAACTTTAATGTTGTGTCTGTGTATCTCGTTCTCACATAGTATCAGCATCAGCATCATATGCTTTTTGGGTATTGTTGAGTTAAAACGCCATTTTCAATTGCTTTAGTTGTGGTTTTAATATCTTTTTGCAGCAGCATGTTTCCCACAGACACTAGACTTTGTTTCAGTTGTACGTTTCCGTTTCCGTTGTTGGTGCCGATGCCGACGCCATTGCCGTCGTTCCTTGTCGTTGTGTCAATAAATTCCTTTTAGATGTTTTTGTTTAGACGCTGCTGCTGTTGTGTCTTTCTTTCTCTCTCTCTCTCTCTCTGTCAAGGATGAGTTGGTATTTGTGTAACAACAAAATTTTAATTGGAGTGAAATAACACTTTTAATACCATTACCTAGGAGTTGTTTGAGTGCCGGCGTGCGTATAAGTGTTTGGAGTGTGTAGGTGTGCGTATTTAGTACCTCTCCTCTCTCTCTCTCCATCTCCCTCTCTCTATCTGTCTGGCTTTGAATGTGTTTATGTGTATGTGTGTGTGCGAGCACACAAAACTAACAACTGCAAATATGCAGAAACCACAAGTTGATTGCTTCATTGCTTTGTGTGTCAAGGATCACAAAAAACCGTATCCTTGCACACCTGGCGTTTGGAGCGGGATTTCTAAGCTCAGTGCACATGAAAAGTTGTAAAAAACAAACGCACTTTTCCGTTTTAGTGTTTTTTTTCGTGAGTGTGTCTGTTTTTCACGTTATGTTCACAAAGTAATTGAGACAAAAAATGAACTTTTCGATAGTTGTGGAAAGCCATGAAATCCTCCCGAGTTCATTTGGATTTGACTTTTTAAATTTTTTTCAACGTTTTTTAACGTTTGCTCTCCACTTGCAGTCGATATGTGCATACGAGGGCCACCGCAAAAGTAACAGGCCTAACCTAAAAAGAACCGTTTTTTTTGGAATTATTATTATTTAATATAATAATAATTCCAACTCAATACACTTCATCAAACGTTTTTCAAGTTTTTAGTTCCATTCGAAAAATAAGATTTTTCAAGACCTTCAAAATATGCCTCAGTTTCAGCAATAACCTCGCTATTGGACGAAATTTTTTTTGCCACCGAAAATTTTTTTTAAATTTGGAAACAAGAAATAATCAGAAGGATTTAAATCTGGACTATATGGTGGATGCGGAGCAACTTCAAATCGTAATTCGGCCAGTTTTTGTTGAGTTAAAAACGCAGTGTGTGAAGGAGCATTATCTTGATGAAAAAGAACTTTTCTTTCTAAATGCGGTCGTTTTATCTTGATTTCTTCACTCAACCGATCCAATAATGCACAATAATATTCACTATTTATAGTTTTTCCTTTCTCAAGATAATCAATAAATATAATACCCCTTGCATCCCAAAATACTGTGGCCATACTTTTCCTGCTGACTTAACAGTTTTCGCCTTCTTGGGACCACTTTTACCAGCTTATATCCATTGTTTTGACTGTTTTTTGCATTCTGGGATGTAGTGATGGATCCATGTTTCATCAACAGTTATGAATCGGTGCAAGAACTTTATTGGATTACGCTGATAAATCGCTAAAAGCTCCTCGGAATTGGTCCAACGGACGATTTTTTGGGTCAACGTCAACAAACGCGGCACCTTTTTCGCGGATAGCTTTTTCATGTGGAGTTCATCATGTAAAATACTCCAAACTTGTTTTTCGTGTATTTTAACAATATCAGCAAGTTCTCTGAGCTTTATTCGTCTATCTTTAGTCACTTCATTAAATATTTTTCTAATGTTTTCAATAGGAGTAGCAGTTTTCGGTCTTACAGAGCGTTGTTCATCTTCCGTACTTGAACGACCCATTTTAAATTGTTGAACCCAGGATTTCACGGTGGAGTATGATGGTGCATTATCACCATGAACAGAATCCAATTCGTCTTTGAGTAATTGTGGCGTATAACCTTTCATATAAAAGTGTTTAATTACCGCACGAAACTTTTTATTTCCATTTTTCAAAATTATAAAACTTGTTTACTTCAATCACCTGTAACAAAGAAAATAATCATTAAATATCTCGGAAATTTTGACAGATGGCTTATAAAAGATTGCTTTTAAAAAACAAAAAAAAGTTGCTAGTAAAACAGAAAATGTGCCAGGCCAGTTAGTTTTGCGGTCGCCCTCGTACATGCCTGTGTACGTGTAGGCTTAACTCTGATGGAAATGTTTGAAATTTGTACGACACTCATGTTGAAATTACTCTTTAACAAATAAATAAGAGTTTTTTCAATGGACAAATGTTTTTAAGGAAAGTTGTGGCAAATATGTCTTTTACAGGGACATGCTCGTATAGTGTTTACCAAAGCAGTCTTGTATGTTATTATGTATTAGCATGTGGGTCAGATTCTGTATTTGGTGACTGTCTGGACAATCTGGGTCACTTGTCTAAACAAGCAACGAAAGCATTTGCGTCTGAAAAAGAATAATATTGGGCCAAACATTAACTGAAAAAGTTAGTGCTAACAATGAATCGAAGTACTGACCATTTGAAGAGCACAAATGAATACTTTGTTAAATTTATTAAATACTCTTTTAATCTACACCATAGAATGGATGTTCACCCGTTCGTTTATCAGAGTATGTGAGTGTTGAAAAAATGATAGGGGTCAACAAAAAATAAGCTAGGATACGAAAAATATTAACAATGAAGTCTTGAAGTTATGCCTTTATTTGTATTAAAGATTGGCAAAATCGGGAAAAAAGGTTTTCTTGCTTAATGCACTGGCAGAAATGTGTCTGAACTGATCTCCTTTCGCACAAGCGCACAAAATATAACAGGTTTTCCATGAAGGCCATCACAATTTACGAGGGTTGCTATATATATTCCTGGCCCTAGTGTTGCCTGGCGCCATCTGACATTTGCATTGGAAAGTTTGACATATTTTAGCATAAACGTACTCAGAACGTTTTGACGTACGACCATCATTTGTATTGTTTACAGTGACTTGAAAAATCAATTTGACAAAAAATGGAATAAACTCTTGAACATTTTCGTGCGTTCATTTCTCACAACTTTCGATGTGGATTATCACTACAAGATCACATTGAAGAACTTAAATCTTTGTATGTCGATGAAGCACCATCCTATGGCACTGTAAAAATGAATGAATTCAATCGTGGCCGACGCTCGTTTATAGGCGAAGGTCGCGAAGATCGTCCAAAAACGGCCGTTGTGACAGAGAACATTAATGCCGTGCGTGAACTGATAATTCAAGATCGTCATGTGACATACCGTGAGATAGAGGCATCCTTGGGCATTTTTTCCACCAGCATACATTCGATATTGCATGAACACCTAGGCGTAAAAAAGGTTTGTTCTTGTTGGATCCTGAACAACTTGACAATCGCTCAAAAAAAGGCTCGTGTATATTGGTGCAAAGAAATTTTGAAAATTTCTGGACGTTCTAATTTCTGGGCGTTTTTTTATATTTACAAAAATACAACAAATACACTACACATTTAGACATTTTTCAAAAAAAAAAACATGTTTTAATAACATTTTATAAACACGTTATATTCAGTTATATATTCACGTTATATTCAGAATCGTCACAGAAGGGCGATTTGTTAAATACAATTATATCCGCCCACTTTTTTAAATAACCTACAAAATCACATGTAGCCTTCAAGACTTCAAGAATTCATTTGAGGTATTTTGTTTCATTTTTACGCTTAAGTTGCCAGAAATATGAAGGTATCAAATTCAACTTTGCTTCACTACAAACTATAATAAATCAAAATCAGCTTCATCTTAATATTTTTGACCTTTTAAAACCAAAATTGATTTTTTTTGACCCATTCTAGTTAGGGTTACCGATATATTGTATCTTCAACCCATACTTTCAGTTCCCACTACTGAAAGTTAAGGTCTACCCAATCAACATTCGGTTATAGCAATGGAATATATGTACAGTACGTGCAACTACCAATATTCGGTTGGCAACAAATCTGTTCTCTGTGTCTCGGTTTTACAAAATAACTGCCCATGGTGGTGTCCTTGCTAAGGCATACTACTTTATTTCCGTTCACTTTATTTTAAAGCCATGATGGCTTATATTTATATCGCCTCAAAATGAAAGCCACTATTGTGGCTGTTGCTTTAAATTAATAATCGACAACATAACAATAGCATTAACGCTTTTTGTTGTGTTCCAATCGTTTCGTTTGTAAATGTATGTGTATGTACAACAAACATGCTTTCACATGCAGGAGAAAATTCGAAAATGGTATGTCGAGTATTCCAAATATAAAACCCGGGTTTTCTACCAGCTTATCCGAAATTCCTGATTTGGGGAAACCGGATTTTCGAGTTAATCGAAAGGTACAAATCTGATGTAGGTTTTTGAAATATATGATATTTTTGTGATATATATAAAGGGTGATCCATCTAGAGGTATTTTTCAGAACAAAAAAAATATAAAAATTCATAGCAAGTGTGAATCTTTATTGGTAATTTGAAAAAACATTTTATGGCATTTATTTTTTTGAATATAATTTCCTTCAAATGTTGGCCGCAACTACGCCTCAGGGTTTCCATTCTGAGGGTCCAATTTTGGATGACTCGTTCGAGCATTTTGACCGGTATGGCTTTAATGACACGCGTAATGTTGGCTTCCAAAACCTGAATCGTAGTTAGTTTGTCTGCATAGACTTTGGACGTCACGTAACCCCAAAGAAAACTGTCTAAAGGTGTGATATCACTCGATCTAGGCGGCCAACTCACCTGTCCAAAACGTGAAATTAGCTGCTCTTCGAAATGACCTCTCAATAGATCAATTGTTTGAGCAGTTGTATGGCAAGTGGCACCGTCCGGTTGAAACCAAGATTCAATTTCAGGTAGCATAAAAATCGATATCATGGCGCGATAGCGAGCCCCATTCACGGTTACGTTCCGGTCATCATCATTTTTGAAAAAATATGCACCGATGATTCCACCAGCTTATAAACCGCACCAAACCGTGGTTTTCTCTAGGAATAATGGCTCCTCTTGAACCTCTCCTTGTTGCTCTTCAGCCCAAATGCGGCAATTTTGTTTATTGACTTTGCCGTTGAGCCAGAAATGGGCCTTATCACTGAACAAAATTTTGGTCGAAAACAGCGAATCTTCCCGTTTCTCACCGAACGCTCATTTCTATAAAACAGTTGCCAACATTTGAAGGTAATTATTTTCAAAAAATAAATGGCATAAAATGTCCTTTCAAAGTACCAATAACGATTCCACACTTGATTTGAATTTTTATATTTTTTTTGTTCTAAAAAATACCTCTAGATGGATCACCCTATAGAAAAGCTTTTATCAGTATTTATACCTTCAGTCATAGGATAGTGTGCTTATTCACTTTGTTATTCCGTTTGCAACACCTTAAATACTGGTCGAAGACCCCATAAAGTAAAGGGTGGCTCAACTAAAACGCACTATATTAATTGTAAATAAAACAGAAAGTTTTCAGAGACTTATCTTGATAATTTTTTTTATCATGTAAGAAGGATCTATGACAATACCCGTGTGAAACAAAATATCGGCCAAATGCTCGCTATACCCCTTTCCGATGGTCGTTATCTTCAATGACTCTGAGACATAATGGAGGTTCAATGTCGGTAATGTGCCGAATTATTTCATCCTTTAGCTCTTGAATTGTTCTTGGCTTATTGACGTACACTTTTTCTTTCAAATATCCCCAAAGACAGAAGTCCAACGGTGTCAAATTACATGATTGTGGCGCCTAATTAACATCACCGCTACGTGAGATAGAACGGCCATTGTGTGGCAAGAGGCACCATCCTGTTGGAACCACATATCGTCCAGGTCCAAAACCCCAATTTCTGGCCACAAGAAGTCCGTTATCATCTCGCAATAGCGAACATTATTCATGGTAACTGCTTGACCGACCTTATTTTCAAAAAAGTACGGACCGATGACGCCGCCAGCCCATTAACCACACCAAACATTCGCTTTTTATGGATGCATCGGCTTTTCAACAATCACTCGTGGATTCTCATTTGCCCAAAATGCGGCAATTCAGCTTGTTAACGATTTCACAGTGGACACATTTGGTCGATTATGCTGACCAAAAAATCACACTGCATGAAATGCCTCTTTATTGGAACGCCCATTTTCGTAAAAGGCTTCAACAAGATTAACGCGCTACTTAATTGTGTACCTTTCCATAGCTGCATTTGCCAAACACTGAAACAAAGAAATGTTAAATTAAGTTGGGTAAAAAACTTAACGTTAAGGTGTGACTCACAGTTAAAATCGTGCATTTTGGTTGGACCGCCCTCAGTATAAAGTCTGAATCGTCCTAAAATTCTAAGATGGTCTGGGCATGTCCGTCTGTTTGTTTCTCTAAGGAAAGCAAACTCAAGGTCAAGGTGTCTGAAACACTGCAGAGACATGCGTTGATGAGTTAAACGGTTGGAAAAGGACAGATCGGTCAAGTGGTACACATTTTCCCCCTCACAAGGACTGGGTCAACCTCAGTCTAGTGTTTGACCTTTCATAAGCGGTGCAAGAAAAACTTCACTCAGTCCGACCTTTTTAATTTGGGCATATATGGTTTTCTTTTGAGTGTCTTGGTCAGTGCAAGGAAGGGCGCTGAGGCTTGTCGGAGGTTAGGGTAGGTTAGCCCGTAGTTTTCTTCGGGCAGCGCCGAAATGCTCGTTGGTATTTCTATTTAATAGAATCATCAATAGGATATTATTTTCTGAGATAAGTGACCTACTCGCTGAGGGCAAAGTGTTTGCCAGTGCATGTCAAAGTCATCGCATGTTACAGTAAGTAGAGAATTTGTCTTTAGCATCCTTTGATGTTTTCATTCTGGACCACCTAAGGGTCCTGTTCACGTATTGAGTGTATCAGTAGGAGTAGAACTTTTTGCACTGGTCCCTCTAATTAGTGTAAAGGTAGCCTCAGAATCACTTGGTGCTTATACTTATATGTTACATGGCGATGTTGTATTTTTTTGAATTTCTGCCACTCCCCCTAAACTGCTCTTTCCGTTTTTAAACAAATTAAAAAAAAAACATTATTTTCAATAAACGACATAAAATTCTTTAAGACTATTACATTTCTAAATATCAGCTGCCGAAATTCAGAAATCCGGTTTTGGGTTTCATTACTCTAGTTAATGGTCAGGAGTTTGCACATTAGAGCGGGACTTTTTTTTTGTTAGTAAGTAAGGGTACCTAGCGCATGATTTTTTATCATCAGATATAAAATATCTTATCACTATCCAGAAGAAAATACCCTGATCTGTCCTCCTCACAACCCGAAACGTCACATTATCAATAATGTCAATATCAATTCTGTTTTACTACCTTTTAAAAAAACAGAGAGGGGGAATCTTAACGAAGCTTTTGCGATTTCAAAAATATGTAACGCGCAAAATAGAAAGGGACCTAAGGTTAAAACCAGTTTTGTTCAGGAGAGCCATTTTAAAGATTAGGTCCCTTTCTATTTGCGCTTAGAATCGTCGACTTCATTTTCATAAAACGCGCATATCTCTGGGAGGGAACACTTATGGGGCATGGGATCGGTCTCATTCGATGCTCAAATGTTGTCCACATCAAAAAAAAGTGAAAAGTTGATGAAAAGTTTTGTTCAGCAGAGCCATTTTAAAGATAAGGCCCCTTTATATTTGCGCTGAGAATCGTCGACTTCACTTACATAAAATGCGCATATCTCTGGGCGGGAACACTTTTGGGTCATGGGATCGGTCTCATTCGATGCTCAGATGTTGTCCACATCAAAACAAGAAAAAAAATGAAAATTGATTTTTTTTATCCTTAGGTCCCTTTCTCTATGCGCTGTAACATATAGTAGCCCTCGTGTGTTACATAGCGATTTTGTAGTTTTTGAATTTCTGCCACTCCCCTTAAACTGTTCTTTCACTTTTGTACATTCTTCAAGAATATAACATTTTTAAATATTAGCTGCCGAAATTCAGAAATCCGGTTTTGGGTTTCATTACTCTAGTTAATGGTCAGGAGTTTGCACATTAGAGCGGGACTTTTTTTTTGTTAGTAAGTAAGGGTACCTAGCGCATGATTTTTTATCATCAGATATAAAATATCTTATCACTATCCAGAAGAAAATACCCTGATCTGTCCTCCTCACAACCCGAAACGTCACATTATCAATAATGTCAATATCAATTCTGTTTTACTACCTTTTAAAAAAACAGAGAGGGGGAATCTTAACGAAGCTTTTGCGATTTCAAAAATATGTAACGCGCAAAATAGAAAGGGACCTAAGGTTAAAACCAGTTTTGTTCAGGAGAGCCATTTTAAAGATTAGGTCCCTTTCTATTTGCGCTTAGAATCGTCGACTTCATTTTCATAAAACGCGCATATCTCTGGGAGGGAACACTTATGGGGCATGGGATCGGTCTCATTCGATGCTCAAATGTTGTCCACATCAAAAAAAAGTGAAAAGTTGATGAAAAGTTTTGTTCAGCAGAGCCATTTTAAAGATAAGGCCCCTTTATATTTGCGCTGAGAATCGTCGACTTCACTTACATAAAATGCGCATATCTCTGGGCGGGAACACTTTTGGGTCATGGGATCGGTCTCATTCGATGCTCAGATGTTGTCCACATCAAAACAAGAAAAAAAATGAAAATTGATTTTTTTTATCCTTAGGTCCCTTTCTCTATGCGCTGTAACATATAGTAGCCCTCGTGTGTTACATAGCGATTTTGTAGTTTTTGAATTTCTGCCACTCCCCTTAAACTGTTGTTTCACTTTTGTACATTCTTCAAGAATATAACATTTCTAAATATCAGCTGCCGAAATTCAGAAATCCGGTTTTGGGTTTCATTACTCTAGTTAATGGTCATGAGTATGCACATTAGAGCGGGACGTTTTTTTTTGTTAGTAAGTAAGGGTACCTAGCGCATGATTTTTTATCATCAGATATAAAATATCTTATCACTATCCAGAAGAAAATACCCTGATCGGTCCTCCTCACAACCCGAAACGTCACATTATCAATTATGTCAAAATCAATTCTGTTTTAGTACCTTTTAAAAAACAGAGAGGGGGAATCTTAACGAAGCTTTTGCGATTTCAAAAATATGTAACGCACAAAATAGAAAGGGACCTAAGGTTAAAAACCAGTTTTGTTCAGGAGAGCCATTTTAAAGATTATGTCCCTTTCTATTTGCGCTTAAAATCGTCGACTTCATTTTCATAAAACGCGCATATCTCTGGGAGGGAACACTTATGGGGCATGGGATCGGTCTCATTCGATGCTCAGATGTTGCCCACATCAAAAAAAGAAAAAATGAAAATTGACAATTTTTTACCCTTAGGTCCCTTTCTCTATGCACTGTCACATATGTTTTTGTTTTGTTTACATTTATTCGGTGTTTTATCATTATTATGACTTGAACAGTTTTTATTTTATGGATATTGCTCTTCGCACAGTTCGAAGACTATACGCAAAGGGTAATTCTCATTAATCATAATGAGACTCCCGTATAAGTCATTTGATTTGTAGCCTTGGCGGGTTTAGAAACAGCTGTACAGTCTGCCTGTCAACCGTAGCCAATACAGTTCACCAATTTTTTAGTTGATTCTGAAAAAGAAACACAAAAAGGTCTCGAACCAGAATAGGAACTGTTCAAGTCATAATTTCAAAAATAATTTTAATCAAATAGAAATTGTTATAAATTGAAGGTTAACTACCAGTTCCATATATTTGAGCCCTCTACAAACCGAACCACCCTAATATACATATATACAAAACATTAAAGAGAACTATTTATATTGCCATATATCGTATGAACAAATTGTGTACATATATAACTTATTACTTTTCTGTGTTGTTTTATTAATATACGAGTATGTACAAACACACATACATATGTATGTGTGAGTGTATGTATTGGTGTTCACGTACTCGTTTGTGTTGTGCATTTCCTGCTGACGGGTGTTAAATTTATTGCAGGCAACAAAAATCATTGCCTGGTATTTCATTTGAACATTTTGCTGTCGTTGTTGCCGTCGTCGTCACCGTCATTGCCGTTTATCGTCCGTCCGCCACTTTGTTTCTCACATGGACATGGACGTCTGTTAGACAGTGGAATTGCATATCAGGCAATCGATTGTTTTTTTTTATTTTTGTGTCCCATCCCTCATTATCGGGAGGGGGCCTTATATTTATTTTGCCATGCCGTTTAAAACACCTGGAAATATTTGCGAATGATTGTGGTGGGATATATCGTTTTTACATTGGGCAGAAATATCGGCTACAGTGAGTTGAGTCTTACATAAAATCAGGCTTCCTACGAGTCGTAGTAGGGCGTAGAACCCAATTTTTTCAAATTTCATCGCATTGGCCAACAATTGCGATCTGAAATTAAGATAGACAACAGCCGATACTGCCGCTTCTGTGAGGGTGCAAAGGAGTTTGACACTATCGAACACTTATTGTGTAGATGTCCCTCCCTCTGAATGGGAAGTACCACTTTCTTGTAGACCAGGGGGAGCTATCCTCTGCAAAGTTTTCTTAACGCTATGTTGTGGCTCATAGTCTCTTACATAACTTGGAGAGTAGTTCATCATAGACCAAAGCTATCCTCTTTCTTTGAAGATGGTAGATCTGCTGAGTTTTCTAAACGGTATGTTGCGGCTCATTGGAGGCCTCTTAAATAATTGGGAGAGTTACTCATCATAGATCAATGGCAACCACAATGGACTCTGTGTTGGTCACAGACAAGATGTACCGTGTGTAAAACTTACCACGAATACAAGTCTAATCTAAACTACGAAGGCTATTTAAAAACATGGACCAGTGTGGACTTATTTGTATAGTGGTCATCCTTGAACCGAACGATCGGTACTTTGATGTACGGACGGACGGACAATTGTAAATCGTTGCAGTTAGTGATTCGAACTCAATGGGCAGTTTAAACATAGAACGCTATGTTGCCGCCTGTTAAGTATTACAAACATCAACAATAGGTAAAATTACCACTGAATAGTGTAGGGTAGAAAAATAACATTAAAATATGGCAGTATACGGGGATACTGCAGAAAAACACGTCCGTTTGGTGGCATCGATGACAGTGATAAAATTCAGAAGTGTCTAAAATTCGCGAGGGGAAGCGGATTCTGGATAGCTAGCTTCATTACTTTATTCCTCATACATAGTTTTGGTTTTTATTTGGTGATTTGGAGGGCGTGACAATTATTTCTGAAACTTATTTCAGACAAAGTTTACTTTAGCTATTTTCTTTGCCTGTCCACGATTCAGTTCAACAAAATTCTCGTATGTGCCTTTTTATACCCTCCACCAAAGGGGGATGACATACTACATTTTTCATTCCGTTTGCAACATCACGAAATATTGATAATAGACTCAAAAAAGGGTTGTCATTGATCGACCTAAAATTCTATGACGATCTACCCATTCTGCTGAAAGCACGATAGCGGTCCAACAAATCAACCTAGGAACTTAAAGATTCGAAAGATGTTAATGGGCGAGTTAGACCCAGGGGGAAAAAGTGTCCCTAATAGGAATTAAAGGTTGAGAAAAAGTACCCATTTTGAGTATTTGCTTAACAATTCATAACTTTTTGTTGACGGACAATTCTTAAAATAGATACTGTTAGTTGAAACGCTCTAAATATCTTAAAAAATGCCAAAGTTGCTGGACTCTTGGCACATGTGGTCCTAAAAACGAACCGCATGGTCAAAACGGGCGATTTTAGCCAATATGAACATACACACAAAGAACAGATTCGTTGTCACAACCGAATGATTGTGATTGCGTCTACTCTAAGTATTCCATTAGCACAACCGAATGTTAGTTCGTGCGCGGAATTTTCGGTATATGCGACCTCAAATAATTAGGCGAAGTCAACAAATTTTGTAGTCAAGTTAAGAGAAATATTAATTTTACTTATTTTTAGTATTTGGTCTACTACATTTTGAAAATGATATTTTACTTGCCTTTTCGACATATGTGACGCCCAAAATAGAAAGGGACCTAAGGGTTAAAACCAGTTTTGGTCAGGAGAGCCATTTTAAAGATTTACATATGTGTATATGTTATTCCGTTCCAATACACTGAGCCAAAAATACAATCATTTTTTAACCATGTGTCTGGTTAAATTTTTCGTGATAAATGTTTGATGACGAAGACAAAATAACGTTATAAAAGGTCCAATGTTCATACAAAAAAGTTGAGTGAACCTTATATAAGGTTGGTTTTTTCAAGACAGAGGCAGAAAAAAGTGTGACATAAACAAAAATTTAAAGATCATTCGGCTCTGTTGTATCGAAGTTTTTGATCTGCTTTGTGTTAAACGAAGTTCAGAATTAAGTTACACGAAGTTGCAACGATTGCGACTGTCTTATCCCCCCACTCATTTTCCTTTCTTCCTCTGCTCTGAACGTTTGTAATTAAGAGAAAGATTATAAGACAATTTATCTCGCTCTTTAAAAAAACCACCTCCAAATGCAAATGCTAGCTGTACAATCTTCATAGCGCAATGATATTGTTTTTAGCACAGTTCGAAGACTATACGCAAAGGGTAATTCTCATTAATCATAATGGGACTCCTGTATAAGTCATTTGATTTGTAGCCCAAATAATCGTTGCCAAAGACTGCTGAAGAAAAACTTAGGCGGGTTAAGAAACAGCTGTACAGTCTGCCTGGCAACCGAAGCCAATACATTTCACCAATTTTTTAGTTGATTCTGAAAAAGAAACGACACAAAGTTCTCGAACCAGAATAAAAACTGTTCAAGTTATAATAACCATAAAAAAACCTAATAAATGTAAACAAAATACATAATTAGCAGGTTAATTTAATATTAAAAATTGTAACATTAACTACATTTCTGGTTAAAAGAGGTAACCACTTATTAGTTTACTTAACAATAAAAATGATTTCTATAACAATCTTCATCGTTAATAATATTAGCAATTGCACTGTTTAATTGAACATGCATTGTTTCAATAAATTAACTGTGAAATTTTAATATTAACAATCTTCATGGTTAAAAACATTGTTTTGTTAAAACAACAATAATTATTTTAATGCTTAAAAAAAAATCAACAATGCATTGTTAAAACAATAATAATTATTTTAAAATTAACAATTTTATGGTTAAAAAATTCAACCATAGAATAGTTAAATTAACTATTATTATTGTTAAATACCAGTCAACAACAAAATGTTTAAATTAACCTTATATAACGTAGACTTCAAATCATGTTTATTTTTGGTTAAGTTACCCTTATAAAGGGTGTCCCAAGAAGAACCCAATTTTTAAATCTGGCAACATTCGAAGTGTCATTGTTTGACATTTGAACAATTGTTATTGTTTGTTAGTAGAAGGTACGAGGTTAGTGAAAATGGAGCGCTACACGAATGAACAACGCATTCTCATTGTGAAATTGAGACAACATGAAAATGCTGATTTTGCCGATAAAATCATCTTCAGTGACGAGGCCCATTTTCATCTTGATGGCTTCGTCAATAGGCAGAATGTCGCATTTGGGGTGCGGAAAATCCTCGAGTGATTCACGAGAAGCAAATGCATCCTCAACGTGTCACTGTGTGGTGTGGTTTTTGGGCTGGAGGAATCATTGGACCTTTTTTTATGAAAATGAGGCAGGTCAAGCGCAAACAGTCAATGGTGTTTGGTATCGTGAAATGATAACCAGTTTTTTCTTGCCTAGAATTGAAGAAATGAATGTGGAGGGCATGTGGTTCCAACAAGACGGCGCCACATGTCATACAGCCAGAGAAACAATTCAATTGCTGCATCAGTCATTTCCCGGTCGTGTTTTTTTTCGCGTTTTGGAGATCAGAATTGGCCGTCTAGATCGTGCGATTTAACACCATTAGATTTTTTTCTTTGGGGTTTTTTGAAGTCGATGGTTTACGCGAATAAGCCGACGACGACTCAAGCCTTAAAAGACGAAATTGGACGCTGCATTAATGAAATACCGCAGCATTCATGCAAAACGGTCATTGAAAATTTCATTAAAAGATCGCGTGCATGCCAGCAAAGCCGCGGCGGCCATCTGCACGATATATTGTTCCATACATAACCTCATTCTGTCTACTTTACGATATAATAAAGTTTCACGATTTTTTCTTTAATATCTGTGTTTTATTTAAAATTTAAAAATTGCGCTCTTCTTTGGACACCCTTTATAAGGTTATTTTTCTTCTCAGTGCATATAACTTACCTTCAAGTAGATTTGACCCGACTCATCCACTGTCTGTTGTTGCCTAAAATGATGTCCACTTTGGCGTTTCGTGATAATTCAGCAATAGCAGCATTGAATTAAACTGCCAGTTTGAAAGAAAAATGCACACGAGCAGAATAAAAAAACCCAAATATGAGACGTTTGGTCAGTTTTTCCTTTGATTTGCTATAGCTGGCAATGACCCGCTGGGTTTTACTATAGTCAGGGAGGAGAATGTGCGGCGTTTCTGTTTTTTTTTTTTTAAACAACAGGATTTGATTTCATTAACATGTGAAACAATGTGGGTTGCTAAAAATGGAAAACAAGAATCCGATGACTTTTAATTAAAAATTGAAATTTCCACTCAAAGGATGCCGCATAGCTGTACAATACCATTACTAACCTTCGTCCGGTGTCCTTCGGCCGCCGACCTTTCGCTGTTCGCTTAAGTGTTGGCAGCCTGTCGCCATGTCTGTTTGGTGGATATGGCAAACCTTTTAGTAATCTCGGCTCTGCTGCCATCCTTCGATGGCCATTAAAATCTCTAATTAGACAAAATGTTTCCTTTGTCAGCCATCTTATGCAAGTGAGTGTGTGTGTGTGAGAGTGTGTGTGTCTGTATTACACTCACAAATAACAAATACCCGGATACGGATACCAAACGACTGCAATACAACAAACGAGACATGGCTTCAATTTGCAATTGCATTAGTGTCACCTTAGTGTCACACGGCTTTCGAGGAACGAGGAATGCACCAAAACAGATTTGTCTCCGGAACTGCTGGGCATGCTCACACACACACACGAATGGCAACTTGCCGTTGGTCTGTTGAAGTGACATGATATTATGAATTGTCAGTGGAAGTGTGTCACACCACGAACAAAACACCGACAAGAATTGTCCATAATCGGAAAGTCGGCCAAAGTGGCCAGAGTACATCTGTACCTTTGCCTGGGCAACTGCATGTGTAAGCCATCCTTTAATATTTTGCAGGTCTATGGAGACTTGGCACTGTCTATATATGTGTGTATGTGTCTGTGTGGATTGCCATTTCATTTCAATTAAATTTAATTGAATTTAATTTAATATTGTTATAGAGGCTGATGTTGGTTTTTATTAGGCTACATTTAATACCCCAATGAAGCTCTCCATGCACTCATTCATTTGTCTACTTGAGTCTTTTATATTCAAGAGTTCGTCCTGCCATGCCGTTGGCTCTGGTCGGAGTGCTTGTGTCTGTGTGGGTTTTGGTAAAGTTTGATTATGCGAGTGGCACAAGTGTTTATGTAGTGTATGGGTGTATGTGTGTGTATGGCGTTTCAGCAAAGCATGTGCAGTTCAGCGTTGTTTAGTGTTTGCCTGCGAACGTATTAATGGGGTATCTATCAACTTAAGCATGTGTTTGTGGCATTTAACAGCACTAAAATGCACCGAGAGAAATGGTCTGTAAAGATAGAAAAAATGTGAATTGGATCGAAAAATCCATTGAAGTTTTTAAGTTTGTTTTGCGAATACGAAAAAGGTAGAAACCCCATTTTTATACCCTCTGTCTAGCAAAGTATTCAGATTTAAATTCTGCATAGTTCATAGTCAGCTTCGAGACCATGTTTCTTTTGAACATTTTGTGCAAAGAGAAACTAAAAAGTAAGGCAGTCGAAAAGACTTTTAGTTGCTAGCAGGGGTCACCGCTACTTCACCATCCTCAGACCCCAAACAACAAATGTGCTCTTTTAATGATCAACGGCTATTTTCTTAAGTGGAACCAGTGGAGAAATTTCTAGCAGTAGAGTAAGTATTCCACCAAATAAAGTTAACACAATAGAAATCCCTCGCACATTCCTGAATATTGTTTGAAACAACTACAGAAGCTACGACCACCTTATATTAGCTGATCAAATTAATCTACATCCCGCTGTAGTCCTTTCAAAGCTTAAAATCCAAGGGCAGGTGTCAGTTGTCGTCCGATTTTAAGCTCATTTTGCAGATGTAGGTTCTTTTTTCTCCAAAAACGTTAGAAATTGAACTTGATGAAAGCTGATAACTCCTAAAAAAATGAGTCTATTTCTTAAATTTCTGAAAGGCCCCTTCAACAAATAAAGGTAAAGTTAAATTATTTAAATTTTTCAAAAAGCGTAGTCACAGTTGCTGCCAAAAAAACAATTTATATTCATTATTAAAATGAGGAATTGAGTGTGACTACCCTACACCATTTCCTAATATCGGTTACTATAACGCAGTGCTGTCCGTCTAAAATTGCATTTAAGCTGCTCGTAAATATGAAACGATCTCAGTGAAACTTTAAGCAGTGTGCAGGTTTGGGCCAAGGACAAATCTTATAGAAAACGGTCCATATCAGCTCATGGTTTTACATACTTAAGTCCAATAAAAAGATCGTTCTTGCGACCCTAGGGCAAATGGGGTACAGTACATTATAATTGCTATTTAACTATACGAGGGCGGTTCGGAAAGTTCTAAGCCTATCAATGAAAGAGAATAGTTAGTTTTTTAAAAATATTTTTATTTTTCAATATAATCTCCCGAAACTTCAATACACTTAGTCCAACGCTTATCTAGCAATTCTATCCCTTGATTAAAATAGTTTTCCTCACGGTCTTCAAAATAGTGGATTACTTACAACTGTAATTGCATCTTTATTTGAGGTAAAATGCTTGTCAGCAAGGATTTTTTTTAGATTTGGGAACAGGTAAAAGTCACTGGGAGCTAAATCAGGAGAATAAGGTGGGTGGTCAAGCAACTCGTACTTTAATTCGTTGATTTTAGCCATTGTTAAAACACTCTTGTGCGCTGGTGCGTTGTCTCGATGAAAAATTATTTTTTTGTGTTGTAAGCCAGGACGTTTTTCTCGAATTTTTACATTTAATTGATCTAAAAGGTTGCAATAGTACTCTGAATTTATTGTTTTACCCTTTTTCAGATAGTCAATCAATAAAATACTTTTGAAGTCCCAAAAAAACCGTTGCCATAACCTTACCAGCCGATTGAATTGTTTTTGCCTTCTTTGGGGCACTTCCTCCAGCTTCAGTCCATTGTTTGGATTGTTCTTTTGTCTCTGGAGTATAGTGGTGGATCCATGTCTCATCAACTTAAAATCCATTTTATTTCGCTGAAAACGATCCAAACAAGCTTGAGAAATGTTCATTCTTATGCGTTTTTGGTCGACTGTTAACAAGTCCGGCACCCCTCTTGCAGAAAGCTTTTTCATCTGTAGTTCTTCATGCAAAATTAAATCGACTCGATCATTTGAGATGCCCATGATATTAGCTATTTCACGCACTTTTATTCGTCGATCATTTAATACCATATCATGCACTTTGGCTACAATTTCTGTTGTTGTTGCTGTTTTTGGACGTCCACTACGTGGTTCATCTTCAATGCTTGTACGACCACGTTTAAATTCAGCAACCCAATTTTTTACTGTTGCATATGAAGAAGCACTTTCACCTAACACATTCACCATATCATTCTGAATTTCTTGTCCCGATAAACCTTTTTTATGTAAATATTTAATGACACCACGCATTTCTAATTTTTCCATTGTAAAAAAATCGCGGATGCGTCTTTTGTGAACACCTGTTTCTATATGAAGGAGTTGTCAGAAAATTTAACATGTGTTCATAGCAGAGATGGAAGTTTCGAAAACACTTAACTTTGTTCTGTTTATACCGCGCTTTTTGTGCTAGGCTAAGAAGTTTCCGAACCGCCCTCGTACAGGTTTGTTTGTAAATGGGCGAAATCGGACCAGAGAGGGGAAAAGTTTTCCTATAAGTGTCTAAAGGTACCCCAAATATAATACACCTTTTTGAGTATTTGCTTAACAATTAGAATAATTTTAAGTGTACGTGCAATGGCTAAAGGAAGTACTGTTAGTTGGGATGCTCCCAATGAATAAAAGGAAGTACTCTTATTTGGAATGCTCCTAATGCCTCAAAAAAAAGAGTAATTGCTGGACGTTTTAGCTCAAGTGGCCTAAAAACGTTCCACATATTCAAAATGAGTACTTAAATTCAAGAAAATTTTGCTAGGAATCCAAATATTTGTCGAATGGACTCAAAAAACTGGACCATTTTTTAGCTTTAATAGTGTGGGGACGGTAGGGCTTATATAGGTTGATCCATCTAGAGGTATTTTTCGGAACAAAAAAAATTAAAAATTCAAATCAAGTGTGGTATCTTTATTGGTAATTTGAAACATTTTATGAAATTTATTTTTTGAAAATAATTGCCCATTGAACAGGGATTAACCGGCTCCAGACCTCTTTCTTCTATATTTAAATAGAAGACACGTTTTTAACAAAATGTTAAAGTGGCATTGATTTTCGTGGCAGCACACTGCTTTTATCATGATTTCGGGTCCGTGACAACCCTCTTCAGAAAGCTTTGCTGCAATTGTTCAAAGTAAAACCGAACTCTATAAGGCCAGGCGCTCCCCAAACGAATGAGAACTCCTATTGTAAACCTTACTTTTCAAGTTTTCTTCACACAATTGCTCACGAAAATACAACTCACTTTTGCCGCCTCTAAAGAGACTCCACATCGAGAGCCGTCAATAGATTTTTTTTACAACAACGTGTGTGTGTGTGTGTGTGTGTTGTAAAAAGAATTTAGCTGACTATGCCAACTTGTGTGTCGTGCCGTGCATGAACGTATGTTTAGCTCGTTTGTTTAATTTCGGTCTGTTGCTTTTATACATTGAACAGGGATTAACCGGCTCAAGACCTCGTGCTTATATATTTAAATAGAAGACAAGTTTTAATTACCTTTAAATGTTGGCAACTGTATTATGGAAATGAGCGTTCGGGTAGAAACGGGAAGATCCGCTGTTTTTGACCAAAATTTTGTTCAGAGCCGTAGAGCCATTTCTGGCTCTACGGCAAAGTCAATAAACCAAATTTTTGCATTTGGGCTGAATAGCAACAAGAAGAGGTTCAGGAGGTGCCATTTTACCCAGAGAAAACCAAGGTTTGTTGCGACTTACGAGGGCGGTTCGGAAACTTCTTAGCCTAGCACAAAAAGCGCGATATAGTTAAGTGTTTTGGACATTTCCATCTCTGCTATGAACACATGTTAAATTTTGTTTCGATCTGGCAACTCCTTCATATAGAAACAGGTGTTCACAAAAGACGCATCCGCGATTTTTTTACAATAGAAAAATCTGAAATGCGTGGTGTCATTAAATATTTACATAAAAAAGGTTTATCGGGACAAGGAATTCATAATGATATGGTGAATGTGTTAGGTGAAAGTGCTCCTTCATATGCAACAGTAAAAAATTGGGTTGCTGAATTTAAACGTGGTCGTACAAGCATTGAAGATGAACCACGTAGTGGACGTCCAAAAACAGCAACAACAACAGAAATTGTAGCCAAAGTGCATATATGGTATGAAATGATCGACGAATAAAAGTGCGTGAAATAGCTAATATCATGGACATCTCAAATGATCAAGTCCATTTAATTTTGCATGAAGAACTACAGATGAAAAAGCTTTCTGCAAGAGGGGTGCCGGACTTGTTAACAGTCGACCAAAAACGCATAAGAATGAACATTTCTCAAGCTTGTTTGGATCGTTTTCAGCGAAATAAAATGGATTTTAAGTTGATGAGACATGGATCCACCACTATACTCCAGAGACAAAAGAACAATCCAAAAAATGGACTGAAGCTGGAGGAAGTGCCCCAAAGAAGGCAAAAACAATTCAATCGTCTGGTAAGGTTATGGCAACGGTTTTTTTGCGACTTCAAAAGTATTTTATTGATTGACTATCTGAAAAAGGGTAAAACCATAAATTCAGAGTACTATTGCAACCTTTTAGATCAATTAAATGTAAAAATTCGAGAAAAACGTCCTGGCTTACAACACAAAAAAATAATTTTTCATTAAGACAACGCACCAGCGCACAAGAGTGTTTTAACAATGGCTAAAATCAACGAATTAAAGTACGAGTTGCTTGACCACCCACCTTATTCTCCTGAATTAGCTCCCAGTGACCTGTTCCCAAATCTAAAAAAATTCCTTGCTGGCAAGGGTTTTACCTCAAATGAAGATGCAATTACAGTCGTAAACCACTAGTTTGAAGACCTTGAGGAAAACTATTTTAATCAAGGGATAGAATAGCTAGATAAGCGTTGGACTAAGTGTATTGAAGTTTCAGGAGATTATATTGAAAAATAAAAATATTTTTGAAAAACTAACTATTCTCTTTCATTGATAGGCTAAGAACTTTCCGAGCCGCTCTCGTAAGCCTTTATCATATAAAATTTCAGGATTCTAGGTTGCTTCCTTTGATCCCTATTGCGCTTTCAACAGGTACACGGACTGATGGAAAGACAAACGAATGGACATAGCTAAATCGTCTTTGAATTTTTCGGTGATCAATAATATTTATTCTTTATAAAGTCTCCGAGCAAAATTTCGTGGTTTTTGTGGGAATGGCAAATTTAGGTGGAGGCTATACAAATTTCGAAAATTGCGTCAAAGAATGACAGCGTTGCCACCTAAATCGTCAGCACTTGGACAAAGCTATTGATAGTTTTTGTTTATAAATATCCCACCAAATATTCATAATTGCCAGTCTGTTTAATTACTATTTTCTCTCAGTGTATCGCATATACAAAAGGCGGTCTGATACTCCACTCGGTATTTACAGGGACTGAAGACTCTGGTGTGTAGGGCTTGTTATACGGTAACGCTCACTGGAACTTTAGTGCACGTGTCGATTTAGTGTCAAAATTTTGTGTGCAATTTTGCGGCATCAGCGGATGTTCGTTCATCGTGCAGAAGTGGTTTGTTTGTTGCAACTGCCACAACTACTCCTTGC
Organism: Hydrotaea diabolus; assembly: GCA_963513945.1. Lineage (NCBI taxonomy): Eukaryota > Metazoa > Arthropoda > Insecta > Diptera > Muscidae > Hydrotaea > Hydrotaea diabolus. Next base: position 7,728,461 of record OY740720.1, read on the forward strand.
TACTCCAAGTTCATGCTCCGCATTATCCTACTACCGCTCCTCCTCCGGCTTTGTAGCAAATGTAGTTAGAAAAGCGAATGAAATTGTGGCGGGTATTTTGGAAATTTGTAAGCATAAACAAGTCGAAATCGCTTCAACTGCAAGTGTGTGTGTGTGGCTGGATCGGATTGTTTGGTGTGCTCGAATATAAATGAGTCGATTCGAAAGCTGGTGTTGTACTAAATGGCCGTTTAGGAAACGTATACGACTTCTATCGGTCTGTTTGTCTGTCTGTCCACGTTCATATGTACAGGCAATCAAATGCGATGAACATCAAAGGCATTCTTGAACCAGGAAGAAGACTCCCTCCCACATACAAAAGGCGTAGGGGTGCTTGTATTTACAAACTCACACAGACACTGCATCCCTCTGCTCTGTACATTCCTTAAAGGGTTCAATGTGTTGTGTTTTTTTTTGCTTTTGTGGTGTTTTGCAAGATGTACTCCTACGTAGGAGGATTCGATCATTTTCAGATAACAATTTCAAATTTACATGTTGTTTGCTGTTGCTGCTACACTAGAAGACTACCTTCATCTGAGGGTAAACTGCCATTTTTTTACCCAAGATTTTTAATTACAAAGTTGTTGTGCTTTTGTTTGGAGTCCGGAGGTCCTGAGATTCCAGGTTGTATGTGTGTGTGTGTTCTCTCATAGGAGGTAATTAAAAACTATGTTTGAAATTACTTTGTAAGTTCATTAAACTTACAAGCAGCTTCCCTTTTTAATTGAGCAATTTTCTTCAGCTTAATTCCTTTGTTAACTTGGCATTTAGTTGTCCCAACAACACGACCGGGTGTGAGCCCGTCGTACGGGGCAGCGTTCTCTATTTTGAGACCACAAATACAAGTAGAACTAAGTTGGGCGAGAGCGTGTGCATGTACGTCTGAATACACCGATACTGCTTCGCTGTAATAAAATTAAGGTTAAGAGCAAAAAAAAGGAATGTAAATTAAACTAAAATTATTTTTTGCGTTGAAGGGAGTACGAATGCTCGAGACCACAAAAGAAATTTGTAGCTGTCTGACTGCCAATATTTTGCAAAAGTTCGATTTTGCTTATGCTGGAATTGATATATTTAATTTCAACAAAAAACTGTTAGGAAATGCTTTTTTTGTTACAACAAATCTTTGAGATACTTTAAATGGGTAGCAAGTAAAAAGTTCGTTGTATACACGGGGAGAAAAATTAGTTAGAAATCGGTTGAAACTACTTAAATTCTGTTGCGAGGAAAGAACTTTGGTTGAAATTACCAAATGCTCATAGCCGTAAAGGATATTCGGTTCGACCGACTTACCATTGTATTGTAGACGCAACTTATTGTTCGGTCATACCAATGAAACGCATAACATGTATTTAGTTGCCATAACTAGTGGTTGGGGCAACCAATAGTTTTCCTAGTGTTTTGTTGTAACCGAATATTGGTGATGATATTTAAACTTTCATTGTAACCAAAAGCGAAAATAATCCTTTTATTACTTTTATTAATAAAATAAGATAAAAGGATCTATGACAATTATTTGTGAAACAGAATATCGGCCAAGTGCTCGCCACGGCTTCAGTAGCATAGCTCTATCCGATGGTCCATATTTTCAGTGACTCTGAGACATAATGCAGGTTCAATGTCGCTAATGTGCCGAATTATCTTATCCTTTAGCTCTTGTATTGTTCTTGGCTTACTGACATATTTGGTCGATTATGCTGACCAAAAAAATCAAGAAGTCACGCATTCGTGCTTCATCTATATTTTTGGCCTAATAATGAAAATGCGAATATTTATCATCAAAAATAGTTTTATTGTTTTCAAACTACTCTCCAGCATGATTTATACACTTTTGCATGTGCTCAAACCAATTGTCGAAGCACATTTTCCACTTCGATTGAGGCACCTCCAAAACATGGTTTTTGAACGCTTCAACAGCATCTTCTGGCGACAAAAATCGTTGACACCGCATTTTTTTTCTTGATGTGCGGGAATAAAAATAATCCATTGGGTGCCAAATCAGGGCTGTACGGCGGATGACCCATCAGTGCGACGTTTTGGTCGGTGTGAGAGCTCGCATTGTCATGGTGCACAATGATTCGTCTTCACTTGTTCGTTTTTCAAATTTCTCCGAAGACTTCAGGCAAACAAATTGTGGTGTACCACTCAAAAATGATCGTCCTACGTTGCTCAAGCGGAACAGTCGCCACATGACCAGTTTTGCCGAAGAAACAGGCTACCATTTGCTCAACCTAATACCGCGACAGCCGGTTCTATGGACCGGATTGACCCGCAATTCTTCCACCAAGGTCTGTCACCCAGGCACAGAGTTGCCGCTACAACAACAACAACGAACGAAGGACTTCTTCCACGAACAACTTTCGTTGGATTTGGCTCGTCTTCGAAGACCTTTCGGGCTCATACGCATAGATCTATGATTCGTCACCTGTGAAGATCTTACAAACGCTTTTTTAAGCACCGCGATCGTATTTTTTCAAAATTTCTTTGCACCAATCGACACGAGCCTTTTTTTGAGCGATTGTCAAATTGTGCGATTTCCAAAAAAACCTTTTTTAAGGCCAGGTCTTCATGCAATATCGAATGTAGGCTGGTGGAAGCAATGCCACCAATGCCGTTTTTGGACGACCTTCACGAGCTTCGTCTTTGAGCGAGCGTCGGCCACGATTGAATTCATTAAAACAGTTTTTCACAGTGCTATAGGATGGTGCTTCATCGCCATACAAAGATTTAAGTTCATCGATGCACTCTTGTCGCGAGAATCTACGCCGAAAGTTGTGAAAAACAATCGCACGAAAATGTTCACGAGTTAATTCCAATTTTTTGCCAAATTGATTTTTTCAAGTCACTGTAAACAACACAAATGATGGTCGTACGTCAAAACATGCTGAGTACGTTTATGCTAAAAATTTCAAACTTGCCAATGGAAATGGCAGATAGCGCCAGGCAACACTTATTGTTGCCTAGGCCAGAAATATGTATAGCAACCCTCGTATTCGTGAAACAAAATATCGGCCAAATTCTTGCCACTAATTCAAAAGTCTATATTTTTAATGACTCGGAGACATAATGAAGGTTCACTGTCGCTAATGTTCCGAATTATCGTATCCTTTAGCTCTTGTATTGTTCTGGGCTTTTTGACGTACACTTTTTCTTTTGAAAATCGCTGAAGAAAAAAGTCGAACGTTGTCAAATCACATGATCCTGGCGGCCATTGAATTTCTCGGGCAGAAGAGCCATTGTTTCGTTGGCTGTGTGGCAAGTGGCACCATCCTGTTGGAACCACATATCGTCCAGGTCCACATCTTCAAGTTATGGCCAAAAGTCCAACGTTGTCAAATCACATGATCGTGGCGGCCATTGAATTTCTCGGGCAGAAGAGCCATTGTTTCGTTGGCTGTGTGGCAATTGGCACCATCCTGTTGGAACCACATATCGTCCAGGTCCACAGCTTCAATTTAAGGATAAAAGAAGTCCGTGATCATACCTGAGAGACGTGGTTATACTCCTTGGTTTACTCTATATTATAGCGTTCAAGGTTTTCCTGTGCCACATCTTTGGTATTCTGTGACATCAGCTTAGCTATGAAGTTAAGCCAGATAATACCCTTTCTACCCTTGAATCTAAGCAGAATCCACTTCTTGGGCAGGTTTAACTGAAGAAGGTGACGAAAACATCATTTGCGATAAGCTAATGATCCTTTGGACGTAGGTAGGGACACACCATTTGCAACGAATTATGCAGGACTTCCACAGAAGTACTTCTTTATTCTTGGTGACCAACAATTCCAATATGTTCTATGTTCTTTAAGAGTTTCCCAGTTCTCGAATGATATGTTAAAATGCTACGTTGGGTAAACTCTTATTTATATCCCCTCCTATTTTAAGGCCCACCAGAAAATGTTGTCCTAGATTTCCTAGAAGGCTTTTTAACGCACAGGCATACAACCTTACTACAGGTTTTCAATTTCACAAAAGAAACAAAAGACGACGACGGGTCTTTAACGCTTCCCGTAGCCAACATAGCATTTTCAGCACTACATGTGGCAAACATAACTACATACTGACATAGCCACACACATTCACACTAACTCACACGCACACAAACACACTGAAACAGTGTTGTCTCGAAGTGTTTAAAGAGCACAACCTCAATTAAAAAGTCCAAAGCCTTTACTTCCTGCAACATCAACAAACAATAACGAAACTAGCAGCAGCAGCACCAACAACAATTGCCACTACGTTGACAACGACAATGGCAACGAAAGAGCAAATACACACGCACGCACTAAACTGTAGCCCAAACAACTCCATCAACAACAAAAACAATAGAAACAGCAGCAGCGACAACACCACCCAACAGTCAACAACTGCAACAATGACAACAGCAACAACAACTAACATGGCAGCAGTAACAGCAGCATAAGCAGCAGTTGTCTGAAAAAATAAGTTATCAAATGCTGACACATGTTTGTCACAGTTGTTGCAACATTATTTGCAGTCTCCTTTAGGCGATGTACTCGCACTCGTACATGTCGTTCTCCGGACCAGCAGCTGCTGGGGAGCAGAGCAATGCCATTGTTAAGCATGCGCTTGTGCGTAGATGTTCTACATTGCCCGGTGTTGTTGTGCTGTTCATGGTGAATTTGACACTCGAACATGTTTTGTTTCATTGTGCTTTTGTTGTTTCTATTTCTGCTTGCAACATGCAGCTGTTGCTTCTTTGCACTTCACGGCAAGTGCGTGCGTCACTGTGTTGCTATCTTTTCAAAATGTTTTCATTTAGGTAATAATTCTCTAAATGCACACAAACTGTTTTGTTTGTTTGAATTTTTCATTTGTCATTTCCGTTTTTGAATTTTAATATCTGTGGCAGGGCTGACTTGGTAAATTAAGTACTAGACATGTGGATATGGAAGCTTGATAGAGTTTCTTAGCGAACCTAGGCATAGACTTAAATAAATTGGGGCTTATTGGAAGTATTTTAGGCTTTCAGATATGTAATTTCTGTGGAGATTTGTTGCTGAAGAAGTAGATCAAAGTTTATCACCCAAGAAAACAAAAATTTTGGGAGGAAAACTCGATTTCGAGTAGCAGGTGCTACGAAACTCTTTGTATCTTGGATATGGCACGACGATTTGATAACAAAATCTGTGAATATCTTTGGTTGTTCGTGTTATTATCCCGAACAACCGATGTTGCAATGTATGGATATTTTACACTGTAGTGGCCTTAGCTGTGGTAAATGGAATGAAATACGAGAGTTGTTATATGTGACGTGCAAAATAGAAAGGGCTCTAAGGGTAAAAACCAGTTTTGTTCAGGAGAGCCATTTTAAAGATTTATATACGTGTATCTTTGGTGTACCATCACTTTCAAAAAACGCGCATATCTCTGGGAGGGAACACTTCTTGGGCATGGGATCGGTCTCATTCGATGCTCAGATATTGTCCACATCAAAAAAAAAGTGAAAATTGTTTTTTTACCCTTAGTTTTTTTACCTTTCTCTATGCGCTGTCACATACATATTTCTGACCTAGGCAACACTAAGTGTTCCATCTGACATTGCCATTGGAATGTTTGACATTTTTAGCATAAACGTACTCAGAACGTTTTGACGAACGACCATCATTTGTGTTGTTTACAGGGACTTGAAAAAATCAATTTGGCAAAACAAAGGAATTAACTCGTGAACATTTTCGTGCGATCATTTTTCACAACTTTCGAAGTGGATTATCACGACAAGAGTGCATCGATGAACTTTTGTATAAGTTCATCCTACAGCACTGTGAAAAATGAGTTAAGGAATTCAGTCGTGGCCGACGCTCGCTCAAAAACGAAGGTCGTCCAAAAAAGGCCGTTGTGCCAGAGAACATTGATGCCGTGCGTGAACTAATAATGCAAGATCGTCATGTGACATACCGTGAGATAGAGGCATCTTTGGGCATTTCTTCCACCAGCATACATTAGATTAGATATTGCATGAACACCTGGCGGTAAAAAAGATTTGTTCTCGTTGGATCCCACGCAATTTGACAATCGCTCAAAAAAAGGCTCGTGTCGATTGGTGCAAAGAAATTTTGAAAAAATACGATCGCGGTGCTTCAAAGGACGTTTACGAGTATAAGATCGTCACAGGTGACGAATCATGGATCTATGCATATGAACCCGAAACAAAACAGCAATCGACCGTGACAAAGACGACGAAGACGAGACAAATCCAACGAAATTAGTTCGTGAAAGAAGCACTTTGAAGCAAATGGTCGCCTGTTTTTCGGCAAAACCGGCTGTTCCGCTTGAGCAACTTAGGACGGTGAATTCTGAGTGGTACACCACAATTTGTTGGCCTGAAGTCTTCGGAGAAATTCAAAAAACCAACAAGAGAAGACGAATCAGTGTGCACCATGGCAATGCGAGCTCCCACACATCGGCTCAAATTAGCGCCTTTTTGACCGGCCAAAACGTCGATTTTATGGGTCATCCGCCGTACAACCCTGACTTGGCTCGCAATGACTTCTTTTTATGCCCGCACATTAAGAAAAAAATGCGTGGTCAACGATTTTCGTCGCCAGAAGATGCTGTTGAAGCGTTCAAAAACCATGTTTTGGAGGTGTCTCAATCGGAGTAGAAAAAGTGCTTCGACAATTGGTTTGAGCGCATGCTTAAGTGTATAAATCATGCTGGAGAATACTTTGAAAAACAATAATACATTTTTTGATGATAAATATCCGCATTTTCATTATTAGGCCAGAAATAGCAGCCCTCGTATGGCCAACACAAAAGACCAATAGAGAGTATACAGACATGAATATGAAAATATGAACAAGTTTCTATACACATCTAAATTAGCTTTCTTTTTATGATTGGACTGAAATTGTCGTAATGAACCTAGGGGCCCCAAAAACGGCTCTAGTTACCGTGAGTCCCACCACCAATTGCGGAGAGGTCGTAAAAATAATTTCTTAATGAAATTTGCATTAGTTTATTTTGCTTTTCAAAAACGGCCATGAAGTTCATGACAATCAATCAATCATAAGTAAATAAGGGCAAATTAAAGCAAATTTCCGGTTACTTTTCAATATGATTATAAAGTTTGCCTAAAGATACATATAAGTAGGTCTAAGACTGTTTGACTCTAGGGGCCCAAAAATTGTTCATATGGTACAAAACTATTACAATTAGTATATGAGGACATGTGGGTACTCAAATAAAAACAAATTCGTAAACAAATTATGTTTTTTTAAGGCTTTGTCTGTGCAATGGGGTTTCTGACCAGTAGACCTTAGACCATAGCTACCATATAGAAGCTTGTGGTAACTTCTAAACAATGGCCGTGTTCTAATGCTAAGTCGCTTAGGAGGTCGCTAACACGGTAAATTCACACCAATGTAGAAAAATACAAAAATGATTTTGTTTACAGAAAACTATAGACAATTTGCGTTAAAACTCGTTCGAAGGTAAATAATTTAAAATTTCGGGAGGAAAGTTAGTCGAGAATAACCTTTAGCGAGTATAAGCGAGCTCGGTTATTACTCGCTTAGTATTTCTTAAATACCTTTTTTTTCTACAAATTACAAATTTTCAAATCAAACAGTTTATGATGCATAAAGCCAATTAGTCACTTCTGGGTGGTCCATCTAAAAGGAATTTTTTCAGAACAAAAAAAAAACATAAAAACTCGCATCAAGTGTGGGATCTTTATTGGTAATTTGTAAGGACATTTTATAGCATTTATTTCTTGAATATAATTTCCTTCAAATATTGGCCGCAACTACGCCTGAGGATCCATTCTGAGGGTCCAATTTTGGATGACTCGTTCGACCGATATGGCTTTCGGCGTAATGTTGGCTTCCAAAACCTGAATCGTAGCTGGTTTGTCAGCATAGACTTTGGACTTTACGTAACCCCAAAGGAAAATGTCTAAAGGTGTGATATCACTCGATCTAGGCGGTTTAGGTAGCAAAAAGTCCGATATCATGGCGCGATAGCGAGCACCATTCACGGTTACGTTCCGGCCATCGCCATGTTTGAAAAAATATGTACCTATGATTCCACCAGCTTATACACCGCACCAAACCGTGGTTTTCTCTGGGTGTAATGCCACATCTTGAACCTCTTTTTGTTGCTCTTCAGCCCAAATGCGGCAATTTTGTTTATTGACTTTGCCGTTGAGCCAAAAATGGGCCTCATCACTGAACAATATTTTGGTTGAAAACAGCGGATCTTTCCGTCTCTCACCGAACGCTCATTTCCATAATACAGTTGCCAACATTTTATTTTATTTAGTTTCAAAAATTGAATGCTATAAAATGTCCTTTCAAATTACCAATAAAGATTCCACACTATATTTGAATTTTTATTCTTATATTTTTTTTTGTTCTGAAAAAATACCTCTAGATGAATCACCTTATATAATCAGCAGTCATTGGTATGCATTGACATATCTGACATTATTAGTTTGCCAGTATTGCCTACGTGAAGTTTGTAACACTTCAATCGCCTAGCTCTGTCTATGATAATTGTTATTTCTGTTAAGCTATGGAAGAGGCTTTATTTAAGAGCCTTAATATAATTCGGCCCTAACGAACTAAGTGTCATATTCACTTGCCACCACCGCCTTTATTTTATCCAAATCTCACCAAATTATTCATAATTCGTCTCCTCCCATACAAAAGTGTGGTGTTGGTGTTATTTGTGACTCCATTGTAAAAGAGCAAAGACAAAACGTATGCTTTCGAATTGTTGGCGGTGTTCACAACTGTAAATTGTTTACTACCTTGAGTGTTGTTATCGCTAGGCCACAACAGCGGCAACAAATTTGAAAATGACTTGAAATTTGTTTGCGCCAGCAAGCAAATAAACAAAAAACAACGAAAAATTGGAGCATTCCGTTTCCGGTTTAGAGCTTTAAAATTTTATGGTGGTTGTTGTACAATGGCTTTTCAAAATAGATGACAAATGGGGGAAGATACAGGCATAAACAAAAGGAAATGAACGAAGCATGTAGGAAAGCCATTGGCCACTAACACCAACAGCAACAAAAACAGCAGCAGCAACAACAGCGTTGCCAACGACGCTGCTACAAATGAATGTGTAACGATAACCGGCAACATTTACAAACAACACAACATTGTCAGCCTGTGGACAATACGTATGTACGTACACGTGTGTATGTACGTCTGTCTACATGCATGTTGGAACACAAATACACACACACATGTACATTAGAGCGTACCACCTTACTGGTAAGAAAAAAGTTCACCGTACACCATCGAAAAGTCGCAAGAATTATTCCAAGGTAGTTTCGAAAAAATTTATTTGAGGTACGGCCTAATGTACATATATGTGACAGCGCATAGAGAAAGCGACCTAAGGGTAAGCAAATCAATTTTCACTTTTTTTGATGTGGACAACATCTGAGCCACGAATGAGACCGATCCCATGCCCCAAAAGGGTTCCCTCCCAGAGATATGCGCGTTTTATGAAAGTGATGGTACACCAAAGATACACGTATTTAAATCTTTAAAATGGCTCTCCTAAACAAAATTGGTTTTTACCCTTAGGTCCCTTTCTATTTTGCGCGTCACATATACTTATACGTACATTAGAGTGTCTGCAAAAAATAAGGTTGCAAATGTGCCCTTCTGGCAATAAAGATTGATGTGTTTTAAAGCAATTCTCAAAGTATATCGGATATAGCTGGCTATATTGGCTGCAAGCTCCAGCTGACCGCATTGTGGTGTGATGAAAGTGTGTACGATTATCATGCTAGTAAGGCCAGGTTCAATCCTGGGTAAGAATATTTTACAATTTATCAGCGGCGGGTGGGTTTTCGCCTCGTAAATGCCGACGACTTTACGAGAATTAAGAGTGATTTATCTCTAAGCCATGTAAAAACTTACCTATAAAAATTATTAGACGTTGAGAGCCCGCGTTAAAAAGTAGCTCCCGGTCAGTAAGTAATAACGCGTGATCCATTTCGAGGTTCCCTACTTTCTTAAAGAAAAAAACACAGAAAATTCAAATTGAATGGGGAATTATCATTTGAAAGAACATTCTTTGGCATTTATTTTTTGAAAATTATGTCTATTAAATGTTGGCCGCGGCTACGTCTTAGATGGTCCATCCGTTGAGTCCAATTTTCGATGACTCGTTCGAGCATTTCGACTGGTAACTGGCAAATGACACGCGTGATGTTTTGCTCCAAGGCCTGAATCGAAGCGGGTTTGTCCGCATAAACGTAAGTCTTTCCATGATGATGAATGCCAAACAATACTAATAACACGACAGCATGACACGACTCACACGTGATCTTTCAAAAAATGCTATTGAAAAAATACTTGGATCACCCATTAGAATTCAATGGTGCACAGCTCACTATTGTAAGAGAAGTTCCCCCTGGTCCCTTAATGGGATGTTGTGTGACAAAAGTAAATAAGTAAGTTGGCTGCATTTGTAAGCTGGACCAGGTTGAAAAATCACGACCCCATACGTAGTGGACACGAATTTAGCACATGAGACATATGTAAACTATTTAAGCTAATATTTATTCCCGTGTCAATTTATTTATCTAGGACTTTTCTAAAATGTTGCATGTGTTGTAATGACTATGAACCATTGATTTTATCTGGTTCTTTCTTTGCATTTCGGTTTTATGCATTTTTAAGTACAACTAATTCGAAAAAATATTCGACAGCAATTTAGCACAAATTAAAAATCTTTATTCACAGAGTAAAAAACTCAAGATTAAATTGTATATTTTTTATTCAAAACTTAGTACGTATTTAATTGGATATCCATAATTTTTAATAACTGCTGCGCCTATTCTGGGCATGCTTTCCACCAGTGACAGACAGCGTTCCTTCGGGATTGTGTACCAAGCCTTTTGGATTTCAGTACATAAATCGATCAAATTTTTGGGTTCAATTGCAGTAATATGTTTCTCTACATCATTCCAAAGATTCTCAATAGGATTGAGATCAGGTGATTGAGCTGGCCATTTTAAAATATTTATTCTGTTCTGTTCCAAGCAACTCTTTACTGTGCGTGAAGTGTGTTTTGGGTCATTGTCATGCATGAAACGCCACCTAAGTGGCATATTTTCATCTACATGTGGAATCATTGTACTAAGAAGTATATTTTCGTAAACATATTGATCCATTCGTGTATCAATTTTACGAGGGCGGTTCGGAAAGTTCTTAGCCTATCAATGAAAGAGAATAGTTCGTTTTTCAAAAATATTTTTATTTTTCAACATAATCTCCTGAAACTTCAATACACTTAGTCCAACGCTTATCTAGCAATTCTATCCCTTGATTAAAATAGTTTTCCACAAGGTCTTCAAAATAGGGGTTTACAACTGTAATTGCATCTTCATTTAAGGTAAAACGCTTGGCAGCAAGGAATTTTTTTAGATTTGGGAACAGGTAAAAGTCACTGGGAGCTAAATCCTGAGAATAAGGTGGGTGGGCAAGCAACTCGTACTCGATTTTAGCCATTGTTAAAACACTCTTGTGCGCTGGTGCGTTGTCTTGATGAAAAATTATTTTTTTGTGTTGTAAGCCAGGACGTTTTTCTCGAATTTGTACATTTAATTGATCTAAAAGGTTGCAATAGTACTCTGAATTTATTGTTTTACCCTTTTGCAGATAGTCAATCAATAAAATACCTTTGAAGTCCTAAAAAAACCGTTGCCATAACCTTACCAGCCGATTGAATTGTTTTTGCCTTCTTTGGGGCAATTCCTCCAGCTTCAGTCCATTGTTTGGATTGTTCTTTTGTCTCTGGAGTATAGTGGTGGATCCATGTCTCCTCAACAGTTATGAAACGACGCTTAAAATCCATTTTATTTCGCTGAAAACGATCCAAACAAGCTTGAGAAATGTTCATTCTTATGCGTTTTTGGTCGACTGTTAACAAGTGCGGCACACATCTTGCAGAAAGCTTTTTCATCTGTTGTTCTTCATGCAAAATTAAATTGACTCGATCATTTGAGATGCCCATGATATTAGCTATTTCACGCACTTTTATTCGTCGATCATTTAATACCATATCATGCACTTTGGCTACAATTTCTGTTGTTGTTGCTGTTTTTGGACGTCCACTACGTGGTTCATCTTCAATGCTTGTACGACCACGTTTAAATTCAGCAACCCAATTTTTACTGTTGCGTATGAAGGAGCACTTTCACCTAACACATTCACCATATCATTATGAATTTCTTGTCCCGATAAACCTTTTCTATGTAAATATTTAATGACACCACGCATTTCTAATTTTTCCATTGTAAGAAAATCGCGGATGCGTCTTTTGGGAACACCTGTTTATATATGAAGGACATGTGTTCATAGCAGAGATGGAAGTTTCCAAAACACTTAACTTTTTTCTGTTTATACCGCGCTGTTTGTGCTAGGCTAAGAAGTTTCCGAACCGCCTTCGTAACGATTGGTCCAACACCGTGCCCAGAAAACGCAGCACACGCCATCACATTTCCACCACCGTGTTTTACCGTCGTAGATGTGTACTTTGGGTTATGCTGCATGTTTGGAGGACGTCATACATATTGTTTACCGTCAGATCCGAACCTACAAAATTTCGATTCGACACTCCATAGGATATTTTTCCAAAATATTGTTGGTTTATCTAGATGTTCTCGGACAAACAAAACTCGGCTTTTAATTTTTTTTTTGATACGTATGCTTATGTTGAACAATGTATCCCCGTAAATTTTGTTCATAAAGTCTTCTTCTAATGGTTCTCGAGGATACGTTAATGCCATTTTTTCCGAAAGATCTCTCTGAATAACACTTGAGCTCTTAAATGGATCTGCTACTGAGGCTCTGTATATTAAAGAATCCTCCTTGCGCGTAATTTTTCTCAATCTAGGACACTGCTGAACATTTTTATAGCTGCCATAGGTCGGAATATGGCATAGTGCATTGTATACCATCTTTCTAGAGCAGTTTAAAATATTGTCAATCTCTCCAACAGTGCTTCCACCAGCATTTAATTGCTGAATAACCTGGCGTTGGGCCTCTGTGCAACATTTTTCTTTAGCCATGTCTAACAAATCATTTTCAAAATTTACCAATTAAGCAATTTAAACACGAAAATTAACCGAATGTCACAGCTTTGGTCTAGTGTGCTTAATTGTTGTCCAGCTCAGATTACGATTTACTTGCTCTAAGTAGTGAATAGGGAAAAAAGGTACAAAAGAATAATAAAAAAGTTAACGGGACATATCGATCACACCATAAGTAACACTTAAGAGCAAATGTTTGAACCAAATATCATTGTCTAAGGAACTGACAAGTGGTGGTAACCAACACATGTGCTGTGTGCTAAATTCATGTCCACCACTGTATGTTCAAGAAAAAAGTTCTTTTTTTTATCAGATAAAGCACGGATGTACACGTGTGCAGTCTCAATAGCAAAATTGCATTAATTGGGTTACGAATTGGTACCTTATCCGCCATATTCTCCGGATTTAGCCCCCAGTGACCATTTCCTATTTCCAAACCTAAAGCAATGGGTCGGTGGAAAGAGATTCAGCTCCAACGATGAAATTATTGATCAAACTAATGCCTATTTTATGGACCTCGAAAAATCCTTTTTTTTTTTGGAAGGGATACAAAAATTGGAGAAACATTGGACTAAGTGTGTATAGAGCTCAAAGGAGAAGGAGACATATTTTTTCCAAAAAAACTCTTTTATTCAAAAAGTCACGGAATTATTTATACGCCCTCGTAATCTTGAAATTTGTTTTTACGATCGAAAAATTAAGACCCTCTTTTTTTCTACAGGAGTACATTTGCATTTTATTTTTGGCTTCACACAAGTCGAGAGAGACACTCTAATGTACATTGAATGTGTGAACAACATGTTGTTGCCTTTATTGTTGTTGTTATTGCCATCAGTATCAGTTATATAAAAACCTACAAAATAATCCACCAAAAATGGTACCTTTTTGGAAAGCTTAGCTATGGCCACCAGCCCCATATGTTGTCCATGGCCATGTCCATGTCCGTGCTGTGCGATGTTGTTTTGCATGTTTTTGAGCGCGCGCTCCTGTTTTTGTGTGTGGGTATGTGTGGGCTCTTCCGTTCTTTTGTTTCTTTTTTCGGTTTGGCTAAAAAGGAAATAAAGCATATTCTGGGCCTTAAAAGGTGAAATTGTATTCATAAAATGTAAAACTGTAAATCATTTTTAGGGTGTTTCGTTTATTCGTTGTTTTGCCTGTGAGGCATTGCAAAAGCAAGAACACAGCGAACGAAAAAAAAAGAAACGGCTGCAACAGCAACGCCAACACACAGTGGGGGCAATGGTTTATAAGTTTTTCAGTCAGATAAAGTGACCCGTTCAGTGGTAACTTTGATTTGAAGAAAAATGCATTGATCAATCTAAACCGTAATGTGGCATTAGTGTGGATTGAAAAAAAAAGTTGCACCAGTCACCTCCTAGATTTAAAGATTATCTAAAGACGATTTCGACAAACAACATTTTTTTCTGTGCACCCTACATACCGTCATTCTGTATGCGGACCGACCATTACTAATGTTGCATTAAATGGTTAGAAGGTACATCATCTAGCTTAGTCATTACAGGCTACTTTTTTTTTTTTTTGAGAGAAAGGACTGATGCATTTTGGGGCAGGTTTATCTGGAAACACAAGGTAAACCATGCCCTTTCAGAAAAATATGGCTATGTATTTATATAGTCATGGTTTTAGCATAATATGGGCATAACTCAATGTCTCTCACATTGCCAGTTCCAGATTATATTGCTGAAACTAGAAACATAGGATGGTCCCAAGTAAACTTAGTTTGTCCATACAGCTTGTTTGAATATTGCCAGTATGCCAAATTGTTTCATCTTGTTAAAACCATTAATTAGCATGTTGCTTCACCATTGGCTGCAGAAAATTTTCAATGTCCGGAGACCGTAAGCCCGGTGAGCGTTTCTCCTCATTCGGAAAGAATTAAATGCCGATGACTTTAGCGGTCACAACAATGCTCAAAAAACTCCATCTGTTTGTGTGTTACTGATGCTGATGCCATTGCCTTGAGTGTCCCTAAATCTACAGTTTGGCTCATGGACAAAGCCATTTACGAGGGTTGCTATTAATATTTCGGGTCCTGACAATACTTGTGTTCCCAGATGCAAACTGGAACTTCTATTGGAAACTTTGAATTTTTTTTAGCATAACTTCACTCAGAACGTTTTGTCATTTGAGGGCGAATTGTTTTGTTTACAGTGTGTTGATCAATACATCTCAGTCAAAAAAATGGCATTATCCCGTAAACATTTTCGTCCGATATTTTTCACGATTATCGGCGTGGGTTATCGAGACAAGAGTGTTTAATTCAACTTGTTTTGACTTTTGGCGATGAAGCACCATCAAAAACCTCTGTTAATCGCTGGTACCAAGAGTTCAGTCTCGGACGCCGTTCGCTCCAGGATGAATTTCGTGAAGGACGTCCAACTTCGGGCACTTTGCCAGAAAACATCGATCGATGCTGTGCGTAAACTGATTAAGCTAGACCGACATGTGACATACCGTGAGATTGAGGCATCCTTGAGCATTAGTATTACAAGCATCAATAATATATTGCATGTTTATTTGGACGTCAAAAAAAAATGTTTTCGTTGGATCCCACATAATTTGACGAATGTTCAAAAAAAGGCTCGTATGGATTGGTGCAAAGAGATGTTGACAAAGTATAACTGCGGTAGCTCAAAGGCAGTGTATAACATTGTCACAGGTGACGAATCATGGATCTATGCATATGAACCCGAAACAAAACAGCAATCGACCGTACGTATGGGTCTTTCAAGACGAGCCAAATCCAACAAAAGTTGTTCGTGGAAGAAGTACATGGAAGCCAATGATTTCGTTTTTTTTTTGGTATATCCGGCCATGTTGCCATAGTGTCTTTAGTGGAACGTAGGACGATCCATTCTGAGTGGTATACAATCAGTTTGCCAACAGTGTTTGAAGAAATGAGAAAAGATAATAAGAGAAGACGAATCATTTTGCATCACGACAATGCGAGCTCTCACACATCTGCTAAAATAATGATCTATTTGACCACTCAAGATGTCGAAATGATGGGCCATCCACCGTACAGCCCTGATTTGGCACCCAATGACTTCTTCTTATTCCCTAGCATAAAGAAAAAAAATGCGTGGTCAACGTTTTTCATCGCCCGAAGCAGCTGTTGAAGCGTTCAAAAATCATATTTTGGAAGTGTCTTAATCGGAGTCGAAAAAGTTTTTCGAAAATTGGTTTGTGCGCATGCAAAAGTGTATTTGTCTTAAAGGAGAATATTTTGAATAACACTATAACCATTTCCAATGATAAATTATTGTGTTTTTATATCCGGACCTGAAAAATAAAAAGCAACACTCATATTTGGATATGCGTTCCATACGACACCAGAAAATGATTTAAACAAGTGACAAATTAAGTTCTGCTGGGCCATAGCTTATAAAGCCTTTCTAGTGGATTACGTTGCAGTCATCACATTTTGTCATCTATTCTATCAGTGCGTGTTTCTTTTCATGCCAACATCATAAATAATGCGTGTTTTATTCAGACATGTGGTTTTCACGAAAAAATAAAACGCATATAATTTAAGATTATGGCCAAGAACTTAGCTCTAATATTAACATAAGGGTTTACCATTATGTTTTAAAAATGATTTCGGGCAAGTGGCCGTTGCGGCTCAATCGAATAAATTCCAGCCGAAAGGCCTAATTTTCCAACACTTTTTGGAGAATTTGGGACCTTATATCAGAACTAACCCGCCGAATATTTTCTTCCAAAGAGTCAATCGTGGTGGGCTTATCTGCGTAGACAAGAGACTTGACATAACCCCGAAAAAACTACTCCAGCGGTTTTAAACCGCACGATCTTGGTGGCCACGCCACAGGCCCACTACTCGAAATTAAAGCGATCACCCAAAGTTTCCTTCAATAAATTGAGTGTTTTGTTGGCTGTATGGCATGTAGCGCCGTCTTATTGGAACCATTATGATCATCCACATCAAGAGCCTTCAATTGAGGCACGAAAAAGTCTTAATCGTGGCTCTATAGCGTTCCCCATTGAATATAACATTATGGCCGGCTTTATTTTTGAAGAAATTTGGACCAATGATTCCCTCTGCCCATAGAGCAAACCAAACCGTGACTTTTGTAACGGCGTCTCAAGAAGGGCTTTCATGTGGATTTTCATTGCTCTAAATACGACAATTTATGTTATTAACGACGTAACCCTTCAACCAAAACTGAGCTTCACGAGCTGAACAAAACTTTCTTGTAAAAATCAGTTTCGGTGGCCATCTCGTTTTTGGCCCATTCATCACGATCAACCGTTGTTCCAGAGGAAGTCTATTATGAAATGGCAACCAAACTTAGCATACATCAAGTGACAGCTGCCAAAAAGACCAATTCCGAAAAAAGTGTGGTGAGATTGAAAACTACACGTCTAAAAAAATACCCTTCATCAACTACTAAAGTCATATGGATATTTGTCGTTTAAAGTTCATGGTTTTATGGGCAGGAAAACATCAGTTTGTCCAATTTATAACAACATAGTCTATAATAATATGCTTATCATTGATTTCATGCTGTTAAAGGGGCGTGGCACCGCTTTCAATTCCTCCAGAATGTATTCTGGTCTATGTCTACCTCATATGTTCCAAATATCATTGTCATATTACTTAAAGTTCATAAGACATCGCCTTTTTAACTTCAGGGTTTAGTGGGCGTTGCCACGCCCCTTGTTCGATTTTACCACAAGATAGCTTATAATAATTTCCAAGTAATTGATGTTATTTTGTTAAAATTAAAAAACGATCGTTGCATTACTTTGGCTATAAATGCGGGTTTGTAAAGGGGGCGTGGCATCGCCCAACAGTGCATGATTAAATGGCCAACCTAACTCATTGTTTTGGCAGCAGGAAGATATTGATGACTTGAAGAGTTTCTGATAAATAAGATTTTAAAAACCCACTCTGTATATCACACTCCATTGGGTTTGAACTATCGTTGACATTAGAGTGGGCACTTATTCTCCTCTGAGATAAAATTGCCTCGTTTTCAACATAAGAGTATTTTCGTTAGCCTATCCTGCTATTCCCAGTTATTCGTTGAGGAGGATTTCAAGAATTTGTTTGGGAGAACTACTGCAATAACTTGTCCTTTGGCGGTTTGGTTAGATGGAAACAGATTTTTCAAGTCACGTACGATAGCAATACATTCATGTCGAATGCCCCTTAAAATGTTTTCACTCTTTACCTATCTTTTTGTGACTAACACAATTCACTGTACATTTAAATATAAATATTTAATTAATCAATATATATGTATATATTTCTACAAGGACACAAACTGATGATACCAATAATTTCAGTTTTTTTCCATTCTTGGGACAAACATTTTCCATTAAACGTTTCTCTGCTTTAACAATAGGGGTTCACAAATAGACTCCATAATTTTTTATGTTTCCTCAAGAATTCGGGTTCTTGATTTTGCCCTTATGTTAACAATATCTTTCTAATAGTTTAATTTTTTTCGTTTTCAGTGTTTCGAACTACCGAGCCGCAGGCTCTGCGTTTATGACAGCACCGAATGGACTCTGTAAGTATTTACAGTTTTTTTTAAAAAATAAGAAAAATATATTGTAACCCTTAGACGACATAGGCTTAGATTGAGAAAAGTGTACTGCGCTCCCATTTTATCTCCACTTTATTCTTAGTCTAAGGGAAACATTCGCTCAATTGCTAACTGCTTCTGTTTTCTCCCACTGTGCCTTATGGAAGCAACGTTAAAAATAAACATTGCCTAAAAGTATGCAATGGAAATTTATTGTTCCATATTTAGAGCAAATCGCTTGTTGTTTCGGTAGCTCTTTTTTTTCTGTTATTTTTTATTTGTTGTATTGTTTTCTCTCTTTTGCTAAACTAAACAATAAACAAGAAAATAGTTAAATTTTACTTGTATCCCCCCGCCGTACTTCTCTCTAACTACGAACAAACAATGAAATAAATTTCATTTCATTGTCATTGGGAATTGTAAGACAATTGCCATTTCGAATTTAAAGATGCGTAAAACCTTTGCATACCTTTGCGGCTGATGCCGACTAAAGGTAAAGCATAACTTAAGGGGCTTTTGTGTTTTAGCCGACTAAAGTGTCGAACATTTAAGACGATACTCCCGTTATGTAAAACGGTTCCTGTTCTTGCTCTTATAACTTCTCATTCGCCTTCTGCCTTACCTTTGCATTCATTCTTTTCGTTTTTGTATTACAATTTCCAATACTTTAGAGTATTGAAATAGTTTATGGGGTATACATTTAGGATTATTGAGCTTATTGTGTGCTACGTGTACTGCATGGGTATGTGTGCCCATCGAGTGGTTACCACCTGTCCCTGATTGTATGCATGTAAAGCTGCACACGCATAAACACGTTTGATCATACAGCCATAGAGCGAGAGTACTCGTTTACATTTCAATGTATCGAATTGAATCCCTTTGAAATTTCTTTTTTACACTCAAACACGTGTAAAGTGGAGCAGAAACTGGGAGCCGAGCGAAGCGGAGTAGAAAACACAATCAACATGCGATAGACGACAGACAGTCATGGACGGCGCTGGCAGACAGAGAGACGTTCGGAGAGTGTGTGAGAACAATTCAATGCATATTGAAAAAAATCATAAATCTTGTTTTGCTTCTTGTGCTCAAAGCTCAAAGGACTAAAACCAACGGCAGTGGTGGTGGCTACAAAGTAACCACAGAAACAACAACAACGATCGTATGTATGTGTTACAGTGCATACACACTCGTTCGTACATACCTATCTAATACCAATACAAGTGTGGCAAGCTGGTGTTCCTGCTGTATTATGCAGCATTAACACCTTTTTGCAAGTGTTTTATGGAGTTTTGCTACACAGTCACACCTTAAGTGCGCCCTGTTATTCTGCGGATATGACTCACTAAGGCTCACGCATACACACGTACACAGAGGGGACAGAATTGGCTGAACTGTTCCGGTTCAAAATTAAAAGTTGTCAATTCTTTTTCTACTATTTATCTTCAAGCATGAGGTCAGTTTTTGTATCTATTATTTAATTGCCAATTTTAGTTTGTTCATGGAGAAAGCGGATCAATAAATAATATATATATGAATAATATGAATATAAGCTTTCACTTCGGGGTGTTTATATAGGGTGATCCATCTACAGGTATTTTTTCAGAACAAACAAAAATATAAAAATTCAAATCAAGTGTGGAATATTTATTGGTTATTTGAAAGGACATTTTATGGCATTTATTTTTTGAATATAATTTCCTTCAAATATTGGCCGCAACTACGCCTCAGGGTTTCCATTCTGAGGGTCCAATTTTTGATGACTCGTTCGAGCATTTCGACCGGTATGGTTTTAATGACACGCGTAATGTTGGCTCCAAAACCTGAATCGTAGCTGGTTTGACTTTACATAACCCCAAAGAAAAATGTCTAAAGGTGTGATATCACTCGATTTAGGCGGCCAACTCACCTGTCCGAAACGCGAAATTAGCTGCTTATCGAAATGACCTCTCAATAGATCCATTGTTTGAACAGCAAGTGGCACCGTTCTGTTGAAACTAAGTGTCGTCAAGATTACGGGCTTCAATTTCAATAGCAAAAAGATCGATATCATGCTGCTATAGCGAGCACCATCCACGGTTACGTTCCGGCCATCATCATTTTTGAAAAAATATGCACCGATGATTCCACCAGCTTATAAACCGCGTGGTTTTCTCTTTGTATAATGGCACCTCCTGAACCTCTTCTTGTGGCTCTTTAGCCCAAATTCCCCAATTTTGTTTATTGACTTTGCCGTATTACTTTTTTCTTGATGCTTGTGAAATTTTAAGACGATGTAAGTAAAAGCCATGTGTGAAACAAATTTCCTGCCAAATGCATGTCTGCAGCGGCGTACCTTTATATTTTCAATGACTCTAAGCCATACTGAAGCTTTAATGTCGTTAATGTGCCGAATTATCTCATCCTTCAGCTCCTGACTTGTTCTTGCCTTCTCGAAGAAATTTTTTTCTTTTAAATATCCCCAACCGACGCTCGCTCAAAGACGAAGGTCGTCCAAAAACCGCCGTTGTGCCAGAGAACATTGATGCCGTGCATGAACTGATAATGCAAGGTCGCCATGTGACATACCGTGAGATAGAGGCATCCTTGTGCATTTCTTCCACCAGCATACATTCGATATTGAATGAACGACTGGCCTTAAAAAAGATTTGTTCTCGTTGGATCATGCATAATTTGATAATCGCTCAAAAAAAGGCTCGTGTCGATTGGTGCAAAGAAATTTTAAAAAAATACAATCGCGGTGCTTCAAAAGACGTTTAAAAGATCGTTACAGGTGACGAATCATGAATCTATGCGTATGAGCCCGAAACAAAACAGCAATCGACCGTGTGGGTCTTCGAAAACGAGTCAAATCCAACGAAAGTTGTTCGTCGAAGAAGCACTTCGAAGCGAGTGGTCGCCTGTTTCTTCGGCAAAACTGGTCATGTGGCGACTGTTCCGCTTTAGCAACGTAGGACGGCCAATTCTGAGTGTTACACCACAATTTGTTTGCCTGAAGTCTTCGGAGAAATTCGAAAAACGAACAAGAGAAGACGAATCATTGTGCACCAAGACAATGCGAGCTCTCACACATCGGCTTAAACCAGCTTCTTTTTGACCGTCCAAAACGTCGAATTGATGGATCATCCGGCGTACAGCCCTGACTTTGCACCCAATGACTTCTTTTTAATCCCGCACATCAAGAAAAAAATGCGAGGGCTACCATTTTCGTCACCAGAAGATGTTGTTGAAGCGTTCAAAAACCATGTTTTGGAGGTGTCTCAATCGGGGTGAAAAAGGGATTCGACAATTGGTTTGAGCGCATGCAAAAGTGTATAAATCATGCTGGAGAATACTTTGAAAAACAATAAACCATTTTTAATGATAAATATTCCCCTTTTCATTATAAGGCCAGAAATATATATAGCAGCCCTCGTTTATAGAATTTGAGAATATATGGGCTAAGAATATCGAAAGGAACTAGTAACAAAATTGTTCTCTTAAAACTGCATCCGGCCTATTTGCGACACGAATGTGGGAAAAAGTATTTTTTTTAAGATCTCTCGTGTGATGGTGACGTGCAGAGTCCGACCATGCAGTTAGTTTTACTTAATAACCTTAGCTTGATCCACATTTTCTTGCTGGTCTGCTCAATAAGCAATTGTGATTTTCAGTAAATTCATTTGTGCCATTAAAATAAAAATCAGCCAAAACTGTGAAATTCCATGTGAGTTTAAACCTCGACTTGATACAATGTTGAGGCCAATGACAATTCCTTAATGTGTGGCTATCCTTCGAACAGGCTTAAAACCTCAAGTTTATAGTCAGGCTAAATGTGGGGTCTAGGAATGTAGGATTCTTCTCAGAAAATGTATCAATTCGGGGAATACTTAATATCTCAACCCAAATGAAAAGCATTATAAACGGTTCTAGAAATTTGTCTAGTGGGACTGGATTTTCATCGAGGTTGTGAGTATTTTAAGAGCAACTTAGGGTCCATTAAAGCAAGGCTCCGAATCAGAAGGATATTTGTAATTTGATGTATACGAGTAGACATTTGCCCACATAGCCAGCTGTGCTTTATTCGTTCCAGCCAATTCAATAAAAATTCACTGGGACTTTTTTTTTTGGTTACGCTGGACCATTCTGGGACTTCTTCCCATAGCTGTATTCTTGTAGACTTGTGTACCTTCCGACTGCTTAGGGTATATGCGTCTGTGTGGCGCTTTAGCGTTTTTCTGCACTATGCTAGTGTTTGTCTGTAATTGCTTTTCACAGTTTGAGGTTTGTGTGTTAAATGAGACACTCGCACACACACATGCATACACAAATATTTCCTGTAAACACACACATCCAAACACACAGGCAAAGACGTAGAGCGCGAAAACACTGAAAGTGCGTTTGTTGTCTTTGGGGATTGTTTACGCCATAGCCGTTGCTCCGCAGCCACAAACGTAGTCGTAGCCGGAGTCGGAGCCGTAGCTGGATCCGGAGCGTTGTGATATATTTGATGCTTTAGCATAACAGCAGCACATATTGTTTATTTTCCTACAGGATTTCTAAGGGAAACATATCGGTTTCATTTGTGTTTTTGGCATTTTTTCCCCTCCGCTGCAACCATCCATACGTTTCCTATCCCCTGCTCCGGTAGAGTAATTACGTTGGCTTTAAAGGGACGCTTTCGCTTTGGATGCGGTGTGCATGGAGTACTTAATCTTCTAAGAATTACTTAAACGAAGCGAAATACTTGACCAGCAGCAAGTTCGCTTTAATGGGAAATTGTTATCAGATAACATTTTAAAGGGATTAGGATTAGCTAGGGATTAGGAATTAGCCGTCATAATAATGCGTATAACATTTTAAGAGTCACTTAGGATTGATAATAGGTGTGTTTTATTAAACCAGCGAAATAAATTTGAATACAGTAGTTTATGTAAGACAAAAGGAAGTCTACATACAATGATTTTTCGACAAGCATAAAGGATTTCTGAAAATTGTGCAATAAATTTTGCCCTTATACTAAGATTGATGCCTATGTAAACGTGTTACTTTAATCGTTTTTTCCTATTTATATAAACCCCTATGCAGACTAAAAGTTTTTATTCTTTACAGGGTGGGTAGTATATTAAATTTGATCAGAGACCTTACAAAGTATTTTTATTCTTAATCATCATTAAATTATAAGACGAACTGGTCATGTCCGCGTGGCTATTGAAAGCACGATAGCGATGCAACAAAATAACCTAGGATTCTGAAATTTTGCATACTTATGGTCATAAGATGTTTGGAATTGCAAATGGACAAATTCGGCATAAGGGGGAATTTTCATAATAAAGTTGAACGATTTGTAAACGTTAAGTCTTTAAGTAAGTCTTTAACTTTAAAAGACTAATAATACCTCGGACAAAAGTACATTAATTAGAGTATTTGCTTAACAAATCATAATTTTTTCTAGACGCTCAATTGTTAAAATGGATCTGTTAGTTGGGACGTACTATATACCTCAAAAAAGACATAGTTGCTGTTTTTTTGTGTGGCTCATGTGGTCCAAAAACATCCCGTATGGTTAAAACGGACTATTGATAGTTGATACATTGGACATGGTGTGTGATCGTAATTAAATTAAAGCAAATTGTGCTACGAATCCAAATATAATTCTTTTTTAAGTTTTGCCTAAGATATGGGACGCACTCACGGACCGAAATGGCCCAAAAACAAGCTTGAGTAGTGTATGGACGCTGTACTCAGAGAAAATATATGGTTACAATATGGACACGACAACAATAATATGTTCGCACACACAGAGTAACTACTAGTTCGGCATCGGTTGGAACTACTAAAATTCCGTTGAAAAACAAAGAATTTCGGTTGTAATCACCAAATGTTTTTAATAGTTATGAATATTCCGTTCCAACGCGTGATCCATTACGAGGTTCCCTACCTTTTTAAAGAGAAAAACACCGAAAATTCAAATTGAATGGGGAATGTTTATTATCATTAGAAAGAACATTCTGTGGCAATTATTTTTTGAAGATTATGTCTATCAAATGTTGGCCGCGTCTACGTCTCAGATGGTTCATCCGTTGAGTCCTATTTTCCATAAATCGTTCGAGCATTTCGACTGGTAACTGGCGAATAACACGCATGATGTTTTGCTCTAAGGCCTGAATCGAAGCGGGTTTGTCCGCATAAATTTTAGACTTTACATATCCCCACAGGAAAAAGTCTATCGGTGTGATATCACACGATCTTGGTGGACAATCGACCGGCCCAAAACGTAAAATTAGCTGCTCACCGAAGTGTTCTCTCAATAAATCCATTAATTGATGCGATGTGTGGGAAGTGGCGCCGTCTTGCTGAAACCAAATGTCGCCGAGATCACGAGCTTCAATTTCAGGCATCAAATAGTCGGTTATCATCGCACGATAACGGTCGCCATTGACGGTTACGTTCTCACCGGCATAATTTTTGTAGAATTATGGACCGATGATTCCACCGGCCCACAAACCACACCAAACCGTTGTTTTTTTTCTGGATAATGTGACAGCTCTTGAACCTCTTTTGGTTGCTCTTCGTCTTAAATGCGACAGTTTTGCTTGAGCAAGAAATGTTGGCCGATTATGTTGACAATAAGTTGAACGAAGTGCACGAAACACATTCCTCGCAGAACGTGAATTTTCGTAATAAAGTTGAACGATTTGTGAACGTTAAGTCTTTAAGTAAGTCTTTCCATGATGAAAAGCCCAACAATACTCAACAAAACTAACATGGCAGCATGACACGACTCACACGTGATCTGTAAAAAAAGGCTATTGAAAAAAGTATCTCTACTTGAATCACCCATTACATACCACAAGATGATAAATATGATCATCGTGTTGTAGACGCAAGTTATTAATCGGTCATACCAATAAAACGCTTTAAATGTATTAAGTTGCCTTAACTGGTGATTGTGGCAAACCAATAGTTTTGCCAATATTTTGTTGTTGTAACCGATTATTGCTGATGATATTTAATTTTTTTTTAAAATTATTTATTAATCCAAAGAATACATGTCAATCTTACGTAGGATATGTAACAGTAGTTTGAGTTTTATCACAAGAATATTTCAGCAATGGGAGATACATGGTTGTTTTTTAAGAAATTTATTTTTTAATAATAGTTGAGAAGGTAAAAAGGGTAAGAAAAACCTTATTCTGTATTTTTCTACTTTAAGGGTCAAACATAAGAAAAAAATATTGAAAATAGGGTCATTATGTGACAAATAATTTTCTTTATAAACAATATTTTTGGTTTGTTAATTTTTTTTTGTAAAATACAAAGATTTATAATAATTCGTTACATTCTCTTAATATTTCATAAGAAGAGTCTGCAGTTTTTCAGAAATGATTTTCATTTATGCGTTGGATGAAATTTTTAAGGAGTTCAAAGCCGGTCTCTTCGTGGAGGGCCGTTGTAGAGTATCGCCTATGTTTGTTGTTAATCATTTTTAAATATTTATTTTGGATGACTTGCAGACGTTTAAGGTGTGAATTTGCCGCTTTATGCCAGATGGGAGAGGCAAAAGTGATCATTGGTCTAATGACACATTTGTATAAGAGGTTCTTATTAGTTTTACTTAATGAGGATCGCCTATTTAATAAAGGCCAAAGTGCTCGAAAGGTCTTTATTGATTTCGCACTTGTCTTGTCAATATGTTCCCGAAAAGTTAGCTTTTTGTCCAGAATAACGCCAAGATATTTAACATCATTTTGAACGGGTATATAGTTGTTGAAAAAAATTTGCCTGGATGGAATTCTTTTTGGTGACTTACGATATTCCACGGAAAAGTAATGCTTTGAGTTTTCTGTTGATTAATTTGTATTTTCCATTTCTGGAGGTATTTCTTACAAGCCACAAGACTGCGTTCCATTTTTTTCAGTAGTGCACTTGTTAGTTTACTCGACGTTATAAGGGCAGTGTCATCTGCATAGTAAGCAATATCGGTGTTCTGTCATGTAGAAAATTGGCTATAATTTTGCAGATATATTTCGGTGTATTAACAGATAATATCTTGTATAGGAATTGATGAGGATATCTTAACTATCTACTTAACCAAAATCAAAAATAATCGTATTATTTCGGGTTTAAGCAAATAGTTTAATAAAATTTATTCAGTCAATATCTTTCACCATCTTTGGCTCTTCCTTCTCTACATGACCTTCCCTTAGCTTAAGAGTACTTCTACTATATCGTATAAGGTAACAGTTTTTTTGCCTCTACCGAAAATATAAAATGTTTCTGGAGGTTTGGACTCTTTTTATTTTCTAACAATACTTCAGTTACAGTTACTGAACGTTACAGAGCACCAACTACCATTCGGTTGTATTGATGGCATACTCGAGGTGCATGCACCTTCAATCATTCGGTTGGGGAAAATATTGTTTGCTGTAACGAAACTGTTCACTGCAGCATTAAAAATATTTTCGTTGAATTTCATTTTGACAATAGTATGATTGCGACAATATTATTATTGTTAAAATATAACAATAGTATTATTGTCAATGATAATATGGTTGTAGCACCAATATTAATATGGTTGTAGCACCAATATAAATATGGTTGTAGCAACAATTATAAAAAAAAACTTTTTTTAGAAGTATTTTAGGTCACAACCAAAGTAGCGTTTTTTGAATTTCATTTTGACAATAGTATGATTGCGACAATATTATTATTGTTAAAATGTAAAAATAGAATTATTGTCAATGCAAATATGGTTGAAGCAACAACATAAATATGGCTGTAGCAACAATTATCAAAAACAGTTGAGTTTGTTCCGATGGATATATTCTATTGTAGAATGAGAACATAATCCTAATAATTAATAATTAATTTTGGGGATCATAGTATGGTTGAGTAAGATCATACTATGGTTGTAGGGATCATAACATGGTTGCGTGTGAATTATACAATTGTTGTGAGAATCGAAATATGGTTTGGGTATAATAGTATGGTTATTTGTAAAACATGCCATTGTCTTGAGAATCATAGTATGGTTGTGAGGATCATAGAATGGTTGTATTTGAATCATGTTATTGTTGTGAGAATCATAGTATGGTTGTATTTGAATCATACTATTGTTGTGAGGATCATAAAATGGTTTTTGGATCATCCGATGGTTGTGTGTAAACCATACTATTGTGAGTATCTTATATTATCAATAGTATGATGCTCTTCGAATATTGTTACCCTAACCATTTGGTTTTTTTCGTGTGTGGGGTTTATTGTAAGGTTCGGCCAGGCTTGGAACTTAACGACGGTTTTACTGGTTGGAATCTAAAAGAAAACTGTACCAAATATGAAACTGTGGCTTTGTCACATTCAGCAGTAAAACATATTTATTTTGCTGATATGGAGAAAAACCAGATAGTAATGATTTTTTTGAAATTTTTATATTTCAGCAACTTTCAAAGTTACCGATGTCCTCCAGCTGTCAACGCATTCAGCAAGGTATGCCATTTTCTTACGCATCGTTTTACGTCCACCGAATTTGTAGAAATTATTATAAAAATATCAAATTCTGTCTTGATTGTAGGAGTATATAAGCAATGGGAATTTCATCGTGAAGTCGAGCGAATTTGTGGAAATTATTTAAAAAAATTGTCAAATTCTGGCTTATTTGTAAATAAGTAAAGTGAATTTCATCTTGCAGGTGGCTATCATAATGGCTTTAAAACGCAGACTATTCGTCCACCGTGGACAAGTTTTAAGGTAAGTAAAGTACATACACCTTTATACCTTAGATTGACCAATTAGATTAGTATAAATTGAAAAAACATAGCCGCCTTTAACTCAATTCATAACTAATTTGGTAAAGGGTGGCTAAATTTTAAAGGGTCTATGTTTATTTTGAATAAAACACAAATTATTTAGGAAATTATTGTCATTACTTTTTATTATGATAATATTGGTATGGTTCAATTATGTATTGAACAAAATATCGGCCAAATGGCCGCCGGGACCTCGGCGGCACACCTCCATCCGATGGTCCAAATTTTCGATGACGCTGAGGCATAATTGAGGTTCTATGCCGTTAATGTACCTAATTATCTCATCCTTTAGCTCTTAAATTGTTGCTAGCTTATCGACGTTCACCTTTTCTTTCAAATAACCCCAAAGAGAGAAGTCCAACGGCTTCAAATCATATGATCTTGGCGGCCAATTAACATCGCCACGACGTGAGATAACACGGCCATTGAATTTGTCGCGCTAAAGAGCCTTCGTTTCGTTAGCTGTGTGGCAAGTGACACCGCACAGTGGGAAAATTACGAAAAAAATTGGAAATAATTCGGCCATTTCGTTTGTAATGGTCCGATTTAAATGAAAATTTACATTGACCTTCTTGAAGTGTTACTGAGCTTAAGTTTTGAATTTCATGCATCTGTGTTTAACAGGTGCTGCACAGTGGGCCCTCAAAGTTGGTCACCTCGAGTTAAAATTTTCTTTTTCAAGCCGCCAAAAGCGTATTTGTGGTCCGATCGTAATAATTTTTTCTTTAGTGAAATCTGCTGGACAAACCCAACCAAAAATGTTATTACAAATTTTTTCATATCTCGTACAATAAAAAAGATATCGGGACTTAAAGTTTTTTTTTCGAAAAATTTGCTTTGGATTTTCTGGGATTATTTTATTTTTGGGAATCAGTTTTAGGTGAATCGGGGAAAATTTAATCCTGGTTTAAAGAAAACACTTTGGTTAATGTTTTAAAAAAAGAATTGTAGCAAAATCACCAATAATATGAAAATGCCAGCTGTTCAAAGTCAACTATTGCGAAAAAAGTGGGATTTTGAGTGTTTTACGGCGAAAAGGTACCTTTAATCTTATGTCAATAACTTTAATGTTTCTTAAGTAACATACAAAAAATTTGCATTTATTTCAAAGAAAACTTTATGCTTAATACAAATAATAAGCAATTGTGACCCTAGTCGGTACTTTTCTTGCTCCAGGCGTCTCCAAATATGGGCATTTTTTTTCAAAAAAAATTGAGCTCAAATAAAAAAAATCGCCACACTGCTGGCCCAATTTGGTGCTATAAGTCAGTTAACTACATATGTTTTCTAAAATCCCAAGCAAAGAAATTTTGCGGGAGGCCATTTCTAGGACAAAAAAATGAGTTTTTGTTAAAAAATCCCATTTCTGGGATTTTGTTTTCCCCTGTGTCAAATTTTAGAAAAGTGGCAACTCCAATTTTTTTTTTGAATAAGTTTTTCATTTTGTCACAAAAATATTGATACTACGTAAAAAAATCAGGGTTATATCTCCAACCAGCAAAATTTTACAGTGGTCTGAAATATTGACTTTTTTGCTACCTTCACAAACCTTCTCGTTTTTATCAATTATTATTCAACATATTGAGTTAATTGCATTCTTTTTTATAATCTGTTAAAACTAGAGGTAATTACCTTTCCATTGGTATATAAAAAGTATATCCTTTTACCTACACTTATAACAGCACGTGCGCTGGAATAAGACCCCTTTGAGTAAAATATTAATTTTTTTGGTAAATAGCAATTTCATTTTGTGAGAGATCAATGTTGTTGCATTTAAAAAAATCAAATTTACACATTTCCAATCGCAAAAAAGTAATTTAATTGTTGCAGATAGAAAATTTGAATAAAAAGATGCTATTGACTTCATTTTTTGTGAAAAACTTTTTTTTAAATAAATTAACATTTAAATAAATCTTATAATTAAAAAACATTAAACTTAAATGATTTTATTCCACGTCCAGCATATCTAATAAATCAGAAAATTCTTCTTCGTCTCCATGCGTCATTTCGTGGTACGAAGTCAACTTACTTCTCATGGAGGATAAAAAAGGATCTGAAGATAATAATAAACTATTAAGTAAGTCTTCGTTTTGTGCTATTCTTGAGCATTTTCTTGTGGAAAATTGTTGAACATATCTGAAGTCTCGATTTCTAGCTTCTTGTGGTTCTTCAGTTAACTCGCCTATAGGGAGAAGGTGAGACTCGATTATTTGTTTCCCATGGAACAGGACTCTGTGTATAGTTGGCGTTAGATCTTTCCAGGGATAGAGATCAGCAAGCATTTTTAAAATTCGTTCGGCGTAAACTCCAAATTTATCGGAATTAATCTTTTGTTTGGAATTCAGAGCTAAAAGCAATATATTAACCATTCGAATCAACTCCTTATTGATTCCAGTTATTTCTGCAGCTGTATTATAGTCTGCGAAGAATCTTCTGGCAGTGTTTCCATCATTTGTATTCCCAAAGTTCGAGCGTGGTTTAGAAATATTTAGGCCAGTTTGTTGTTTAAATGCATCTTGAATTCTTTTTTTTCACTTGCTCTCATTTCATGCATTTCTTTGTTAGCTCGAATGTTTTTCCTTTCATTTCCTGGTATAGATTTATACTTAATGTCATAAGCAAGGTTTAGAAAGTGTTCTAGAAACCTGATTCGAGCATGTAACGGTGCTATTCCAAACTCAAGGGTATCTTCATTGACTACTGAATTATTCGAAGCGTTTGAAAAATTAACTTTGCTTTTATTGCAAATGAAACACTTCCAGCTAGATTTGTTTCCTGTAATATCGTTTGCGGCTTTTCCATCTACCATTGTCAGGAACATTTTAAAAGATATTGTAATAGAATACCTGTCGAATTTAAATGCAAAATCTTCTAATCTCGAAATATCATCTTTTAATTTGTCTGTGATGGCTTTAGTTAAATCACTCGTTTCTTTATGATATACGAAGGAGATTGGTCTGCAATAAATTTTGGAGCCAGGTGTTGGATTACGCCATATTGCTTCAGTAGGGTTTGATTTTCTGCGCGAAGTTGAAGGTAAGGTAGAGTCTAAATTTAACCTCATAGGAACCAAAGATGCCATGAATACGCTCTTGAATTCGATCTGGGTAGATTGGCTATCAGAGCATTGTTTGTATTCCGAAAGTGCTGACAAACCATCACATCCCCACTTGCATATTAATTGAAGATGGTTGTTGTTGATTTTTTTTAGTTGTTCCTCATTCAATGTTGTTATTATCCTACTGGCAGTATTTTGGAGAAGTAGTTCCAAACTAACGCTGCCGGCCTTTTCTGTAATTATCACTGGGTTTGGCAAAATTTCCATTTTTCGTTCCTATATTCGGTTGTATGCGGGAAACATGTCACATCCTTTATCAAGCAGCATTCTTCTTAAATCATCACCGCCTTGGTGATGCTTCCGTTAACACGTCTGCAATTCTTTTTGCGCTAGATGGCCGATTTTCCACCGTCAGTAATTCCTTGAATGTATAACAAATCTTTGAAGGTGAATGATTTGCCATCTCAGCCGACAACCGTTGTTTCTTTGCCTTTGGACATAGATCGTCGTATTCCTTAGTAGGAGCACCCACTAAAGCAGGGACAGTTTTAAATTCAATTATACTGTCGAGCCACTCAGTTGGTAATCTTGAATAATTCCTGTGATACTTCTCCATGAGCCGGTCAAATTTTTTCAAAAAATTTAATACTTTGCTGCTTTCGTTAGATTGTGTTATCTCGCTATATGTTGACTCTATGCACTCTATTAAATATGCTACTCTGTTCTCCATTTTCCGAAGTTTGGTGTTTTTTAAAAATTCAACAAGTTCTTGAACAAGGAGTGTTATCGTCATGGCGGATTAATTTGTTATGATAAACCCATACAAAATCGGCGGTTCTTATATCAATGAGTAATACTTACAGGTAATCACAATAATATCCGCAATTAATACTTGACTAAAATACCAGGTATTCCCCAAAAATACATTTATAACAATGAATTTTTATGTACCCAGGTACATTCGCCTAAAATGTTGCACAATATTCCGGACATAGGGGACAGGTATTCCCCCAAAACATATAAGAATGAATGTTTAGGTACCTAGATCCATACTATACAATACTACCCATTTTCCGTTTTTACACAATAGGTAAACAATAATGGTAAAAATATATATTTTTGCTATTTATGGATAGGTACGAGAATTTTTAAAATTGGTATTCTTACCTATAAAATTCATACTTTACTCAAAGGGGTCTTATTCCAGCGCACGTGCTGTTATAAGTGTAGGTAAAAGGATATACTTTTTATATACCAATGGAAAGGTAATTACCTCTAGTTTTAACAGATTATAAAAAAGAATGCAATTAACTCAATATGTTGAATAATAATTGATAAAAACGAGAAAAATTTTTTTTTTTGTGAAGGTAGCAAAAAAGTCAATATTTCAGACCACTGTAAAATTTTGCTGGTTGGAGATATAAACCTGATTTTTTTACGTAGTATCAATATTTTTGTGACAAAATGAAAAACTGATTCAAAAAAAAAATTGGAGTTGCCACTTTTCTAAAATTTGACACAGGGGAAAACAAAATCCCAGAAATGGGATTTTTTAACAAAAACTCATTTTTTTTGTCCTAGAAATGGCCTCCCGCAAAATTTCTTTGCTTGGGATTTTAGAAAACATATGTAGTTAACTGACTTATAGCACCAAATTGGGCCAGCAGTGTGGCGATTTTTTTTATTTGAGCTCAAACTCAATTTTTTTTGAAAAAAATGCCCATATTTGGAGACGCCTGGAGCAAGAAAAGTACCGACTAGGGTCACAATTGCTTATTATTTGTATTAAGCATAAAGTTTTCTTTGAAATAAATGCAAATTTTTTGTATGTTACTTAAGAAACATTAAAGTTATTGACATAAGAGTAAAGGTACCTTTTCGCCGTAAAACACTCAAAATCCCACTTTTTTCGCAATAGGTGACTTTGAACAGCTGGCATTTTCATATTATTGGTGATTTTGCTACAATTCTTTTTTTAAAACATTAACCAAAGTGTTTTCTTTAACCCAGGATTAAATTTTCCCCGATTCACCTAAAACTGATTCCCAAAAATAAAATAATCCCAGAAAATCCAAAGCAAATTTTTCGAAAAAAAAACTTTAAGTCCCGATATCTTTTTTACTGTACGAGATATGAAAAAATTTGTAATAACATTTTTGGTTGGGTTTGTCCAGCAGATTTCACTAAAGAAAAAATTATTACGATCGGACCACAAATACGCTTTTGGCGGCTTGAAAAAGAAAATTTTAACTCGAGGTGACCAACTTTGAGGGCCCACTGTGCAGCACCTGTTAAACACAGATGCATGAAATTCAAAACTTAAGCTCAGTAACACTTCAAGAAGGTCAATGTAAATTTTCATTTAAATCGGACCATTACAAACGAAATGGCCGAATTATTTCCAATTTTTTTCGTAATTTTCCCACTGTGCACCGTCCTGTTGAAACCACATAGCGTCCACATCCATATCTTCCAATTTGGGCCATAAAAAGTGCGTTATTATCTCACGATAGCGAACACTATTCACAGTAACTGCCTGACCTGCATACTTTAAGAAAAAATTTGGCCCGATGTTGCCGGCATTCCATAAACCGCACCAAACTGTCACTCTTTGTGGGTGCATTGTTTTTTCGGCAATCACTTTTGAATTATCAAGCGCCCAAATGCGGCAATTCTGCTTATTAGCGAATCCACCTAGGTGAAAATGTGCCTCATCACTGAAGATGATTTTCTTCGTAAATTGATCATCCACTATTGCCTTTTCTTGCCACCATTCTGACCATTGTATCTTTCCATGGCTCAAATTGAGTTAGTCTGAAATTGAGAACTATCAAATGAAAAGCAGAAAATAACGACGTTTAGGAGTGGTTCCCATTCAACATCGGCCATTAAAATTTAACCACCCTTTATATTTCAGTGTTGCTGTTTCATATAAATATCTTTTGCTACCGTTGTTGTCAGGTCATCCTGAAAGGGCGATTAATAACTTTCTTCTATTTGTCTTAAAAATTAACGTTTTTCAGGACTCGCATTTTTTTGCCGCTCGGTCCAAGACCCTGAAATAACCCGCGACAGTATATGTAGGTACCAAAAACTTCTAAGGTGAGGATATGATCACTTTGTCAGCCTACATCCACTAGGCGTCGGCCTGATCAGCTCGTGCCTTTAAACTGTCGACGACAATTATGTTCTTGTTTTCTCTGTAAATTTTAGTTGGCAACCCAACCATATGTCTGATCTCATATCTCATAAACATACAGGGTTAGGCGATTGATGTTACGTATTTAAGCTATCATATTTTTTTGTGCGAAACTGTTATATATAATATTGATTTAAATTACAAAACGTATGGAAATAATCAAAATTTAGAATCCATTTACTTTAGCTCGATGTGGCCCACTTTTTTTTTAATATTTGACTACGTAATAAAAATCACAGTGTTCTCATTTATATGACTCAAATTTCGAAGTATTCGGTCAATTCACTCCTGAAAAGCAAGTGTTTTAGCTAAGTCCCAAAAAAAATTCATGGGGAACGTATTGTCCTGACTGCGGTAAAAAAATTAGTTGCATGCCGCTCCAATGCAATTTTTACTCCCAACCGTACAGTGGCTTTCTTCAGCGCATTCATACTGGCATACATATTAATCTGGCTCTCCAAAATGGCCTAGATCAAATAGTCCATCTGATTTGCATCTGGCAAATTCGAAAGCCATTGTGTGCACGCAGAAAGTATGGTTGGAGTGACAATATTCGAAGAAGGAGAGGCACAACAATATTATGATCATCACAACAATAGTATGGTTCACACACAACCATACTATGATCCCCACAACAATATTATGGTCCTCACAACAATATAATTATTCACACACAACCATACTATGGTCCCCACAACCATATTATTATTCACACTCAACCATACGAGGGCGGTTCGAAAACTTCTTAGCCTAGCATAAAAAGCGCGGTATAAACAGAAAAAAGTTAAGTGTTTTGGAAACTTCCATCTGCTATGAACACATGCTAAATTTTGTTTCGATCTGGCAACTCCTTCATATAGAAACAGGTGTTCACAAAAGACGCATCCGCGATTTTTTACAATGAAAAAATAGAAATGCGTGGTGTCATTAAATATTTACATAAAAAAGGTTTATCGGGACAAGAAATTCATAATGATATGGTGAATGTGTTAGGTGAAAGTGCTCCTTCATATGCAACAGTAAAAAATGGGGTTGCTGCATTTAAACGTGGTCATTGAAGATGAACCACGTAGTGGACGTCCAAAAACAGCAACAACAACAGAAATTGTAGCCAAAGTGCATGATATGGTATTAAATGATCGACGAATAAAAGTGCGTGAAATAGCTAATATCATGGGCATCTCAAATGATCGAGTCCATTTAATTTTGCATGAAGAACTACAGATGAAAAAGCTTTCTGCAAGATGGGTGCCGGACTTGTTAACAGTCGACCAAAAACGCATAAGAATGAACATTTCTCGAGCTTGTTTGGATCGTTTTCAGCGAAATAAAATGGATTTTAAGCGTCGTTTCATAAATGTTGATGAGACATGGATCCACCACTATACTCCAGAGACAAAAGAACAATCCAAACAATGGACTGAAGCTGGAGGAAGTGCCCCAAAGAAGGCAAAAACAATTCAATCGGCTGGTAAGGTTATGGCAACGGTTTTTTGGGACTTCAAAGGTATTTTATTGATTGACTATCTTCAAAAGGGTAAAACAATAAATTCAGAGTACTATTTCAAACTTTTAGATCAATTAAATGTACAAATTCGAGAAAGACGTCCTGGCTTACAACACAAAAAAATAATTTTCCATGGCTAAAATCAACGAATTAAAGTACGAGTTGCTTCGCCACCCACCTTATTCTCCTGATTTAGCTCCCAGTGACTTTTACCTGTTCCCAAATCTAAAAAAATGCTTTGCTGGCAAGTGTTTTACCTCAAATGAAGATGCAATTACAGCTGTAAACCACTATTTTGAAGACCTTGAGGAAAACTATTTTAATCAAGGGATAGAATTGCTAGATAAGCGTTGGACTAAGTGTATTGAAGTTTCAGGAGATTATATTGAAAAATAAAAATATTTTTGAAAAACTAACTATTCTCTTTCATTGATAGGCTAAGAACTTTTCGAACCGCCCTCGTACTATGATCCCTACAACCATATTATGATTCTGTATGATGATTAAGGTATGTTTAACATACAACCATAGTGTAATCCTCACAACCACAGTAGGAGTGACTTATTTAACAGTAGAAAATAATTACTCATTAAAAATATATAACTTATACTTATCCAAAGTAGATTGTTTTGAAAAAAATTAATTTACATATAAAAGTACTATAAATGCGTAAGATTCGTAACAATAACATTGTCACATTGAAAAAAATAATACGATTTTGCTGGTATGATCGCCTTAATCATATTATTGTTAACATTAAGCTCAAAAAAACAATACTTTTGTCGCAAAAAAACATATTTATATTGTTGCTACAACCATATTTTCATTTTTAAATTTGGCAACAATACTTTTGTTACATTTTAACAATATTAGTATTGCCGCAATCATACTATTGACTATTGCAGGCAACATACTATTGTTGCCGTGGCCATATAGTAACCATATCTTTTCTCTGCGTGTGGATAAAATGTAGTGTGGAGCATTGTTTTTAAATCCTTCTTGATATGGATACACGATCTTTATAAGACGGTGCCGAGTCTTGTTGAAACGTTCATGGTCTACGGCCGAAATGTTGGCGTTCCCACGACTTTAAAGCACTTTGTGAAACATTTTCCCGATAAAAAGTAGCATTGACTTTAACATCAGGCTCAATAAAAACGATTGGACAGCGTCCATCGGTGCTCTTGTGTTCTTATGCGGGAAAAGAATATTGAGAATATGTAAAAATTGCATTACGACCTTTTAAAGAAGAAAGACTAAAAAGTCATGATGAAATCAGCCACGGCTTTGTCACTGTTTTAATGTTGTCATTTCAAATTTTCAATATTACCAATTAAATATAACGTAAAACAACTTTGCTGATGTTATGCAAACTATTTTGAAAATTAAGAGAAAAAAAACTAAGCCTTTAAGTGGATTACAGGGAATGTACTACATGCATGTTTATTATGAATTCATAATAACTCTCTTGGAATCGCAAAAGCATTCGATAATTCAAAGAATGAAAACACATCAGGCATTGGCTAAAGGTCATACCTAAGTTGTATAAAGAGCAGCTAAAATTCAAGGAAATGGAAACTCGCTTCCAAACCAGCTGTTAAAGTCAAAACAGAAAATAGTTTGTGGAAATAGGAATTCGCAGAAGCCAATTAAAAAATTGCTAACAATGACTGGAAGACGTACACGGCAGCTTAGGGCGAATAACATAAAATACAACACATATGTGACAGCGCATAGAGAAAGGGACCTAAGGGTAAAAAAAAACAATTTTCATTTTTTCTTTTCTTTTTTTGATGTGGACAACATCTGAGCATTGAATGAGACCGATCCCATGTCCCAAAAGTGTTCCCTCCCAGAGATATGCGCGTTTTATGAAAGTGAAGTCGACGATTCTAAGCGCAAATAGAAAGGGACCTAATCTTTAAAATGGCTCTCCTGAATAAAACTTTTCATCAACTTTTCATTTTTTTCTATTCTTTAAAATTCTGTAATTTTTAATATTAAAGTTGGTTCTGTATCAGTTACTCCGTTGGTTATTAACTTAAGGATTTATTTTTTCTTTGGTAGAAACAAGCCTATTTGAGTATTAACAAATTGGGGCTTACTTATTCTTTCTCTTAGGAAAGTGTTAGTCCATCACTAAAGAGTTATACTAATTGGCCTCTAAGTCGTTTAAATACACCTTTTTACCAAAAGGCCTATAGTATACCTACTTATGACCTTCCATTCAACTGCTCAACAATTCAATACCTACTCCGTGTTTGCTTCTTTCAGCAGCCCTAGATCGAGAATGTCTTTCAGATGTTGATTTTGAATACTTGTACAGGGTGGGCCAAAAGTTACCATGGGGTTTAAAAATTTATTACCTTTTTTCGTTTTTATATTTTTTGTTCAGATTATATAAATAACACTTGGAGAATAAATACGAGGGTGTCGGTATATATTTCTGGCGCTATCTTACATTTCCATTGGGAAGTTTGACATTTTTTAGCATAAACGTAACCAGAACGTTTTGACGTACGACCATTATTTGTGACTTGAAAAAAATCAATTTGGCAAAAAAAAATGGAATTAACTCGTGAACATTTTCGTGTGATCATTTTTCACAACTTTCGACGTGGATTATCATAAGAGTGCATCGATGAACTTAAATCTTTGTATGGCGATGAAGCACCATCCTATAGCACTGTGAAAAACTGGTTTAATGAATTCAATCGTGGCCGACGCTCGCTTAAAGACGAAGGTCCTGAAGGTCGTCAAAAAACCGCCGTTGTGCCAGAGAACCTTAATGCCGTGCGTGAACTTATAATGCAAGATCGTCATGTGACATACCGTGAGGCAGAGGCATCGTTGGGCATTTCTTCCACCAGCATACATTCGATATTACATGAACGACTGGCCGTAAAAAAGGTTTGTTCTTGTTGGATCCCGCACAATTTGACAATCGCTCAAAAAAAGACTCGTGTCGATTGGTGCAAAGAAATTTTGATAAAGTACGATCGCGGTGCTTCAAAAGACGTTTATAAGATCGTCACAGGTGACGAATCATGGATCTGTGCATATGAGCCCGAAACAAAACAGCAATCGACCGTGTGGGTTTTCGAAGGCGAGCCAAATCCAACGAAAGTTGTTCGTGGAAAAAGCACTTCGAAGCAAATGGTGGCGTGTTTCTTCGGCAAAACTGGTCATGTGGCGACTGTTCCGCTTGAGCAACGTAGGGCGGTCAATTCGTAGTGGTATACAACCATCTGTTTGCCAACAGTGTTCGAAGAAATGATGAAAGATACTAAGAGAAGACGAATCATTGTGCAACACGACAATGCGAGTTCTCATAAATTAGCTGAAACGATGAGCTATTTGACCACTCAAGATGTTTAATTGATGGGTCATCCGCCGAACAGCCCTGACTTATCACCCAATGACTTCTTTTTATTCCCTAACATAAAGAAAAAAATGCGTGGTCAACGATTTTCGTTGCCTGAAGATGCTGTTGAAGCGTTCAAAAAACATGTTTTGGAGGTGTCTCAATTGGAGCAGAAAAAGTGCTTCGACAATTGGTTTCAGCGTATGCAAAAGTGTATTAATCTTAAAGGAGAATATTTTGAAAAACAATAAAACCATTTCCAATTATAAATTATTGTGTTTTTATTGTCAGGACGCGAAATATAAACAGCAACCCTCGTATGTGCTCTTAAAAAAATAGAATTTTAACATTTAATAATATTAACAAGTAAAAAATGTTAAGTTTGACTGTGCCGAACTTTGGATACCCTCCACGAGATTCCCAAATAAAACCAAATTTGGTGCGGAAGTGTGTTCTATATAGAAATCTTTATGTGCAAAATTTCATTTCGATAGGTCAAGCATGTGGTGGGTTATCGTCATATTATTTCTCAAAGCCCATGACACCGTTTGTGTGGGAGGTACCAGTTGGACTTTTCCGATCTCAACAGAATTTTACGCAGAGGTGTGTTCTATATAAAAATCTCTATGTAGAAAATTTCATCTCGATAGGTCAAGTTTGTAGTGAGTTATTGTCATACTATTTTTCAAAGCCCATGAGACCGTTAGTGTGGGAGGTACCAGTAGGACTTTTCCGATCTCAACCGAATTCAGCGTAGAGGTGTGTTGTATACAGAAATCTTGATGTGTAATATTTCATTTCGATAGGTCAAGTTCGTGGTGAGTTATCATATTATTTCTCAAGGCCCAAAAGGCCGTTTGTATGGGAGGTACAAGAAATGGTGGCCCAATCTAAACCAGTGTTACATAGATGATTGCGCCTATATAGAGATTATTATTTGCAAAATTTCAGTGATTTTGCTCAAGAACTTGGACGGATATTTCCAAATAAAAAACTAATTTTTATGAGGTAGTGTCGGTTGAGGGTCTTTTCAACACCAACTTCGCGTAGAGCTATATAGACCATTTTCAATAACAACCATGCTAGGTTAACTTACACATTTGTGCCAAATTTCAGCTCCCTATCTGTTTTCATGCAGGCTCTATCTTGTTTTTAACAGACGGACAGCCGGACAACATGGCTAGATCGTCTTAGAATTTTACGAGGATCAAGAATATATAGACTTTGTTGGGTCTCCGATGATTATTTCAAGGTGTTACAGACAGAATGACAAAACTAATATACCCTCCATTGTAGGGTGGAGGGTATAAAAGCACCGTGCCCTTAAAAGCTTATAAGTCGTTTCTGATTCAAGGCCCGCGTATTCTTTCAAATCATATGATCATGGCGGCCAATCCACATCTCCACTACTTGAGATAACTCTGCTATTGAATTTCTAGCGCAATAGAGCTATTGTTTCGTTTGCTGTGGGGCAAGTTGCACCATCCTGTCGGAACCTCATGTTGTCCAGGTCCATGTCTTCAATTTCTGGCCACACGCAGTCTGTTATCATTCACGGTATCTGCTGGACCGACCTTAATTATGAAGTAGTACGGCCCGTTGACGCCGCCAGCCCATAAATCACACCTAACAGTGACCCTTTGTGGATGTATCGGCTTTTCAACAATCACTCGTGGATTCTCATATGTGACGCGCAATATAGAAAGGGACCTAAGGGTAAAAAACAGTTTTGTTCAGGAGAGCCATTTTAAAGATTTAAATACGTGTATCTTTGGTGTACCATCACTTTCATAAAACGCGCATATCTCTGGGAGGGAACACTTTTGGGGCATGGGATCGGTCTTATTCGATGCTCAGATGTTGTCCACATCAAAAAAAGTGAAAATTGATTTTTTTTACCTTCAGGTCCCTTTCTCTATGCGCTGTCACATATACCCAAAATGCGGCAATTCAGCTTTTTAACGATTCCACTGTGGACACATTTGACCAAAATATCACGAAGTGCAAGAAATGCGTTTTATTTTAAACGCCCATATTCGTAAAAGGCTTCAACAACCTTAACGCGCTGCTCAATTGTGTACCTCTGGTACCCTTGGTTTAATTTGTCAAACACGACGTCAAGCGGGGACATACAATTAATATTGTGCATCATGTTTGGACCACCCTTTAGTAATCACACTCAAGGGTGATTAACGCGGCCACCGGTATTGTTGATTTACGTTTGCTGGGAATGTCCTAGTGTGATTTTCTTAAGTCGCTTCTTTATGAAAATAAGGCATAGTCGATCAGTGGTTTTAAATATGTGACAGCGCATAGAGAAAGGGACCTAAGGGTAAAACAAATCAATTTTCACTTTTTGTTTTTGATGTGGACAACATCTGAGCATCGAAGGAGACCGATTCCATGCCCCAAAGGTGTTCCCTCCCAGAGATATGCGCGTTTTATGAAAGTGGTGGTACACCAAAGATACACGTATTTAAATATTTTAAATGGCTCTCCTGAACAAAACTGGTTTTTACCCTTAGGTCCCTTTTTCTATTTTGCGCGTCACATATTGATTCTCTCGGGTGCAAGTCTCGCAGCAAAGACAGAGTTATCAGTTTGACTTTATCAAATTCTGCGAACTGATCAAATTAAATAAAAGATTTTTTGATATATCACACTTAATATGTTTTGTACAATCCTGGCCTTATAGAGTTCGGTTTTACTTTCAACAATTGCAGCAAGGCTTTCTGAAGAGGGTTGTCACGGACCCGAAATCATGATAAAAGCAGTGTGCAGCCACGAAAGTCAATGTCACTTTGCCATTTTGTTAAAAACGTGTCTTCTATTTAAATATAGAAGCAAGAGGTCTAGAGCGGGTTTAATCCCTGTTCAATGTGTAAAAGCAACAGACCGAAATAAAACAAACGAGCTGAAAACGTTTTGTACAATTTTTACATCTATTCGAGCCTACTGGAAATACCATTACAAAGTGTCCATGTTTAAAAAAAAACTTACCAATAACAGAGGCAAAGCTTAGCTGTCGAAAATATGTGTTTTTATTTCGCCTTTGGCTTAGGCCTAGACTTTTTCATTAAAAATATTAAATGTTTACTAGCCGTTGGCTTTAAAATCAGTCGATTCAATATAAAAAAGAGAATGAAGAAAATGCCTTGAAAATCTAGCCTTGCGTTACCTGCTTGTGCTCTGCCGACTGCAAAATTTCCGAGTTTGTGTGAGTGGTTTTTTCTTTACGCATTTGGCAGTATCAACATTTTTAATGTTTGTTTGAGTATGTGAAATGTACTTACCCACATTAAAATTATCAAAAACAATAAAATCTGTTGCCACCTGTTCTAACGTGTGGGCCTATGTATGCCTATATTTATGGGTGTGTGTGTTAATCTAAAGAAAATACTGTCTACACCAGGCGCTGACACAACCCCCCCCCCCCCCTTCCTTTGCATAAGTCAGTGTGAGAGTGAGTGTTTGAATGAAAACCTGAAAAGTTGTGAAAAAAGCAATAAACAAATGTTCTTAAAAACATCATCGCACTCACACATACACGAAAATAATAAAATAATGTAAAAAGAGCAAAATAACAGCAACACATTTTTTTAAAAATGTTTCTCAAACTATTGTGTTTCCTTTCCGTTAACGGAAATCCCTTCCATAAGAATCAAGTGCGTGAGTGTGTGTGTCGCTTTATGCCTTAGGAGCATTTCCCTCTATCATTCGGTGGTGTTCTCCTCTGTATGTGTGACCTTGGTTGTCGTCATACATTCAAATGTTGTTGATGCCCGTCTCTCTGTGTGTGTGTTTTTGCTCTTAGAGAATTACTTTTGAATCCTCGGGCTGTAGCATCCATAAGACTTTAAGCTTCTTAACTTTTCTACTCGGTACGCGTGCTTTTGAGGCATATTTGTCGCAAATGCAGCTAAAGGAAATTCTCAAAATGGCCACAAGTACTTTGAGGCTGTTTTACATTTTATTTCTAGTTGTCAGATAGTTGTGCGATATGATAGAGATGCCAATACGCTCAGCGATTTGAATGTCAGTGCTAATTATTGTGTTTATTTTTAATGAGCTTAGTGAGCTCCTTAAGAAATCGGAAGAGTGTTTAACAGAAATTAGCAACTTGTAACTATTTTTGTATGTTTTGAAAACACAAAGATTTACACGTACATCTTTATTAAACTGCATTCACAGCACTTAATTTGAATAGATTTTGAGCTACTAAGTGATATTTGGTTCTCAAATTTGTATGAGAACTTTGCCATTTCAAAAAAAAATCGTAAAATTGGTGATTGTCCACATTGAACAGGGATTAAACCGGCTCAAGACCTCTTGCTTCTATATTTAAATAGAAGATAAGTTTTTAACAAAATGGCAAAGTGACATTGATTTTCGTGGCTGCACACTACGAGGGCGGTTCGGAAAGTTCTTAGCATATCAATGAAAGAGAATAGTTAGTTTTTCAAAAATATTTTTATTTTTCAATACAATCTCCTGAAACTTCAATACACTTAGTCCAACGCTAATCTAGCAACTCTATCCCTTGATTAAAATAGTTTTCCTCAAGGTCTTCAAAATAGTGGTTTACAACTGTAATTACATCTTCATTTGAGGTAAAACGCTTGTCAGCAAGGATTTTTTTTAGATTTGGGAACAGGTAAAAGTCACTGGGAGCTTAATCAGGAGAATAAGGTGGGTGGTCAAGCAACTCGTACTTTAATTCGTTGATTTTAGCCATTGTTAAAACACTCTTGTGCGCTGGTGCGTTGTCTTGATGAACAATTATTTTTGTTGTGTTGTAAGCCAGGACGTTTTTCTCGAATTTGTACATTTAATTGATCTAAAAGGTTGCAATAGTACTCTGAATTTATTGTTTTACCCCTTTGCAGATAGTCAATCAATAAAATACCTTTGAAGTCCCAAAAACCGTTGCCATAACCTTACCAGCCGATTGAATTGTTTTTGCCTTCTTTGGGGCACTTCCTCCAGCTTCAGTCCATTGTTTGGATTGTTCTTTTGTCTCTGGAGTATAGTGGTGGATCCATGTCTCATCAACAGTTATGAAACGACGCTTAAAATCCATTTTATTTCGCTGAAAACGATCCAAACAAGCTTGAGAAATGTTCATTCTTATGCGTTTTTGGTCGAATGTTAACAAGTGCGGCAGCCATCTTGCAGAAAGCTTTTTCATCTGTAGTTCTTCATGCAAAATTAAATCGACTCGATCATTTGAGATGCCCATGATATTAGCTATTTCACGCACTTTTATTCGTCGATCATTTAATACCATATCCTGCACTT
Organism: Hydrotaea diabolus; assembly: GCA_963513945.1. Classification (NCBI taxonomy): domain Eukaryota; kingdom Metazoa; phylum Arthropoda; class Insecta; order Diptera; family Muscidae; genus Hydrotaea; species Hydrotaea diabolus. The sequence continues at coordinate 7,773,361 of OY740720.1, forward strand.
TGGCTACAATTTCTGTTGTTGTTGCTGTCTTTGGACGTCCACTACGTGGTTCTTCTTCAATGCTTGTACGACCACGTTTAAATTCAGCAACCCAATTTTTTACTGTTGCATATGAAGGAGCACTTTCACCTAACACATTCACCATATCATTATGAATTTCTTGTCCTGATAAACCTTTTTTATGTAAATATTAAATGACACCACGCATTTCTAATTTTTCCATTGTAAAAAAATCGTGGATGCGTCTTGTGTGAACACCTGTTTCTATATGAAGGAGTTGCCAGATCGAAACAAAATTTAACACGTGTTCATAGCAGCAAGTTTCCAAAACACTTAACTTTTTTCTGTTTATACCGCGCTTTTTGTGCTAGGCAAAGAAGTTTCCGAACCGCCCTCGTACTTTTATCATGATTTCGGGTCCGTGACAACCCTCTTCAGAAAGCCTTGCTGCAATTGTTGAATGTAAAACCGAACTCTACGAGGGCGGCCGCAAAAGTAACTGGCCTAACATAAAAAGAACCGTTTTTTTGGCATTATTATTATTTATCTTTCAACATAATCTCCTTCCAACTCAATACACTTCATCAAACGTTTTTCAAGTTTTTTAATTCCATCCGAAAAATAAGATTTTTCAAGACCTTCAAAATATGCCTCAGTTTCGTCCAATAACCTCGCTTTTGGACGAACATTTTTTGCCACCGAGAAATTTTTTTAAATTTGGAAACAAGAAAATCAGATGGAGCTAAATCTGGACTATATGGTGGATGCGGAGCAATTTCAAATCGTAATTCGGCCAGTTTTTGTTGAGTTAAAAATGCAGTGTGTGAAGGAGCATCTTGATGAAAATGAACTTTTTTTTCTAAATGCGGTCGTTTAATCTTGATTTCTTTACTCAACCGATCCAATAATGCACAATAATATTCACTATTTATAGATTTTCCTTTCTCAAGATAATGAATAAATATTATACCCCTTGCATCCCAAAATACTGTGGCTATTACTTTTCCTGCTGACTTAACAGTTTTCGCCTTCTTGGGACCACTTTTACCAGCTTCTATCCATTGTTTTGACTGTTCTTTGCATTCTGGGATGTAGTGATGGATCCATGTTTCATCAACAGTTATGAATCGGCGCAAGAACTCTATTGGATTACGCTGATAAATCGCTAAAAGCTCCTCGGAATTGGTCCAAAGGACGATTTTTTGGGGCAACGTCAACAAACGCGGCACCCATCTTGCGGATAGCTTTTTCATGTGGAGTTCATCATGTAAAATACTCCAAACTTGTTTTTCGTGTATTTTAACAATATCAGCAAGTTCTCTGAGCTTTCTTCGTCTATCTTTAGTCACTTCATTAAATATTTTTCTAATGTTTTCAATAGTAGTAGCAGTTTTCGGTCTTCCAGAGCGTTGTTCATCTTCCGTACTTGAACGACCCATTTTAAATTGTTGAACCCAGGATTTCACGGTTGAGTATGATGGTGCACTATTACCATGAACAGAATTCAATTCATCTTTGATTAATTGTGTCGTATAACCTTTCATATAAAAGTGTTTAATTACCGCACGAAACTCTTTATTTTCCATTTTTCAAAAATTATAAAACTTGTTTACTTCAATCACCTGTAACAAAGAAAATAGTCCTTAAATATTTCGGAAATTTTGACAGATGGCTTATAAAAGATTGCTTTTAAAAAACAAAAACAATAAAAAGTTGCTAGTAAAACAGAAAATGTGCCAGGCCAGTTAGTTTTGCGGTCGCCCTCGTACGAGTATAAGGCCAGGCTCTCCCCAAACGAATGAGAACTACTGTTGTAAACCTTTCTTTCATGCTGAAGCCTGTTTTTACACGGTCTTTTTTACACTATTTTGAAATAACACGGTCGACAGAAATAAACTTATCCTGCTTTTACACGTTTTTCTAAATAGCAGGAAAACACTTATCCTGTTTTTACACGTTTTTTAGACGGAAATAAAATCTATTTGGAATTTAACTGTGATTTTATCTACATATGCATAGTTTTTTCTCTCTTCAGCATTGCCAGTTAATAATGAAGTTTTGCCACTGTTTCCACAAGGAACTGCCATTCAAATATTATTTTTCCGTATATTTTTTAAATATGGCAACACAATGTGATTTTGACATTTCATTGCAAATTATACCGATAGTTAGGGGAGCTGTGAAATTTCAATCAGATCTACAATCCTGTATGGCTCGATACAAGGAACTGTACAAAGAACTCTCCAAAGTAGGATCGCAACGTACTATAACCGAATTTGCTATTAAAATAAATAAACCTGTGCCTGAAACAAGTTCTGATATGCAGTTACCAATGAACGCAGTTGAAGATGTGGACGTAGAACTGAACAATTCTACTGACGAAACAGATATTGCTAGAACGCAGCAGAAAAGAATGCGCTTACATTCAGAAACTAATACCGAATAGAATTTACCCTTATACCATTTTTTATATTTCTATACAACTTTGTTATGTTCCTTGCATAGGAGATTTTTTTGTTTTCAAATTGGATTTTTATTGCTTAAAAACTTTAAAATGATTTTATTTTTTAAGTTCCTTTATATAAAATTAGTTCCTTTATATAATATGTGAAATAAAATGGGCATGGTATACTGAAGAATAAAATTTATGTTTATTTTACCGAATTATGTATTAATTTTCGTAGGCTTTCTTGGGTCGCTGAACCAATCTAACATTTTTCCATTAAGTAGTGTCTTTATTTACACGATTTTTTTTACACGATATTTTCTGGAACACTTGTACCGTGCAAAAACAGGATTAGGTGTAGATTAAACACAATGTAATTGCAATGGCGTACGCAACACAATCGGTGAGGTAGTAGAATTTATGAGTACTGAAGCTTATCGGAAGCTAAATGCCACCATGCTCCGATCCTAACAACCACCATGCAGAATAAGTTCTTGCTTTAGGCCTCAACGATCTTAGGTATGTAATTTAATCGGAGCTTCATCGCACTGGTGTTAGTCTAACAAAGGAGGCATTAACTTCACCATTTGCTTTGACAATTGAAGTACTCTAAAATGAAAAGAGAGTCATGTATTTATTCGCTTCTGGTATATTCGCTCTGGTACAGGGTTTTATGACACATTAAAGGGATAGAGCTACCCCTACTGTAAAGTATATTGATCGATTTAAAATCACTACCTGATTCAATTAAGCGATGTCCACCCATCTGTCCATCTATTGTTAAATTACATTCTTCAAGTTTGGATCAGGGACGAACCCTATAAAAATTGGTCCACATCGGCCCATGTGTTGATATCATACCATATGTTTTCCGGCTTACAGAAACTTTTCTTTAAAGCCTCATATAATATTTGTTTACGGCTGAATTTCGCAGGAAGCGTTTCGAGCTCTGGTTCATCACCATCTCTAATGATGAACCCTATCGAGGTGAGAATATTGAATAGGTACCTAAACAAATGTTTGTTTGCTCGAAAAGTATACAAAACGCTTCGTTTTAATCGTATACATACGAGGGCTGCTATAGATATTTCTGGTCTAATAATGAATATGTGAATATTTATCATCAAGAATGGTTTTATTGTTTTTCAAAGTATTCTCCAGCATGATTTAAACACTTTTGCATGCGCTCAAACCAATTGTCGAAGCACTTTTCCACTCCGATTGAGACACCTCTAAAACATGGTTTTTGACGGCCTCCACAGCATCTTCTGGCGACAAAAGTCGTTGACCACACATTTATTTCTTGATGTGCGGGAATAAAAAAGAAGTGATTAGGTTCCAAGTTAGGGGCTTTACGGCGGATGACCCATCAATTCGACGTTTTGGCCGGTCTAAAAGGCGCTGGTTTGCGCCGATTTGTGAGAGCTCGCATTGTCATGGTGCACAATGATAAGCCTTCTCTTGTCCGTTTTTCGAATTTTAAGACTTCACAAATTTTGTGGTGTACCTACCACTCAGAATTGACCGTCCTACGTTGCTCAAGCAGAACAGTCGCCACATGACCAGTTTTTCCAAAGAAACAGGCGACCATTTGCTTCGAAGTGCTTCTTCCACGAACAACTTTCGTTTGATTTGCTCGTTTCGAAGACCCACACGGTCGATTGCTGTTTTGTTTCGGACTCATACGCATAGATCCATGATTCGTCACCTGTGACGATCTTATAAATGTCTGTTGAAGTACAGCGTTCGTATTTTTGTTCAAAATTTCTTTACACCAATCGACACGAGCCTTTTTTTTGAGCGTTTGTCAAATTGTACGGGATCCAACGAGAACAAACCTTTTTTACGGCCAGGAGTTCGTGCAATTTCGAATGTATGCTGGTGGAAGAAATGTCTAAGGATGCCTCTATCTCACGGTATGTCACATGACGATCTTGCATTATCAGTTCACGCACGGCATCAATGTGCTCTGGCACAACGGCCGTTTTTGGACGACCTTCATCTTAGAGCGAGCGTTGGCCACGGTTGAATTCATTAAGCTTGTTTTTTACAGTGCTAGTTATAGGATGGTACTTCATCTTCATACAAAGATTTAAGTTCATCGCTGCACTCTTGTCGTGATAATCCACGTCGAAAGTTGTGAAAAATGATCGCACGAAAATGTTCACGAGTGTATTCCATTTTTTTTTTTTGCCAAATTGATTTTTTCAAGTCACCGTAAACAACACAAATGATGGTCGTACTTCAAAACGTTTTGAGTACGTTTATGTTGCCTGTCAGATGGCGGCAGGCAACACTTAGTGTTGCCTAGGCCAGAAATATATATAGCAAACCTCGTAATGCCCTGTTCCACTCAGTGTTGGTGGGTATAAACACCCGCCTCCCATAAAAACTGCGGGTGATGATTATTCAATTGTCCAAAAAGTGGGATAATTCGTTTTGTGTAAAAAATATAAAACATTTTCTATCCTGTATTCTAAACGGATATTACATATCGCTTATGCAAATTGTAACATGAAGTTTATTCTATAAATCTGTATACATTTTTAAGTTTATAATTACTTCGTTGAAAATCTCCTTCTGCCTGAATATCACGTGAAATTTCCAATAATAAATGAAAATTGTACTTTTAATTGCTTTCAAGTCCACTCACCTCTCTTCCGCACACTCACACAAAGACACATGTTGTCGTCCTCCGTTCGTTCACACACACCCACAAACAATCAAAGTTCATTTATGCAAATTTTGCATTCTACGAATTTCCTCAGAAGACATTTCGAGTGGAAAACTGAAATGGTGCGAAGAAGACACGCACACACAGACACACCAAATGGAAAATTGTCGTAACCGCTCTGGCTTGGCTTGACTTAATTATTGAACATGAATATGGAAGACAGACTGAGCGACCGACCGATCGACAGACCTTCCAAACGCCAGACGGACATATCAACCGTAATGAGATGAGAAATATTGATGAAATGCCAAAATAATGACCGAAAGGTTTCATTCATTTTCATTTTCCTTTTATTTGGTTTTGCCCATTTGTGGTGGGGTCATAAATTTATTAATTACAAGTGAAGATGCTATAATTGCTGCTGTGTTGGTTGGTACGTATGGCTGTTGTTCTTTTTATATTCGAGTACAGCAACCGCAGGATGCCGACATGACATGAGCGACAACGACAAGGACATCCATCATGTTTTCATTAAAACGACTGAGAATGATTATAAGTTAGGTGAGGAATGACTGTTTGTATTGGGACATTTTGAGGACGCCAAATCATACATAGCCTCCTCCTATTTAAGTGTGGCCCATAATATTTTATTTTATTTATTTATTTATAAGAACATATTTATTAAATTAACATTATAACAAACTAAGTTAAAGGACACTAGCATCGAAGGCTATTGGACGAATGGGTCACAATACATTCTGAGGTATATTCACAGGAAAAGGGAGAAATTGTTGCTCGATAAATGTAGGAGTTGTTGGAAAAATAGTTATTGAGTGACCAGGCTAGTTTTTGAGTGACCTTTGCTCAGAGGCGAAATAATAATTCGCCTCTGAGCAAAGGTTGCCTTACGTGAATCTGAATTAAGGAAAGACCTGATAACTATTTTGAATTAATTTGGAATTTGTATTTTCAAATTACTTAGATTTTTTTTTAGAAGTTTGTTAGGATTTTCTTAGTTTTTTTTAAGACAACAAAATCGATTTGACAAGATTTTCTCCTTTCACTTTTAATATCAGTTACCTTTTACTAAATTGTCGATATAGTTTAGGACTCGATGAAAGGATCGTTTAGGTATTTTACCTGAAGTCGAGTCCAATTTCCATTCTTGGTGTTACGAACCAAATGACTCCATGTCTAGCTAGAACCTTATCTAGTGATGGAGGGTACACGGAATTTGAATTGAAATTTCCTTTCACTACACATCTGCATATGTGACAGCGTACAGAGAAAGGGACCTAAGGGTAAACAAATCAATTTTCATTTTTTTCTGCTTTTTCTGATGTGGACACCATCTGAGCATCGAATGAGACCGATCTCGTGCCCCAAAAGTGTTCCCTCCCAGAGATATGCGCGTTTTATGAAAGTGCAGTCGACGATTCTAAGCGCAAATAGAAAGGAACCTAATCTTTAAAATGGCTCTCCTGAACAAAACTGGTTTTTAACCTTAGGTCCCTTTCTATTTTGCGCGTCACATATGTTTTTAGAACTTTCTGAACTGTACAGATCAAAAACTTGAACGGTTTTTGTTAAAACTTGTCTCAAATGAACAAAACTTTTGTACAGGGTGGAGCACGGTAATTTGCTTATTTGGGAAAGAAATAAAAATGTTTTGAACCTTAGAATTTTTTTTATATCTTAAGGAAATTTTAAAATTCCATGGTTTTAAATAGCGTATCTGGCAAAAGTCGACATTCGCTATCCACACACTGCTGCATACGTTTTCTGAAGTTTTCATGAACTCTAACAAGCATGTCGACTGGTATTCTGCCAATTTCAGCCTCAATATTGTTAATTAGGTTGGGACGGTTGATATACACCTTCGACTTCAGGTAACCCCATAAGAAATAATCGCATGGGGCTAAGTCTGGTGAGCGTGCCGGCCAGTTCAAATCACCCCTCCAAGAGATAAGCCGTGCAGGAAACATTTGCCTCAAACAATTAATGGTAACCCTCGCTGTGTGTGCAGTGACTGGCATTTGTTGGACCACGCACATTTTATACGGGTGAAAATTCGGTTCATCAGGTGAGGAGAACGTCTGGAAATGCCAAGAGCAAGTGATTGCTTCCGAGCATAGCGTTTCGGAGATTGCAGTACTGATGCTCTAACTCTCTTGATGTTTTGTGGTGTTGTAATCTCAGGTCCCCTTCGTACACATGACACCTTCCCTGCTGTTCTCAATGAAGTTACCCAATTTACAATTGATTTCCGTCTAGGAACAAGTCCGCATGAGGAAACAGCGAATTGTAAACGAAAAGCACGCTACACTGCAATGATCGAGTGCGCATTTGAAAAATACGATTCAACACATAATGTCCTCTCCTCTCGTGGCCAATACATGATGGCAACTGAAAGGCGGACGAATACAAATCTCCCGTCAGCCACTATAAGCCACGCACACTATCCACTCTCTTCGACCGACAGTGCCGCCACAGCCTTCAGTGCAAAAAAGCAAATTACCGCGTTCCACCCTCTATTACTTTTCAAAGGACAAAAGTAGAGAATTATGTACCCCTCATCGTGGACTGTGTGACATTGACTATACCGGCACCAAGATTGAGAGTGAGGTGGATACGATACAATTTAATAAAAAAATCAAAACTTTAATCTTGAACTAATACGAGGGCGGTTCGGAAAGTTCTTAGCCTATCAATAAAATAGAATAGTTCGTTTTTCAAAAATATTTTTATTTTTCAATATAATCTCCTGAAACTTCAATACACTTAGTCCAACGCTTATCTAGCAATTCTATCCCTTGATTAAAATAGTTTTCCTCAAGGTCTTCAAAATAGTGGTTTACAACTGTAATTGCATCTTCATTTGAGGTAAAACGCTTGTCAGCAAGGAATTTTTTAGATTTGGGAACAGGTAAAAGTCACTGGGAGCTAAATCAGGAGAATAAGGTGGGTGGTCAAGCAACTCGTACTTTAATCCGTCGATTTTAGCCATTGTTAAAACACTCTTGTGCGCTGGTGCGTTGTCTTGATGAAAAAATATTTTTTTGTGCTGTAAGCCAGGTCGTTTTTCTCGAATTTGTACATTTAATTGATCTAAAAGGTTGCAATAGTCAATCAATAAAATACCTTTGAAGTCCCAAAAAACCGTTGCCATAACCTTACCAGCCGATTGAATTGTTTTTGCCTTCTTTGGGGCACTTCCTCCAGCTTCAGTCCATTGTTTGGATTGTTCTTTTGTCTCTGGAGTATAGTGGTGGATCCATGTCTCATCAACAGTTATGAAGCGACGCTTAAAATCAATTTTATTTCGCTGAAAACGATCCAAACAAGCTTGAGAAATGTTCATTCTTATGCGTTTTTGGTCGACTGTTAACAAGTGCGGCACCCATCTTGCAGAAAGCTTTTTCATCTGTAGTTCTTCATGCAAAATTAAATGGACTCGATCATTTGAGATGCCCATGTTATTAGCTATTTCACGCACTTTTATTCGTCGATGATTTAATACCATATCATGCACTTTGGCTACAATTTCTGTTGTTGTTGCTGTTTTTGGACGTCCACTACGTGGTTCATCTTCAATGCTTGTACGACCACGTTTAAATTCAGCAACCCAATTTTTTACTGTTGCATATGAAGGAGCACTTTCACCTAACACATTCACCATATCATTATGAATTTCTTGTCCCGATAAACCTTTTTTATGTAAATATTTAATGGCACCACGCATTTCTATTTTTTCCATTGTAAAAAAATCGCGGATGCGTCTTTTGTGAACACCTGTTTCAATATGAAGGAGTTGCCAGATCGAAACAAAATTTAACATGTGTTCATAGCAGAGACTTAACTTTCCAAAACACTTAACTTTTTTCTGTTTATAGCGCGCTTTTTGTGCTAGGCTAAGAAGTTTCCGAACCACCCTCGTATGCCTTAAAGATAAAATCTGTAATGTTGGTTTAATATGGGCCATATGCTTGTAAAGAGGTTGTGGACACGTTTTGCGAACCCTGGACCTGTGTTACCCAATTCTATAATAGAAGTACGTACGTTAGGGAGGCGAATATTTGAATTCGAGTTTGGAGAGATGGGGTCCTAGGTCCATACAAGTTGAGTTATTTTAAGTACCTGCTTTATACCTACGACTCATACCCGTAGGACCGGTCTCAATATTTAACCAATACTGCCTAGAAAGTAAGTTAGTCCAATGAACTCCTGAGTCAATTGGAAAGTTTTTTGTACTCATAAATCTTTTTTGTGGATGCCGGTTCTTTAGACCAATGGCCTTTATTAAATTTAGATAAATCTTAAAAAGTAGACAAACTAATTTTGGACGTGCCGGAGCTTCTATAGCCTCCATCGTGGATTACGGTCAGAAGTAATAACATATTGGAATTTGTAATGTACTTCCACAATGTTTTTTTAATACAGATTTTCCGCAACCTGTACCTACGACCCATAGGACACGGCTCAATATTTACCCTATTCTATATAATTTAGAAAGTGAGTTAGTCCATGTTTGGATTTCTGAGGGAATTTGAAAATTTTTTGTGCTTAAAAATCTTTGTTTGAAGATGCTGTTATTTTACCATTGGCCTATATTAAATTTAGATAAATCTGAACAAGTGGACAAACTGTATTATGGAAATGAGCGTTCGGTGAGAAACGGGAAGATTCGCTGTTTTCGACCAAAATTTTGTTCAAGACCCATTTCTGGCTCAACGGCAAAGTCAATAAACAAAAATACCGCATTTGGCCTGAATAGCAACAGGAAGAGGTTCAAGAGGTGTCATTATACACGCAGAGAAAATATATGGTTACTATATGGTCACGGCAACAATAGTATGTTCTCTGCAGTAAAAGTATGGTCGTCGCAACCATAGTATTGTTTTTTGAATTTCATTTTGACAAAAGTATGATTGCGGCAATATTTATATTGTTGAAATGTAACATAAGTATTGTTGCTAAATTTAAAAATGAAAATATGGTTATAGCAACAAAATAAATATGGTTGGTGGGACAAAAGTATTGCTTTCATGGATTTTATGTTAACATTTACATGATTACGGCAATCATACCGGAAAAACCTTATTTTTTTTAATTTGACAATGTTATTTTTACGATTCTTACGCAATAACAGTAATAAAAAATATTTTTTTTCAAAAAAAAATACGGATTAGTATAACTAAAATATTTTTAATAAATGAATTTTTTTACTGTTAAATAAATCACTCATATTGTTACATAACTTACTTAACAACACTCTTTATTGTTGAATAACAACGTATTCCAGTCTTTACAAACAATTTTGGGGATCATAGTATGGTTGTGCGTAAGTCATACTATGGTTGTGAGAATCATACTATGGTTGTGAGAATCATACTATGGTTGTACGTTAAACATACTATGGTTATGAGGATCATAGTATGTTTGTGGGGATCATAGTATGGCTGTGTGTGAATGTTTCTATTGTTGTGAGGACCATAATATTGTTATGGGGATCATAGTATGGTTGTGTGTTAACCATAGCATTGTTGTGATGATCATAATATTGTTGTGCCACATCCATCTAACCAACAATAGTATGATGCTCTTCAAATATTGTTACCCCAACCATACTTTTTTTCTGCGTGTACCCAGAGAAAATCACGGTTTGGTGCGATTTATAGGCTGGTGAAGTCATCGGTCCATGTTTTTTCAAAAATGATGAAGGCCGGCAAGTAACCGTAAATGGTGCTCGCTATCGCGCTATGACAATGGACTTTTTGCAACCTGAAATTGAACCCCGTTATCTTGACGACACTTGGTTTCAACAGGACGGTGCCACTTGCCATACAGCTGCTCAAGCAATGGATCTATAAAGAGGGCATTTCGAACAGCAGCTTATTTCACGTTTTGGACAGGTGACATTTTTTAGACATTTAGCTTTGGGGTTATCTAAAGTCCAAAGACTATGCTGACAAACCAGCTACGATTCAGGTTTTGGAAGCCAACATTACTCGTGTCATTAATGCCATACCGGTCGAAATGCTCGAACGAGTCATCCAAAATTGGACCCTCAGAATGGAAACCCTGAGGCGTTGTTGCGGCCAACATTCGAAGGAAATTATTTTCTTTTTCAGTTATTGTTAGGCTTGAGGTCATAAGCAAAAAACAGATGTTGGTGTTTTTATAATTTATTTAATTTTAAATAACCCAATATTTCGAACTGACTTCGTCCACAACAGGACAGAAGTAAAACAATTATTTAAATTGATTACCCCTGATGATGAACGACGAAGTCAGTTCGAAATATTGGGTTATTTAAAATTAAATAAATTATAAAAACACCAACATCTGTTTTTTGCTTATCAATAACAACAAAAGGTCAACTACTCGTATACAAATACTGAAATTATTTTCAAAAAATAAATGTCATAAAAAGTCCTTTCAAATTACCAATAAAGATTCCACACTTGATTTGAATTTTTATATTTTTTTTTTGTTCTGAAAAAAGGACCTCTAGATGGATCACCCCATAGCTTAACACTTAGTTGACGATCCTTTGTATTTAAAGACTGGTTGGCACCGCCTAGGCATGGAGTCTACTAAGTTCTGGTAGACCGAAACTGGTATAGCGTACCATGAAGCCTGAATGAGTTACCAAAGTTCATCAGAATTGGACGGACGTTTTCCCTTAAATGAAGTTTTTACGACACTCCACAGATTTTCAATCGGATTAGATCTGGGGACTGTGGAGGCCACTCCAAGACTCTAATGTTGTTGTTCTTAAACCAAGTTTGTGTGTAATTGGACGTGTGCTTAGGGTCCTTATCTTGTTGGAGTGTCCACCTGATTGGCATATTATCTTCAGAGTACGGAAGCATACTATTCTCTAAAATTTCAACGTAATTTGTAATTTGTTCATGTTACCTTGTATACGATACAAGGGGCCCACACAATTTTACGAAAACGATGCCCAACCCATAATGTTACCACCGACATGTTTGACGGTTTTGATGGTGTACTGGGGGTTCGTCGCTGCATTAAGGTCCCATTAGTCTTGACGGTTGACGGCGGACGGTTGATTCTGCAACCTGCAGAAGTCTACCGTCATCAACCGTCAAACTGTAGTTATCTCCCTCTAACACATGCAAAATGCAACCCCCAACTGAAATAGCTGATTGCCTACGGTCAACCGTCCAACGTCAACCGTCAAGACTAAATGAACCTTTACGTGATGTAATCCACAATTTGAGTTGAACAAATTGATTTTTTAGACCAGCACACATGCTGTTCAGCGAATATCAACCTTTGTTGAATATTCCTTTTTGACAACATAGGCATTAGGGTTAGCCATTTTTTCATTTTTTTTCGAATATCAAAAATCTGTGGAAATGGCATGTAGGGCAGGCAAAAATAATAAGAATTGCTTTTTTACTTTTTTTCGAAATTGTAAAAAAACCTTCCGCACAAAATGCAATTACTTTAGCTAAAAACAAACTTTTTTAGTTTACTTTTTTTTAATTTTTTAAATTTGAGAAATTTTTTTCTGCAATAGTTGTTCTTGGAAATAATTTTTTTTAGTTGGTTTTAGTGCATCGATTTCAAATATGCAATTTGATCAAAAATCTGTCATTCGTTTTTAAGCTACATCGATTTTAAAATTTGCAACTCGGTTTCATTTCCCAGTTTTAAAAATTTTAAACGAGTTGCTCTAATAAAAGTTTGACAATACAGAAGTAATGTCATAATACATAATTTATATCGTTTTTAGTTTTAAATTATTTTTTCATAGTTTGTTCACATCGCCATGTCGTTTAAAAAAAGTTGCAAAAATGTCCAAAAAAAACAGTGATAACTGGGTCAAAAATTTCAAAGCAAAAAGACCGAATGAAATAAAAAAAGCTGTTTTGCCGCTATACCATTTATACGAATTTCCGAAAGAAATCAATATAATTGAAAGATATAGAGGATTAGTGCTTGAGAAATCTAAAAAAAAAATTCTAATTATATCTGAAGAATTAAATAAGTTATGGATTAAGCTAAATCAAAAAGCGATGGAATTAAAGAACGTTGGAGGCAAGGTGCTTAAGTTGATAACTGATTATCAGAAATTTTTAAAGCGGCGGCAAGACATTAATAAATTTGAAAAATTGTTTGATATCTCGTATAAAAAAGGTGTTATAAAAAAGGAATTTTCAAAGCACACTGGAAGTACCACCGGGTTCATTTTGTGATTTAGACTTAATGTGCGATAATACAAAAGCATATGACAGAGATTACTCTTCTACTGCAAGTAAACCGATACCCAAGTTGTCTTCAAACATAGGGACGTTTTTGGTAATTGATACGAATGTCAGTTCAAATAAAGCAGCTATGATATGCAAAAAAATGGCTGAATCAGGAGTAGACGTACCAACGCCATCACAAAAAACCATTTACAGAAACGTCATTAAGTTTGCTGAACAAAAGGTAGAGACAAACAAAGAACATTTAAAACTTGAAAACTGGGCCCTACATTTTGATGGTAAAAAAATTAATAAAAAAGAAATACAAGTTGTAGTTCTTAAGAATGATACGAAGGAAATAAAATTAGGAGTGCTTGTTCTTGAAAATGGAAAAGCTGTGACCATATTTAATGGCATTAGAGAAATGCTAGAAAAGTATAATTTATTTCAATCCATTAAAATGATTATATGTGATACAACGAGTGTTAATACTGGGAAAAAAGGCGGTGTTGTGTCATTGTTGCAAAATCACTGCAAATCTCTTTCACTGCCTCCACCGCAATATATTGGCTGCCAACACCATATACTTGATTTATTATTACGACATATTATGGATGAAGTTTTAGGTGGAAAAACAACTTCCCCTAATATCGAAAATCCTTTTGTTTCCGAGATTATAAATAATTATGATTATTATGAAATGGCGGGATGATATAAAATATTTGTACGAGCTGTGTGTGTCATTTCAATATTATTTGAAAAACCAAAAATTTCCTCGTATAACATTTAAGTCTACACCTCCAATAAGCAACGCTCGATGGAATTCTAGGGCAATTCTTGGTCTACTGGCATTTATACTAATTCCAAAATATCGGACGCAATTATATTCAATTTGTGAGTTTATATCTGGCACCTGGTTCGATATATGGTTTTCCGATCATTGTTTTAAAATCGATGACTATTCAATTAAATCTAGCTTTACTTCCTTTCAAAAACGCTCACCTGTGCTTTCAAAGACATTGGGTTCAGGAAGAATCAGCAATTCCGAAGCAGCAGAGAAAGAAGTAACGTATGTGCTGAAAGAGCCATAAAAGTAGTTCAAGATATTTTTCCACTGTGCAAAACAACACATTCATTGAATTTAAAATTTATTACCCATAAATGACCATTGTATTCTTGCTAAGATTTTATTTAAACTTATTAAAAAAATACTCTTTTGTTCTCATGTTTCTTTTTATATATCTTGTTGAATTTAAGTAGTAGAAAATGCTACTGCATTTTAGTAATTTATTATAAATGTTATTATTCTAAGGCGTTACTTTAAATAAAATTTTAATCTTATTAACATTATTGCATAATATCTTCAATTTTATTAAAAAAATAGTATTGCATATTCTACAATCGATATATCTCGAAAAATAAATGACATATTTTGGATCAAATTACATTTTATAAAAATTTATCAAAATTTATTAAAAAAAAAGTATAAAAAAAATTTTTTTAAAAAAAAATATCAAATTTTAAAAATCACAAAAAAATTCAAATAAAAAAGTTGGTTTTGAGCTAAAGTAATTGCATTTTGTGCGGAACGTTTTTTCACAATTTCGAAAAAGTAAAAACGCAATTCTGCTTGTTTTTGCCTGCCCTATATGCTATTTCCACAGATTTGAATCTAAAAAAATGACTAACCCTAATAGGCTACTCTTCAGGCAAGAATAAGTGTTTTTCGAATAGTTGAAGTTTCAACTTCAAGATTTAGATCATTTTTAATTTGCTTGGAGGATACAAAATTTGTAAAAATAAATCTTTTTAATGGATTTATTTTTACACATCGCACTATGTTTCGTCTCACTACAGGCGTGATTTTTTTTCTGCCGCGCGTTTCTGGTTTGGCTACCCACTTTACAACATTTTCCACTTATCTTGCTAGTCACTGTCCCTATTGTTTCGCACATAACTGTGTATTCAGTATGATCTTTCTAAAATTTCGTACACACAGGAAAAAAATCGGAAATAGCTCCGAGCTAGAAAAATTAGTTTGGATAAACCCACTTTCTGTTGCAATCACCAATATTCTGTATTATTGATCGAAATACGGTTCGAGATTTCATATGATGGTTGCTACAATAATATCACGGTTTTCATAGCCAATAAAAAGGTTATACCAACAGAATTCAGTTAAACTATTAGTTGACCTAACTTCAATTCAGTTCCAAAAATCAGCTTTATTAGTTACGATTACGAGTACCGATACTTTTTATCTTCAACAGAAAGTGTGAAAATCGTTGTCTACCTAATCAACATTCGGTTGTAGGGATGGAATACATGGATAGTCAGTACAACCACCAACATTCGGTTGGAGATAAATTCGGTTGTGGCAACAAATCTATTATCTATGTGCACTAAAGCTACACGTCTCTTACCTTTGTCTTTACCTAAAGTGTTTTAGGGCGTCATATGGTTGGCGCCGCCCAATTATGACGTTTTTTAACTCTCTTCTTTGCCACAATACCCTTATTATTCGTGAGAAAGGGATTTGTTCATTTTTTAAGTTACTTTGAATTTCCTTAATTCCATTATAAAATCCAAATTTAGCAACTCTTGTTGGAGATACTTTTCTTGTTTGGGACAGTTCAGAAATTCTCCCCCACTGCCACGTCCAAATAAACCAAGGTAAATTTATGAATATGTGTAAGCTTGCCCTATACGATGGTGGTGGCAACTTATTTATTTTCATTTTTGTTTTATATTTATTTTAAAAGTGGATTATACGCATTCGTTCGAGTTGGAAGTTAAACAAAAACATGGCATTATCTCCCCTTCAACACGAACTGAATGCAGCTATAAATGTTTATTAAAATGGCAGCGTAGAAGAAGAAAAAAAGCAGACATGGGTAAATATTTCATTATCGATCGAAGAGTGCATGTGTAAAGGTACGAGTATGTGTTCACTTGTGATTTCCGGTAAAATTCAGTGTGAGTGTGTGTGTAAGTGTTTGTGTGATGGCATATTTGAGCACTTTTCATTATGGCCACTTGACTGTCTGTTTTTATACTCCAGCACTTTTGGCTTGAAGTGAGGGTGTATTTGCTTTATTGTGAGTTTTGTTAATAGCCATTCGCCAGTTTTTTGGAAGTTCTTCAATGTAGATTCATTTAAATGGGGCTCATTCTGAAAACAGGTTGTTTATATTTAAAGTGAAAGTGCTCGAAATTTGGATTTTGTGAATTTTCTTAGGAATTTAAAATTTTTTTTCAACACTTCTAATTAAATAGAACTCAATAAAATGATTAATTAATGAGAGTCGATAATTGGACACACTAAGCACGCATGCGTGGCTTCAATTTTTAAAACACTTGAGGAGCCTACACGAGAAGAAATATAACCATATATAAGGGTAACTTAACACTAAATATACATGATTTGGAGTCTACGTTATATAAGGTTAATTTGAACATTTTGTTGTTGACTGGTATTTAACGATAATAGTAGTTAATTTAACTATTCTATGGTTGAATATTTTAACCATGAAAACTGTTAATTTTAAAATAATTATTGTTGTTTTAACCCTTCGTCAGGCACATATTTTGAGCCCTTAGTTCTGGCACATGGTGTCTGGCCAGATCCCTATACATTTACATGCATTTGTATGGAAATAAGGGATGTTTGCTGTTAATTTTTTTACTAAGATAGGAAAATATTTGTTATATTTTGTGTTTCTATTTCTTTTTACTATGTTATTAGCTACCTGAGGAAGAAAAAATAGACCTGAAAAAATCTTTGGAATGAAAGGGCAACAATTTTTTTGTTCTATATATTTCTCTTTATTATGGGTAAAGTAATAAATGTTTATGACAAAATAGAAAATTATTATGAAGAATACATTGAATTTTTTTATTCAGAATTTTGCGGAAGGCAACAAAAACATAAATAATCTACTTTTGAATGTTGCTGACAAACAGGATTGTTGCATTTGCAGCAAAAAAAGCGTGTCTTACGGCGTATTTTGTCACCTTGCTGCAGGCAAATTCTGCAATCTTTTTTGGCAGCTAATGTGTCTGGACCACTGCGTGAAGCCACATTAAGGTTTGCTATATTGAGAGGTATCCCAAAGTACGCTTCAAATGCCATACGAGTTGTTGGTTGAGCCACAATGTGCGGATTATTGGTGCGATTTTCAACGTTGGCCAGTACCAATTGCTTTGCAAGTTTATATAAAAATATGCGTCTTTTTTCGTTTCTTGTATTATCATCATTTAGCTTACATATAATGTAACTTGCCAATGCCATCACATCAATCATGTTGCAGAAAAACGCGTATGTCCAGCGTGTGGTTGACCGTTTTGTTGTATAATGAGTTAGCATTTGATCCAGTTTCATGGCTACGCCTTCAACATATTTCGTGTAATGCACGGTTGAAATTAAATTGACTGCCTTATTTTTTTTGGGCACGTAGCTGCAAAGTGCAACAAGATTTTCATGAAAACCAAACACACTTGAAAGAATTGGTCGTCTGGTGCTCTTAACAACTTCCTTAGGAAGACATCTTTTGTTTGCTCGAATGGTGCTAACAAATGCCAGTCCCATAGCAGCCAGTCGTTTAGCGCCGTTCAATGAGGTGAAAAAATTATCAGAAATAATTGTTCTGCCGCTGTTTGCGTAACGATTTGCCAAATATGTACATTAGAACGTTTTCACCTTGATTTATCTCCCGATTGTCTCCTTACTTTCCAGTGTATAGTTTTCCTTTCAATGGAAATTTAGTCTTAGCATCGCATGCCCACCAAACTTTGATCACATACGTACCTTGCAGGTTTTGATGGGACAATTGGGTGAACTTTGTGCGCCCACGATACGGAAACAACTGCTCATCGATGGTGATATTTTCATAAGGTTCATAATAATTTTGCAGATTTTCATTGAGAAAATTCCAAAGGTCCCGGATAGGAGCTGCTTTATCTGTTTGCTGTCGGAATGCCCGCGTACGACTATTATCGAAACGAATATATTTGGACAGAGTAATGAATCGTTTGTGCGACATAGCCGCACGGAATATGGGCAGCGAATCAGAACGCCACAATATACTGGAGTCTTGCAAATTATTATGGCTGAGACCAGAAGCCAACAAAATCCCAATGAATGCATCTAGCTCAGAGCTTGTCAAATCAATCCATTTTCTTTGGGTAGACTCTGGATGTTCATCATTCCATTTTGTAATTGATTCTCGCCCATGCCGATTTGTTTCACTAATGATGACGAACGTAATATTGGTTGAGAAAAATAGCTTGAATACCTCAACTGGATTGGTGAGCCTTGTTTTTGTTCCAGATTGAAAACGCATGATATTATGCTGGCGCAAACGAGATGCAGGGGGTTCTGTTTCGTTCCATTTAGTACCGTCTTTACCATAAAAACAGCCTGAGTGGACTTCATTTGCTGCTTCAGCTTCATTTCCACTTTCTTCTTCTTCATCTACGTCTTCATCACTATCATAAAGCTCGTTAGGTTCAATTTCCAAATCATTTTCTATGTCTGATGCATCATCATCTGGCACATAATCAGCAGTGTCGTCACCATCGTTTTCAAAAACATCATAATTTTCATCAGCTTCTACCTGACTTTGAAAAACACGCACTAATGCCTCTGACAATTATGGTTGCAAATTCGCGCTACGCAAGCGTGTATTATAAATAAATTCCAGTTCATCAGCCATAATATACTAACAACGCAACAAATCTACCTACGTACAATTATTCACAAGTTCAAAATTACCGCACAAAAACTAGATTACTTCTTCACTGTTTAACGTTCAATGAATAACTTACTCACAAACAAAAGCAGAAGAAAGAAAGTAAATACAAATTTCCAACTCGTGCCATGTGCTTTGCCTATGCGTTTATACAAAATGCATAGGGGTCTGGCCAGACACCATGTACCAAAAGTAAGATGAAGATTTTTTATTTGGCTTTTTGTCCTGTTCTAAGGACTTTTTTTCAATTATTAATTTATACATCGAAAGCCAACAATATTTTGGGAGATTACCTGAAATTACAGCCATGTACCTTAAATAGAAGTATGCTAAATTGAAGCATGAAAATGAAATATGTCTGGCCAGAACCATGTGCCAGTTCGAGGGTTAACAATGCAATTTTGAGTTACCATTAAAATTTATATTAATTAAATAATTATTGTTGTTTTAATAATGCATTGTTTTTAACCATGAAAATTGTTAATATTAAAAATTTCATAGTTAATTTATTGAAACAATACATGTTCAATTTAACAATGAAATTGTTAATATTATTAACTATGAAGATTGATATAGAAATCATTTTTATTGTTAAGTTAACTAATTACTGGTTACCTCTTTTAACCTGAAATATAGTTACTCTTACAATTTTTAATATTAAATTAACCTACTAATTATGTTTTTGTTTTGTTTACATTTATTCGGTCTTTTTTCATTATTATGACTTGAACAGTTTTTATTCTGGTTCGAGACCTTTTTGTTGTTTCGTTTTCAGAATCAACTAAAAAATTGCTAAAATGTGTTGGCTAAGGTTGCCAGGCAGACTGTACTGCTGTTTCTAAACTCGCCAAGGTCTGCCTCCAGTTAAAATTTGTCTTTTTAGATACTTGTATAGATCTTTAGCCGGTTAATCCCAGTTCAATGTGTAAAAGCAAAAGAGCCAAATAAAACAAAGGAGCTAAACATTATGTAACTTTTTCATATAAATTTGCCACGTCCCTACTTCACGACTGCAAAATATGAACTGCCAAGACTAATGTTTACCAAAATGGCGGCAATACAAAGTAGTATACCTACCCTGTATTTAATGAAAATATTTATTTAAGGAAAACATTTTAAATACTTTTTTCTCTGTAGGGTGTTAGGTGAACTCCCTTGGTCGACATCAACACTTGCATAGATGCATTCACTCTTACTCGCTCCGGATTCCATTTATTATTTTGTTAGTATCGAGATTTAGTTTCAAATGATTGCCGCCACTTGTGTTAATCCTTTCGATTGTAATTACATTGTTTTATGGTCGCTGTTTTGTCTAAATGCGTGTTTGCCAAAGATTAACAGGCATGTACATTTAATTGAATTAATCCCCGGATAATTGGCCAATAATGCAATTATGATTTCATAAAATGAAAATTGATGACGGCTAAACGAATACATGAGAGCGAGATGTTAAGTGGCCCGGATTTTGTGGTAAAGGTGTAAATGAAGTTTTGATGTTATGGGTGTACTCTGCTGTGGTTTTATAAAAATGCGTAACCCCCTGAACGATATAATCTTGCTGTGGCACACATCTGTATCTTTAAGGTTTCGGATCATAGTCGCATACAAACGATAAAAGATAATCGAACTATGGGGACCTATTTTCTTTTTTATGAAAAAAAAAGTCTTAGGGCAACTGGTGCAGGGGAATATAGGGTGTTCAAAGTGAACACGTTTTATATTGTGTGTTGGGGTATGTTGGATTCCCAATGCATTTTCAAGTGCAGCGGGAAGACGCGTCGAATTGTGTCTTTTATTATAAGTCGGCATTAAAATTCTATTTATGCTCGCACAATGTAATAAAATATACAATGCAACGAACGATCGATGAAATGCACGCACAGGGCGATAACGGCCTGCGATGCGTGCATTGATTTCTGCCTTAGAAATGTTAAGCCCAACGTGGTTCGCCTGATAAGAATTTTTGTAAAGGGTGATTTTTTAAGAGCTTGATAACTTTTTTTTTTTTAAAAAAAACGCATAAAATTTGCAAAATCTCATCGGTTCTTTATTTGAAACGTTAGATTGGTCCATGACATTTACTTTTTGAAGATAATTTCATTTAAATGTTGACCGCGGCTGCGTCTTAGGTGGTCCACTCGGAAAGTCCAATTTTGGGCAACTTTTTCGAGCATTTCGGCCGGAATAGCCCGAATTTCTTCGGAAATGTTGTCTTCCAAAGCTGGAATAGTTGCTGGCTTATTTCTGTAGACTTTAGACTTGACGTAGCCCCACAAAAAATAGTCTAAAGGCGTCAAATCGCATGATCTTGGTGGCCAACTTACCGGTCCATTTCTTGAGATGAATTGTTCTCCGAAGTTTTCCCTCAAAATGGCCATAGAATCGCGAGCTGTGTGGCATGTAGCGCCATCTTGTTGAAACCACATGTCAACCAAGTTCAGTTCTTCCATTTTTGGCAACAAAAAGTTTGTTAGCATCGAACGATAGCGATCGCCATTCACCGTAACGTTGCGTCCAACAGCATCTTTGAAAAAATACGGTCCAATGATTCCACCAGCGTACAAACCACACCAAACAGTGCATTTTTCGGGATGCATGGGCAGTTCTTGAACGGCTTCTGGTTGCTCTTCACTCCAAATGCGGCAATTTTGTTTATTTACGTAGCCATTCAACCAGAAATGAGCCTCATCGCTGAACAAAATTTGTCGATAAACACATTTCGAACCGAACACTGATTTTGGTAATAAAATTCAATGATTTGCAAGCGTTGCTCGTTAGTAAGTCTATTCATGATGAAATGTCAAAGCATACTGAGCATCTTTCTCTTTGACACCATGTCTGAAATCCCACGTGATCTGTCAAATACTAATGCATGAAAATCCTAACCTCAAAAAAATCACTCTTTATATATAGTCCTAAGCGAACACATTTCAAATTAGTATGAAACCATTACTAGACCGAAGAAGACCTTACAAATCTTCTTTAATTTTAAGTATAAAATCATAACTCACCAGGAGAAGAAATTACAACTCTTCTCCAAAACTTGAGTCAGAATTAATCTACTCAACAGAACATTTATGTAAAAAACATTTTGTTTCATTTTACATAGGGTCACTTGATTTCTTACAAGAGAACTATGCAGTATGATTTAAATACATCACAGGTAGCTCAATTGGCCATCTATTTTTTTGTTAAAAACATTAAGTTACCTGGCAAAGAGTTTGAAACTTGAACTGGGATTGACCGAATCGAGCAACCTCTTAACCTGTTTTTATAAAAAAAAAATCATTTTTTTAAAGGACGAAAAAGGTATTAACCTTGAAGATGCTCTGTTTTTATTAATTGTTTAAAGTGATAAAAGCAGTAATTCAGGAAAACATTATACATTTTCATTAAAAAAGGACACACCCGAACAAAAATTAATAGTATATTTTTTTTTTTACTTTTCTTTACTTTTTCGAAAAAATGTCGAAAAATACACTCCAATGTTAGAGATAGGATGTAAAAATGTTCTACGAAAATTTGCTCCACACGATTTTACTTAAGAGTTCTAATTACAATTCGGTAAAACGAAAATTTTTTTACTACTTTTTGTTTTATTTCATATGGCATAAAGTTGCAAAAAAAATCCTTGGCCCATAAAAAATAACTAACACCTGTCCTTATGAAAATTTACTAAGGGGTGTTTTTTCAGACGTGTGGTTTTCAAGAAGACATCAAACGCATATGTGACGCGCAAAATAGAAAGGGACCTAAGGTTAAAAAATAGTTTTGTTCAGGAGAGCAATTTTAAAGATTAGGTCCCTTTCTATTTGCGCTTAGAATCGTCGACTTCACTTTCATAAAACGCGCATATCTCTGGGAGGGAACACTTTTGGGGCATGGGATCGGTCTCATTCGATGCTCAGATGTCCACATCAAAAAAAAAAGTGAAAAGTTGATGAAAAGTTTTGTTCAGGAGAGCCATTTTAAAGATTAGGTCCCTTTCTATTTGCGCTTAGAATCGTCGACTTCACTTTCATAAAACGCGCATATCTCTGGGAGGGTACCCTTTTGGGGCATGTGATCGGTCTCATTCGATGCTCAGATGTTGTCCACATCAAAAAAAGAAAAAAAAATGAAAATTGATTTTTTTTACCCTTAGGTCCCTTTCTCTATGCGCTGTCACATATGGACTTGAACATGGATGACAACTATTTATAGATGGACAGACTGGTCGACGGACGGACGGACGAACATCGCATCGCTCAGTGGAATCAGATAGTGATCCTGAGTCTATCGGTATACTTCACACAAGGCCTATCTCCATTACTTTAAGGTTGTGCAAATATAAGCACTAAGTCTTAATATCCGGCACTACAGCGTATTCACGTTGAAAAAAAGTATGGTTGGGATAACAATATTCGAAGAGCATCATGCTATTGTTGGATATATGGTTGTGGTACAACAATATTATGATCTTCACAACCATAGTATGATTCACACTCAACTTTACTATGATCTCCACAACCATTTTATGGTCCCTAACCCCATAATACGATTTACACTCAACATACTATGATCTCCACAACCATATTATGATCCTTATAATAGTATGTTTTACATACAACCATAGTATGATCCTCATAACCATATTATGATTCACACGCAACCATATTTTAAACCCTAGAACCATAGTATGATCACACACAATTATACTATGACCCCCAAAATTATTTATTAAAATTGGGCTAAGTTGTCTATAATAAATTTGAATTATGAAAATTATTTAAAAATATAGTAAATTCAAAATAATGGGAGTGTTTAAAAAACGTAAGCGATTTTATAAAAAATATTTCAGTTCAACTAAGCCAAAGCAGTTTGTTTGAAAAATTTAAATTTTCAAAAAAAAAGTATTATTTTGAATTTGATCCGTAACAAAAACATTGTTCTTTAAAGCATATTCAAATGAAGAAAAATTACAATCTCACAGTATGGTTGTCGTAATCATATTATTGTTAACACAAATCCCAAAAAACAGTACTATTGTCGCATCCACCATATTTATATTGTTGCTACAACTATATTTTCATTATTAAATTTGGCAATAATACTATTGTTATATTTTAACAATATTAATGTTGCGGTAATCATACTATTGTCAAAATTAAATTCAATAACTAATTCTATGGTTGCGACGAACAAACTTTTATTGCGGAGAACATATTATTATTACCGTGCAATATAATAACCATATTTTTTCTCTGCGTGTTGTAGGCTATAACAATTTGGGAACTTGTCTCAATTTAGATTATATAATATATACGTAGGTGATTCTGAGATTATGGGCCAATTTCGACATCATATTTGGCATTCGATTTTTTGCAGAATTTAATATTAAATTCAGGTAGATGTCTTAGTTTTAAGAAAGACTTGTCACTTTTAAAAGTTACACATCAAAATTTAAATTTTTAACGAAATCATGCAACAATTTAAAAATATGACCTCCAGGGTAATGACTAATTGAACAGAGAAATGTCGAAGAAAAAAAAATATAGTATTTTTCTTTTAAAATCAATAAATTCATTTTAATTCAGTTCTTTTGTAAAAATAATTAAAGAAAAAAATCTGTTAATCGTCATTCCCCTGTGAAAAATTTTGGCAGGGGAATGTTGAATTTCTACAAAACCCGCTGAAATGTTTATTTAAGTACTTACTTATCCTTACAAAATTGACTTGAGCTGGAAGTTTATACTTGCAATAAACACAAAAAACACTTGCAAAATTATAAAAAGTATTAATTATCTTTTTAAAAAACAACACAGGGGAATGCCCAACTTAAGTGTGAACGTTCGTAACGAGTGACAAAACACGACTTACCTAATTTTAATAAGACTGTTGACGAAAAAACTATTATATGTGCACCCACTTCAAGTAATGTTCAATCATATTTGAGTTGCTTGACATCAGGATTGGTTTGGAATTTAAATTTTAGCGAATATTAGATTTAACAGGGGAATACTGTGTATTTTCAGGGGCAGAAAATAAACATCCATAAAAATATAAATTGAATAAAAAATTATCATCGTTAATAGCAACAAAATTAATAGATTATTATTTTTTACTATGGACTGGTTTTATTAAATAAATAATTAATATTTGAGAATAATAAAAATTGAGAAAACTTCAATTGAAAGTAGTGCTAGGGACAACCAGGGTAATGATATTTGATCACTTTTGTAGGAAATTTTTTGAAGAACAAATAATTTTTTTAAAAAACAATTTTAAAGACTTTAAAGGTCCTATAAATAAGTATATTTTATGTTTCCCGCTTAAAACAACCGAGGACAACAAAGTGGCCCATAATCTCAGAATCAATTTATATATACTTGGTAGGGGCATAAATGCTGTTACACACGTTTTATGCTGTAAAATAAAAAGTACTGAATGTTTTTGGACCAAATATTTTTTAGTATATATTTATTGGCCACCAGTTCAAATTCGAGAGCCCAAAATTTAAATGCTCTTTATTTTTGAGATTATAGTTCAATTGTTTGATCGTCCATGCAGTTTGTTTTTTTTAATTGGAACTATGGACTTTATTTTCCATATTGTGGGAATATGTATTTTTTAATTATTATATCTTTATTTTGAAAAGCATAATGATGAAAGCCTCTGTCCCACATTGAAAACAGAAATAAAATGCTTCTGCCGTTTATTTGCATTTGATGTATGCTGTATCCAAAAACGATCTACTTATTCGAAATGTCCGCCTATTGCCTTTAAATACGCCTTAAGTCGCACTGGTCAATCGTCAATAGCTGCACGAACCTCGTCCATTGGAAAATTTGCCACAGCTCGAACCAAAGCAGTCTTAAGAGATCCAATATTTCGGTATCTTTTGTGACGAACCTTATCCACTAAAACCGTCCACAATTTGTAATCCAATGGGTTCAAATCTGGACTGGCTGAGGGCCAATCTTCAGAGGCCTGGGACGTTTAAGCCTTATGGGCCGGCGCAGAATCCTGCTGGAAGGCTTCACAACAGCTTCCAAAACGGTTTCTTGGTAAACTTTGGCCGATGTTTTGGCTCCTTGTTCGCAGAAATGCAGGTCAGTGACCCCATCGTAAGAGACACCCCACCAAACCATGACTGAAGCTGGGTGATGACCCTTTTCCAACATATGTTCAGATGCTTTCTTAGATGACCGCGCATACGCTCTATCATTTGCAAGTTATCAGCGTGCTTCACTCAAAGACGTTTGCATTTTTCAATCCTATTTTTTTTTTAAAGCAGCAGTCCATAAATGTCCGGTTGTCGTTTGAAAGCCCCAAGTCCCAAGTCTTTTTTAATGATTCGACTCATGGACTTTTGCGTGATATTCATCTCACGGGCCATGATTTTCTGTTTTCGGAGCGGATTTCTGTGAACTCTTGATAGACAGAGCGTGGGCGGCCCGACCGATGGCGGTCTTTTACATCTACAGTCTTCTCAAATAGTTTTATGCATCGGTAGACGAACATGCGGCTAATCCAGAGTGGCCGGAGCGTTTTAAAAATAACGCTTTTTTCATATAACGCTTGAAAAGCGCTATTAAAGCGATACGGTTCTCATTATCTGACAACTCCATCAGGAAAGTTGAAACAATTTTATAATCCCGTTACAGACTAACGCTATTGAGGTTAGCTTCCAAAACCCATAAGACATTAACGGGGTATGTTCAGTTCTACTATTGAAGTGGGTGTGTTCAATGTTGTAACAGTGTTTATGATCCTACGAGGTACATATATTGGCAACCTAAAAGATATGGTTATTATATGGTCACGGCAACAATAGTATGTTCTCTGCAATAAAAGTATAGTCGTAGCAACCATAGTATTGTTTTTTTTTTTAATTTTATTTTGACAATAGTATGATTGCGGCAATACTAATATTGTTGAAATGTAACAATATTATTGTTGTTAAATTCAAAAATGAAAATATGGTTGTAGCAACATTATAAATATGGTTGGTGCGAAAAAAGTATTGTTTTTTAGGTTTTATGTTAACAATAATATGATTACGGCAATTATACCAGCATAATTTTTTTTTTAATTTGACATTGTTATTGTTACGAATCTTACGCAATAATAGTACTTTTATATGTAATTTAAATTATTTCAGAGCAAACTACTTTGGATTAGTATAAGTTATATATTTTTAATAAGTAAGTATTTTCTACTGTTAAATAAGTCACTCCTATTATTAAGAGTTTAGTGTATTTTTACACAATTTACTTAATAAAAATCTCTATTGTTGAATAGTCACTTAACCCAATCCTTACGAAGAATTTTGGGGATCATAGTATGTTTGTGTGTAAGTCATACTATGGTTGTATGTTAAACATACTATATTTATAAGAATCATAATATGGTTGTGGGGATCATAGTATGGTTGAGTGTAAATAATAATATGGTTGTGGGGACCATAGTATGGTTGTGTGTGAATAGTTCTATTGTTGTGAGGACCATAATATTATTGTGAGGATCATAGTATGGTTGTCTGTGAACCATACTATTGTTGTGATGATCATAATATTGTTGTGCCACAACCGTATTCCCAACAATAGTATGATCCTCTTCGAATATTGTCACCCCAACCATACTTTTTTTCTGCGTGTTGAACGAGACCTACTGTTCAATGCCGGCTCCGAACGGCTAATGCATGAAATGAGAAAATTATTTACATGGCTTAGATCTACTAACATCTTAGAAATTATTACGAGGCGAAAACCCCATCGCTGAGAAATGTTGATGTTTTTACCTGGATTTTCACCTGCGTTTATCTATAGGACAGTTGTGCAGACTAACTATAGCTCCACAGAGGCCATAACGAAAAAACTATCGAACTTGTTAACTTCAAGCTGTCGCATGAGTACACTTTTAGTAGGCATTATCCTGTCATATATACCCGGCTTATTACATAAAACAATTTTAATACATCTTTAGATGTTTATAATAAAAGCCATAAGTGGTGTTTGTGTTCTGTCATGCAGAAACGATAGTATTTGCCGCCAAATAATCAAAAGAATGCCCAAAGCAAATCATAAATGATTCTAAAACTATATCAGTTTCTTTTCAAAACATTCTCATTCCAGTTTCAATAGAATGGCAAAATGTTTAACTGAAAAATGTTTGCTTTGCGACTAATTTACATAGAAAACCGCTTAAAAGTTCTCGTAATTGTGTTTTTCCAACTCTAACTTCGCAGAAATTAGGGTTGTCAAATAGGAATCTAAGTATGCGAAATATTTTGGGATTTTTGAAATGAATTTTCAGTTTTTGAAAGATGAATTTGTTGGTTTACAATTTGCCTTCAATTTGCTTATACGAGTATCTAGAATTTCAGCGAGCAACATGTTAAGGCAAGTGCTCACTTCCTTGTAGACCTTGAGCCTACTACTGAGTGCGTCTTTCATGGGATAATCTTTCAAGCTGCATTTAAAAAATATTTTGTGAACTTGTAAAAAAAGTCGAACTAAAACCATATCAAGGAGTTGTTTTGAGGGCGAATTATGGTTTTCAAAAGAATTATTTTTTTAATTAAAGTTTTAAAACTAGTTTCACTATCAAAACGACTACCATATTCGTCCATCCTATATTAGGCTAAATATATACAGTGAGTCTCAAAAGTATTTTGCCTTCAAGTAATTTCATATTTTTAAAAAAAAAAGTCCAAATAAAATAAGTTTTAAACAAAAAATAATTCATATTTTATTTGGTATAGAGTAAACTGGGTTTAAACGCAACATTTATGTAAAAAAAAAATTAAAAAACTATCTCAATCTACGAGATTTTTTTTTAGAGATTTTTAACTTAAAACTTATTTTTTGAGGTCATATAAGTATTTTGCTTTTTCAATTTTAAGAACTAATTTTATTTACATTTATTGGATTCAATATTTTGTAGTATAGTATTGTTAGCTAAACAGCTAAACAATTGTTAGCTAAAACAGCGCCTTGGCATTGATCCCACTTAATTACGGCATGTTTCGATCGTTATTTTGCCCCATTCTTCTTGCAAAGCATTTTTTTTAATGTATCGTATCTTTTGACGAAATATGGTGTCCCCTCTTAGTTTTTCCTCCAAGAAGGACCACAAATTTTCTATCGTATTCATGTCCGGACTTTGTGGAGGGGTTGGCAAATGTTTGGTGTTGCATAATATCCACAATGTAACGTCTACAGCTGTATGTTTTGTGTCGTTATCTTGCTGAAAATAAAATCCATTTCTCAGAAAACCCATTTTTTCTGCACTGACATGGAGGTTTTCTTTCAAAATGGACAAATATACGTGTCTGTCCATAATGCCATCAATGAAGACAATATTGCCAACTCCAGAGGCAGACATACATCCCCATACCATTACTGAACCACCTCCATATTTTACAGTCGCTTTCAAGTTTTTAGGATTTAGGGCATCATTTGGCTTACGCCACACCATTCGTCGTCCATCCGAGCCGAAAATGTTCAACTTACTTTCGTCGCTAAAGATCACATTTTCCAAAACTCAAAGTCCTTATTTTTGTGCAGCGCCACGAAAGGAAGCCGCTTTTCCCGGTTTATATTCGAAATAAGAGGTTTTTTCCTTGCCACTCTACCATTGATGTTGTTGGATCTGAGTACTCTTCGGACCCTCTCATTGCTTACGTTGGTGCGAAGAGTTCCTCTTAGTTTATCTTTAATTTTTGGTGCCGATAAATGCGGATTTTCCCGGTTTTCTTTGAGAATTTTCCTTTCATTTCTCTCCGACAGTAATTTTGGACGTCCATCGCGTGCTTTATTTTCGATATTATCGCGATCCTTTGCACGCTTAATAACGTGTTCGGAAACTTCTTAGCCTAGCACAAAAAGCGCGGTATAAACAGAAAAAGTTAAGTGTTTTGGAAACTTCCATCTCTGCTATGAACACAGGTTAAATTTTGTTTCGATCTGGCAACTCCTTCATATAGAAACAGGTGGTCACAAAAGACGCATCCGCGATTTTTTTACAATGGAAAAATTAGAAATGCGTGGTGTCATTAAATATTTACATAAAAAAGGTTTATCGGGAAAAGAAATTCATAATGATATGGTGAATGTGTTAGGTGAAAGTGCTCCTTCATATGCAACAGTAAATAATTGGGTTGCTGAATTTAAACGTGGTCGTACAAGCATTGAAGATGAACCACGTAGTGGACGTCCAAAAACAGCAACAACAACAGAAATTGTAGCCAAAGTGCATGATATGGTATTAAATGATCGACGATTAAAAGTGCGTGAAATAGCTAATATCATGGGTTTCTCAAATGATCGAGTCCATTTAATTTTGCATGAAGAACTACAGATGAAAAAGCTTTCTGCAACATGGGTGCCGCACTTGTTAACAGTCGACCAAAAACGCATAAGAATGAACATTTCTCTAGCTTGTTTGGATAGTTTTCAGCGAAATTAAATGGACTTCAAGCGTCGTTTCATAACTGTTGATGAGACATGGATCCACCACTATACTCCAGAGACAAAAGAACAATCCAAACAATGGACTGAAGCTGGAGGAAGTGCCCCAAAGAAGGCAAAAACAAGTAAGGTTATGAAAACGGTTTTTTGGGACTTCAAAGGTATTTTATTGATTGACTATCTGCAAAAGGGTAAAACAATAAATGCAGAGTACTATTGCAACCTTTTAGATCAATTAAATGTACAAATTCGAGAAAAACGTCCTGGCTTACAACACAAAAAAATAATTTTTCATCAAGACAATGCACCAGCGCACAAGAGTGTTTCAACAATGGCTAAAATCAACGAATTAAAGTACGAGTTGCTTGACCACCCACCTTATTCTCCTGATTTAGCTCCCAGTGACTTTTACCTGTTCCCAAATCTGAAAAATTCCTTGCTGGCAAGCGTTTTACCTCAAATGAAGATGCAATTACAGTTGTCAACCACTATTTTGAAGACCTTGAGGAAAACTATTTTAATTAAGGGATAGAATTGCTAGATAAGCGTTGGACTAAGTGTATTGAAGTTTCAGGAGATTATATTAATTAAAAAATTCATTCAAAATTCATAATATTTTCAAATCAATAAAACCACAATCGAGTTGGCTTTCGTTTGAATTTTTTTGGTATTTGGATTGGGAGGCAAACATTTTAATCAAAAGCAAAAAGCTTGCATTGGAATTTTCGATGAATCTACGATTTTTTCAAAGAAACATAAAGAAAATGTCATACATAAGCTTATGCAAAATACTTTTGTGACACACTGTATATGACGAATAACACCAATTATTTGCTTTGCTGCAAACAATCCACAGAACTTCTCAAAAATTCCCATCCCCATGGAAATCCCTAATGGTCATGAATTATGGATATGCAGCTACACGCGGCACAGCAGCATCTTAATCATCATTATCAAATATCACTCACACACACACACTCAAACTACACTTCACAGCCGCATTCAAAGAGTAATAAAATGTATGATTTACATATGAATGTACATATGTGTGAGAATGCACACACACACGGGTAACGGGTACAGTGCTTAAATGTAAGTATCTTTCATGGCGTTAGGCGGGCGGTACGAGGAGTGAAATGTGGAATAGGGAAACAATTGTTACCGAACTTCGTGGATACGCACACAGACACAGTGGAACTCTTTTGTACATTAACTCACACAGGCATATGTACGAGTTCGTTTGTGTGTGCCAATAGATTGGATGTACTTGTTTGGCACATTGGTCCGAAACGCCTTTTGTAGATGTGTTGAGTTGAAAAATATTGTACAAAATCAATATTTTTTCGAATTAATTAACCCACACCCTCAAACAGCTGCCATGCGAGCCCAATTGTGTTTAATGTCATCCTTTAAAGGGGCTATAAACTACATTAAATGTATGTCGTTTAGTGCGGAAATAAACGATCACCAGTGTTAAGAGTCCTTAATGACCGATGTAAGTTCGTTTGCATAAAATCATTTTGAGGGCATTGTGAGTGGTTTACAATAAGGCTGTGAGGTCAGCCAAAGGCCTTTTCTCTAACTTAAATAGATTGACACGGATTTCGTCTCGCCACAAGAACTTATCGCTACTAATTCAATGCCATTTTGAATTCCATAATTTATCTTCACCAGAAAGTCATTGAGTTCGAGCGTGCCTAAAAACCCTCTGCAATATATGCTAGAAATGTCATCAGTTTTTTGAGGGTGACATGGATCAAAATAATAACTTAGAGGCAATCTTGAAAAATAACACTTTATGCTTATATAGGGTGATTCTTCTATAGGTATTTTTTCAGAACAAAAAAAAATATAAAAATTCAAATCAAGTGTGGAATCTTTATTTGAAATTTGAATGGACATTTTATGGCATTTGCTTTTTGAAAATAATTACCTTCAAATGTTGGCAACTCTATTATGGAAATGAGCGTTCGGTGACAAACGGGAAGATCCGCTGTTTTCGACCAAAATTTTGTTCAGTGATGAGACCCATTTCTGGCTCAATGGCGGCTAAGTCAATAAACAAAATTACCGCATTTGGGCTGAAGAGCAACAAGAAGAGGTTCAAGAGGTGTCATTATACCCAGAGAAAACCACGGGTTGGTGCGGTTTATAAGCTGGTGGAATCATCGGTGCATATTTTTTTCAAAAATGATGATGGTCGGAACGTAACCGTGAATGGTGGTCGGTATCGCGCCATGATATCGATCTTTATGCTACCTGAACTTGAAGCCCGTAATCTTGACGACACTTGGTTTGAACAGGACGGTGCCACTTGCCATACAGCTGCCCAAACAATAGATCTATTGATCAATGGATCTGTTCAAACAATGGATCTATTGAGAGGTCATTTCGATAAGCAGCTAATTTCACGTTTCGGACAGGTAAGTTGGCCGCCTAGATCGAGTGATATCACACCTTTAGACATTTTTCTTTGGGGTTACGTAAAGTCCAAAGTCTATGCTAACAAACCAGCTGCTATTCAGGTTTTGGAAGCCAACATTACGCGTGTCATTAAATCCATTCCGATCGAAATGCTCGAACAATATTGGACCCTCAGAATGGAAACCCTGAGGCGTAGTTGCGGCCAACATTTGAAGGTTATTATATGTGACGCGCAAAATAGAAACGGACCTAAGGTTAAAAACCAGTTTTGTTCAGGAGAGCCATTTTAAAGATTAGGTCCCTTTCTATTTGCGCTTAGAATCGTCGACTTCACTTTCATAAAACGCGCATATCTCTGGGAGGGAACACTTTTGGGGCATGGGATCGGTCTCATTCAATGCTCAGATATTGTCCACATCAAAAAAAATGAAAATTGTTTTTTTTACCCTTAGGTCCCTTTCTCTATGCGCTGTCACATATTCAAAAAATAAATGCCATAAAATGTTCTTTCAAATTACCAATAAAGATTCCACACTTGATTTGAATTTTAATATTTTTTTGTTCTGAAAAAATACCTGTAGATGGATCACCCTATAAGTAGATGGATACGTTTGTGTCACGTAATGTTATCCACATGTCTGCATACGTCGGGCGACTGTTTTGTCACATGGAGTTCGCAATTACAATTTTTATTGCAGTAAATGTGACTGTTTACTTACACTTACCTGATTCTCTAAACATCGCATTAAGAAAACAACGGGGAACTTCTCTCAAATCACACTCAGGGAAAATATATGGTTACTATATGGTCACGGCAACAATAATATGTTCTCTTGTATTGTTTTTTGAATTTCGTTTTGACGATAATAAAATTGCGGCAATATTTATACTGTTGAAATGTAACAATTGTATTATTGATAAATTTAAAAGCGTAAATTTGGTTGTAGCAACCATATAAATATATATGGCGCGACAAAAGTATTGCTATTTCGGTTTTATTGTAACTATTATATGATTACGGTATGATTGTGACTATAAATTAAGCAAACCAGTTATTATGGACCAACGATACATGCAAAAAACATACGTACATTTACACACTCTACAGTGTATGGTAGCTGTTCATACCATACATACAAAAAAAACGAAGCAAACCGATGTTAAATCAGAAGGCAGTGCGATGGATTTTAATTGCGATTAATTTGTTTAGTAGAATACTCCGGTGCCGACTGGTTCTCAATTATTTCGAATCTGCCCGCACTTAAGTGTATTGACTTTGATCATTCTAAAAGCATGTTCGTTCATTGTATGGGGTCTGATGATGGTGAATAATTCAAATAATTTCGGCTGCCTTTTGTATAACTTTTTGGCTTCTTTGCGAGAAATGTTCATTAAAAACATGATCTTAAATCTGATTATAAACTAATTGTAGTATAATTTTAAATAGTTTACTTAATAAAAATCTTTATTGATGAATAACAACATAGCCCATTACTCATAAATTATTTTGGGGATTATAAATGGTGGTAAAATTTTAAGGGCCGATGTTGAATGTGAACCACATCTAAACGTCAAGCTTTTTTCTGCATTTCATTCGATATTTCTCAGCTTCCGACTAACTCAATTTGAACCATGGAAAGATACACAAGCGAGCAACGCGTTAAAGTTATTCAGGCTTATTATGAAAATAAATATCGTGCACTTCGTGATTTTTTCGGTCAATTTAATCGTCCAAAAATTTGGGCAAACCGGGTCTGTAAGAGTTGTGAAAACACCAGTGCATGCCCGTATAGCTCGTACTGCAGTAAATATTGCTGCTGTTCGCGATAGTGTGGCTGAAGAGCCGTCCACCTCAACTCGTCGTCGTGTCCAACAATTGCACCTCTCACGCTCGTCGTTGAAGAACATTATGCATAAAGACTTGCATTTACACGCTTACAAGGTGCCATAGACTCAAGAACTAAAGCCTCTTGACCATTCCAAACGTCGTCAATGGTCAGAATGGTGACAAGAAATGGCATCGGCCCTTTTGATTCACTCTTTATATAAACTTATCCATGCCGGAAAGGGGCCTGTTTAGATTTCACATTTTTCGTGGCATTTATTTTCACTGCCATTGTCTGCAGCATAGTGATTTTAATGAAATATCGTAAGGAGTCGATTATGAGCGAGATACTAGAAGGGGGCGATGGAAAACAGCATAGGGCAGAACTAAAACTCATGCGAAATGTATGCATTAGGCTAAAGGTTATGTAGAATTCAATCTACGATCGAATCGCGTTATTTGGGTGAGAGGTACAACAAGGGCTTGGCTAACGTTTACACACAGAAAACAGATTCGTAGCAACAACCCAATTTATTTGCAAACCAAATGATTGCATCGCGAATATTCCATCAGTACAACTTAATGTTAGTTGGTGCTATGTATCATTCAGTAATTGTAACTGCAGTATCGGTAGATAATACGAACAGTCCGAACCTCTAGAAAATAATTTTTGGCTCTTAAATTTTTAGTAGAGCCCAAAAACTGTTTCCTTATATACAGGGTGTCCGCCGGGAAGGTTTACTACTTTGTTTTGCCACCATTTTGGTAAACATTGGCCTTGACAGTTCATATTTGTAACTGCAGTATCGGTAGATAATACGAACAGTCCGAACCTCTAGAAAATAGTTTTTGGCTCTTAAATTTTTAGTAGAGCCCAAAAACTGTTTCCTTATATACAGGGTGTCCGCCGGGAAGGTTTACTACTTTGTTTTGCCACCATTTTGGTAAACATTGGCCTTGACAGTTCATATTTGGCGTGACAAATTTATAGTGGAAAAATATTCGATAAATCATTAAACATTTTATCAAAATCAATCATCGATTACTGTGACGATGAGAAAGTTACATGAAATTTTTGGGAGAAACAACGTGCCAACAAAACGCACTATTTATCGTGTAGTAAATGATTTCGAAGAAAGAGGGTCTGTAGCTGATAGGCGCAAGCATGGACCACAACGTACTGCAAGATCGGCTGAAAACATTACTGCTGCTCAAGAAAGTGTTTAAAACAATCCATCAACCTCAATTCGACGCCGTCCTGAATTAAAT
This sequence comes from Hydrotaea diabolus, assembly GCA_963513945.1. NCBI lineage: Eukaryota > Metazoa > Arthropoda > Insecta > Diptera > Muscidae > Hydrotaea > Hydrotaea diabolus. Next base: position 7,809,421 of record OY740720.1, read on the forward strand.
GAAAAATGTGCTTTAAAGGGTTCGTATTTGTGAGGCTAACCGAGGCGGACATTCATCTGATATTGTATTCCATACCTTATTGCCGACATTAAATAAAACATTTATCAATATAAGATCCCTTCTCTTTCATTTAATCAAAAAATATAAACAAACAAAGTAGTATACCTTCCCCACGGACACCCTATACTTGAAGAACTCTCAACATAGGAAGGGTCTTGTCGACGAAAAAGAGGAAAAGATAAAAGAACAGTTTTGTTGAATAAACTAGATGAAACCATGAAATATGAAATATTAGGGGTTTTTTCGCTTTTGGTTATGGTAAAAGTTTAGATGTTGGCAGAACTTTTGGTTGCCACTACCATCAGTTATGATAACTAAATTGTATCCGTTTCACTGGTACGAGCGAGTATTCATTACGGTTACAAACATTTGCTGATTGCAATCGATATTCTTTTTTGGTTACTGAATTTTAGTAATTCCAACCGATTTTCAACTAATTTTTTTTTCTGTGTAAAATTTTCGTCAGCTAGTGTATACTGTAAAGAGTATAAAAAATTTTTATGAAAAGTATAAAAACTATTATGCGAATACCAAAAGTGGGCGGAATGGTACATTTGTATGTGAGGTACCATTAGGGGGCGTGCCAACCATTTTTTCGTGCACGAGTGCAAATCCGTTATACACATATTTCGGTGACAATTAAAGTGATTTCCACGCACTGGTTGACAAGTTATGTGGGTTTTAATTGAATGGTACCAGAAGGGGCGTGGCTAGGAATCCAATTGTTTGTCACCAAGTTAACCTTATAACTCTGTTGTTTAGTTTTGATTTTAGGTTAGATTTTAAGTATTGCAAAAAAAACTTACTTAATTGTACCATAAACGCCCACTGCTGGTACATTTAAGTGGGAGGTATGGGCGTGTCAACCAATTTTTTCATACCACGATTGAACTCGGCATAAAATTATTTTAACGTTTATAATTTAAGCGAGTTATATGTGACCGGAGAAAGGTTAAGTGGGTTAAAATCTGCACCGAAACAGGGAAATTTGCGTGGGAGGTACAAGAAGGGGCGTGGCTGGGAATCAAATTTTTTCTCACCAAGTTTATCTTAAGTATTGATTATAAGTGGGATCGTATGAATTGAAACAAAGATATAACTTTTATTAAATGCTTCTTCTGATACGTTACATAGCAAATGAGATATATGTATCTTCTTACCCAGTTGGGTTACCCTCATCTTGGGTTACCCTAAACCTTTGTTTGGTTGATTATCTAAAGTGCTGAATTTTTGAAAATATATTGCATATCATTCTGGCAAAATTTCCCAATATATTCATAAATGTTACTTTAGTCCCACAACATCCCATTAAGGGACAAGGGGGATTCTCTCAAATCAGGTAGCTGTACACCATTTAATTCTTATACTCAGTGAACGGGACCTAACGCCGGCTCTGAACGGCTAATGCTTTTTATAGAGATTCTTTTTGTGTGGCCTATAGATAAAACCCTAAAGTCGCTGCAGAAAATTCTTAGTTGTTTTAGCTGGGGTTGAACCTGGCTTTACTGGCATTATAGTCCTGGACACCATCAATGTTATGCCTAACAATACAGGCTCCTGAGTACCAGTGTGCACTATTCAAGTGGGCCCACACACATACATGCTGGCATTAGTGTGGGTGATGTACTCGTATATGCCTGTGTGCCGAACGAAGAAATGAATTAAATCCTTAGAATTTGAAGCTGATGATGACGTTGATGGTGTCGGTGATGTCCTCCGCTCAATGCTGTGGTGGTTCTGGTGCTGCTGGCGGCCATGGCTATGTGCATTAATGATAAAGTGTTTATTTGATATTGGTATGTGACAGTCATTTCATTTCCTGTTTCCGTTCACAAAAGCAAGAGTATGACGTGTGATGGCCATTTTAGCACTAGCCTCGTGTATACATATGCATATGTATATGTGTGGGTGTGTTTGTGTATGGGTGGGTCCACTGTTTAAGTGTCATTTTGTGTTGTGCTTTCAATCTACTGGGAAATTTCCACACACGCACGCCCTCACGCACACACAAATACAAACGCTATGCTATGCGAGCAGGAACATGTGTACTTTCACACTCGCTTGCGTCTCCCATCTCTGGCCCTAACTAACATCCGCACAGCAGAGCAATTTAATTTGTAGCAATTTAAAATCATGTTCCATCCCTTTGGGGGGGCCTGCGACTGACAATTGTCATGAATAAGTTGCCATTACGGCGCTAAATAATTAAATGCCTTCTGTGTTGTACAATTGCGAGTAGACATTTTGCGTCATTTAACTTTAACCTTTTGTAGAGCGCCAGCTAGAGAGAGAGAGAGAGAGAGACGAAGAGAGGCCACTTGAACATCTGATCTGAGGAGCTGGAGCATCTTTAACGTATTTACTGAAAAGTTAAGCAGCTTTTGTATCTTATCATCTTAGCCTTGTCTCTGCCTTGTTTTTTTGCTGGGCGCTCGCTGGCTTTCGAGCTGCAACACTTTAAGTGTTACATCCACTTAAAGTATGGCCCATTCTTAACGAGGGATGGCAGGTGCCTCGTATCTGGTGAATCCGGCCTCATGCTCAAGTGTGAGATGCTTAGCAATGCATTCGTTACGTTTAAGTGTATCTGCTTACCTGGCAATGCAATGTAATCTACGGCAGCAGAAGGGAGTGTGTGTGAGTGTATAAAACGCTTCGGAGCATGACATACACACACACATGGTAATGCCATACGCTTTGGCCGGAGCTGGTCGTCCTGCCCGGCCAGGTTGCGAGCGTGGGTCGTTTGCTTGGCTGTTGTTAATGGTTTCTAATATTTCACCTTGACTGTAGGTATGTTTACTTTGCATTACCTTGCACTTCCACGTGCGAGTGGCGAGTGTGTGTGTAGTCGTGCGCTGACATTTGCAGCTTGCAGGTGTGAGTGAGTGAGTCGTGACGCCAGGGCATCCGACGGACTGACACTCACTCGCTTTGGTAAGTGTTTGAGATTTGTCTTCGTTTTCAATGGCATGGCGTGGCGTTACTTTCCGCTTCAGTGTCCGTTGGTTGTTTCCACATGCATTTTTCATTCGCCACCACCCCCTCCCCACCAAGCACATGTGTTGTTGTGAAGTGTTTAAATATAAATATCATTTGGAAGTTGCATTAGACACACACACTCTAACACGCTCTCTCTTTCTCTCTCCCACACACACACACATATCACATTCATCACATGTATTATTGAAGTGCTTGTTATGATTGCTGTGCTAAGTGTTGCACTTGTGTAAGTTTCAAGTTGACATAACCATTTTGTTTTCTCTGCGAGTGATCCGCAAGATAAATGCTTCTGAAGATGGAAAGCACATTTTAAGCTTGGCCATCTGTCAAGCGTGTTGGAGATTTCCGATCAAATTGTGCACGATGACCATGAGCAGTGCATGTACTTGCTGCTGCTGTTACACTGGAGAGGCTGTCAGTGAGTGGGAGTGTGCGGCATTTTGGCGTATAAGTGCTGGGTTTGAATTTAATATCATTCATACGCTCCGAGTGCCCGAAAGGCTACAGTGGAAACTGGGATATTTCGTTCAGAAGTCCTTGCCATTTTCGTAATTTTAGTAACTTTTGAAACTGATTTAATTGTAGTTCACTAACAAATCTAAATTCAAAGATTTTGTTTTTGAATCTGTAGCTAGCTTATCTCTGTTAGACCCCTTGGGCTAGTTGAAAACCTAAGTCGAGGCCAATAAGCCAACCATTTTTAAATAAGTCCAAGGCCAACCTTCAATATGCTCTGTTGGAAAAATACTGCATCTAGTCGTTAAAATTTATACAGACCGCTTACAGTAGTGCCAGCGGAGCCGAGGCGGCCACTTAAATGATATGCTATTTATAGTGTTCAAAAAATCAGGGGGTTTTCAGAAAACCGTCATTTCGTTTTGTTTTCAAACCCGTGATTTGAAAACCCGACTGTTGGTTTTTTTTTAAGAAAAACCCCAGCATTAACCGACACTCTTCTTTTAGCTTTTTGCCTAAGAATGTAGAAATGTTTCTAAATCTAAAGTGATGTTATTGTGCCCTTGAACAGGCTCTTAGTTTTCCCAGACGTTAAAAATAAGGTCATGTTTAAAATTGCATTGATTTTGGTACCCGCATATCTAGTTTAAATGGGTCAGACTTTCGGTTTAGCCAAACTGAAAAATAATTTTATTTTCAACTTTGTGGGAATATTTTATACTTGTTTCAAAGTCTTATGTTTATGTACACACCTGCTCATAATAATAGATACACCTTATTGGTTAACACTATTAACACTATTTTTTTAACATCATATTTTTGCTTCTTAACATTTCGATCAGGCAGTGCCATTTATAAAGTCGAATATCGCAACTACGACTACATGTTGCCTGGCGCCATCTGGCATTTGCATTGGGAAGTTTGACATTTTTTTAGCATAAACGTACTCAGTACGCGTTGACGTACGACCATCATTTGCTTTGCTAACAGTGACTTGAGAAAATCAATTTGGCAAAAAAAGGAATTAACTCGTGAACATTTTCGTGTGATAATTTTTCACAACTTTCCACGTCGAAAGTCACGACAAGAGTGCATCGATGAACTTATATCTTTGTATGGCGATGAAGCACCATCCTATAGCACTGTGAAAAACTGGTTTAATGAATTCAATCGAGGCCGACGCTCGCTCAATGACGAAGGTCGTGAAGGTCGTCCAAAAACGGCCGTTGATAATGCAAGATCGCCATGTGACATACCGTGAGATAGAGGCATCCTTGGGCATTTCTTCCACCACCATACATTCGATATTGCATGAACACCTGACCGTAAAAAAGGTTTGTTCTCATTGGATCGCGCACGAATTGATAAACGCTCAAAAATAGGCTCGTGTCGATTGGGGCAAAGAAATTTTGGAAAAATACGATCGTGGTGCTTCAAAAGACGTTAATAAGATCGTCACAGGTGACGAATCATTGATCTATGTGTATGAGCCTGAAACAAAACAGCAATAGACCGTGTGGGTCTTCGAAGACTAGCCAAATCCAACGAAAGTTGTTCGTGGAAGAAGCACTTCGAAGCAAATGGTCGCCTGTTTTTTCGGCAAAACTGGTCATGTGGCGACTGTTACGCTTGAGCAGCGTAGGACGATCAATTCTGAGTGGTGCACCACAATTTGTTTGCCTAAAGTCTTTGGAGAAATTCGAAAAAGGAACAAGAGAAAACGAATCATTGTGCACCATGAAAATGCGAGCTCTCACACATTGGCTCAAACCAGCGTCTTGTTGACCAGCCAAAACGTCGAATTGATGGGTCATCCGCCGTACAGCCCTGACTTGGCACCCAATGACTTCTTTTTATTCCCGCATATCAAGAAAAAAATGTGTGGTCAACGATTTTCGTCGCCAGAAGATGCTGTTGAAGCGTTCAAAACCATGTTTTGGAGGTGTCTCAATCGGAGTGGAAGAAGTGCGTCGACAATTGGTTTGAGCGCATGCAAAAGTGTATAAATCATAAGGGAGAATACTTTGAAAAACAATAAAACCATTTTAACCAACTTAGAGTACCCTGTTCCACAGGGAGGTGCAGGGTAAAAAAATAAACCAATATGACTCAAATCGGTGCAATATTTTTTGTTAGTTTGTAAATCGTAATATGTGACAGCGCATGATGGCAGACAAATAAAAAGGCAGACAAATAAAAATCTCCCGTCAGTCACTATAAGCCACGCACACTCTCCACTCTCTTCGACCAACAGTGCCGCCACAGTCTGCGGTGCAAAAAAGCAAATTACCGCACTCCACCCAGTATAAACGTAAGAAGAAAGTAGATGCCACGATCTATTCTATCTAGCACCTTCCACTTTATCGACCCTTTACGAGATTTTGATAAAATCGTTACTCTTCAGGCAATGGAGGACTAAAGGAAGGAAAATCTAAATTCCATATGTGACAGCGCATAGAAAAAGGAATCTAAGGGTAAAAAAATCAGTTTTTATTTTTTTCTTTTTTTTTTGTTGTGGACAAAATCTGAGCATCGAATGAGACCGATCCCATGCCCCAAAACAGTTTCCTCCCAGAGATATCCGCGTTTTATGAAAGTGATGGTACACCAAAGATACACGTATTTAAATCTTTAGAAGGGCTCTCCTGAACAAAACTGGTTTTTACCCTTAGGTCCCTTTCTATTTTGCGCGTCACATATACGAGTACGATACTCAATTTGATTGAAATCGGAGTTAATAGGGATGTTCTTGAGCGGTTTCATGATATATCAATAGAGTCATTACACTGGAGCTATATCAAAACATGGACCTTTATCTAAGCGGATTACACTGTGGAACATTTTTGGGGTTATTGTCTGGGGGGTGAGAAATTCCAAGTGAGGGTGATGGTACTAGGGCAGTATATTAAAACCTTCAAAGGGTTTTGCGTTCGTATGTGCCAGTTTTTTTTTATGAAAATTAAGTAACTTCACTTAATTGTAAATAAAAGCAGAACGCGTTAATCGATTTCTATGATCTATGTCGCATTTTGTTTATAGGTTATGTGACTTTACGTGAAAGTTATAAGACTCTACACGTTTTTCCGTTTGGGATTTATATGTTTTAAAAAAAAAATTTTTTTTTTGGCACAGACGAACGCAAAACCCTTTGAGGGTTTTAATATACTGACCTAGTACCATCACCCTGACTTGGAATTTCTCACCCCCCATATTGGCTGTTGTACTGTGTTATTAATCGATGGTAATAAACTGTGCCAAATTCCATCAATATGTTTCTTTGCTTTAACATACAATAACCAAAAAAAAAACGGAAACCCCGACGACAAAAAGTTGGGTAAACCGACATGTCGGGCTGACGTTATTTTTGGGTTTGGACATAAAATGGGGAATGTTGGTTTCGGGTTAGAACACTCTAGGCCAGATTTTTCTGGGTGCTTAAAGTTGGTGCTAAGATCTATAGAAAGACACATTTATTACCAGAGATGATGTTCTAAGTGCGCGAGAGCTCCGACCGTCAAATAGTAACCTGCCTATAAGCGATGCCTTACATTTAACATAGCTAGGAACATGACAGAATCGAACGTTTGCAGTGCGAGGGTCCTTGGAAATCTTATAAGTATAACGCCAACAGTTTGGATAACAAGCAGCCTGGGGGCTAATCGCCGCATTCGTTAACGACCAAATTTACTTCGAAACGCAATTAATTTGGATCACGGCAATCGTTATCGAATTGCAACTACCCGAAGTTGAATTCGATAGCACAACCGTCATCGAAAAAAACCAAATACTACCATTTTTAATGGTATTTATTGGCAACACTTTGTACTCATGGTCACAAATCTAAATATTGTATTAAAGTTATTTCGTTCAAATTTATTAACAAAATAGGACATACGATCATTGAATTTAGGCTGTGGAACCCCTTTCTATTGAAGAACATATGTTCATTTGTTGTCGGTGTTTGCAAACCAAAGTGTGTGCCGTCCACACAGCCTATTACTAAATATGAACATAATGGTACTACTAGAAACTTATGTATATACTTATAGTCATATAAAAACCTCCGGGTAGTTTGAATTTCTCCATGAAACACTCCATACATTCAGAAGATTCATCTGGCAAAAACTGTATCACTTTGGGACACAATTTGGACTGTATTTCTTCTGTGACATTTTTTACGATTTTGCAAATTGTACTTTGTGCCAATCCTAGCAGAAAATCGTTTCCCACATTGTGTTGAAAACTGCCGCTGGCTAAAAGATTCAATGTGGCGGTAAGTTGCAGTATGGGTGGTACGGACGTCGACATGTGACCAGAAATATCAATTTCGGAGAGCACATATTTAAAAGCCTCTCTTGACAGTCTAAATCGTCGTTTAAATCTATTAAATTAAACTATTTATTAAAAATTCAATTCGTTTACAATACAACAACTTACTCAACTTCAGATAAGGACAGCGGATTGCTTTTATCTCGAATATTTCTTCTAATTACGTTTACATTGCAATCCTCCTCCGAATCGGACGATGATGAGTAAAAAAATAGCATTGGATCCATCTATAACTAATTACTTTCTATATTTTTGTCAGATTTATTAAAATATTCACTTGCACCAAACCAACAATCGATTGTTGTTTTGTTTTTCTGCTTTTCTCTGCTTGTCATCATACTCGTATGCTTGCCGCAAAGAGAATCAACAAAGAAAGATGTTTCATCGGCCTTTTAGGAAACTCAATTTGTGTTATCACAGTAGTGGTTTCGACAAAAATTACGTAAAAACACCATGAATTGTTATAAAATAATAAATTAACTACAATAAAATAATTAATCGTTACATTTTTGCATTGCAATAATGCGTAAAATGTTTCTTATTATCTATTTAATTTTTTAACAGTCCCACGTCGTGCTCGAATCAGCCAACGACACATCTTTTGAGTTGAAAGTCTTTGTTTTGCAGCATTGCAAAAAAAAGTAGTATGCGATAAAACATTAGATCGAATGCCATGATCCAAACATTTAAACGTATCGAAATATTTTTCTATTCGAATTTGCATTCGTCGTCGAATGCCGTGATTAGCCCCCTGTACGAGGACCAAGTAATATTTAAAGTGAACACGAGTCGGTTGGTTGCAATTGGGGATTTGGAAGACTTCTTCTCTCTATTTATTTTATATCTTCAAAAAAATTAAAATAGCAGCCTTGCAAATATCTTGAAATACTTAAATCGACATGATTTTAAGGAACGGGGGGAAATGTCTCTAAATACAATAAGTCTAAATACAATAAAAAATACAAAAACTCAAATCAGCCGTTAGGAGCCGGCGCTTAACAAAAGGTCCCGGTCAGTGAGTATGAGAATTATATCGTGCACAACTTACTTACGAGGGTTGCTATATAAATTTCGGGTCCTGACAATACTAGTGTTCCCAGACGAAAACTGGGAACACTAGTATTGTCGTGAAACATTGACATTTTTTAGCATAACTTTACTCAGAACTTTTTGTCATTTGAGGGCGAATTGTTTTGTTTAAAGTGTGTTGAAAAATTCATCACAGTCAAAAAATGGAATTATCCCGTGAACATTTTCGAGACAAGAGTGTTGACATTAAGGTATAGGGGGAAACTTCTCTCAATGCAGTAAGTTTTTAATATCGGGTAATTTTTTCAATATAAGAAAATACAAATGGACATTTTATGCCATGTATTATATTTAATTAAAGGAATGTATTTTCCTTTGAATTTTGGCCGCGACTACGCCTTAGGGTGTTCATACTGAGTTTTATGGATGACGGCTTAACAGTCGAAATGCTCGAAAACCGCGGTGTTGTAAGTCTTTTCATGATGAAATGGCAAACAATACTGAAAAGAAAAAATACCTCTAGTTACAAATTTAAAAAAAAAATATGGACCGATGATTTCACGAGCCCATAAACCGCACCAAACCGTGGTTTTCGCGGTGTACCTAAGTCTTTGCACTTTGAAATAAAAAAACACTACTAAAAACTAACAAAAATAAAGTTTAACACAACTCCGACATAATCGGTAAAAAAACACCCTATTGAAAACAAACCTCTAAATTTATCACCCCATATCAATTGCAAGAATTAAAGAATTATGCAGACTAAAGAGGATTTAGCGAATAGCCTCCAGCGTAGGTAATTTCATTCACTTAATGCCTCACTTTTAAAATTAAGACACTGTATCTTAATTGACTTCCCGGAATCGTCCATATTAAACCTGTCGTGTAAATAAATTCATCACTTCCAAACAATATCAAATATTTGTAATTTCTCTTCCGGTATAAAACTCGCCACAAGTACCGAAACATTCCACATCCGAAACGAGTAGCCTAGCCGGTAATTGATTATAATAAATGTGTTAAATGTTTGCGTTTGCATAATTGTAAAGCATTCTGTGCTGCCGCCAGCACATTCATTTAATAAGCGACCTCATTAAGCGATTAACCTGCAACAGAGTGTCGCACTAACGTCATTTGAGGAATTCAATAATGCGAATTATCATGATTTTCCATCAAGAATTACACGTATGAATGGAAATCACGACATCATAAGGCACAATTTAATGCAAACAAACAATTACGAGAAAGGCTCGTAATAACAATAATGAATAATAAATAAAGGACTTTATCTGATCTGAGTTGACACATACTCTTATGTATGTTTACATACGTACATACACTCGTATACCCTACAGTGGGTGGCATGGACATATACCTTTAAAAGCGTTCCCCATCTTTCTCTATTTATCTATGTGTGTTGGTAATGATTTGCTTGTTTTTCAATTTGTCAGGTCCGTGGTATTGTGAAGTGAGAAAGTGATATTCTAATTTGTGCTTTTGAGATAGGTTGTTTAGGCATAAACAGAACGATACCATCGACATTTATGGAGTTTAGCTTGGTTCACGGCTACTTAAGACTAGGAGACATGGCGAGTCGTTAAAAACAATACTCCACTAGTATCGAAACTTAAGTACTTGTCTTAATTACTTATCGATAACAAGCTACCCTGCAATTAAACGGATATCGATAAGCTCTGCAGGTTTTAAAGAATACTAAATAATTTAGTCGATTGTAATGAGAATAAGCGTGTTATCTAAACGGGCAATAAAATATACTGTTTTAGAGGCTGACTAAATATAGACGATATGTAAACAAATTTTAATTTATCAACAACGGTGTGATACGAGTACTCTACTATGTTTTAAATAATAGAACACATTTTCAAGAAAACATAGCAACAAACATTTTTTTTATAACACTTTTAATAGGTAACACTTCAATTTCCGCATCCTGTACCTAATGTAAGAACCATCATTGCAATATTTTTTTTCTACCGATTCTGGATATTTTATTTTTATTTTTGATACTCCCACCGAATGATCGGGTGTATACAAAATTTGTTATTCCGTTTGCAACGCCTCGAAATATTGGTTCAAGACCCTTAATACGAGGGCGGTTCGGAAACTTCTTAGCCTAGCATAAACTGAAAAAAGTTAAGTGTTTCGGAAACTTCCATCTCTGCTATGAACACATGTTAAATTTTGTTTCGATCTGGCAACTCCTTCATATAGAAACAGGTGTTCACAAAAGACGCATCCGCGATTTTTTTACAATGGAAAAATTAGAAATGCGTGGTGTCATTTAATATTTACATAAAAAAAGGTTTATCGGGACATGAAATTCATAATGATATGGTGAATGTGTTAGGTGAAAGTGCTCCTTCATATGCAACAGTAAAAAATTGGGTTGCTAAATTTAAACGTGGTCGTACAAGCATTGAAGATGAACCACGTAGTGGACGTCCAAAAACAGCAACAACAACAGAAATTGTAGCCAAAGTGCAGGATATGGTATTAAATGATCGACGAATAAAAGTGCGTGAAATAGCTAATATCATGGGCATCTCAAATGATCGAGTCCATTTAATTTTGCATGAAGAACTACAGATGAAAAAGCTTTCTGCAAGTTGGGTGCCGCACTTGTTAACACTCGACCAAAAACGCATAAGAATGAACATTTCTCAAGCTTGTTTGGATCGTTTTCAGCGAAATAAAATGGATTTTAAGCGTCGTTTCATAGCTGTTGATGAGACATGGATCCACCACTATACTCCAGAGACAAAAGAACAATCCAAACAATGGACTGAAGCTGGAGGAAGTGCCCCAAAGAAGGCAAAAACAATTAAGGTTATGAAAACAGTTTTTTTGGGACTTCAAAGGTATTTTATTGATTGACTATCTGCAAAAGGGTAACACAATAAATTCAGAGTACTATTGCAACCTTTTAGATCAATTAAATGTACAAATTCGAGAAAACGTCCTGGCTTACAACACAAAAAAATAATTTTTCATCAAGACAACGCACCAGCGCACAAGAGTGTTTTACCAATGGCTAAAATCAACGAATAAAAAAACGAGTTGCTTGACCACCCACCTTATTCTCCTGATTTAGCTCCCAGTGACTTTTACCTGTTCCCAAATCTAAGAAAAATCCTTGCTGGCAAGCGTTTTACCTCAAATGAAGATGCAATTACAGTTGTAAACCTCTATTTTGAAGACCTTGGGGAAAACTATTTTAATCAAGGGATAGAATTGCTAGATAAGCGTTGGACTAAGTGTATTGAAGTTTCAGGAGATTATATTGAAAAATAAAAATATATTTGAAAAACTAACTATTCTCTTTCATTGATAGGCTAAGAACTTTCCGAACCGCCATCGTAGTATATCTAGTCATGTCCGTCGAAAGCACAATAGTGGTAAAACGAATTAACCAAGGATCCTGAAATGTTTCTGACGATGGCCTATGTTAGGTATTCTAAATGGGTGAAATCGGCCCCGGTAGAAAAAAGTTTCCCTTTAAGGGACTTATATTGTCTCGGGAAAAGTACAGTTTTTTTTGGGTATCGACAACTACACAACTGAGATATTTCTATCTAACGCATATGCTTCACCTCTTTACGCAAGTTCTCATGCTTGAGCTTTGTAAAGAAGCGCATGTACAGGGTGGGCCAAAAGTTACCATGGGGTTAAAAACTTTAATAACTTTTTCGTTTATTAATTTTTTTTTTTATTTTTTTCTATATATATTATATTTCTGGCCTAGGCAACACTTAGTGTTGCCTGGCGCCATCTGACATTTCCTTTGGAAAGTTTGACATTTTTTTTAGCATAAACGTACTCAAAACGTTTTAACGTCCGACCATCATTTGTGTTGTTTACAGTGGCTTGAAAAAATCATTTTGGCAAAAAAATGGAATTAATTCGTGAACATTTTCGTGCGATTATTTTTCACAACTTTCGACGTGGATTATCACGACAAGAGTGCATCGATGAACTAAAATCTTTGTATGGCGATAAAGCAAACTGGTTTAATGAATTCAATCCTGGCCGATGCTCGCTCAAAGACGATGTTCTAGAAGATCGTCCAAAAACGGCCGTTTAGCCAGAGAACATTGATGCCGTGCATGAACTGATAATGTGTCGATTGGTGCAACGACATTTTTAAAAAATACGAACGCGGTGCTTCGAATGACGTTTTTAAGATTGTCACAGGTGACGAATGATGAATCTATGAGTATGAGCCTAAAACAAAACAGCAATCGACCGCATGTGTCTTCGAAGACAAGCCAAATCACACGAAAGTTGTTCGTGGAATTAGCACTTCGAAGCAAATGGTCTCCTGTTTCTTCGGCAAAACTGGTCATGTGGCGACTGTTCCGCTTGACCGAAGGACGGTCAATTCTGAGTAGAACACCACATTTTGTTTGCTGAAGTCTTCGGAGAAATTCGAAAAACGAACAAGAGAAGACGAATCATTATGCACCATGACAATGCGAGCTCTCACACATCGGCTGAAACCAGCGCCTTTTTGACCGGCCAAAACGTCGAATTGATGGGTCATACGTACGCCGTACAGCCCTTCTTTTTATTCCTGCACATAAGGAAACAAATGCGTGGTCAAAGATTTTCGTCGCCAGAAGATGCTGCTGAAGCGTTCAAAAACCATGCTTTGGAGGTGTCTCAATCAGAGTGGAAAAAGTGCTTCGAAAATTGGTTTTGAGCACATGCAAAACTGCATAAATCATGCTAGAGAATACTTTGAAAACAATATAACCAATTTTACTGATGAATTTTCGCATTTTCATTATTAGGCCAGAGATATATATAGCAGCCCTCGTATACAAAATGGAAATAAGTATGAAAAATAATGTCACTTAAATGACCCCTGTTTTCAGCTTCCCAATGATATGCTCGTTTTAGAGCATTTTCCATAACATCTTTCAAAATTTGTAGCTGTAGCGTTCGAATTTCTGCAGCAACGTTGGCCTTGAGTTGGCCAGTGGCTCCGTCCAGCTGAAACCACATTTCAGGTCTGTTTTCAAGAGCAAAAGAGCAAAACGTTAAAAATGTTCTATCATAAACCAATACCGCTCTCAATTTACGGTTACAGCATTTCCATCTTCAGTCTCGAAGAAGTAAGGCCCAATGATATTTGCAGATGTAAGCCCATACCATACTGTACACCGAATGGGGTGCAATTGATAAAAATTGGCACAGTAACTTAGGATGCACTTAATACCTTATAGTTTCTAGATGTGTCGGCTCATGTGGCACCAAAAAACGTCCCACGTAGTCAAAGCGGGCTTTCAATAGTAAAAATGGACATAAACAACGTTTTTAATTGTTTTTTTTTTCCAGTTCGTCCAACCTTTGATGCCCCACTTTTTGCCTTTCCAAGCAATAGTAGAGATGTTTTAAACATTTCCACTTATTTAAGAGCAAAGGCTTTGTCCACTTTTAGGCTCTAATCGCGTGCCGTAGCAAATGCTTAGGTAAACGCAGTATATCTACGTCTAGGCGTCGGTACTCATACTACATACGTGAATAAATAATATTAAAATACTTTTTGCTGTGTACAATTTCCATCGGCATTGCCAACTTTTGCTGTTTAATTGTTAGTATTTTTTATAACAATGCATTTTTTGTTGTCGCATTTTTACGAATGGTTTTGTACAAAAAACCAAACAACAAAAAATAAACGATTACACAATCATAAATACTCGTACACGTATGTATGTATTTATGGATGTGTGTGTATATAAAATTGTCTGTGTGTTGGACTGTCTGTGTATGTGAATGCCAGTATGTGAATGTGCATGTTATTGGTTACATCAGTCATTTATTGATACAGAGACAATGTGCGTTTTTATTCGCCTTGTTGTTGTTGTTAACATTTTGTATACAAACACAAGTCGAACATTTTCTACAACAACTCTGAACGTGAAAAATTGAGAAATTCCGGCGGGTGCGGGGGTAATGGATATTAAAGGATATTAATGTTATTGCTTTTGTTATTGTTATTATTTTACACACACACACACGCATTCGTAGCAATTATTATGGCCACAGTTACCAACTCCATCGGCGACTGTTGTTATTAATATCGGTAACTATCGGTGTAGAGTCTCACTTGCACACACACATACACTAAACTCCTCTATACTCACACATTATGGCCAATAGCAATAATCATACCTATCGTGTGTATGTTTAAATACATTGTGTACAGTGGTCGGCCAAAAAATGGCGATAGCTGGTATTTGTGCATTTGCTAATGGCCTTATCGGCGTAATTTTTGATAAACACAATGATATTAAACATATCCTACATATCTTCCCACAGCTCTAGAATCCTGCATCTCCATCCACCGTGTGGTTTATAAACCTGTCCGTCGGCCCCTCGTCCCTACAACGTAGTTCCCGATGCAAAATTCGTCAAGTAAATATCTTCTAAAGGCCGAGATTTTATACACGGTGCTAAGCTAGTGGCCTCGGGCTTATTTTAATCTATCAGGGACAGCGTTGATATTTTTCACAGATCTTGCTTTTTGCAACTTTAAGGCATTGACTGATCAGTAGAGCGCCTAACTTAGTAGGGACATAGATACTGTTACACACGTTTTATGCTGTAAAATAAAAAGTACTGAATGTTTAGGGGCTAAATATTTTTTTAATATGTGACAGCGCGTAGAGAAAGGGAACTAAGGGTAAAAAAATTAATTTTCATTTTTTTTCTTTTTTTGATGTGGACAACATCTGAGCATCGAGTGAGACCGATCCCATGCCCCAAAAGTGTTCCCTCCCAGAGATATGCGCGTTTTATGAAAGTGAAGTCGACGATTCTAAGCGCAAATAGAAAGTGACCTAATCTTTAAAATGGCTCTCCTGAACAAAACTGGTTTTTAACCTTAGTTCCCTTTCTATTTTGCACGTAACATATATTTATTGATGTACATTGTATCCAAAAAAATCTACTTATTCGAAATGTCCGCCTTTTGCCTTTACACACGCCTTAAGTCGCACTGGCCAAATGTTAATAGCTGCCGGAACCTCGTACACTGGAAAATTGGCCACAGCTTGAACCAAAGCAGTCTTAAGCGATCCAATGTTGGGGTATCTTTTGTGACAAACCTTGTCCTCTAAAACCGTCCAATGGGTTCAAATCTGGACTTTAATCCATTGGGTTCAAATCTGGACTGCCTGAGGGTCATTCTTCAGAGGAAATGAACGCTGGCAAATTGTTTCGAAGCCAGGCCTGGGACGTTTTAGCCTTATGGGCCGACGCAAATTTCTGCTGGAAAGTCCAAGACTGGTTTTGGAACTAGGAATTGTTAAGAGGCTTCACAACAGATTCCAAAACGGTTTCTTGGTAAACTTTGGCCGATGTTTTGACTCTTTGTTCGCAGAAATGCAGCTCAGTGACCCCATCGTAAGAGACACCCCACCAAACCATGACTTAAGCTGGGTGATGACCCTTTGGGATCAGTTCAGATGCTTCCTTAGCGCACACACTCTATCATTTTGCTTGTTAAATTTTCCCTGAAAGGTAAAAATTTGTTTAGCTGTGAACAAAATTTATCTGTGCAAGTTATCAGCGCGCTTCACCAAAAGGAGTTTGCATTTTTCAATCCTATTTTTTTTTAAAGCTGCAGTCAATAAATGTCCGGTACGTCGTTTGAAAGTCCCAAGCATTTTTAATGTTTCGACTCATGGACTTTTGCGTGATATTCATCTCACGGGCCATGATTTTTTGTTTTCGGAGTGGATTTCTGTGAATTCTTGATTTAACGGCTTTGATGGCATGCGGTGTTCGAACAGAGCGTAGGCGGCCCGACCGGTGGCGGTCTTTTACATCTCCAGTCTCCTCAAACAGTTTTATGCATCGGTAGACGAACATGCGGCTAATCCCTAGTGGCCGGAGCGTTTTGAAGATATCGATTTTTTCATTTCACACTTGAAGAGCGCTATTACTGCGATACTGTTCTCATTATCTGACCACTCTATGATGAAAGTTGAAACAATTTTAAAATCCCGTTACAGACTAACGCAATTGAGGTTAGCTTTCAAAACCCATATGACATTAACGGGGTATGTTCAGTTATACTATTGAAATGGGTGTGTTCAATGCTGTAACAGTATTTATGTCCCTACTAAGTATACTACTAAGTATACTATCAAAGCCGTTAAATCAAGAATTCACAGAAATCCGCTCCGAAAATAGAAAATCATGGCCCGTGAGATGAATATCACGCAAAAGTCCATGAGTCGAATCAATAAAAAAGACTTGGGGCTTTCAAACAACGTAGCGGACATTTATTGACTGCAGCTTTTAAAAAATTAGGGTTGAAAAATGCAAACGTCTTTTGGTGAAGCACGATGAAAAAATTTTTACCGTTCAGGAAAAATTTAACAAGCTAAATGATAGAGTGTATGCGCGGTCATCTAAGGAAGCATCTGAACTGATCCCAAGGCTGGAAAAGAGTCATCACCCAGCTTCAGTCATGGTTTGGTGTGGTGTCGAACAAGGAGTCAAAACATCCGCCAAAGTTTACCAAGAAACCGTTTTGGAAGCTGTTGTGAAGCCTCTTAACAATTCCCTGTTCCAAAACCAGCCATAGACTTTCCACCAGGATTCTGCGCCGGCCCATAAGGCTAAAACGTCCCAGGCCTGGCTTCGAAACAATTTGCCAGCGTTAATTTCCTCTGAAGAATGGCCCTCAGGCAGTCCAGATTTGAACCCATTGGATTACAAAATGTGGATGGTTTTAGAGGACAAGGTTTGTCACAAAAGATACCCCAACATTGGATCGCTTAAGACTGCTTTGGTTAGAGCTGTGGCCAATTTTCCAATGGAAGAGGTTCGTGCAGCTATTGACGATTGGCCAGTGTGACTTAAGGCGTGTGTAAAGTCAAAAGCCGGACATTTCGAATAAGTAGATTCTTTTTGGATACAACATACATCTATAAATATATTAAAAAGTATTTGGTCCAAAAACATTCAGTACTTTTTATTTATTCAGTACTATTTATTTATAATTCTTTTTTAAGTTATTCCTCAGAGGTTATTTTCTTTAAAAACGAGGAAAATTTGGCACTAACAAAAATCGGAACTAAAGTAACAAAAAGTTTCGATATGGCATCGCTTTACTATACGAGGGTATATATATTTTTGGCCTAAGTGTTGCCTGGCGCCATCTGACATTTCCATTGGAAAATTTGACATTTTTTAGCATAAACGTACTCAGAACGTTTCGTCGTACGACCATCATTTGTGTTGTTTACAAAAAAATGTAATTAACTCGTGAACATTTTCGTGCGATAATTTTTCACAACTTTCGACGAGGATTATCACGACAAGAGTGTATCGATGAACTTAAATCATTGTATGGCGATGAAGCAACATCCCAAAGCACTGTGAAAAATTGGTTTAATGAATTCAATCATGGGCGACGCTCGCTCAACGACGAAGGTCGTCCAAAAACTGTTTCGGCGCCTGTTTCTTCGGCAAAACTAATCATGTGGCGACTGTTCCGCTTGAGCAACGTAGGAGGTCAATTCTGAGTGGTACGCCACAATTTGCTTGCCTGAAGTCTTCGGAGAAATTCGAAAAACGAACAAGAGAAGACGAATCATTGTCCACCATGACAATGCAAAATCTCGCACATCGGCTGAATCCAGCCGCTTTTTGACCGGCCAAAACGTCGAATTGATGGGTCATCCGCCATACAGCCCTGCCTTGGCAACCAATGACTTCTTTTTATTCCCGTACATCAAGAAAAACATGCGTGGTCAACGATTTTCGTCGCCAGAAGGTGCTGTTGAAGCGTTTAAAAACCATGTTTTGGAGGTGTCTCAATCGAAGAGGAAAAAGTGCTTCGACAATTGGTTTGAGCGCATGCAAAAGTGTATAAATCATAATGGAGAATACTTTGACAAACAATATTTAATGATAAATATTCGCATTTTCATTTTTAGGCCAGAAATATATATACGAAGGCAACCGCAAAAGTAACTGGTCTAACATAAAAAGAACCGTTTTTTTTTGGAATTATTATTATTTATTTTTCAACATAATCTCCTTCCAACTCAATACACTTCATCAAACGTTTTTCAAGTTTTTTAATTTCATCCGAAAAATACGATTTTTCAAGACCTTCAAAATATGCCTCAGTTTCGCCCAATAACCTCGCTATTGGACGAACATTTTTTGCCACGGAGAATTTTTTTTAAATTTGGAAACGAAATAATCAGAAGGAGCTAAACCTGGACTATATGGTGGATGCGGAGCAATTTCAAATCGTAATTCGGCCAGTTTTTGTTGAGTTAAAAATGCACTGTGTGAAGGAGCATTATCTTGATGAAAAAGAACTTTTTGTTTTCTAAATGCGGTCGTTTTATCTTGATTTCTTCACTCAACCGATCCAATAATGCACAATTATATTCACTATTTATAGTTTTTTCTTTCTCAAGATAATCAATAAATATTATACCCCTTGCATCCCAAAATACTGTGGCCATTACTTTTTCTGCTGACTTAACAGTTTTCGCCTTTTTGGGACTACTTTTACCAGGTTCTATCCATTGTTTTGACAGTTCTTTGCATTCTGGGATGTAATGATGGGTCCATGTTTCATCAACGGTTATGAATCGGCGCAAGAACTCTATTGGATTACGCTGATAAATCGCTAAAAGCTCCTCGGAATTGGTCCAACGGACGATTTTTTGGGGCAAAGACAACAAATGCGGCACCTTTTTCGCGGAAAGCTTTTTCATGTGGAGTTCATCATGTAAAATACTCCAAACTTGTTTTTCGTGTATTTTAACAATATCAGCAAGTTCTCTCAGCTTTATTCGTCTATCTTTAGTCACTTCATTAAATATTTTTCTAATGTTTTCAATAGTAGTAGCAGTTTTCGGTCTTCCAGAGCGTTGTTCATCTTCCGTACTTGAACGACCCATTTTAAATTGTTGAACCCAGGATTTCACGGTGGAGTATGATGGTGCATTATCACCATGAACAGAATCCAAATCATCTTTGATTAATTGTGGCGTATAACCGTTCATATAAAAGTGTTTAATTACCGCACGAAACTCTTTATTTTCCATTTTTCAAATATTTTCAAATTATAAAACTTGTTTACTTCCATCACCTGTAACAAAGAAAATAATCATTAAATATTTCGGAAATTTTGACAGATGGCTTATAAAAGATTGCTTTTAAAAAACAAAACAAAAAGAAGTTGCTAGTAAAACAGAAAATGTGCCAGGCAAGTTAGTTTTGCGGTCGCCCTTGTAAAGTAGCCCTCGTGCAACCTACACATTTGTTTTTTTTTTGTTGAAATATTTGAATGCAAAAAATTA
Source organism: Hydrotaea diabolus (assembly GCA_963513945.1). Lineage (NCBI taxonomy): Eukaryota > Metazoa > Arthropoda > Insecta > Diptera > Muscidae > Hydrotaea > Hydrotaea diabolus. The sequence goes on from OY740720.1 coordinate 7,829,658, forward strand.
TTTAATTTTTTATTAATAACTTTTGATAACAGTTCAGTAAATTTTTGGGATTTTCAAATAGACTTCGTTCTTTGTTGTCGGCCCAAGATTTGATTGAAATATAATGTGAATGGCGAATTTCAGCGATTCATCTTTCGAGTCATTATAATGATTCCGACATCGTATTATATTTTGAGTCGTTTTTAAATATAAAAAATATGAATACATCTAATCTACCTAACCTACCTTAGAAACTCATGTTATTAAAGTAATTCGATCAGTACCCAGCATCACAAAAGAGGGGGGGGGGCTATGCTTGCCTTCTGGCCTGTCTCCAAAGGCAGTCAGAAGGCCCTACCATCAGATGCAAACTTCGTTTCAAAATAACATAGCGTGTCAAAGGACAGTTAGTCCTGCACATCTCCTTTTTCTTAGCCGGAGTTCTAACAGGCCTTCATAGGAAGGCATACAGAGAGGCCTGCTATTTTTGGTCTCCTAGCAGGGCGATTCCAGAAGTCGTCGTGGAACGGATATAGGCCTGTCAGAAGGCCTACAACACAAGGCTTTTTATTAGGCCTGCAAAAAGAGGACTTGTTTGTAGTTGTTTAACAAAAGAAGGCCTCCCCGAAGGCGTAAAACCGCGCTTGCATGTGTATGTGCCAAGCATCTGGTCCATTGTATAAACGCCCGATTTGTTGGCGTTGTAATCCAAAATTGCATACGACTTCTTCTTTTCAGTTTGCATGTCCACACCGCAAGTGTAATGTTGTGTCGACCGCAAAATTACCGCTTTGTTCTTCTTAGGCACATATGAACATAGTGCTATATCGCCATCGTTGAAGCCGAACAATGTGCTTATGACAGGACGCGTATGATTTTTTTTGGTATTCCCGAGGCACACATGTCTTATTCGAGCGCACTGTTCCAACATATGCGGTTTTCTTCCTGATCAAAGTACGCGCCAAATCCAAAGTTGTGAAAAAATTGTCGGCATAAATTGTGCGGCCTGTATTCAAATATCTCTCCGAAAGTTGAAGTACAACATTCTGCCCTTGATTCACCTCTCGTGCCGGGTCAGGCAATTTCCCAGAGTAAATCATTCCTTTGACAGGATAAAATGATTTTGAGTCGCACAACCACCATATCTTTATAACGATGGAATGTATTGTGTGAAGCGGGTGCGGCCTCTGTATGGGCATAACTGCTCATCAACGGTCACTGCATCATGCGGAGTGTACGCTGCAGCCAAGTTAGACTGCAACATTTGCCAAATATCATCAATAGCCGCAGTTGATTAGCCGCTGCTGTCGCGTATTTCCATTGTCCAATCTAAGGCATTGTTTTATGCACTTCATACGATCTAATGATAATGCAGCTTTATATATTGGGCAGCGCGTTGGGCCCCATAACTCTTCAAGAGGTTCACTATTCGATTTAGTGAGTCCAGCATACAAAATAATAGCCAAAAAAGCATCGAACTCTTGCAAAGTGATTAGTTTCTATTCCTTTGGATTTGCCAAATTCCATGCAGCGTTCACTTCCCTGCCTTTCCGATTTGATTCGCGTACTATGGTGTACGCCATGTCTTCGGTGATGAGCGAGCGGAATATGGTAAAGGTATCATATGTGGTTCCTATTGGTCCCGGATTCCTCCTAGTGTAGTCGACCACGTTATGAGTACCGGGAAGTCGGTGGTGCATTCTTAATCCATTTGGTGCCATCTTTGGAAATGAAGTAATTGTCACTTATTTGCTGAGCATCAGTTTCTTCCTCTTCATCATCGTCGTCATCACTAATATCTTCATTGATGTCTATATGTGACGCGCAAAATAGAATGGGACCTAAGGTTAAAAACCAGTTTTGTTCAGGAGAGTCATTTTAAATATTTAAAGAGATTTTAAAGATTTAAAGGTTCATTCCTGTTAGCGCTTAGAATCGTCGACTTCACTTTCATAAAACGCGCATATCTCTGGGAGTGAACACTTTTGGGGCATGGTCTCATTCGATGCTCAGATGTTGTCCACATCAAAAAAAAAGAAAATTGTTTTTTTACCCTTAGGTCCCTTTCTCTATGCGCTGTCACATATGTGGTTCAGTTTCCGCATCCGAATCATCAACATGAAAATTTGCTTGATATGTGAAATCGTCATCATCCGCACCTTCAAGACCAAATGCAGGAGTAGCACCTTCATCGTCATCACTCATCTCCGCACTCATGAAGTCTGCACCCACTGCACGTCTTTCATCCTCACTCATTTTCTGGTAGCGTGTACTACGACTTACCACAATTTAGGCAATGTCTGCCATTGTTTTGTACTTTTATTTCTCTTTATAAAATTCAAAATACAATTTCGCACTCGATGTTCACTGCTCACTGTCTCAACTTTCACTGATTTGGTTTACGAAACTACAGCCGCTTTTATACCCTTTTCTACGTCTACATGGCTTCTAGCTTGTACATCTGCGTCTATGTGAGAAAGTAAGGGTAAATTCAAACAACTCAAAAGGGACGGTAACAAAAATTCAAAAAGGCACGGAAAGTTTTTTATGTTTCAAGGGAAGGCACAATAAAATAATCCAAAAAGCAACTAAAATTCAAGGAACACGTTTGTGATGTGTTCAAACAATAAAACAAGCCAAAAGACAGTGCATTTATTAACGAATTCTTGAAATTTCAGTACAAGGTCCCAGCGGACCTTTTCACACGTTCCCGTACGAAACACATTTAAATCTCAATAGAAACTAAACTATTGTACAAATACAAGGACCGTCAAGGAGTAATTTCAGTTTGAAAATGAAAAAGGTCCACAGGGACCTTCTCACCCGCCGGAGGGTTAAAGTCAATTACAATAACTCGTATGAACTTTTAATACTTAGTTCACCGTTCAGTAGAGGATCATTCGCCTTTCAAACTTCCTCTTCGGCCATATTTCCTGTGGCACACACTGTACTCGTAAGCTCTCGTGTAGGCTACCTATAATTACATTAATAACTTTTGGCGTTTTCTCTCTTGCTCTCGCTCTCTTTTTGTTTGCCATTTGTATGGCGTTTGTGAAACGATAATATTTTATTAACGTTAAACTCCGGCAAAGAGCAGTTTCCGGCCCCCACCCAGCAAACGAAAGCCGTGACAAGGAAATGCTTCTTTGCCGTTTTGTTCAACTCCTTGTTCGAAACCACACATACAACAACAACAACCTTCCATTTATTCATTCGTAAAAAAAAGAATCTGGCAATCATTTGACTTTTGTCAATAACAATGATAATAATGACAACAACAAATCTCTTACATGCTGCTGCTGCTGCTGCTCTTCATCTCTCAACAATCGACGGAAGTGCAAAGTTTTCGAGAGCAGAACAGCCACTCCAATGGCACACGAGAATTGCACACACTTACAAATTCATATGCGTATGTGTGTACGAGCGTGTGTGCTTATGTTGGTGTGTGTGTGCGTGTGCTACACCCGGAGAGTTTCATTTAATTTGTGATTGTTAATGATAATGTTAAGGTAATTTCCTTATAACAAATGAAAATAAATATTTCTTCTCTCGCTTCTCTCTACTCCCATTAAGCGTGTGTGTGTTTTGGTATTCAATGGTGCGTTCTTCCCCCCGCACGGCAATGCGTGTGTGCATGCGTTTGTCAGGAATGCTGAAGGAAGAAAAAGAACGAACGAACTCAGCAGGGGGAATAACGTGAAGACTGCTGAGGAAATTAAGTAAAATCTATTTCCTTTGCTGCAGCATTTTGGATTTTTTTCCATGACGAACGACTTTAAGCGAATGTGTTACAATGCGTACATTGTGGAAATTGTATGAGCATGTGTGAGTGTATCTGAGTGTTATAAATTGCATGTGTTGATATTGAATTGTAACGCGTGATCCATTTCGAGGTGCCCTTCTTTTTTAAAGAAAAAACACAGAAAATTCAAATTGAATGGGCAATGTTTATTATCATTTGAAAGGTCATTCTTGGGCATTTATTTTTGAAGATTATGTCTTTCAAATGTTGGCCGCGGCTACGTCTCAGATCCGTTGAGTCGAATTTTCGTTGACTCGTTCGAGCATTTCGTTTGGTAACTGGCGAATGACACGATGATGTGCTCCAAGGCCTGAATCGAAGCGGGTTTGTCCGCATAAACTTTAGACTTTACATATTCCCACAGGAAAAAGTCTAACGATGTGATATCACACGATATTGGTGGCCAATCGACCGGCCCAGAATATGAAATTATCTGCTCACCAAAGTGTTCTTTCAATAAATCCATTCTGATTGATGCAATGTGTTGAAACCAAATGTCGCCGAGATCACGAGCTTCAATTTTAGGCATCAAGTAGTCGGTTATCATGGCACGATAACGGTCGCCATTGACGGTTACGTCCTCACCGGCATCATTTTTAAAGAAATATGGACCGATGATTTCACCGGCCCACAAACCACACCAAACCGTTGTTTTTTCCGAATAAAAGTGGCAGCTCTTGAAACTCTTCTGGTTGCTCTCCTTCTCAAATGCGGCAATTTTGCTTGTTTACATACCCATTGAGCCAGAAATGGGCCTCATCGCTGAACAAAATTTGGCTCGAAAACGTTGGATCTTCTGGAAACTTTTCGAGAGTCCATAAAGAGCATCAGTTCTTGCACAAGCTGTATTTTGTACACGCAGAGAAAAGATATGGTTACACTATGATCACCGCAACAATAATATGTTCTCTACAATAAAAGCATGTTCGTCGCAACCATAGTATAGTTTTTTGAATTTCATTTTGACAACAGTATGATTGCGATTGTTATTGTTGCGACAGTATATTGCTATTGTTGAAATGTAACAATAGTATTATTGCCAAATTTAGAAATGAAAACATGGTTGTAGCAACCATATAAACATGGTTGGTGCAACAAAAGTATTGTTGTTTAAAGTTTACGTTAACAATAATATTATTACGGCAATCATGCAGTATGGTTGCGACTATGAGCATAACAAAACAGGTTTTATAGAGCATACATGTATGTGTGTGCGTATGTTTTTTTGATATACAAAAAAAATACATACACACGGTACAGTGAATGAATCGGGAGGTAGTTCGAGGGATTTTTTTTTGTCTTTACTTTGTTCGGTGAATTACTCTAATACCCACTGGTTCTCGTTTATTTTAAATCTACCTGCCTTAAGTATATAGCCATTGATCATGCACGCAGAAATAAGATATGGTTACTATATGGTCACGTCAGCAATAGTATGTTCTCTGCAATAAAAGTATGGTCGTCGCAACCATAGTATTGTTTTTTGAGTTTCATTTTGACAATAGTATGATTGCGGCAATATTAATATTGATGAAATTTAACAATAGTATTATTGTCAAATTTAAAAATGAAAACTTGGCTGTAGCAACAATATAAATATGGTTGGTGGGACAAAAGTATTGTTTTCATGGGTTTTACGTTAACAATAATATATTTAATGCAATCATACCGGTAAAATGGTATTTTTTTTTTAATTTGACAATGTTATTTTTACGAATCTTACGAAACTGATATATTTTTAATAAATAATTTTTTTATTGTTAAATAAATCACTCCTTTCCTAAAAAATTTTGGGGATCATAGTATGATTGTGTGTAAGTCATACTATGGTTGTGAGGATCTTACTATGGTTGAGTGTGAATAATAATATGGTTGTGGGGATCATAGTATGGTTATGTGTGAACCATACTATTGTTGTGATGATCATAATATTGTTGTGCCACAACCATGTAACCAACAATAGTATGATGCTCTTCGAATATTGTTACCACAACCATACTTTTTTTCTGCGTGTGGTTTAATCACATTCGTTTCATGCGGTCCACGGATGGTGAAGTAGCATTCACCACTGCTGGGAACTAAAAGTATTTTCGACTGCTGTTGGAATATATATTTTTGTTTCTTGAATGTAATGTTCAATAAAAACATGGCCTCAATTCTGGCTTCTAATTTTTTGTAACGCAACATTAGCCAATCCTAATAAATAATTTTGGGGATCATAGTATGGTTGAGTGAATCATACTATGATTGTAGGGACAATAGCATGGTTGCGTGTGAATCATACTATGGTTGGGAATATCATACTATGGTTTATGAGAAAAATACTATGTTTGTGAGAATCATAATATGCTTGTGGAGATAATAGTATGGTTGAGTGTGAATCATAATATGCTTGTGGAGATAATAGTATGGTTGAGTGTAAATCATACTATGAATGTGCGGATCATAGTGTGGTTGCGTGTGAATCATACTATAGTTGCAAGGATCATACTATGGCTGTATGAGAAACATACTATGGTTGTGAGGATCATAATATGGTTGTGAAGATAATAGTATGGTTGAGTGTGAATCATACTATTGTTGTTAGTATCATAGTATGGTTGTGGGGATCATAGTATGGTTGTGGGGATCATAGTATGGTTGAGTGTGAATCATACTATGGTTGTGGGGATCATAGTATGGTTATGTGTGAATCATACTATTGTTGTGAGGATCATAATATTGTTGTGCCACAACCATATACCCAACAATAGTATGATCCTCTTCGAATATTGTCACCCCAACCATACTTTTCTTCTGCGTGTACGCTTTCAATTTAAGATCTCGACGTATAATGCGCCAAGTCGTTCCATCAGTCAGAGTTGCTGCGAACGGCTCCGAATCGACTCTACACGGTCTTGGTGTACACTCTCAGCTACGGCAGCTACATTTTCTTCACTGCGTGCTGGACGTGGTCTATTCGGTCGAATATTATCCAATAATAAATGCTGAGTCTCAAGATGGGCGATGGTGTTGCGAATAGTACGCTCAGTAGACCAATTAAGTTGACCATAAGTTGAACGAAGTGCACGAAACACATTCCTCACAGAACGTGAATTTTCGTAATAAAGTTGAACGATTTGTAAACGTTGTTCAGGCATAAGTCTTTCCATGATGAAATACTAAACAATACTAAGCAAAAATAACATGACAGCATGACACGACTCACACGTGATCTGTCAAAAAAAGGCTATTGAAAAAAGTATCTCTACTTGGTTCACCCATTATATCTTGATACGGTGTGGGTGGAATGCATGACACAGAACTATAACTACCACTCTGACGGAATCGCCATTCAAAGTTAATGGCGACCTGATACCACCGGCCACTGTGATGTGCTGCTATTCAATGTAACTCATGCCGATACATTTTAATTGATGGCATTTTCAATTAAATCGAATGGCCTAGGGGTCATTCTTAGAGAAAAATTCACATGAACCGAGAGATGCGGAAATGACTTTTTGGCAACGTATGAAATGTTTGGTGAATATTTTTATGTACATATTTATATTGCTAATAGGCGAGACGACGCTCATACACACAGAATTGATTTTTTTGTCACAACTGAATTTTTTGCTAACCGAATGCTGGTGGCTTCACGTACTATACTTTCATTCCATCTATAATACCGAATGTTGATTGGGTACGCAGTAACGCTTTAAGAAACGAAGTAGCGGCAACCCTTATTAACTGGAAAGATTATTGGAACTAAATTTGTACATTTAGTGGTTGTTTTATCGATTAATTATTATAAGAACTCTTGGAATTCGGTTGTCATTACCACAAGCATTTTTTAACTGGGCCAACTGTTAAATACATATTATGTATTTGGTTATCTGACCGAATAGTAAAGTTAATTTGATTGGATTTGGGTATATGTGACAGCGCATAGAGAAAGGGACCCAAGGGTAAAAAAAAATCAATTTTAATTTTTTTTTGATGTGACCAACATCTTAGCATCGAATGAGACCGATCCCATGCCCCAAAAGTGTTCCCTCCCAGAGATATGCGCGTTTTATGAAAGTGAAGTCGACGATTTTAAGCACAAATAGAAAGGGACCTAATCTTTAAAATGGCTCTTGTGAACAAAACTTTTCACCATCTTTTCATTTTTTTTTTAAATGTAGACAACATCTGAGCATCGAATGAGACCGATCCCATGCCTTAAAAGTGTTCCCTCCCAGAGATATGCGCGTTTTATGAAAGTGAAGTCGACGATTCTAAGCGCAAATAGAAAGGGACCTAATCTTTAAAATGGCTCTCCTGAACAAAACTGGTTTTTAACCTTAGGTCCCTTTCTATTTTGCGCGTCACATATAACGATTTGAAAATATTTATTCGGTTATTTGAATTATTGGCAGTTTTTTTTTAAACTTGGTATTTACTTGTGATTCAAGCTATTGTTCACCACAACCGGTGGTTATGCCAACCAACCAATAATTAAGTATAGGGTGACCTATCTAGAGGTATTTTTTCCGAACAAAAAAAATATAAAAATTCAAATCAAGTGTGGAATCTTTATTTTGGTCGAAAACAGCGGATCTTTCCGTTTCTCACCGACGCTCATTTCCATAATACAGTTGACAACATTTGAAGGAAATTATATTAAAAAAATGTCACTTTGCCATTTTGTTAAAAACTTGTCTTCTATTTAAATATAGAAGCAAGAGGTCTTGTGCCGGTTTAATCCCTGTTCAAAATAAATGCCATAAAATGTCCTTTCAAATTACCAACAGAGATTCCACACTTGATTTGAATTTTTATATTTTTTTTTGTTCTGAAAAAATACTTCTGATGGATCACCCTATATTTAACGTGGCACGGGCTCTTTTGAAAATTTCTAAGACAGATTGTTCATTTCCTGTAAATCCATCGTTTCTAAAATATTCAAAATAAATAGGGTTTATGGATATGTTTAACTAGAAACGCTCCTGCCTGCACAAGTATCTGCATACATTTTTCAAACACTTGATTTTTGGTAATTTTTTTTAAAGGAATTTTGTATTTTCTTATTTTAAATGAGATGAAATTTCTAAATGATAAATTAGTTGCTCAATTTGTATTCATTGCGATTCGCTTTTAACAGAAGCAGAATTTTTACTTCTCATCGGAGAGCCGCTTTGAAGGACATCAACAACAGGTGAGTTTATTTGGTTGGCCACACTCGCCACCAAGGAACGGGTAACTTAAATGTCGGTTCGGTTGGATTCGTTGGGATGGTAGGATTTCGAGTTGTAGTTCTTCTACGGCGGGTAGTGGTTGTACTTGGCGGAACAGTGGTTGTGGTCGGCGGAACAGTGGTGGTAGTCGGAGGAATAGTGGTAGTCGTAGGCGGTACTGTGGTTGTAGTGGGGGGAGGCATAGTTGTTGGATAAGGATGTGGATGTGGATGAGGATGAGGATGTGGATGAGGATGTGGATGAGGATGTGGATGAGGATGTGGATGAGGATGTGGATGAGGTTGTGGATATGGGTAAGGGTATGTATAATATGGTGGATAATAATACGGCGGAGGATAGTATCCATAGGGTGGAGGATAATGTGGTTTCGTGGGTTTTACCACCGGCTGCCGCACTGGCGTATTTTTAAACCCTTTCAAATTTGCAAAATACTCTACAGGAATCAACAAACCCTCCGGTGTAATCTGGATAGTACGCCTGCCGTCATAATCTTCAGTACCTCCAGAATGTACTTGTAATTGTTGATTATGAAGATCGTCTACAGCATCTGCAGCTTGTGGTAGCGAATCAATTTCGCCTGAATTTTGTACTGTACGCACCTTAAATCGTCTCACGCTTTTTTTGGCCACACCCGAGCCGCCACCAACGTGAACTTTGGAACGACGTGGCTCTGCCAGACCACCATCTGGCAAGGAGCAGCACAAGGCCACAAGAACAAGAATCCACAACTTCAGCATCCCAGATACTCGACGGCTGATGGGCGGGTGAAAAAGAACTGCAAATATGCGCAGTGCATGGGCTTTTATAGCTCCGCTTTTGTTTGCGTTTGCTCAACGAGGCGAGGTGTGTAAAATAAATGCCAGGAATTATAAATTCATCAGCTAAATTATTTAAATCAACAATCTAAATATTTTGTTTTTATGACTTGACCATTGTTGTTTATGACACCCCAGACCAATTATGGAAATCTAGATCGATTAAGATCACACATCTGATCTTTTGCGAACTTAATTTCGCAAAGAATTCTTTTGTTGGCGAGCTAAATACCAGCCGAGGTAGGGAATAGTTCTTTGTTTTTGACAAAGCTTTAAAATTTGGCCCACAAATGTTGCAAAAAAAAGAAAACGAAAACGAATTTAATGGCCAAACAGCAAAGCTACCAATTTGGCTTATATGACAAATATGCTGTTTGACATATATTCTGTTCTAGTAACTCATTTCGTAGATAGGTGAAAAGTTAAATGGATGACAAGAGGAAAGATCGCGTAGGCGGTCAAGCCGGCAGGTATGACTAAATTCACAAATTAACGGCCGAACAGATAAACCTTGCTCAAAATTGGTGGCCATATCAAAGCAAAGAAATTCAAACAAGTTTTACCATAACAAGTTTAATGCTTTTCCTCAGAAATTCTTGAGAAATTCTTCTTAGCAAGCACAATATTGAAGAAAGGTCTGCTATAATATCCATTAAGGTTTTTTGTAACGCCACACATGATTTACCGAAACTATCTCATAATTTGTTATTATATCAAAAGCTATGTTTGTTACATGAAATATTTCTAAACGAGTTTTCGTTCACTGATAACTTTACGAGTATAAAAACCAGTAGATCCAAGTTGTGCGAATTTAGTAAGTATAGATACCAGCCCTCGAAATTCGAGTGCCAGTTTTTACCGAAAGATGCACAAAAATAGAATATTTTTTTTATATTTTTATGTGAATGTTTTATAGTCGATGCTTTTACCAACTCCAGGAAAAGGAATCTAAATCACGATGGGCTTCGTGATTTAGATTCCTTTTCCTCCTGCTAGCTTACTCTAGCATTACTTTGTAGATCACCCTCTTCTTCTCGCACCCTGCAGATTTATGCAATGATACTTTCTGTAGCAAAAAGAAGATACAAAAAGAAAGATTTTCAGCAAAATTTCATTCAAGTCTCTATATGTGACAGCGCATAGAGAAAGGGACCTAAGGGTAAAAAATCAATTTTCATTTTTTTCTTCTTTTTTTTGATGTGGACAACATCTGAGCATCGAATGAGACCGATCCCATGCCCAAAACGTGTTCCCTCCCAGAGATATGCGCGTTTTATGAAAGTGAAGTCGACGACTCTAAGCACAAATAGAAAGGGACCTAATCTTTAAAATGGCTCTCCTGAACAAATCTGGTTTTTAGCCTTAGGCCCCTTTCTATTTTGCGCGTCACATATACTTTACTTATTAGGGACATAAATACTGTTACACAAGTTTTATGCTGTGAAATAAAAAGTACTGAATGTTTTTGGACCAAATATATTTATTGATGTACGAGGGCGGTTCGGAAACTTTTTAGCCTAGCACAAAATGCGCGGTATAAACAGAAAAAAGTTAAGTGTTTTGGAAACTTCCATCTCTGCTATGAACACATGTTAAATTTTGTTTCGATCTGGCAACTCCTTTATGTAGAAACAGGTGGTCACAAAAGACGCATCCGCGATTTTTTTACAATGGAAAAATTAGAAATGCGTGGTGTCATTAAATGTTTACATAAAAACGATTTATCGGGACAAGAAATTCATAATGATATGGTGAATGTGTTAGGTGAAAGTGCTCCTTCATATGCAACAGTAAAAAATTGGGTTGCTAAATTTAAACGTGGTCGTACATGCATTGAAGATGAACCGCGTAGTGGACGCCCAAAAACAGCAACAACAACAGAAATTGTAGCCAAAGTGCATGATATGGTATTAAATGATCGACGAATAAAAGTGCGTGAAATAGCAGATATCATGGGCATCTCAAATGATCGAGTCCATTTAATTTTGCATGAAGAACTACAGATGAAAAAGCTTTCTGCAAGATGGGTGCCGCACTTGTTAACATTCGACCAAAAACGCATAAGAATAAACATTTCCCAAGCTTGTTTGGATCGTTTTCAGCGATATAAAATGGATTTTAAGCGTCGTTTCATAACTGTTGATGAGACATGGATCCACCACTATACTCCAGAGACAAAAGAACAATCCAAACAATGGACTGAAGCTGGAGGAATTGCCCCAAAGAAGGCAAAAACAATTCAATCGGCTGGTAAGGTTATGGCAACGGTTTTTTGGGACTTCAAAGGTATTTTATTGATTGACTATCTGCAAAAGGGTAAAACAATAAATTCAGAGTACTATTGCAACCTTTTAGATCAATTAAATGTACAAATTCGAGAAAAACGTCCTGGCTTACAACACAAAAAAATAATTTTTCATCTTGACAACGCACCAGCGCAAAAGAGTGTTTTAACAATGGCTTAAATCAACGAATTAAAGTACGAGTTGCTTGACCACCCACCTTATTCTCCTGATTTAGCTCCCAGTGACTTTTACCTGTTCCCAAATCTACAAAAATTCCTTGCTGGCAAGCGTTTTACCTCAAATGAAGATGCAATTACAGTTGTAAACCACTATTTTGAAGACCTTGAGGAAAACTATTTTAATCAAGGGATAGAATTGCTAGATAAGCGTTGGACTAAGTGTATTGAAGTTTCAGGAGATTATAATGAAAAATAAAAATATTTTTGAAAAACTAACTATTCTCTTTCATTGATAGGCTAAGAACTTTCCGAACCGCCCTCGTATATTGTATCCAAAAAGAATCTACTTATTCGAAATGTCCGCCTTTTGCCTTTACACACGTCTTAAGTCGCACTGGCCAATCGTTAATAAAGGGTGTTTTTTATTGGGGTATAGAACTTTAAGTTGGCATCACTTTTTTAACTGGCGGCCATTTTGTCAGCTGTCAAGTGATTAATATTTAGTTTGGTTTGCCAATTCATCATAAACAGGTTGCCAAAAGAACAACGCTTGCAAAATGGGCCGAAAATGAGATTCATCTCGATGCTGATTTTCATCACAAAATTTTGTTCAGTGATGAGGCTCATTTTTGATTGAATGGCTACGTCAACAAGCAAAATTGCCGCATTTGGAGTGAAGAGAATCCACATGAGACCCTTGAGACGCCATTACATCCACAAAAACTGACTGTTTGGTGTGCTCTATGGGCTGGTGGAGTCATTGGGCCATACTTCTTCCGAAATAATGCTGGAGAGTCAGTTACCGTTAATGGAGACCGGTATAGAGCCATGATAACCGACTATTTTGTTCCCGAATTGGATGGCATGAATGTGGATGAGTTGTGGTTCCAACAAGACGGCGCTACATGCCACACAGCGCAAGTAACGAAGTTGAATTTCTCTTTGGAGAAATAAACTTGAGAAATAAAAAATAAGACACAATACAAAACTTCAGCTTTGTTGTACTTTATTTCTTAGCTGTGGTCTTAAGACTAAATTCAAAAAATATATATTGTGCCAGTGAGGCATTCAATGTTGCGAGACGTTTATGCTTACGCTGCATTGAATCCTCGACTGGAATGTGGGAACGAAAACAAAAGTGTCAAATATCATTTCATACTTTTGTATTTCGCCACATATATAGAAATTAAATTATAGTTACACTATATGTACTTAGAACTTATGTTTAGTGAAGGGGTCAGGACGTAACTCCTCCACCCCTTGTCAGAAATACTCCTGGATTTCTTATGTTAATTACAATAATAGTGTTTTTGTAAATATTGTAAAAAAAATAAATGGAAAGTATACTTATATAAAAAGGTACAAAATCAAGAAACATATTTCTTTGCAATTTCGTGTAGATTCATTTCTTCACATTTGGAAGAATTTTGACGTACTTCTTTAACATTTATATTAACATTTTTATTTTTTAAAATCTTATACAAAAATAGAAATACAATTACAGTTAAAATTATTAATGTAATATTTATTCCATATGAAATATTTTTATGCAATTTTAATTCCTTTATTTCTTTTATATTTTCAAAGTGTTCTGTGTCAATGTTATTAAACTGCGGACTTACATTTGGTATTTTAACTTTATTATTGTTTTGATAAAAATACTTTTCTTTATATATAACTTTTTTATTTGAAAAGGTTTCGTTATAAAACGTTACACTACAATTATTGAGTGTTATAAAAAAATTTCCATTTAATTCAAATTGCCTATCGTCACAATTTTGAGTTAAAGGTTCGGAAAAGGCATTTTTTATTATTACCGTTTCATCGTCAATAGCAAATATTGACGTTCTATTGTTAATAGTAAACTTACAGTTATTATAGAAAATACAGTGTTTGCTTTTTTTCAGTTTCCTTAAGGGAGTGTTTTCTTGATATTTAAGAGCTATGCCATTAATGTTAACTATGACTTCGTCATCTGCTTCTATTTCAATCCAATTTTTATTCGGGATTGGAATGATTATTTTCAAATCTGTTTTAAAAAAACTATCCGGTATTAATATTGCAATAATTATAGACTCATCGCTGTAGGCCATAATTCCCACCTTCAACATCTTTAACTTATAAAAGTCGATTTTAAATTGAAATATTTCTTGAGACGTAAATATACTCGGATGTATCATATTATTTTTGGCCGATACTATGTTATCCTGAATTTGGTCAATTTTATGTTCCAAAGTCTTTAGTTTCGAAAACTGGTCTAGATAAAATAGCTTGTTTATAAATTCATTATTAATTTTCCTTATGTCAATGAATGATGATTTAATTTCTTTTCTATCTCTTTCTACTGCTGCCTTCAAATGTTCGAATGATCTGTTGAATGACTCGTTTATAATTATCTGTTTATTCAGAGTCTCAATGGAATTGTGCGAATTATTGTCAATTATGGATAAGTGATCAACAATTTCCTGCCTATCTTCATCATCCATCGTTCCAAATAACCATTTATATAGCCTTCCACCCGCATTTATCAAGCCTCTTCTCTTTCTACGTTCCTGTGGCAATATAGTTTTGAGTTTCGATTTAATTAAATCGATTTCATTTTGAAGAATGTCCTTACTGTGTAGATCTAAACTTTCTATATTCATACTTATGTTATGTAAGATATTTTCTACCTCCCTAATATTTATAATATGTATTAATGTGCAGGTTGTGTTGACGATATCCACTTCTCCGGTTTTAATTTCAACAAATCCATTATTTTCATTAATCGGGCTGACTTGAAGTGTTCCTTGATTCAACCGCATTAGTGACATTAGCAGTAGTACCATCATTGAAGCCTTTATTTGCCTGCAGGAGTTGAATATTTCGGCATACGTTTTCTTTGGTTGAGATTGTAGCAGTATTTTTTCCTTAATTTGAGGCCATGTTGCATCGTAGTCCAGCTCTCTAGTACAGCGTCCAATTTCGCCCAAAATCTTTTCGTTAACGACAATTTCAAGACCATACTTTAATAGCTGATGATTGTCTCCACATAGTGTCATCGTTGATTCGACAGATCTTATGAAAGACCTTGGGTTGTGGTTTTTGTCCAAAGGCTTCAATCTGCGGAACTGTTCCAACACATCTTTTGGAGTCATGTTCAATTCAAATCGGAGAGATTGATCTTGCTGTTGTACTTGTTGATGTTGTGCATGTTGATGTAACTGCTGTTGTTGCTCTTCTACTAGTTGTTGCATCTGTTCTTGTTGTTGCTGTAGTTGTTGATGCATCTGTTGTTGCTGTTGTTCTAATTGTTGATGTAGCTGCAGGATTACATCTTCTTGTTTTTTAATGACCGTTTCGAGATCAATTCCTCTTCCTTCTTTTGCCATATTTCTATTGCTGTCGAATATGGTGTTCCTTTTTGGCATTCGTTTATTTTCTTTCTGTATTAATTTGTGTTCACTTTTAATCTTTCACTTCAATTTTTTTAACTTTTTACTTAATTATTTTTATTTAATGCAGTTGTTCTTTTTTTTACTGTTTATTTCTTTAGATATAAGCAGTACCGACTGCGCCAGTAACGAAGTTGAATTTCTCTTTGGAGAAATAAACTTGAGAAATAAAAAATAAGACACAATACAAAACTTCAGCTTTGTTGTACTTTATTTCTTAGCTGTGGTCTTAAGACTAAATTCAAAAAATATATATTGTGCCAGTGAGGCATTCAATGTTGCGAGACGTTTATGCTTACGCTGCATTGAATCCTCGACTGGAATGTGGGAACGAAAACAAAAGTGTCAAATATCATTTCATACTTTTGTATTTCGCCACATATATAGAAATTAAATTATAGTTACACTATATGTACTTAGAACTTATGTTTAGTGAAGGGGTCAGGACGTAACTCGCACGTCACAATCGAATTATTGAAGGAAACATTCGATGAGCGCATAATTTCGCGGAATGGACCTGTCAATTGGCCACCAAGATCGTGTGATTTGACACCATTGGATTATTTTCTTTGGGGATATGTGAAGTCGCTCGTCTAAGCCAACGAACCAGAAACGTTAGGGGACTTGGAAGCCAACATTCGTGGCGTTATTGCCAACATACGGCCCCATATGCTCGAAAAAGTGGTTGAAAATTGGACCTGTAGAATTGGCTTTATTCGAGCCAGCCGCGGCGGCCACATGCCCGAACTCATATTTAAACATTAATGGCATAAAATTATCCTTCCAATCAAGCCAAATTGATGGACATTAAAACGATTTTCTTCAATTCGAAGTTCTATACCTCAATAAAAAACACCCTTTAGATGCACAAACCTCGTCCATTGGAAAATTGGCCACAGCTCGAATCAAAGCAGTCTTAAGAGATCCAATGTTGGGGTATCTTTTGTGACAAACCTTGTCCTCGAAAACCGTCCACAATTTGTAATCCAATGGGTTCAAATCTGGACTGCCTGAGGGTCATTCTTCAGAGGAAATGAACGCTGGCAAATTGTTTCGAGGCCAGGCCTGGGACGTTTTATCCTTATGGGTCAAAGCGAAATCCTGCTGGAAAGTCCATGGCTGGTTTTGTAACAGGGAATTGTTAAGAGGCTTCACAACAGCTTCCAAAACGGTTTGTTGGTAAACTTTGGCCAATGTTTTAACTCCTTGTTCGCAGAAATGGTGACCCCTTCGTAAGAAACACCCCACCAAACCATGACTGAAGCTGGGTGATGACACTTTTCCACCCTTGGGATCAGTTCAAATGCTTCCTTAAATGATCGCGCATACACTATTATTTTGCTTGTTAATTTTTTCCTGAACGGTAAACAATTTTTCATCGGTGAGCAAAATTTTTCTGTGCAAGTTATCAGCGTGCTTCACCAAAAGACGTTTGCATTTTTCAATCCTATTTTTTTTTTTAAAGCTGCAGTCAATAAATGTCCGGTACGTCG
Source organism: Hydrotaea diabolus (assembly GCA_963513945.1). NCBI lineage: Eukaryota > Metazoa > Arthropoda > Insecta > Diptera > Muscidae > Hydrotaea > Hydrotaea diabolus. Next base: position 7,846,864 of record OY740720.1, read on the forward strand.
TTTGAAAGCACCAAGTCCCAAGTCTTTTTTAATGATTCGACTCATGGACTTTTGCGTGATATTCATCTCACGGGCCATGATTTTCTGTTTTCGGAGCGGATTTCTGTGAATTCTTGATTTAACGGCTTTGATGACATGCGGTGTTCGAACAGAGCGTGGGCGGCCCGACCGGTGGTGCTCATTAACATCTCCAGTCTCCTCAAACAGTTTTATGCATCGGTAGACGAACATGCGGCTAATCCCTGATGGCCGGAGCGTTTTGAAAATATCGCTTTTTTCCCATTATCTGACCACTCCACGATGAAAGTTGAAACAATTTTAAAATCCTGTTACAAACTAACGCTATTGAGGTTAGCTTTCAAACCCATATGACATTAACGGGGTATGTTCAGTTCCACTATTGAAATGGGTGTGTTCAATGTTGTAACAGTATTTATGTCCCTACTAAGTAAGTACGTGTAATTATGCCATTGATTTTACCTAAAACAATGATCTTATCTCACAAATTCAAATATGACATTAGTTTTAAAACCTAGGTAAATTGGGTACAAAAACATATTTTTAGTTAGCTTTTCTCCAAAAGTGCAAGGTATAAGATAGTCGGCCAAGCCCGACTTTATCTTATTCTTACTAGTTTTTATTTAAATTTGTAAATTTTTGTTTGAGGCTCGACCTTTGGTTGTTGTATTCATTTTTTTTAGTTATAGAAACCTGGTAACGTGACACTTATATGCTGATTTTATTTAAAGCAACACAAAATCTCAGTGATTACTTTCGCTTGCGAAACGTGTCAACAAAACTGTCTTTAACACACATTTGTCTCAAGCGTCATTTAAATGCTTGAGTAAGCATCTTTATACATCTCAATCGAAGAACAACTCTAGCCAAGATTTAAATCAATAAAACCAGAGCTATAAAACAAGAGTTCAAACGCTTTTCGATATCAGGTGATGACTCGCTTATTTACGACTTGGGTTCGTTTTCCATACATAAACATATACCATATATACATATGCAAATACATACAGACATAATTTCATATAGGCATTAATGCTCTGGCTAGAGCCAACAATATGTAAATGAAATGACTGCGATCAACTGATGTTTTTCCCAACGGAAGACGAATGTACCGAATGTATCTGGAGTGAGTGTGGTGCTGAAGATGGAATGACTAGATAATGATAAAAAAAGTGAGTTGGTAAAAGTAAGATAATGACGAAAGAGTTTTAAAAAAGTTAGTGGGACCCGCCATGGTAAAAAGAACACAAAAAGCTATTATTTTGTACCCAATTGGAACCAAATAAAGATTTGACATGTCTGTAAAAAGCTCTTCAATAACACTGTGGAACATTTTTGGGGTTATTGTCTGGGGGGTGAGAAATTCCAAGTCAGGGTGATGGTACTAGGTCAGTATATTAAAACCCTCAAAGGGTTTTGCGTTCGTATGTGCCAGTTTTTTTTATGACCTTTTACATTTTTTCCTTATCTTGATGTTTTTTCGCTTAGTTGTAAAATGTTGGCAAAAACGTAGTTTGACATAACTCGAGAACGACTAGTTCGATTTTGCTGAAATAAATTGAGAAAAATTAATAATTACATTTTCTTTAATCCATTAATATACTGTTTCTCTACCAAATCAACATTTTGCAATTAGAAATAAATTTATGAAGATAAATTTTTAAACATATAAATCCCAAACGGAAAAACGTGTAGAGTCATAACTTTCACGTAAAGTCACATAACCTATAAATAAAATGCGACATAGATCATAGAAATCGATTAACGCGTTCTGCTTTTATTCAAAATTAAGTAAAGGTATGAATTTCAAAAATTTGCTCGAGATATGCTCAAAATTCCTTGGAAAAAAGGTTGATGATTATTTTTATGATTCTCAGAATTAAAAAAAAAAGAGTAATAAACAAAAGGTTATTACATTTTTATGGTTGCTGTAACAAACTAAAAAACGGTCATAAATGTGCGTGAACAATTAAAAGGAAAAGAGCAAGGGCACTTTTGTAATTATTTGGGTTTTTTCTGTTGGCTACCTGCATGATTTTTTTTACACGAATTCCACCCACATTCATGAGTGGTCATGTTTTAGAACGTTGCAAGATGCGCCAATTCATAGGTACCTGTCGGTAAAATATTAAAAATTAGGAAATTAAAATAGTATAAATAGGTGTTCATTGTTCGTTTTTTGTCATTAAACAAGTGCCGACGAACGCGAAGATAACAAGTATTTTCCCTCCAGTTTTTTAACAGTGAACAAAAGTGAATAGAATATGGAACTGTGCAAGCCAGATATAAATAGCTTCTGCTACAGCTGTGGTCAATATGTCCCAACACATAAAAAAGGGGAAATTTCAGTACTGCTTTTGTTCAAATATACGAGATGTACTTCAACCAAAATGTTATACTGAACAAAAATTGGGTACCAAATGTGGTGTGTAAAAGCTGCTACAACCGTCTAATGGATTGGAAAAATAGAAGTCGTGAAACTATGCCATTCGGTATCCCAATGACTTGGACTAATCCTGGCGAAGGTCACAATCCATTGAATTGCTATGCATGTGCGAATAAAGGAGCCGCAAAAATGATAAGAAAATCGTATAATTACGTTGATGTTGCAAGTGCCGCAACACCATTGCCTCATTCGGACCACATTCCTGTGCCAAAAGCTTCTAGCCCAGATATTGTATCTTCTATGACCGCTCCGAGTTTTGCAGCAGCATACGGTTTAAGTGATGATACCTCATATAATCCCGAACGATCTGTGTCCAATGAGCCTATTTTAGTAAATCAAAATAGCCTTGATTCAATTGTTGCCAAATTGGAACTAACACAGCATAAATCAGAAGAACTGGCTTCTTTTATGAAATCAAACAATCTTTTGGCACCCGGTGTGAAAGTCACAGCTTATCGAAGTCGTCAGGCAACACTCCAAACTTTATTCCTTTTGAATGATGAAAAAACTTCTGCATATTGCCCGGATGTAGGAAAATTGATGGACGCAATGGAAATAAAATATGAAGCAGATGACTGGAGGCTATTTATTGACAGTTCAAAACGCAGCTTGAAGGCGGTTTTACTGCATAAGACCAATAAAAAACCTTCAGTTCCAATCGCCTATAGTACAGAAACGAATGAAACATATGATGCACTGGAAAATATTTTAAAAATGGTTAACTACGCCAAGCATATGTGGCGCATATGCTGCGATTTAAAAGTTGTAGCAATGCTTTGCGGCTTTCAAAGCGGCTATATAAAATATATGTGCTTTTTGTGCGATTGGGACACACGATTTTCCGGTGACCAATATGCATGCCACGGATGGAAACTCAGAGAGCACAGCAGGTTACAAACGGCCTCTAGTGCCGAATGAGAAGATATTGCTGCCTCCACTGCCTATTAAACTTGGAATTGTTAAGAATTTCATCAAAACTGTTGCCAAATGAGATGAAGTTTTCTTGAGTTTGAAACTAAATTACCCGAGACTCAGCGAAAGTAAAATTAAAGAAGGTAAATTATAATATCACATTCATTTCCCATGATTTTCCATCTTAACAACTTCATTTTTTCCAATCAGGCGTACTAAATGGTCCAGATATACGAAAGCTGATTAAAAGTGGCGCATTCAACAATATTTTGATTGACGCTGGATTGGACGCATGGCAGGCAATCAAAGAAGTAATAGAAGGATTGTTGGGAAAGCATCGTTCTACCAACTACGATGTTTCCGTCGCAAGGATGTTAAGATCGTTCTCGGAAATTGGTGTCCACATGTCCTTGAAAATCCATTATTTACATCATCATCTGGACTACTTCAGCAAACAATTGGCTACCGAATCTGATGAACAAGGCGAACGCTATCATCAAGTTGCTATGCTATTTGAAATGAGATATAGCGGGAAAAAGTCGCCGAGTGCAATACTTGCGGAAATTTGCTGGTGGAGTCAGCTTGTGTGCCAAGACAAGGATGATCCTGATGATAAAGAATTTTCAGGAGGTTCAGAAACTGATGACAGCGATGAATGCGATGCCACTAGTCCCGAACAACCACCATCGAAAAAGTCTAGGCAATATTTATTAAAATAAATAAAAATAAATAAATAAAATAAAAATAAAAAATTATAAAAATTTTTTACTTTATTTTTTTTTAGTAGTTTATGGCCAGAAGTCTGGAGTTATTGGGGAAAATTTATAAAAAAGGCGATAAATGACACTTTTTTGAATAAAAACATATATCAATAAATATTCTTATCAAAATGGGATACCTTCACTTAATTGTAAATAAAAGCAGAACGCGTTAATCGATTTCTATGATCTATGTCGCATTTTGTTTATAGGTTATGTGACTTTACGTGAAAGTTATAAGACTCTACACGTTTTTCCGTTTGGGATTTATATGTTTAAAAAAAAAAATTTTTTTTTGGCAAAATTTTCTTCATAAATTTATTTTTAATTGCAAAATGTTGATTTGGTAGAGAAACAGTATATTAATGGATTAAAGAAAATGTAATTATTAATTTTTCTCAATTTATTTCAGCAAAATCGAACTAGTCGTTCTCGAGTTATGTCAAACTACGTTTTTGCCAACATTTTACAACTAAGCGAAAAAACATCAAGATAAGGAAAAAATGTAAAAGGTCATAAAAAAACTGGCACATACGAACGCAAAACCCTTTGAGAGTTTTAATATACTGACCTAGTACCATCACCCTGACTTGGAATTTCTCACCCCCCAGATTGGCTGTTGTACTGTGTTACCGCACGAAACTCTTTATTTTCCATTTTTCAAAAATTATAATACTTCAATCACCTGTAACAAAGAAAATAATCATTAAATATTTCGGAAATTTTGACAGATGGCTTATAAAAGATTGCTTTTAAAACACAAAAAAATTGCTAGTAAAACAGAAAATGTGCCAGGCCAGTTAGTTTTGCGGTCGCCCTCGTAAATCTTTAAAATTGCTCTCCTGAACAAAACTGGTTTTTACCCTTAGGTCCCTTTCTATTTTGCGTGTCACATATGCATACCGATTGCAATCAAATTTGGTATTTGTAAATTACGTTGGACAAGCTCCTTTTTTAAATATAGACACCGTTCAAGTTGTCTGAAGGCCCAAAAAATGGCTTGGACATTTAGCAATAAAATTACTATAAAATGTTTTCATGAAGCTGAAAGTAAAAAATATTTGAATTTTTGTGACGGATCCTATGTCCGAAAATCTGAACCATTAAAACGTGGACACATGGGTACCAAAAACAGTGAAGTTTTCAAAAATTCAAATATGACCCCTTTTTCAAATCTGGGTAAATTTCTTCGGGTAAATCACTTCGGAAAACAATTTCTATTCTAAAGCAAAAGGCTAAAGACGGCAACCGAAATGCCCTTTTACTGACAATGCCGGTTTTCTGAAATCACCGGCTTTATACATGCCTATGAAAAAACTAGATGACTCGCCCCAATCTGGTACCTCCAGTGCAAATGACCATTCCGCCCACTTTTGGTATTGGCATTATAATTTTTATAATGGGTGATCCAAGTAGAGATACTTTTTTTTCCATAGCCTTTATTTGACAGATCACGTGTGAGTCGTGTCTTGCTGTCATATTATTTTTGTCAAGTATTGTTTGGCATTTCATTATGGCAAGACTTACGCCTGAACAACGTTTACAAATCGTTCAACTTAATAAAGAAAATTCACGTTCTGTGAGAAATGTGTTTCGTGCACTTCGTTCGGCTCTATGAAATAAAGCCCCAAGAAATAAGGCCCCAAACTGAAAATTAAGTAAAGACCCAAAAATTGGGCTTTTAATTGGGCTTTTTCGTCATGAAACTAAGCCCTAATTCCTACAATGAAATAAAACCCTAAAAAGATGTAAAGAGACCCAAAACCTAAAATGAAACAACACCTCATTTAAATTTTTTTTTAAATGTACTCTAAGGCCCCAGTTTTTGAAAGAAATATAGTTTTATAGTTTTTTTTTTATTGGAAAATTTATTAAATATTAAACAACACCTGCTGCCAATTTGTCGGCAATAAAGCCAATTTGTCGGCAATATGGACATTTATAATGTTCTATCTAATCCCATGGAAATTGCATATGCTTGCAATTTTAAGCCGCATTCGTCGCAAACTTTGAGATGTTTGCAAGGCAGTAGAACAATATTAGCTATTCTGTCTGTGCAAACAATACAGTCACGCTCATTGGAGTTTTCAACGTGATCTTGTTCCTCCCATGCTTTATCAGAAGATTCTTCTTCATCATCAAATATGTTCACACCTGGAACCATATCAACACATATGTCATTTCTTTCAAATGTCATTCGAGAAAGAAATGCGGAGGCGGAATTGAAGAAGCAAATCTTCAATTCTCGAACTTTTTTGAACGTCATTTCGTTCTCTCTTTCTTGGCAGTTATCCTCCGCTTTCAACTAACATTGAAAAATGTCTGCTTTTAAAAAATCTTCCTCTCGAATAATCTTAACGAATTTAAAAAAAGTTTCCGTTTTTCTCTGCCAACCGCGCCAGTAGACCTCTACAGCAGACGTAGTTCTAGATTTCTGCATAAAAACAGATATATTTTTACATCCAATCTAAAACAAAGAAAAATAAGTATTTTCTTATAGCAACTTTAACAAACATAATTACATTTTGCAACAACTGTTTTTCCAAATAGTTCAAAAATGGTAAAAATACTCCCTCCTTTCCATAAAAAAAATTTTGGATTTAACTTCAGCGAAAGCAAACCTAATTGAACCTGACGGCAACAACGGAAGTGCCATTATTTTATGATAAGCCACAGCTGCTGCCTTCGAAGCTTTGATATAGTCAAGCAATAATTTTCTTAACGAACTCACAACGAATTCTGAACTAAGTAGTAATAGCATGTTTCGCACATATGATGAAGAAAAACCCCCATCCAAGGCGATGAAGTGAACCCCTGAAATAGATCATCATAGCTAAGAAAAAACCACATAAAGTTCCGCCAAGCCAAATCTTACAATGTCTATACCATGGATTCCCTATGGAACTGGGAAACTCATCATATTTTTGGGTCCGTTTGTTGTTCGTATAGCCCCTTCACTGTGTTACGATATGTCCGTATGTTATTGCTGTTTTGCCCGTCTTAGCCTGCTGGCTCTGCAGAGTTGGTATCCAGGTTCAGAAAGGACGCGGCCGAGGACCTAGGAACCAGTTGCGTGGGCTTGGCGCGAATCCGAACAGGTGAAGCGTATCGTGCATTCTCTCTAATCACGCGGGACAAGTGTTTGGCAAAGTTAGGCTCGCTATGTGCAATCGAGGCGAATACACCAGACGGACCACTTGTACCTCCTTCTCTCTACACCGAGATCAGGTTTGTTTTCACAATCGAATTTTCGCCACCCACAAAAACTGCAACGCATCGAAAAATGCATATGAGGCCCTACATATGTTTTGACCACATACGTTTCATGACTTTTGTAAGTCAGTTGTGCCATGTGCTTTTGGTTCGCACAATAACACTCGAAATGAGCTAACGAATGTCTTTTAAATTCGCTTGTCGTAATGTTTTTCCAGAACCGCCTAGGGTATTTGAAATAGACAATATTGCCACACGCCTCCTGGTACTTCCCATACACTGGGTATTTTTGTAATATATGCAATACTATTTGCACAATCTCACTGATAAAAGTCTATACTTAAGAATGCAGGAAAAAGGTAAATCTTGTGACATAGATATGGACTCCTAGCCACGCCCCTTCTGATATCTCACACAAATGATCCTGTTCCACTAAAGCATAGAACCCACTTAAATTGTCACATTCGCTTAAATTGTTAACACAATAATACCTTAAATCGGCTATGTACTTGCGTGTGAGAAATATGGCTGACACGCCCCATTCTGGAACCTCCCCTGTAATGCCCACTTTTGGTTTTGTGTAATATCTTAAATGCTACTCATACGATCTAATTCAAAATCTATACTTGAGAACGGAGTTATTAGGTTAATTTGGTGACAAATAATTGAATTCCTAGGTACGCCCCTTTTGACCCTCCCACACAAATGACAAGTGAGTGTAGAGTGGAACCCATATCACTTGTCTCCTAGTTAGAATATTCTTCTGAATATTTTTATAACGGCTTAATACACTCGCACAATATGAGTGGATGACACGTCCCAATTTGTTATCCCAGTGGAAATGACCATTCCGCCCACTTTTTGTATACTAATCTTAAATTATTCGTAGGATTGTGCTAAAATTTAGTAATTTGATGGAGATGGATAGAGTAGTTTGATAGATTAATGGAGCCTATGCCTCATCGCCTCTTCTTGTACGATACATCCCAGACTAACGGCCGTTGACGTGGTAAATATAAAATCAATATAACAGTGAGGGAGGGTATATGTAAGTCGGATCAACCGACTGTTGTGCTACTTGTTTATTATAAATTTGATATTTAAATTTTTTAATTGAGTTCTATTATTTTACTCCTGGGAATCCCTACTCATGTTACTAGGGAAAGGTTGTAAATTTGTTTTTTTTTCATTTCAAACTAAATTTTGATCGACTGAAAATCGTATGCGAGATGGTTTTTATTGTGCTCATTAGTCCCTATCTACACGAAAAAACATTACTTGCAGCAACTCTCAGTTTGTAGAAGAGAGGGGTAAGGGGAGTGGAAAGGTATAAAACTTGTCTGTACTGTCAATTCCTTTGGTGTTTTTTTGTAGTGTGAAGTTGGCTGCAGATTATTTCATTATTTTTTCACACAAAAATCAGAACGAATGAAAACAAAAATTTGTTTATGACGTTTTTGACTGGGCTGATTGGTCAGTCTTCCTTGATGAATTAAATAAAACTAATTTATTCCATGTTTTGACAACGTTTCGTTAGCTTTTTTCTAACTTCTTCAGGGGATGTTTATTTGAAAATCAATTAGTTTTACATTTCATTCGTCATAATTTCTTATTACTATTATAAACAATTTAGTAATAAACAATTTAATAATAAAATATTAAAAAATATAATTGCCGCAACCAAATTGCCTTGTGTAAACACAAGAGGCAAATTCAAAGGGGAATCGTAAAAGAGCTAGCAATTCTCGTTAAATGTTCGTAGCTGAGTTTGCATGCATACACCAACCCATAAGGTAAAGGCCAAGATTGGTCGATGTTTATCGGTGTTTAATATATGCCGCTGCCACCACCACGATTTCTTGGCTGACAATTTTTATTCAAATTGTAATAAATATAAGACACTAAAGTTGATAAATTAGAAATTAAGGATGATAATTAAATTGATTTACAGTTTACATACGAATAAGAGCTATTAAAATAAAAGTACATTTTTTAATTCATAAATTCCTAATGAAAGGCCTTCAAAATTTCAATATGAACAACGATTATTTTTTAGAGCGAAAATTATATAACCAACTTATAATTTTGTACGCTGATTGCATGAATTTCTTTATCACACCATTTTTGTATATTTTTTTACTTGAATAATCACATATTTTTAATTAAAATTTACATTTATTTTTTCTTTTTATGTCTTTTAGAAAATAACTTTGATGGAGGCCAAATATATTTTGATGGTAGCTTTAATTTGTCTTCTTCCGTCCTAGCAAAAGCTGATAGAGTCGACTTATATACTATACCCTCCTCTTAAAATGTTGTTTTAAAAGCTTCTCCGGGACATTTTGCAAGAAATAAAAAGGTAAGTTTTAGTCAGTTAAGGCGATTTACATTTACCCTAGACGGTTCATTTTAAAAGCTTCCCCCTGATTACGAAGCATTAAAACTTCCAATTTGGTTGGAAAGAACTAAAGCGGCTAGGAGGTTACCAAATTCACTTAGGTTTACTGGTTTTAACTAAGGTTGATTGTGTCTTTTTTAAACAGAATTAATGTGGCAATCAACTCCCACTTTCTCTGACATAAAGATTAATCCCATATAATTGACGAGCTAAAACGGTAAGAATTATGAGCTTCTCAAAAGAAGTTGATTACTTAAGTCCCTTAATATCTTTCCCATTAAAGAACCTGGGACAAACTTCTCTTAAACAGTTTTGAAAAGATGTTACTAGGGATTTAATGAATGCAGATTCGGGCTTTGCGACAAGTTCCAACTTACGCCAGTTTACGAGGGCGGTTCGGAAACTTCTTAGCCTAGCACGAAAAGCGCGGTATAAACAGAAAAAAGTTAAGTGTTTTGGAAACTTTCATCTCTGCTATGAACACATGTTAAATTTTGTTTTGATCTGGCAACTTCTTCATATAGAAACAGGTGTTCACAAAAAACGGATCCGCGATTTTTTTACAATGGAAAAATCAGAAATGCGTGGTGTCATTAAATATTTACATAAAAAAGGTTTATCGGGACAAGAAATTCATAATGATATGGTGAATGTGTTAGGTGAAAGTGCTCCTTCATATGCAACAGTAAAAAATTGGGTTGCTGAATTTAAACGTGGTCGTACAAGCATTGAAGATGAACCACGAGTGGACGTCCAAAAACAGCAACAACGACAGAAATTGTAGCCAAAGTGCATGATATGGTATTAAATGATCGACGAATAAAAGTGCCTGAAATAGCTAATATCATGGGCATCTCAAATGATCGAGTCCATTTAATTTTGCATGAAGAACTACAGATGAAAAAGCTTTCTGCAAGATAGGTGCCGGACTTGTTAACAGTCGACCAAAAACGCATAAGAATGAACATTTCTCAAGCTTGTTTGGATCGTTTTCAGCGAAATAAAATGGATTTTAAGCGTCGTTTCATAACTGTTGATGAGACATGGATCCACCTCTATACTCCAGAGACAAAAGAACAATCCAAACAATGGACTGAAGCTGGAGGAAGTGCCCCAAAGAAGGCAAAAACAATTCAATCGGCTGGTAAGGTTATGGCAACGGTTTTTTGGGACTTCAAAGGTATTTTATTGATTGACTATCTGCAAAAGGGTAAAACAATAAATTCAGAGTACTATTGCAACCTTTTAGATCAATTAAATGTACAAATTCGAGAAAACCGTCCTGGCTTACAACACAAAAAAATAATTTTTCATCAAGCCAACGCACCAGCGCACAAGAGTGTTTTAACAATGGCTAAAATCAACGAATTAAAGTACGAGTTGCTTGACCACCCACCTTATTCTCCTGATTTAGCTCCCAGTGACTTTTACCAGTTCCCAAATCTAAAAAAATTCCTTGCTGGCAAGCGTTTTACCTCAAATGAAGATGCAATTACAGTTGTAAACCACTATTTTGAAGACCTTGAGGAAAACTATTTTAATCAAGGGATAGAATTGCTAGATAAGCGCTGGACTAAGTGTATTGAAGTTTCAGGAGATTATATTGAAAAATAAAAATATTTTTTAAAAACTAACTATTCTCTTTCATTGATAGGCTAAGAACTTTCCGAACCGCCCTCGTATAGATATGATTCGGAAAATGATTAATTTAAACGAAATTCGTAATCGTTGAAATTAAGTCAATTGAAAAAAGTAAATTCTAAAGGAGTTTTTGTAAAAATTCAACTTAACCTAGCTTAGGTTAGCTAAAGTTGAAACTCACAAAGACATAAAAGCGCATTCTGATGCCACCGATACCAGCAAGACTTTTTAAACCTGCTTCAGAGTACTCAGTCTTCGCTTAAAATAAAAACAAGAGAAAAATCCAAAATAAAACTCAAAATAATAATATTAACAGGACCGACAAGCTGCCCGTGTCTTAGTTAAAGAAACCCGAGTAAAAAAATTGCATTTGAGGGCTCCTTCTTATTCTTAAAGTTTCTGATTAAGGAAATGGTCCAACATTAATAAATCTAATTGGTGATGGCCACAATCAACCTTGCATCGATATTTGAAAACATTTTGCATCCAAATCGGCGGGACCACATCTGTCTGGAATATATGCAATTTCTCGTCTGCTCTACCGGTCTCTGGGATGTCATTTTGACCCGAATTCGAGAAAGGTTGAATATGAGCTATTGTGTTAAGGTCAAATCGGCCGGGCGATTTAAGCTGCTTGATCTTAACTTGCGATGGGATCGGGCCACCGGCCTCTTTTTCTTAGGGTGTGTTTTTCAATTCCATCGTCATGTGTACCAACTACAATCGCCCTATCGGCATTAGTTAATGAAATATAGCCTTTTAAAGTTGAGGGTTGCATGGGCGAGGCCACGACCTTTTGTTAAATTTAACCCAATATAGTTTCTAATAAAGGGTGGTCCAACTAAAACGCACGATGTTAATTGTAAATAAAAACAAAAGTTTTCAGTGGATTATCTTAATTTGGTTATTATGATATAAGGATCTACGATAGTTATGTGTAAAACAAAATATGGACCAAATGCTCGCCATGACTTTGGTGACATACATCAATCCGATGTTCCATATTTGCAATGACTTTGAGACATAATGGAGGTTTAATGTCGCTAATGTGCCGAATTATCTTAATCCTTTAGCTCTTGAATTCTTCTTGGTTTATTGACCTTAACTTTTTCTTTTAAATATCCCCAAAAAAAAAGTCCAACGTTGTCAAATCACAGGATAGTGGCGGCCAAATAACATCGCCACGACTTGAGATAACACGGCCCTTGAGTTTTTCGCACAATAGAGCCATTGTTCCTTTGGTTGAGTGGCACCATCCTGTTGGAACCACATATCGTCCAGGTTCATATTCTCAATTTCTGGTCCCAAGAAGTCCGATGGTGAACATAATTTACGCTCACTGCTTGTCTGATCTTATTTTTTAAAAAACACGGCCCGATGACGCCTCCAGTCCATAAATCACACTAAACAGTCACTCTTTGTGGATGCATCGGCTTTTCAACAATCACTTGTTCAGTCTCATTGCCCAAATGCGGCAATTCTTATTTTTGACGAATCCAATGCTGCCCTCTGATCACGAATTGCTCGAATTTGATTCGAATGCCCATTTTCGTACAAGGCTTCAAGAATGTTAACGCGCTGCTCAATGGCGTACCTCTTCATGGTTGATTTTGTCAAACCCTAAAACAAAGAAATGTCAAATTATGTTTTGGCAAAAAACTTGACATTAAGGTGTGACTCACAATATAAGTAAACATTGTGCATTATGATTGCATCACCCTTTAATATGCTAATCATTTATCTCATTCTGTTCAAATTTTTAAAAGATCGATCCATTAATTTGGCTATAAATGCGATTTTGTAAAGGGACATCGCCCTCTTTTCGTCCAGGATTTGTTGCGCGTCATGCCAACATATGTTCCAAATATCATCGTTATATCTCCAATAGCTCATGAGATATTGAATTCATTGGTTCGGAGTTATGTGGGCGGTGCCCTTGTCCATTTTTAAGACAGTTTCTAATGATTGCCTAGTCTTGGTATCTCGAATAGTTTATCAGATATTGAATTCTTGAGTTAAGGATTGTGTGGGCTTTGCCCTTGTCCAATTTTACCTTAACATTGTTTGAAATAGGTGCATTATCATTGATTTTATTCTGTTCAAATTTTATAACGATGGGTCCGTTACTATGTTCATAAATGTGAATTTTTAAAAACGGGGCGGGGTACCACCCTGTATTCCTTTATGAGGTGTTTCATATCTCTTGATGTGTTTCACTTCATTTGACATTGTCTTTTTAAGTTCAGGGTTGTTAATTTTTCAGGAGGTTGACTCAGTCCTTGTGCCATTGTATGTTCCAAATATCGTTCCATCATATCTCCAATAGTTCATGAGATATTGAAATAAATGTTACCATAAAATAGCTTATAATAATTGCATAGTCCTTGATTTGATTCTGTTAAAATTTTATAGCGATGGGTCCGTTACTATGGCCATAAATGTGAATGTTTTTAAAAGGGGCGTGGCACCGCCCTCTTTTCCTTTAGGATGTGTTTCGTATCTCTTGTTGTGTTTCAGTTCATTTGATATTGTTTTTTTAAGGTTCAGGGTTGTTGATTTTTGCAGGAGGTTGACTCAGTCCTTGTGTCATTGTGTGTTCCATATATCGTCCTCATATCTCCAATAGTCCATGATTTATTGAATTCTTGAGTTTAGGATAGTGTGGGCGGGACCCTGGTTCAATTTTGCCATAACATAATTTATAATAAATTTAAAATTTAAATTTTAAATAAAATTTACTTTATTTAAATTCCGTTTATGAATTTATTCTCTTAAAATTGTTTAACAATCGGTCTATTACTATAGCATAAAAAGGACTTTAAAAAGGGGCGTGGCCCTCTTTTCCTTTATGTGTTTCATTTCTCTTATGTGTTTTAAATTGTGTGATGTTGTCTTTTTATGGTGTTGTTCTTGTAGCGGCATCAGTGTGCCGGTGTGACAGCTCTTGGCAGAAGAATTGCTTTTCGGGTCAATCCGGCCCATAGAACCGACTGTCGTGGGATTTACAAAGTATTGTCTTCTTATGTTCAGTCCTTGTGTGGCGAAAATGTTTACCTCTTGACCGATCTGGCCCATTTTCAATCTTATCTATCATTCAATCTATCAAGTCAATCCATCTATCATTAACAGTGCAACCTGTTGTTTGCTGTCCAAAGACATACGGGCGGACATTGCTAGATCATCTAAGAATTATACGAATATTAAAAATACATACATTTTAAGGGGTCTCCGAACAGTATTTCGAGGTGCTGAAAACAGAACGACAAATTGAATATATTTTCTATCCTATGATTGAGGGTATAAAATTCAAAGTTATTTCCTTAGATAGTCCTTTTCGCCAGGTAACGCAGGGGGATTTTCGAAATGCTTTTTTTTTATTATTTGGACACACAAAGTGAACAACGTGATTTTTGCAAAAATTGCTTTCTATTTTATTATATAGGGAAATCTATTTAGAGGTATTTTTTTAGAATAAAAAAAATATAAAAATTCAAATCATGTGTGGAATCTTTATTGGTAATTTGAAAGGACATTTTATGGCATTTATTTTTTGAAAATAATTACCTTCAAATGTTGGCAACTCTATTATGGAAGATCGCTGTTTTCGACCAAAATTTTGTTCAGTGATGAGGCAAATTTCTGGCTCAACGGCAAGGCTCCAATTCATTCTTAATTTTCACAAGATATTTACTAAAAGTTCTCCATTCAGAAAACTTAATATAAAATAATTTACAAGAAATTTAAAAATCTTAACCCCCCTTTAAAGAATGAAATAAGTGTAGTCGGATTTATTTTTACCGGATTTTGACTCCAGAATCCGGTAAAAATAAATCCGACTACACTTCGTTCAAAGACTCATAGTCAAAGCTGACTAGTCACTTCATTTTTCCACCTGCTTGTATATTAAATAATTATTATTCCAAATGCAATTATCCAGCAGTAATAAGCTCTTCCAAATATCTTCTTCAGTTATGGAAAGTATTTCAAATGTAGAGCTGAAGCCTTCTTAACTCTGCATAAACAAAATTATCCTGCTCTCGTAGCCCCCCTGATATTTCTTCACGCCAAGCCAGTAATCAGCATGCCAGTTATATTTTATTCACTTCTCACTCCCATCATAATTTGTCAAATGCCTGCGAACATTTTCAATCCGAGACATTTGCCGCCCAACAAAAGGATAAAAATATTTATTTAAAATTAAATATGTATTTGAACTGTCCAGGACACTTTGAATGCAGAATAATCAAGCCCGAGAAAGGAGTCTAAGGCAAATGCCTTTTATACACTCTCGTGTATAGCTGATGTTTGTCATACAAGTATTTATAGAGTAACTTCTAAATAAATATTCGAGTTGATTATCCTCAAGGTTTTGCTGTCCATGTGTCAGGGATTCAATTAAGAAAAATTGCATTTCACGCCGGACTGCACATTAATAATTTACAATAATCATTACGGCCTCAAATGTATCGAGTGACCTGGAGTATCGGTGGGGCCTCACGTGCATAGGACATCCGGTGTATGCACACTCGTGTATGTGTGGTAGGATTTAGGCATACTTACAGACACCAGAACATTCTGTAGTTTGTAGTGTAATTATTTGAGTAGGTTTACGTGCGATGGTTAAGTACGGAAGCTTTTAACTTTTCCGCCCTTGGCAGGTCTTTAAGGACATGTTTGGAAACTTTGCAACTCGAACCAAGTCCCGATAACCCCACTTGCAAACACATTCTTCACATGAACAGTGCAACCACACTAACGCACCCACACATATTCACTCAAATTTGTCTGTCATATTGTCAAACATGAGATGACATTTTGTTGTGTTGTAGTGGCGGTTTGTCCTGGTGTGTGACCAAAAACTTTAGCACTCTCGGTTTGAATTAACAATGACTTTCCAAAGTGGCAATGGAAAGTAGTGCCAAAGTAAAACTGGTCTTTAATATTTTGCTTCACACTCTTTATCTGGGTTTCGCCTGCATTAACACGGGTGTAAGCCAGCTAATACATATCAACATATGGGCAATTCCAAAATATTTAAGCCACTAGAAAAAAATGTTGTTTAGAAAAATAGTTCTGCCTGATTTGAAATTTTCGAGCAATGATGTTAGAATTTGTCTCGTTAGAAAACACAAAATTGTATTAAAGATTTTTTTGAAAAGGACGAAAAGGACTCTTTTACATTGAGGATATTCTATTTGATTTAAGACGACCTATACTAAAATGAAAATAGTAGAATTAAAGTAGAGCATTTTTAGCTTTAAAAGACAATAGTTAACCACACCTAAACAATTTCTTTAAAACAAAGTATCAAAAGGACTCGCTAAAATGAGAGGTATAGTTTTTTCGTCCTCGGTGAACCCTTCTGAAATAAAGTGGGCAACATTTGTGTAGAACAAATAAATTTTCCAAACTCCTGCTAAAGAGCTCTTCATTCTTTTTCTCGAAAATATGAATAAAAGGACACGCCAAACTTAGAGATGGGATAATAAATGTTCTACGAAAACAATCTTCATACGATTTCACTTAAGTTATAAAATTAAGAAAATTATCTAAAATGAATATTTAGTATTTTTTTAATTTAATTCATACGGTAATGCATTGAAAAATGAAAACTTTCTTGGCCCATAAAAATATCTAACGCCTTTTGGGTCGCTGTCCTTTTGGAGATTTTCTATGCTCACCTAAATCGTTCATTTTGCGAAGGAATCGATGTGTTGTTGCTGGCCCGAGGCAAATTTCTACCAACGATTAGTGAGATTATGGAATGGTCACTGAATTACAACGACCTTGGCGACAATCCAAGTGAGTCAGACATACCTAGTTCTGTTCACAAGGAACTACAACATCCCGAACTTTTAAATCCCAAAACTTAATGGAAAAACGTTTCAACTGCCGAAAGAAGCAAAATACCTGGGCGTTATCTTAGGCTCCAAACTATCCTGGAAGCGAAATGTAGAGGAGCGAGGAGAGAAGGCTTTTTGTGCCTTTTTTTACTCAAAGAAGAATTTTCGGCAGAAAATGGGAGTTTCAACCAAGGATGATATAGTGGATGTTGACTGCAATCATTAGACCAATTCTAACATAAAGGGTGCTTAAATTGTAAGGGCCGATGTTGATTTTGAATAAAACACAAATTATTTAGGAAATTATAGTCATTTCTTTTTATTATGATACTATTGGTACGTTTCAATTATGTATGGACATCTCGAATAAGTAGATTCTTTTTGGACACAAAATACCTCAATAAATATATTAAAAAATAGTAGGTCCAAAAACATTCAGTACTTTTTATTTTACAGCATAAAACTGTATTGATGTCCCTACTAAGGGCATAATACAATTAAACATGTGAGCGCGTGAGAGTATAAATATATACAACTAAGAAAATCACAGCAGTCACAATATCGACAAATTGTTGTCCTTGCAAATCGGCCGACCCTATTACACCTACACGGGTCTTAAAGAATATGGAATATGGACACGCAGAGAAAAGGCATGGTTATTATAAGGGCGGTTCGGAAAGTTCTTAGCCTATCAATGAAAGAGAATAGTAAGTTTTTCAAAAATATTTTTATTTTTCAATATAATCTCCTGAAATTTCAATACACTTAGTCCAACGCTTATCTAGCAATTCTATCCCTAAAATAGTTTTCCTCAAGGTCTTCAAAAAAGTGTTTTACTTACAACTTTTTACTTACAATCTTTATTTGAGGTAAAACGCTTGTCAGCAAGGATTTTTTTTAGATTTGGGAACAGGTAAAAGTCACTGGGAGCTAAATCAGGAGAATAAGGTGGGTGGTCAAGCAACTCGTACTTTAATTCGTTGATTTTAGCCATTGTTAAAACACTCTTGTGCGCTGGTGCGTTGTCTTGATGAAAAATTATTTTTTTGTGTTGTAAGCCAGGACGTTTTCTCGAATTTGTACATTTAATTGATCTAAGAGGTTGCAATAGTACTCTGAATTTATTGTTTTACCCTTTTGCAGATAGTCAATCAATAAAATACCTTTGAAGTCCCAAAAAACCGTTGCCATAACCTTACCAGCCGATTGAATTGTTTTTGCCTTCTTCGGGGCACTTCCTCCAGCTTCAGTCCATTGTTTGGATTGTTCTTTTGTCTCTGGAGTATTGTGGTGGATCCATGTCTCATCAACAGTTATGAAACGACGCTTAAAATCCATTTTATTTCGCTGAAAACGATCCAAACAAGCTTGAGAAATGTTCATTCTTATGCGTTTTTGGTCGACTGTTAACAAGTGCGGCACCCATCTTGCAGAAAGCTTTTTCATCTGTAGTTCTTCATGCAAAATTAAATGGACTCGATCATTTGAGATGCCCAAGATATTAGCTATTTCACGCACTTTTATTCGTCGATTATTTAATACCATATCATGCACTTTGGCTACAATTTTTGTTGTTGTTGCTGTTTTTAAACGTCCACTACGTGGTTCATCTTCAATGCTTGTACGACCACGTTTAAATTCAACAACCCAATTTTTTACTGTTGCATATGAAGGAGCACTTTCACCTAACACATTCACCATATCATTATGAATTTCTTGTCCCGATAAACCTTTTTTATGTAAACATTTAATGACACCACACATTTCTAATTTTTCCATTGTAAAAAAATCGCGGATGCGTCTTTTGTGTACACCTGTTTCTATATGAAGGAGTTGCCAGATCGAAACATGTGTTCATAGCAGAGATGGAAGTTTCCAAAACACTTAACTTTTTTTTGTTAATACCGCGATTTTTGTGCTAGGCTAAGAAGTTTCCGAACCGCCCTTATGGTCGCGGCAATAATAATATCTTCTTCGCAATAAAAGTATATTCGTCGCAACCATTGTATTGTTTACTGAATTTTATTTTGACACAAGTATGATTGCCGCAATACTAATATTGTTGAAATGTAAAAATAGTATTATTGCCAAATTTTATAATGAAAATATGGTTGCAGCAACAATATAAATATGGTTGGTGCGTCAAGAGTTTTGTGTTTGGATTTTATGTTAACAATTGCATGATTACGGCAATCATACTGTATGATTGCAATTTTTTGTCATTTAAAAATGCTTTTTTGAACCATTTGTTTTTTGCTACGGATCTAATGCAATAATAGTACTTTTTATATGGAAATTAAAAATTTTCAAACAAACTGCTTTTGGTTTGTTTAACTAAAATGTTTTCAATAAAAAACGCTTACGTTTTTCAACTGATTTTTCTACTGTTAAATAAATCACTTTTATTATTTTGAATTTAATGTATTTTCAAATAACTTTTATAATTCAAATCTGTTGTTGACAACTTAACCCAATTCTATTAAATAATCATAGTATACTTGTGTGTGATCATACTTTGGCAGTAGGGATCATAACATGGTTACGTGTGAATCATACTATGGTTGTGAGGATCATACTATGGTTGTATGTGAGACATGATATGGTTGTGGCGATCATCATATGGTTGTGGATATCATAGTATGGTTGAGTGTGAATCATACTATGGTTGTGGGGATCAGAGTATGGTTACGTGTGAATCATACTACTGTTGTGAGGATTAAAGTATGGTTGTGAGGATTATAGTATGGTTGTATTTGAATCATACTATTATTGTGAGCATCATAATATTGTTTTTCCACAACCATACACCCAACAATAGTATTGTCCTCTTCAAATATTGTCACCACAACCATACTTTTTTTCTACGTGTAGGCTGTAGATACTTTGTTGACCTGGCCGAAATGGAGGATGTTCCATCTAACTCACTCTAAAAATTTGTAAAACGGTCGGGCTGTTTCCGAACTACTCGAACCAGTTAATAAACCATTACAAATAACAACTATAGAGACTTGGATAACTGCCACACCTCTTTCTAATAAATATGCATTCCTTCTCCTTCCTAAAACACTCTTGTTCTCTCTTTCATCTCCGAGTGAACTCGCCATTTCTTCCTGGCGAGCTACCCTTTCACACTAACCTAACCTTTGAAGCTGTCGCCTTAGCGACCACTTACTTCTTTAATAAGAGAGAGCCAAAACACCACGCCTATTATATCTGGAATACATTTTTTCTGCAAATAGTCATAAAGTCAATCCGTTTTTGTATAAAAAGAAATGTTGTGAGTGAATAGTCGGCTTGATTAACTTTTAAAACTTTTTTTTTTTTTTTGCTAGGAACAAAAATCAGTTGACAGCGATAATTAGACGGACGACAGAGTTTACTTAATTGACAACTCCTGAAGATGATGGACGAAGTCAATTGGATATTGGATATAATAAAAATTAAACCAAAAACATAACATCGAGCTTAAATACATGATCTCAAGCCGAAAAATCATTTTAAAAAAATTTTAAAAATGCCGAGCCTGAACAACCTCTTACTCGTTAAATTACCAAGCATCCATCAAACACGCCTGTTGTTAATTTAAATTTCATTTCCACTCTTTTTAAGTCAAACTATCATTCGCACAATTTAAATGCTGGTCAATCCTTTGTGGCGTGACTCATACATGTGCAAATGCTTACCTATCGTTGTATGCAGAAAAGCCCGACAAGGGAGGAGAAGTAAAGGGAAAAACACAATGCAAACAAATAAAATAAATGATGTCTTTTGTTTCTTTGCTAAAGCTTAGAGTGATTAGTCAAAACACACACACACGCAAACACATCCACACACACTCACATACACAATTAATGTAAATAATTGTTGTTCTTCTACTCGATAAAGTTTTCACAATACCTGTGTGTGTGGGTGTGTTTGAGTGTCTGTGTGCATTGTTGTTATTTATTTTATGCCGAAAAAAAAGACTTAACAAATAATTGTCATTGTTTGCGTCTGTCACCCTGTCCCCACACGCACACACTCAGGTGTACCTAGAGTAAATACGATTACAAGTATTCTATTTATCTATAGTCGCACGCACGCACACACTCACTCTCTTAGTTGTAAATAAATGATTTAACAATTTGTAGGTACTTACATGTAAGTACACACACATAGTCCATGTGTGTGTTTGTGTGTTCCTTACATCAGCCAATATGCCACAAATCATGGAGTTGTTGTTGTTGCACTGATTTCGAATGCCATTCATTCCACTCCGGCTGAGATTTCATTCAATGCCCCGGTGAAGCGAGCGAAGGCCATTAGTGACCACCAGAACCATCCGCACGACGACAGAGACGACTTTCTAAATAATTAATGTCCATATACGTAAATAAGGACATACATACATAAGAGTACATGAGTGTGTGTGTGTGGTACTCATGTTTGTATACCGACTTTACGGGTCACCAGACATTTGGAAGAAATTAAAATTGACATGTAGAAACATTTTAATGAGACTGACACAATAGACTCTTTTCAGATAAAACTTGACAATGCCTGACGTTTTGTCTGGCCATAACAGGTGAGTGAGAGGTTATGCCCGGCATGAATACTTAAATCACAGTTTCGTTGGAATCATTGAGAAGTATTTTGAGAATTTGTTGTTAAATCTCGGCTCGGTGTTTGATGTTTGTTGTAAGCATTTCAAATCTTTGTTTTCTTAGGTTGAATTTAAAAATTACGATAAATATGTGAGGGGTGCTCCAACCACAATGCACGATATTAATTGTTAAGAAAACAAAAAGTTTTCAGAGAATTATATTAATAACTTGTATTATGCTAGAAGGAGGATCTATGGCAATTATGTGTTTATCCAAATATCGGCCAAATACTCACCACAGCTTCGGTGGCATACCTCTATCCGATGGTACACATTTTCAATTACTCGGAGTCATAATGCGGGTTTACTGTCGAATCTCATCATTGTCGAATCACATCCTTTAAAGACACTAGATTTTTGCGTTCAAAATTGTTCCACAGACCGCATTTACATTCGAAATTTCTTCCCAAAAATGTTTTTAGTCAAAATACGAGGGTTGCTATTTATATTTCGGATGCAGACAGTACTAGTGTTCCCAGATGTAAACTGGAACATCCATTGGAAACTTTTTTTTAGCTTAACTTCACTTAGAACGTTTTGTCATTTCAGGGTGAATTGTCTTGTTTACAGTGTGTTGAAAAATTCATCTCAGTCAAAAAATGGAATTATCCCGTGAACATTTTTGTGCGATGATTTTTGACGATTTTCGATGCGGGTTATCGAGACTAGAGTTTTTAAATGAACTTGTTTTGACTTTTGGCGATGAAGCACCACCAAAGAGCACTGTTAATCGCTAATACCAAGAGTTCAGTCTCGGACGCTGTTCGCTACAGTTAAGCAAGACCGACATGTGACATATCGTTAGATTGAGGCATCCTTGGCCATTGGTATGGCAAGCATCACTAAGGTATTGCATGTTTATTTGGCCGTGAAAAAAAAATGTTCTCGTTGGATCCCACATAATTTGATGAATGCTCAAAAAAAGGCTCGTACGGATTGGTGCCAAGAGATGTTGAAAAAGTATAACTGCGGTAGCTCAAAGGCAGTGTATAGCATTGTCACAGGTGACGAATCATGGATCTATGCATATGAACCCGAAACAAAACAGCAATCGACCGTATGGGTCTATCAAGACGAGCCAAATCCCACAAAAGTTGTTCGTGGAAAAAGTACATCGAAGAAAATGATTAGGTTTTTTTTCGCTTCAACCGGCCATGTTACCACAGTGCCTTTAGTGGGTAGTAGGACGACCATCTGTTTGCCAACAGTGTTCGAAGAAATGAGGAAAGATAATAAGTGAAGACGGGTCATTTTGCATCACGACAATGAGAGCTCTTACACATCAGCGGAAACGATGAGCTGTTTGACCACTCAAGATGTCGAATTCATAGGCCATCCACCGTACAGCCCTGATTTGACACACAATGACTTCTTTTTATTCTCTAGCATCAGGCAATAAACTGCGTGGTGAACGTTTTTTACCTGTTCAGCTGTTGAAGCGTTCAAAAAATAATGTTTTGGAGGTGTCTCAATCGGAGTGGAAAAAGTGCTTCGAAAATTGATTAGTGCGCATGCAAAAGTGTATTGATCTTAAAGGAGAATATTTTGAAAAACTAAAAAACCATTTCCAATGATAAATTATTGTGTTTTTATTGTCGGACCCGAAATATAAATAGTAACCCTCGTAAGAATAAAACTTTAGATTTAATAAAAATTCCCTTTACCTACCGGATTATTTCAGCGCCCAATGGCAACATAGCCAAATTTCTATGAAAAAATCCCTGGAGGCGATATTGGTTACCTATAGCAGCGAGCATTAAGTAAAAAAGCTGTTGGTAATACATTACATTAATTACTTAGTAGGGACATAAATACTGTAACTTACGTTTTATGCTGTAAAATAAAAAGTACTGAATGTTTTTGGACCAAATAGTTTTTCATATATTTATTGATGTATATGTGACGCGCAAAACAGAAAGCGGCCTAAGGGTAAAAGCCAGTTTTGTTCAGGAGAGCCATTTTAAAGATTAAAATACGTGTATCTTATGTGTACCATCACTTTCATAAAACGCGCATATCTCTGGATGGGAACACTTTTGGGGCATGGAATCGGTCTCATTCGATGCTTAGATGTTGTCCACATCAAAAAAAAAAGTGAAAATTGTTTTTTTCCCTTGGTCCCTTTCTCTATGCGCTGTCACATATTGCATTCAAAATGAATCTACTTATTCGAAATGTCCGCCTTTTGCCTTTACACACGCCTTAAGTCCCACTGGCCAATCGTCAATAGCTGCACGAACCTCGTCCATTGGAAAATTTTCCACAGCTCGAACCGAAGCAGTCTTAAGAGATCCAATGTTGGGGTATCTTTTGTGGCAAACCTTGTCCTATAAAACCGTCCACAATTTGTAATCCAATGGGTTCAAATCTGGACTGCCTGAGGGCAATTCTTCAGAGGAAATAACGCTGGCAAATTGATTCGAAGTCAGGCCTGGGACGTTTTAGCCTTATGGGCCTAAAACGTCGATGACTGGGAACAGGGAACAGCAGCTTCAAACAGCTTCACACAACAGCTTCCAAAATGGTTTCTTGGTAAAATCTGGCCGATGTTTTGACTCCTTGTTCGCAGAAATGCAGGTCAGTGACCCCACCGTAAGATACACCCCACCAAAGCATGCTTGAAGCTGGGTAATGACCCTTTTTCACCCTTGGGATCAGTTCAGATGCTTCCTTAGTTGACCGCGCATACACTCTATCATTTTGCTTGTTAAATTTTTCCTGAACGGTAAAAATTTTTTCATCGGTCAACAAAATTTTTCTGTGCAAGTTATCAGCGTGCTTCACCAAAAGACGTTTGCTTTTTCAATCCTATTTTTTTTTAAAGCTGTAGACAATAAATGTCCGGTATGTCGTTTGAAAGTCTTTTTAATGATTCGACTCATGGACTTTTGCGTGATATTCATCTCACGGGCCATGATTTTCTGTTTTCGGAGCGGATTTCTGTGAATTCTTCATTTAAGGGTTTCGATGACATGCGGTGTTCGAACAGAGCGTGGGCGGCGCGACCGGTGGCGGTCTTTTACATCTCCAGTCTCCTCAAACAGTTTTATGCATCGGAAGACGAACATGCGGCTAATCCCTAGCGGCCGGAGCGTTTTAAAAATATCGCTTTTTTCATTTCACACTTGAAAAGCGCTATTACAGCGATACGGTTCTCATTATCTGACCACTCCATGATGAAAGTTGAAACAATTTTAAATTCCCGTTACAGACTAACGCTTTGAGGTTAGGTTTCAAAACCCATATGACATTAACGGGGTATGTTCAGTTCTACTATTAATAGGGGTATGTTCAATGTTGTAACAGTATTTATGTCCCTACTAAAGGGTGTTTTTTATTGGGGTATAGAACTTTAAGTTGGCATCACTTTTTTAACTGGCGGCCATTTTGTCAGCTGTCAAGTGATTGATATTTAGTTTGGTTTGCCATTTCATTATGAACAGGTTGACAAAAGAACAACGCTTGCAAAATGGGCCGAAAATGAGATTCATCTCGATGCTGATTTTCATCACAAAATTTTGTTCAGTGATGAGGCTCATTTTTGGTTGAATGGCTACGTCAACAAGCAAAATTGCCGCATTTGGAGTGAAGAGAATCCACATGAGACCCTTGAGACGCCATTACATCCACAAAAACTGACTGTTTGGTGTGATCTATGGGCTGGTGGAGTCAGTGGGCCATACTTCTTCCGAAATAATGCTGGAGAGTCAGTTACCGTTAATGGAGACCGGTATAGAGCCATGATAACCGACTATTTTGTTCCCGAATTGGATGGCATGAATGTGGATGAGTTGTGGTTCCAACAAGACGGCGCTACATGCCACACAGCGCACGTCACAATCGAATTATTGAAGGAAACATTCGATGAGCGCATAATTTCGCGGAATGGACCTGCCAATTGGCCACCAAGATCGTGTGATTTGACACCATTGGATTATTTTCTTTGGGGATATGTGAAGTCGCTCGTCTACGCCAACAAACCAGAAACGTTAGGGGACTTGGAAGCCAACATTCGTGGCGTTATTGCCAACATACGGCCCCATATGCTCGAAAAAGTGGTTGAAAATTGGACCTGTAGAATTGGCTTTATTCGAACCAGCGGCGGCGGCCACATGCCCGAAATCATATTTAAACATTAATGGCATAAAATTATCCCTCCAATAAAGCCAAATTGATGGACATTAAAACGATTTTCTTGTGTTTTATTTCAATTCGAAGTTCTATACCTCAATAAAAAACACCCTTTATAAGTACTTAGCAACAAAAGAAATGCGAACTAAAAGGAATTAGAAAATCAAGTCAGATGAGATACCCCACATAATTTTTATTTGGAGGATTCCTCCCCTTTGCCTGAGTTTTAAGAAAGTTTGGATTTATACTGGACTTATAGAAGTGCAGGGACATATTTCGCTGGGGCTATATAAAAGTACAGACCGAAGTAACATAATTTCACCAGCTCTATACAAAATAAATAATGTATAGCGGCAAGACTTTTAGTTCGAAAACGTTCATTTGTATTTAGGCTTTACCAAAAGATTGACTCATGCACACAGAAAAAAATCGGTCCGAACTACAAATAATCGGTTGGATAAAAAATTTTCTGTTGCAATCACCAACATTTCATGATTAACATGGTTTGATATCCCTTTAGATGCTTGCTACAATAATATTATGAGACTTACGACTAATAAGTTTGTTATACCAACTGAATTCATTGCTTGCGAAAACTGGCAGTTCTGACGACCAAAAAAAAGGACTATCTTTATGAAGATATCCAGATTCGATTGTAGTCAACCTATATTTAAATGTAAATAGTGGTTAGCGGAACATTTTCGTCCAAAAACTAACATTTTCATCCACTTTACGAAGACATGCTAAAATTAGAGATATCGATTTTTCGTCTTCAATTACCTTTACTTAAACGGAGAAACATAATGGTAGATACTTAAATTTCACGTTGAATATTACTTTTTTACTTTTCTCGAAAAAAGGACTAAGAGGACACGCCAAATTTAAACATATGAGGTTTAAATGTTCTACGAAAATAATCTTCATAATATGAAGCAATCATATTATGATTGCTCTAAAGACATCTCACGTTCGCTTAAATAAAAGAAAATCTAAAATTTTTAAATCATTAAATACGCACACGAAAATCGGTTAGTACTGCTTAAACTCCATCGCCAAAAAAAGAATTTCGTTTGCAATCACCAAATATTTTTAGCCGTAATGACATACCACAAGATGATAAATATGATCATCGTCTTGTAGACGAAACTAATTAATCGGTCATACCAATGAAACGCTTAAAATGTTGGTCATGGCAACCAAAAGTTTTGCCCACATTTTGTTGGTGTAACCGAATATTGGTGTTGATATTTAAACTTTCAATTTTACCAAAAGTGAAAATAATGCTATTATTACAACTTTAAGCAAGTCGGTTAATTAATTTATTCAGTAAAAATCTTCCATCCTCCAAAAATTTTCCTCTTTGTCCTCAACATTCCCCTTCCTATGTTAAGAGAACTTCAAGAATATAAGGTACAGTTTTGTTTGCCTTAACTGAAAATTTAATTTTTTTTCGATAAATAAGTGCGGCATGTGGACTTTTAGATCCAAAAATTCTTTTCTGGGGGATCGGATATTTTGTATATTCTACCGATACTTTAGTTACAATTACTGAATATAACAGAGCACCAACTATCATTCGGTTGTGCTGCCGATGGAATACTCGATGTAAATGTAACCTCAATCATTCGGTTGGCAAACACATTCGGTTGTGGCAACGACTGGTTTTTCTGTGTTTAGTATTGCGTTGTAAAATGAAAACGTTTAGGCCCATAACATAGAAATGGGACTAACCAGGACCCTGTGCTTTTGGGAATATACTGCACTCACCTAAATCGTTTATTACCCCAACTAATCATCCATCCGACAAAGTAGGTCCGAAACTTTCTTGTACAGTGTGCCGGGATTGAAGTGTTACACAATTTTTTTTTTTGGTATTTTTTATTATTGTATTATTTTAATCATAGTAGAGCATAGAAATTTGTTTAAATTTTTAATATATCTGACAGCGCATAGAGAAAGGGAACTAAGGGTAAAAAATCAATTTTAATTTTTTTATGTGGACAACATCTGAGCATCGAATGAGACCGATCCCATGCCCCAAAAATGTTCCCTCCCAGAGATATGCGCGTTTTATGAAAGAGAAGTCGACGATTCTAAGCGCAAATAGAAAGGGACCTAATCTTTAAAATGACTCCTGAACAAAACTGGTTTTTAATCTCAGGTCCCTTTCTATTTTGCGCGTCACATATGATCTATCTAGAGGTATTTTTTTCAGAACAAAAAGTAATATAAAAATTCAAATCAAGTCAAGGACATTTTATGGCATTAATTTATTGAATATAATTTCCTTCAACTGTTGGCCCCAACTACGCCTCAGGGTTTCCATTCTGAGGGTCCATTTCGCATTTTGACTGGTATGGCTTTTATGACACGCGTAATGTTGGCTTCCAAAACCTGAATCGTAGCTGGTTTGTCAGCATAGACTTTGGACTTTACGTAACCACAAAGAAAAATGTCTAAAGGTGTGATATTAACTCGATCTAGGCGGCCAACTTTCCTGTCCAAAACGTGAAATTAGCTGCTTTTTGAAATGACCTCTCAATAGATTCATTGCTTGAGCAGCTATGTGGCAAGTGACACCGTCCTGTTGAAACCAAGTATCGTCAGGATTACGGGCTTCAATTTCAGGTGACATTGAGATCGTTCCGGCCATCATCATTTTTGAAAAAATATGCACCGATGATTCCACCAGCTTATAAATCGCGCCAAACCATGGTTTTCTCCGGGTTTAATGGCACTTCATGAATCTCTTCTTGTTGTTTTTCAGCCCAAATGCGGCAATTTTGTTTATTGACTTTGCCGTTGAGCCATAAATGGGCCTCATCACTGAACAAAATTTTGGTCGAAAACAGCGGATCTTCCCGTTTCTCACCGAACGCTCATTTCCATAATACAGTCGCCAAAATTTGAAGGTAATTATTTTCAAAAAATAAATGCCATGAAATGTCCTTTCAGATTACCTATAAAGATTCCACACTTGATTTAAATTTTTATATTTTTTTTGTTCTGAAAAAATACCTCTAGATGGATCAACCTATATATCTCCCTTTAGCTTTGAAAATTCGATGGATCCTTTCAAAAAAAAAAAGTTGCAGAATGCTCGAATTTGACTTTGAGGAAGTCGGGTCCATTCTCGTTCTTTGTTGTATTTTTATGCTAGAACCTTGACCTCCAAAATACCCCAAATATATAGGTAGCTACCCAAGGCGTTACCATCCAGTAAATTTCAAAGCCACTGTTTAGCTAAAATGAAGTGAGGATCGTTGTTTTTTACCAGTCCTGATTTACGCGTGCCTTATGCGATGGTCCAATGTCCTGTTGAAAGTATAAGTCCTATTGCCGAAATGTTTCTGTGCCCAAGGCTTAAGTGCACGTCTTAATACTGGTTCAAGGTACACATTTGCATTCAGTTTAACACGACGATCCAGAAATACGAGTGGAGAGCGTCTATCAGCGGCTACTGCGGCCTAAATCATGACTTGAGAAGGAGCTTGAGTTCTAGCGGCCAATCTGCGGTGCAAGTATCGTACGATCTCTCTGCTAACCATATTCGGTCATTTTGTTTGGTTACCTCGTACTGCTTAATTGGGAAAATTTTCTTGGTATTTTTGGTAAGTGGCCGCTGGAGTGCAGGCGTTTTATCTCCTTTGCTATTTGCAGTCATTGGAGTTTTTGCTAAGGTGTAGGGTTATGTGCCTTTTGGATCTTGTAAGGCTTTACATCGAGTTTTTTAAGTATCCCGAACACTGTGGTCAGATACTGCGAGATCTGCGGCCAATTTCCCAACACTTGTTGTGAAATTTCCGACTTCCAATTCTTTCCTTACCCTTTCGGACCATTTCTGACAAAGTTGATGTTTTTTTTCGAACGGTGCCATGTTTTTTTGGACTCTCGCTAGACACGATTTTCGAGCGAAATAAAGCGATATTACAGTGCTCCGCTTGAATTCTATGTCAATAAAATTAATTTCCTAAAGTTGCTGGCATTTACGGAAAGTAATGTCAAAAGTAATTTTCATCGATTCTGAAATTAAATACATTTAACTCCGAAAATTGTTCGTCAACTCATCAATTAGTTTTTGCTACCAGCGGAAAGAAAAT
This sequence comes from Hydrotaea diabolus, assembly GCA_963513945.1. Classification (NCBI taxonomy): domain Eukaryota; kingdom Metazoa; phylum Arthropoda; class Insecta; order Diptera; family Muscidae; genus Hydrotaea; species Hydrotaea diabolus. Next base: position 7,876,966 of record OY740720.1, read on the forward strand.
AAATGAAAATTCCATTAGCTCGTAACGCACAGTTAAAAAACCACATCGAAAACTTTTCCACGAAATGCAAGTGAAAAAATCAAAATTCTTTAATGTGTAACTATTTTTTTTTCTACGTAAGAATGCAAACAAAAGAGACAAAAAGCACGAAAAAGTCGCAGCTGCATTGACCTCTTCATTAGGTAAACTGAATGAAACGAGGGGGCACGCTGAAAAACAGCATCGAGTACTTTAAATGTCATTGAAAGTTGCTAAGGCATTGATTAAAGCAAACCAAACAAAAAGCGAAACTATGGATGAAAGAAAAAACCGAAAATCTCGCTTGAAATGCAAGAACAAGAAAAGGACCATTTAGTCCATAAACTAGGAAAATGTCGTAAAACTTTAGAAAACTTTTGGGAGGGGGCGGTTGGAGTTTATTAAACAAATGAAATGTTGGCTATGCATAATCAATTCTACAAATAATTAAGGTAAGGAGGTCATTAAAAACAGAATTTAATTAAAGGTTAGTGACAAAAATTTTCTAAATTTAATTTCAAAAAATGTATTGATTTGACGATGATGTCAGTTTTTCTGTTTTAAAGGCTGGTAAACAGCGGTTTAGTAATAAAAAAAGGGTATGTCGAATTTTATTAGGTGAATTGATTATATGTCAGAGGATGTCATTCTCCAGGCCCTTTTCTGAACTCATTGCTGGCCTGATGATTACTAGTTAGAAAATGCTCTATCATTTTAAATGCTTTTGGGGTTTTGCCAGTTAACTACCCAAACTTGGTTATCGTGTTCTGTACAAAGGATGCAGGGAATTTCATAACTCCTTGGAGAGCACACAAAGGGTGGCCCAACTAAAATGCACAATGTTAATTGTAAATAAAACAAAAATTGGTTAGATAGTAATCTAAATATTTTTCATTATGATAGAATAATCTATGAAAATGTGTGAAGCAAAATATCGGCCAAATACTTGCCACGGCTTTGGTGTCCTACCCTTTTCCGATGGTCCATACTTTCAAAGACTCTGAGACAAAAAGGGAGTTTTAATGTCGTTAATATGCCGAGTTATCTCATACTTTAGCTCTTGAATTGTTCTTGGCCTACTGAAGTACACTTTTCCTATTGAAAATCTCCAAAAAAAAGGAAGCCCAAAGGTATCAAATGGCAGTATCATCGTGGCCAATTGACATCGCCACGACGTAAGATAACACAAGCATTGAATTTCTCTCGCAAAAGTGTCATTGCTATGTAGGTTGTGGCACCATTTCATTGGAACCACATATCGTCCAGGTCCATATCCTAAATTTCTGTCCACAAGACGTCCGTTATCATCTTGCGATAGTGAACATTAACCTCTCCACGGTTGATATTGTCAAACGCTAAAACAAAGAAATGTCGAATCAAGTTGGGCAAAAAAACTTGACGTTTAGGTGTGACTCACAATTAACATCGTACATTATGGTTGGACCATTCTTTATGAAGGGCGGTGAAAACCTTTCCATGTTTCGCTCTTAAATTTGTTTTCAGGGATACAAACCATTTGAGAATTCGAATAGGTTCGGTACAGCGGTTAAGAATAGGTCTGAACTAATGGTTCGGTTTTAAAACTGGTTTTTGCGTACTCCTGAATCTCGGTTCTGGTTCAGTTTGTTGTTTTAAAAATCACACAAAAAAAAATATATTTTTAGATGTAATTTAGTTGCCAAAGACTGCTGAAGAAAAACCTTGGCGGGTTTAGAAGCTGCTGTACAGTCTGCCTGGCAACCGTGGCCAATACATTTCACCAATTTTTTAGTTGATTCTGAGTAAGAAACAACAAAAAGGTCTCGAACCAGAATAAAAACTGTTCAAGTCCTAGTAATTTATTTTTTCTAAAAACATACAAGTAAAAACGTCGTTAAGTGCGGCCAGGCTAAACTTATAGACCCTCCACTGTCACTACGCTTCTTCAGGGGACAATCAATCAGTCGGTTTATCAGACTTACATATACTCTCACCTTTATATAGAATTTAAATTGTCCTTCCTTTGGTTTTCTTTTGCCAGCAGAGTACCGATTTTATCGAAATCTCGTTAAGGGTCGATTGAGTGGAAGTTGTTAGAATAGGCGTGGCGTTTTTCTCTTCAGTATTGTTTGCCATTTCATCATGAAATGACTTACACCGCGAAAACCACAGTTTGTTGCGGTTTACGAGCTGGTGGAATCATTGGTTCATATTTTTTCAAAAATGATGATGGCCGGAACGTAGCCGTGAATGGTGCTCGCTATCGTGTCATGATATAGGACTTTTTGCTACCTAAAATTGAAGCTCGAAATTACTCATTGCTAAATTTTCAGCAGAATCGTATAAACAGTATTAAAATTATTATGCGAATGGCAAAAATGGGCGGAATGGTGTATTTGCACTGGAGGTACCAAAATAGGGCGTGCCATCTACTATTTTCGTACACGTGTACGAAGCCATTATACAAATGTAATGCAGTTTACAATATACGCGAAATTCACTCATTTGGTGAAGAGTCATGTGGGTTTTGATCTGCTCTGAAATAGTTCCATTTGTGTGGGAGGTACCAGAAAGGCTTTGTTTAAAATGCAATTATTTGCACCAAGTTAACCTAGTACTTGTGTTCCTCAGTACTGTCTGTTCTTGGTTACCTCATATTCTAAGAAAAAAAAGTGGGCAGAATAGTCTATTTGTGTTTGAGTTACCGGAAAGGGGCGTGTTAACGCATTTTTGATATACAGGCTTAAATCCGTTATAAAAGTATTACAATTTAAGCGAATTTCACGCCCTAGGTGACAAGTAATGTGGATTCTTATCTGCTTTGAACAAAATTCATTCGTTTTGGAGGTACCAGAAGAGGTGTGGCTAGAAATCCAATTACTTGTCACGAGTTAAGCTTATAACTCTGTTCTTAAGTATTGATTTGGATTAGATCGTATGAATAGGAATAAAGATATTTTAAGAATACCAAAAAGTAGGCGTAAAGATACATGTATGTGGAATGTACCAGAAAAAGGGGGTTAAGATGGTCCCTATTCAAACCCGTAGGATGTTTTGGAAAAATATTATGACATGCACAATTCAAAATGATTGGTAGCTTCTACTACCAATCATTCAATCAATCATACTTCGAGAGTTTTCGTGCGAACCAGCCGAACAGACGAACTTGTCTTAAATGACTTAAAATGTCATGAAACGGATGTGGTCAAAACATATGGAGGGTCTACTTAGTAGGGACATAAATACTGTTTCGCAGGTTTTATGTTGTAAAATAAAAAGTACTGAATGTTTTTGGACCAAATATTTTTTGATATATTTATTGATGTACATTGTATCCAAAAAGAATCTACTTATTCGAGGTGCCCGCCTTTTGCCTTTACATACGCCTTAAGTCGCACTGGCCAATCGTCGATAGCTGCACGAACCTCGCCCATAGGAAAATTGGCCACAGCTCAAACCAAAGCAGTCATAAGAGATCCAATGTTGAGGTATCTTTTGTGACAAACCTTGCCCTCTAAAACCATCCACAATTTGTAATCCAATGGGTTCAAATCTGGACTGCCTGAGGACCATTCTTCAGAGGAAATTAACGCTGGCAAATTGCTTCGAAGCCAGGCCTGGGACGTTTTAGCCTTATGGGCCGGCGCAGAATCCTGCTGGAAAGTCCATGGCAGGTTTTGGAACAGGGAATTGTTAAGAGGCTTCACAACAGCTTCCAAAACGGCTTCTTGGTAAACTTAGGCCGGTTTTTTGGCTTATTGTTCGCAGAAATGCAGCGACCCCATCGTAAGAGACACCCCACCAATCCATGACTGAAACTGGGTGATGACCCTTTTGCACCCTTGGGATTAGTTCAGATGCTTTCTTTGATGACCGCGCATACACTTTATCATTTTGCTTGTTAAATTTTTCCTGAACGGTAAATTTTTTTCACCGTTGCACGCAGAAAAAGAGTATGGTTGTGGTGACAATATTCCAAGAGGATCATACTATTGTTGTGTATATGGTTGCGGCATAACTATATTATGATCCTCACAACAATAGCATGATTACAATACAACCATACTATGATTTTCACAACCATACTATGATCCTCACTACAATAGTATGATTCACACATAACCATACTATGATCCCTACAACCATAGTATGATTCAGACTCAACCATACTATGGTACCCACAACCATATTATGATCTTCACAACCACAGTATGTTTTACATACAACCATAGTATGATCTTCACAATTGCGTTAAGTTTTCGACAATAGCATTGAATTATGAAAACTATGTAAAAATACATTAAATTTAAAATAAAAGGAGTGATTTATTTAACAGTAGAGAAAATCAGTTTATAAAACCTAAGCGTTTTTATTAAATTTAGTTTAGTTAAACAAAGCCAAAGCTGTTTGTTTGAAAAAATTAATTTCTTATAAAAAATTCTATTATTGCATTCGATCCGTAACAATAACATTGTTCTAAAAAGTATATTCGAACGAAAAAAATGTACCATTATACAGTATGATTGCCGTAATCATACTATTGTTAACAAAAAAACCCATAAGACAATACTTTTGTCGCACTAACTATATTTATATTGTTGCTACAACGATATTTTAATTTTTAAATTTGGTAATAATACTATTGTTACATTTTAACAATATTAATATTGCGACAATTATACTATTGTCAAAATTAAATTCAGAAAACAATATATGGTTGCGACGAACATACTTTTATTGCGGCGAACATATTATTACTGCCGTGACCATATAGTAACCATATTTTTTCTCTGCGTGTGAACAAAATTTTTCTGCGCAAGTTATCAGCGTGCTTCAACAAAAGACGTTTGCATTTTTCAAACCAATTTTTTTTTAAAGCTGCAGTCAATAAATTTCCGGTATTCGTTTGAAAACCCCAAGTCTTTTTTTAAAGATTCGACTCATGGACTTTTGCGTGATATTCATCTCACGGGCCATGATTTTCTGTTTTCGGAGCGGATTTCTGTGAATTCTTGATTTAACGGCTTTGATGACATGCGGTGTTCGAACAGAGCGTGGGCGGCCCGACCGTTCGCGGTATTTTACATCTCCAGTCTCCTCAAACAGTTTTATGCAACGGTAGACGAACATGCGGCTAATCCCTGGTGGCCGGAGCGTTTTGAAAATATCGCTTTTTCCATTTCACGCTTGAAAAGCACTATTACAGCGATACGGTTCTCAGTATCTGACCACTCCATGATGAAAGTTGATATTTGCAAAATTTCTTTTAATTTAAGTACCAGTATTTCATATTGGCTATGGATCGTCCATTTTTGACCATACGGCCCGGTTTTTGCGGCCACTTGAGCCAGAAGCCCGTGGAATTTTTATCTTTTTAAGGTATTTTGTATGTGCCTACTAGTAGTATCCCTTTTAAACATTGTCAGTTCACAATACGAGTAAATTATGATTTGTTAAACAAAATCTAAAAAACGTGTACTTTTTATCGAGGTAAATTTAGTTCCTAAAGAAAAACTTTTTGCCCTTGGCCGAATTCGCCCCTTCACTATACCCAACAATTGATAACCATAAGCCATCATCGTGCAAAGTGAATGAAGACCATAAGCCATCATCATTTTAGGATCCTAGGTAGATTCATTTGACCCCTACCATGCTTTTAACGTCGTGCACGACGGTCGGACATGGCCAGATCGTCTTAGAAGTATACGACGACCAACACATATAATAAAAAACTTTATAGGGTCTCCTATAAATATTTCGCGGAGTTGCAAACGGATTGACAAAATTAGAATGCCACTCTTCGGTGGGTGGTACAGGAAGTAACATAGAAAATGTGTTTTACTTTCACAAGAAGGGACCAGTAACACGAAGGTTCGTTTGGAAAAACAAAATGTGTTTGTGAGGTGGCGTTCGAGAAATAAGTCCGTCAGTACGTCAGCGACATCTACACTTTTTGTTTTCTCAAAAATGCCATGGGAGAGCAACATTTTGTTTTTCAAAAGATTACCAATCTTTTGGGCTTTGTCAAAAAGCTGCTTATTCCATTAACGTTAGAACGGTGGGTTTTCTAAAGACACAAACCAAATTGGACGTCCCTGTCAGAAAATCTACACTTTTGCCAGTATCTGCTATAATCAGATAAGGGCCCATTAGCAGGAAACCCCGCAAACGTTAAAAGTATCACCACTGGCGGTTATTTACTTAGAATTAACATGCTCACTGCTCTTCCGTACCTTTTCATTACCGTTCTTGTGAAACCACCGTCTCATCATTTCCCTGCTGCCCTAATGAACACCCGTTGGGTGAATGTGTCAAAGTGTCATTTGCCACAAAAAAGCAGCACAGGACGATTCCACAGAAAATACTTTTTAATTTGGCATTAAATCAAGTGAATGTGGCATTCGGTTGACGTTCTCCGTTTAAAAGTGTCACTGGCAGAGCAACAAAATAATTGTGGCAATCCTAATGAAAGATCAGACCAAAATCCATTTTCCCACAAAAAATACGTCCTGTAGTATTTATCACCATCCCCGAAAAAAACGAAAGGCATGGGTAAGATGAAAAATGAGAAGAAGACAGCAAACAAAATTAGGTGTAACTCTGAGATTTGTAAGCAAATGGAAACAGTTCGACACACACTGCGAAACATTTGCACCTGAAAGAAGGACTACACGCCGCTCATGGTTCAGGGGGTGGGTGGATGGTCGAGTTAAAGCCCACTTATTTGCCTAAAAGTCGGCTGTGGAACACTTCTCTGAGAGATGTTTGTGATTTGCCATTATTGTGTGTTTATGTCATCCGAGAAGATGCTGCCTGCCAAGCTATTTGGAATAGTAGCTATTCCAGCAGAGCACACCACACCGCACCGCACTTCTTCTTCCATACATGACACCGACAGTCCTACTGTCACGGGCTGACGGCTGCGAGGAATACAGAATTGTGGTGCGTCGGAGACAATTTTCGATTCGAATCATATGAAGATAAACTGACAGACAGACAAATGTACTCCACTCACACACACACACTCACACACGGACACATATAAATGATGTTAGGACCAATTATGTGGTTTTTTGCAACTGAAATTACCATGAAAATGTCATTTGCAGTCAAAGTGAAACGGAGACCGACCCAGTCTTAACACACAAATATGATTTGTTAGGCAATTGTCGAACCGGTGAGGGGTGGGGGTGTCGGAGAAATTCGACTGGTTTGGGAAGACAATTAGCACACTTCACAGGGAGGCCACAAACACGTACACGTGCATGTATTTTATGAATTTTTGAGGTCATTGTAAACACACTGCCATGCCAGTGCAAGGAAGGATATGCTCTTGTTTATGGCCGTCCTTATCGAATGTCCTTGCTTTTATGGGACCACTGGCATCCGGCATATGTGAAGATTAACTCGGTAAAGAGTAATGCTGAGCTAGACTGAAGAGACCCATAAAACTTAAAGTGTTATGAATTCCATTTTTATTTGCATGACAATTGCAATTATTTGTTTGTGACATTTGCATTCGCTTAGTGTGACCTTCTGAAAGTGCTTAGTGGCACTCATGTTGAAATTATCATAGTTTTGGTGTATTTTCTAGAGAATCAAAAACATTATGCTCGTAACTTATCCTTAATATTTGATATAAGATTGAAAATAAGACTACCTTTCTGAAATTGTCAAATTAAAGTTTTAATAAAAAGAGAAATGTGTAAAGATCTCAAGATACTCGCACGAGTATTAACATTTTCCATTTCTGGAATTAATTGAATGGTTTTGTTACGAAAATTTCAGAAACATTGGACTAAGTGTATTTTTGCAAAAAAAGCTGTGTTTTATTTTAAAAGTCACGGAACTATTGATTTGCCCTCCTATGCACCGTGTTTTGACTTTCATTTTGACAATAGTATGATTGCTTCAATATTCATATGGTTAAAATGTAAATTTAAAGATTAAATTATGGGTGTAGCAGCGATATTCATATGGTTGGTGCGACATAACTAATGTCTTTTGGGTTTTATGTTCACAATAATATAATTACGGCTATCATACCGTATGATTGCAATTTTTATATATTTGAATATGGTTTCTGCAACAATGTTATTGTCAAGAAGCTTACGCAATAGAAGCACCATTAAAGATTATCTGTAGGTTACAGTCTGTAAAAACAAACTGTTTTTGGATTGGTGGAACTAAGAGTAGAAACAGAACACTGCGGCGACGGAAACCGGTGCGGCAATAAAATGTAAATTAAATGACGACGGGTGCGGCGACGGTTTTTGTTGTCATTTCTCAGCTGTTTTTATTTATTATTTGACCTTGAGTGATTTAGAAAAAAATACAATAAATTTATTTGCAAACTAAACAAGAATTGTTTTGAAATGTTCAATTGTAAATTGCATGCACAATCAAATTATTTTTAATTTATTATAATTTTCTTATTTTGGTCCATTTTATTAACTTTTAAAATATATGATTTCTTCTTCTTACTGCAAATATGCACAAAAACTATTAGCCCATACGGTTTTTGTTTACAAAAAACATGAAAATATGGAAACACATAGAGAGAGGCAATAGCAAAAATTGAGAGCGCAATAAAAACCGTAGAGAAAATAGAAATAGATTTAATTCAGTGCGGTTTTTTAATTGCGGTTTTGCCTCTCAATTTTCCATATACATATGTATATTTGACAACCGCTACTGCTACCACAGCCGCAATGTTGTGTTTCTACTCTAATACATTTTTTATAATTAAAACACTTACGTTTTTATAAACGGATTTTTTCTATTGTTAAATACATCACTCTTATTATTTTGAGTTTAATGTTTTTTAAAATAATTCATTTGTAATCTCTGTTGAAAAGTCCTGATAACCCAAGCCTTATACAAATTTCGGAGACCACAATGTGTTTGAGTGTTAATCATACAATTGTTGTGAGAATCATAATATTCTTGTGCCACAACCATAGACCCAACAGAAGTATGATGTTCTTCGAATATTGTCAGCCCAACCATACATTTTTCCTCGGGTAGGTGGCTGACATTTTGTACAAACAGAGAACCGAATAACTACAACCAAACAATCCCACGACAGCCGGTTCTATGGACCGGATTGACCCGAAGAGCAATTCTTCAGCCAAGGGCTGTCACCCCGGTACACAGTTGCCGCTACAACAACAACAACTACAACCAAATGTTGATTGGGTGCACGACAATCTTCGGTTCGGATGATTTGTATGAATATTAAAACCAAATTAGTACATTTATTGAGCGTTTCTTTAGATTATTTGCTTTAAGTACTTTTTGAATTCGGTTGCCATTACTACGAGCATTTACCTAGTAGGGACATACGAGGGCGGTTCGGAAACTTCTTAGCCTAGCACAAAAAGCGCGGTATAAACAAAAAAAAGTTAAGTGTTTTGGAAACTTCCATCTCTGCTATAAACACATGTTAAATTTTGTTTCGATCTGGCAACTCCTTCATATAGAAACAGGTGTTCACAAAAAACACATCCGCGATTTTTTTACAATGGAAAAATTAGAAATGCGTGGTGTCATTAAATATTTACATAAAAAAGGTTTATCGGGACAAGAAATTCATAATGATATGGTGAATGTGTTAGGTGAAAGTGCTCCTTCATATGCAACAGTAAAAAATTGGGTTGCTGAATTTAAACGTGGTCGTACAAGCATTGAAGATGAACCACGTAGTGGACGTCCAAAAACAGCAACAACAACAGAAATTGTAGCCAAAGTGCATGATATGGTATTAAATGATCGACGAATAAAGGTGCGTGAAATAGCTAATATCATGGGCATCTCAAATGATCGAGTCCACATAATATTTAAATAGAGAAAGGGACCTAAGGGTAAACAAATCAATTTTGATTTTTTTCTTTTTTTGATGTGGACAACATCTGAGCATCGAATGAGACCGATCCCATGCCCCAAAAGCGTTCCCTCCCAGAGATATGCGCGTTTTATGAAAGTGATGGTACACCAAAGATACACGTATTTAAATCTTTAAAAAGACTCCCCTGAACAAAACTGGTTTTTACCCTTAGGTCTTTTTCTATTTTGCGCGTCGCATATATTAAAACTAAATACATGTTTTCATATTTCTTTTATGTTTTTTGGTTTGTAAATCTACAACATTTTTATGAAGTGTTCTGTGATGAAAAAGTATCATCAACAACATCACCTTATAAATAGAATTTTAATAAAATAGGTTGCACGCAAAAAAAGTATGGTTGGGGTGACAATATTCGAAGAGGAACATACTATTGTTGGTTGTGGCACAACAATATTATGATCCTCACAACAATAGTATGATTCACACATTACCATACTATGATCCCCACATCCATAGTATGATTCACGCTCAACCATACTATGATCTTTACAACCATACTATGATCCTCACAACAATAGTATGATTCACACTAAACCATACTATTATCCCCACAACCATATTATGATCCCTACAACCATAGTAGGTTTCTCATACAACCATAGTATGATCCTCACAACCATAGTATGATTCACAAGTAACCATACTATGATCCCCACAACCGTAGTATGATTCACACTTAACCATACTATGATCCCCAAAATTATTTATTAGGATTGGGTAATGTTGTTTTTAAAAATAGAGATTTTTATAAAGTAAGTTGTTTTAAATTGCATTACTTTTAGTTCATAGCCAGATTTGAGGCCATGTTTTTATTGAACATTTCATTCAAGAAACACAAATAAATATTCCAACTGCAGGGGTAAATGCTGCTATACCATCTGTAGGCCCCAAGTAACGAATGTGATTAAACCCCATGATCGATGGCTATATACTTAAGCGCAGGAAGATTTTAAATAAACGAGAACCAGTCGGTAGTAGAGTATTTCATCGAACAAAGTAAATACAATGAAAATCCCTCGAACTACCTTCCGATTGTTGTTGTTTTTTAAAATGGACAACAACCATGCGTTGTATCGTGTGAATGTGTTTTTTATGGTATACCAAAAAAAAAAAAACATACCGTATTATTGCCGTAATCATATTATTGTTAACGCAAATTTAAAACAACAATACTTTTGTTGCACCAACCATGTTTATATGGTTGCTACAACCATATTTGCATTTCTTAATTTGGCAATAATACTATTGTTACATTTTAAGTCTTCATAGATATTCGAAAAACGAACAAGAGAAGACGAATCATTGTGCAAGGATAATAATGCGAGCTCTCACACATCGGTTCAAACCAGCGTCTTTTTGACCGGCTAAAACGTCGAATTGATGGGTCATCCGCCATACAGCCCTGACTTGGCACCAAATGACTTATTTTTGACCACGTATTTTTTTCTTGATGTGCGGGACATCAAGAAAAAAATACGTGGTCAACGAATTTCGTCGCCAGAAGATGCTGTTGAAGCGTTCAAAAATCATGTTTTGAAGGTGTCGCAATCGGCAAAAGTTTACCAAGAAACCGTTTTGGAAACTGTTGTGAAGCCTCAACAATTCCCTGTTCCAAAACCAGCCATTGACTTTCCAGCAGGATTCAGCGCCGGCCTATAAGCCTAAAACGTCCCAGGCCTGGCTTCGAAACAATTTTCCAGCGTTCATTTCTTCTGAAGAATGGTCCTCAGGCAGTCCAGATTTGAACCCATAGGATTACAAATTGTGTGACGGCTTTAGAGGACAAGGTTTGTTACAAAAGATACCCCATTATTGGATCTTAAGACTGCTTTGGTTCGAGCTGTGGCCAATTTACCAATGGACGAGGTTCGTGTAGCTATTGACGATTGGCCAGTGCGACTTAAGGCGTGTGTAAAGGCAAAAGGCGGGCACTTCGAATAAGTAGATTCTTTTTGGATTCAATAGACATCAATAAATATATTAAAAAATATTTTGTCAAAAAACATTCAGTACTTTTTATTTTACAGCATAAAACGTGTGTAACAGTATTTATGTCCCTACTAAGTAGATATCGAAAAGATCAGAAGAAGTGAAATATTTTTTGCGTTAGGAAGCCGCTTTTACACTTCAGTGCTTTTTTCAACACACGAGCGTTACATTGTATTTTCATGCCTGGAACATCAAGAACATCTGATTAATCGACATCCATACCATCGATAGATAATGACGACACTGTTGGGTCAGTGAATCGATTGTGAGACAACAAGCAGCACCGTGTCTTACGCGCATTAAAATCTACTCTATTCACTCGACCCCATTCGGAAATGGCCAGTAGATCCCGGCCAAGTGTCTCATCCATAATTCGCCTTTTGTCTTCAATATCTTGAAGACTCGGCCTACGGTCGAATGAATATGAATGACATAGGTTGCTGTCATCGGCGAAAGAGTAGATTGGATTCACAGTCTGATCCAAAAGATCGCCAATGAAAATAAGAAATATAGAGGGGGGAAGGACAAAGCCTTGTGGTACACCTGCAGTTAGCCTACGTTTATTGGATGAGAAACCATCCACAACAACTCGTATAGTGCGATCTCTGAAAATGCTCGATATGATGGCTTCTATATATATTTTGGGCCTAATAGCGAAAATGCGAATATTTATGATCAAAAATGGTTTTATTGTTTTTCAAATTATTCTCCAGCATGATTTTTACACTTTTGCATGCGCTTAAACCAATTGTCGAAGCACTTTTTCCACTCCGATTGAGACGCCTTCAAAACATGGTTTTTGAACGCTTCAACAGCATCTTTTGAGAAAGAAGTCATTGGGTACCAAGTCAGGGCTTTACGGCGGATGACCCATCCATTCGACGTTTTGGCCGGTCAAAAAGGCGCTGGTTTGGGTCGATGTGTTCGAGCTCGCATTGTCATGGTGCACAATGATTCGTCTTCTCTTGTTCGTTTTTCGAATTTCTCCGAAGACTTTAGGCAAACAAATTGTGGTTTTGTGTGCTTATTCTACGAACAACTTTCGTTGGCTCATCATCGCTCATCTTCGAAGACCTACACAGCCGAGTGCTGTTTTGTTTCGGGCTCATACACTAGATCCATGATTCGTCACCAGTGACGATCTTATAAACGTCTTTTGAAGCACCGCGATCGTATTTTTTCAAAATTTCTTTGCATTAATCGACAAATTGTGCAGGATCCAACGAGTACAAACCTTCATGCAATATCGAAAGTATGCTGGTGGAAGACATGTACGAGGGCGGTTTGGAAAGTTCTTAGCCTATCAATGAAAGAGAATAGTTAGTTTTTCAAAAATATTTTTATTTTTCAATATAATCTCCTGAAACTTCAATACACTTATCTAGCAATTCTACCCCTTGATTAAAATAGTTTTCCTCAAGGTCTTCAAAATAGTGGTTTACAACTGTAATTGCATCTTCATTTGAGGTAAAACGCTTGCCAGCAAGGAATTTTTGTAGATTTGGGAACAGGTAAAAGTCACTGGGAGCTAAATCAAGCAACTCGTACTTTAATTCGTTGATTTTAGCCATTGTTAAAACACTCTTGTGCGCTGGTGCGTTGTCAAGATTAAAAATTATTTTTTTGTGTTGTAAGCCAGGACGTTTTTCTCGAATTTGTACATTTAATTGATCTAAAAGGTTGCAATAGTACTCTGAATTTATTGTTTTACCCTTTTGCAGATAGTCAATCAATAAAATACCTTTGAAGTCCCAAAAAACCGTTGCCATAACCCTACCAGCCGATTGAATTGTTTTTGCCTTCTTTGGGGCACATCCTCCAGCTTCAGTCCATTGTTTGGATTGTTCTTTTGTCTCTGGAGTATAGTGGTGGATCCATGTCACATCAACAGTTATGAAACGACGCCTTAAATCCATTTTATTTCGCTGAAAACGATCCAAACAAGCTTGAGAAATGTTCATTCTTATGTGTTTTTGGTCGATTGTTAACAAGTCCGGCACCCATCTTGCAGAAAGCTTTTTCATCTGTAGTTCTTCATGCAAAATTAAATGGACTCGATCATTTGAGATGCCTGTAATATTAGCTATTTCACGCACTTTTATTCGTCGATCATTTAATACCGTATCATGCACTTTGGCTACAATTTCTGTTGTTGTTGCTGTTTTTGGACGTCCACTACGTGGTTCACGTTTAAATTCAGCAACCCAATTTTTTACTGTTGCTTATGAAGGAGCACTTTCACCCAACACATTCACCATATCATTATGAATTTCTTGTCCCGATAAGCCTTTTTTATGTAAATATTTAATGACACCACGCATTTCTAATTTATCCATTGTAAAAAAAATCGCGGATGCGTCTTTTGTGAACACCTGTTTCTATATGAAGGAGTTGCCAGATCGAAACAAAATTTAACATGTGTTCATTAGGGCGTACCTCAAAAAAAAAGTTCGCCGTACACCTTCGAATATGAAGTATTATTGAAAGGTAGTTTCAAAAATTTTTTTTTTTATTTTTTTATGTCGAACGAAGGGGTCGCGCTTTTACATTTTTCTATATGTAACTACTGCATTTATAAACGGATTTTAAAGTGTGACGAGGCCGATTTTTTTGTCTTTGAAGTCATTGAGCTCAAGCACCCCCTTCTGGTACTTACCCATCATATCTCAGTTGCTACTACCCTAATGTACCACTCTAATATCAGAAAATTAAAGCTCGCGCGGGGTGCTTGAGCTCAATGACTTCAAAGCCAAAAAAATCAGCCTCGTCGAGACAAAAACATCGATGTATCACACTTTAAAATCCGTTTATAAATGCAGAAGTTATAAAGAAAAATGTAAAAGCGCGACCCCTACGTTCGGCATAAAAAAATAAAAAAAATTTTTTTTAAACTACCTTTCAATAATACTTCATATTCGAAGGTGTACGGCGAACTTTTTTTTTGTACTTGTAACCTGGTACGCTCTAGTGTTCATAGCAGAGATGGAAGTTTCCAAAACACTTAACTTTTTTCTGTTTATACCGCGCTTTTTGTGCTAGGCTTAGAAGCTTCCGAACCGCCCTCGTATGTTACATGACGATCTTGCATTTTCAGTTCACGCAAGGCATCAATGTTCTCTGGCACAACGTCAGTTTTTAGACGACCTTCGTCGTCGTCTTTGAGCGAGTCGGACACGATTGAATTCATCAAACCAGTTTTTCACAGTGCTATAGGGTGGTGCTTCATCGCCATACGAAGATTAAAGGTCATCGATGCACTCTTGTCTTGACAATCCACGTCGAAAGTTGTGAAGAATGATGGCACGAAAATTTTCACGAGTTAATTCCATTTTTTTTCCAAATTAATTTTTTCAAGTCACTGTAAACAACCCAAATGATGGTTGTACGTCAAAACGTTCTGAGTACGTTTACGCTAAAAAACGTTAAACTGTCCAATGGAAATGTCCATTTTTAGGACGAACTCACCGCTGACTACAGACATATGTCCTAAGTAATCTCTTTTCATGTAGACCGCATTTGAACGTTGTCATATTGCAAACGTTGTGCCTTTCCAATCTTTATATAAAAATCGTGAAAATCATACACGCAGTTTCCCTTTTTACTTCCCCCTTATTTGACTTCTCCCGTTGCAATTGTAAACCCCTTTTGTATAGGTGAGATTTTATTACTCATACGCTATCATTTCGAACAAAAACAAACATCCATCACTCATACGCCATGGTGGCCGACGAACACGGGTCGTTCTATTCAAGAATATAGAGATTAGACAACAACATTAGCACTCCGCTATTATATTATTAACAACATACTTTATGGCCGCCAACAAAACGCAAGCTCGTTCATGTGCGGTACTTGATCTATGACTGGATGAAGTCACGCCAGCATTTATCTAAAGCCAGTCGAAATGCAAATGAACTCAACTACATTTTCCTAATTTATTGATAAAAATAAAGAGGGAAATTAATCTTTTCCATTTCTGTGTTGTTTAACACTCAGATGAGTAAGTTTGCTTTTATGACAGTTAGATTCGTTTGCATTTCAGCCATCTGCGTGTGCATGGTCGTTTATTGTAGGAAAACATTTGTGCATTATTTCGAATTATTTAAAACCCTGATTGATGGGTGATTTATGCGAAAATTACAAATTGAATTGATATAACGTTTCATTGTCTAAACACACAATCGCAATTGCCGCGTAAGCGTCCCGGCTATGTAGGCGAAGGGTGGGGGGAGGTTCAAAGACTGCCTTTGACAGGGAATGAGCATCAATTGTTTCGCCAGAATGCAGAATGAACATCCTCACAGTTGTGTTGTAGCCTGTACTATGAAGCCACTGATGAGATGATTATGGTGTAGGAGAAGGGTGGTAGCTGTCAGGGGGGAGCGGTGATAATGGTGTGTCACCGATAACAATGCTCGTCGCCGTACTGCTGCTGATATTGTTGCCGTTGATGGGATGATGACATTAAAGACAAACACTGACATCTGTGTATGCCAGCCTAACTAATCCGCACTCTCTTTATATGCCTCTCCCTCTCTCTCGCTGTGCAAGTGGTTTTGTATGCGTGTGTGTGAGAGTCAGTGTGAATGCTAGTGTATGAGTGGTTGTCTAAGGACGAAATCATCTGTGTTTGCAGCGTGCGAAAGAGCGTGCGTTTGTTCTGATGTTTTGTTGTATGCACGCTAATGCTTTGTCAGTTTTGTAATTATTGTAATTAATTACACTAAGCAACAGCCAGCGATGACGACAACAACAACAGATAACAACAACAGCAGCAGCAACTACAATATAATTACGCATACTGTTGTTGTTGTCGCTGTGGTTGTTGTCTGGCAAATGCCATTGTTGCTGATGTTTCATTGGCGTTGCCTTTCAGTGTGATACTCGTGTCATTTGTATTTAAATTTTAACTGCTGTCATTGTCCTTTGGTTGCTGTTGTTGTTCTAGTCGCTGCTGCTGTTACTGTCATTGTTGTTGCCTCTCTGCGAGTCGATTTTCAGCCTTATAGTTATTACTTGCGACAGTGATTATGTAAGCAGAGTTGTTAATTTGTTAAACCCTCTTGTCATTGAATTGTTTTATATTTTAAAATCAAGTGCGTCAAAAATGCACACAAATGCATACTTGTGCATATCGTGTGCTCTGACTGCATAAGTCATAAAGTCAGTCACTCAGTCGGTTTGTCAGCTACGGCAATTATTTGTACAAACGCGACATTGTTTCTTAGCCCATTCACAGACTTGTACAGTGGACCGTTTTCAAATACATTTTGGAAATAATTTAGATTCATTGAAATAGTGGCCGATTAGATTTGAATAAATGCCGGCTACTTCTGCGAAAGAAGTAGTCTGAGCTGCGTACACCAAGAAATATAACCGTATATAAGGTTAACTTGACCATAAATAAACATGATTTTAAGTCTAAGTTATACGAGGGCGACCGCAAAACAAACTGGCCTGGCACATTTTCTGTTTGACTAGCAACTTTTTTTTTTTAAAGCAATCTTTTATAAGCCATCTGTCAAAATTTCTGAAATATTTAATGATTATTTTCTTTGTTACAGGTGATTGAAGTAAACAAGTTTTATAATTTTTGAAAAATGGAAAATAAAGAGTTTCCACAATTAATAAAAGATGAATTGGATTCTGTTCATGGTGATAATGCACCATCCTAATCCACCGTGAAATCCTGGGTTCAACAATTTAAAATGGGTCGTTCAAGTACGGAAGAAGAACAACGCTCTGGAAGACCGAAAACTGCTACTACTATTGAAAACATTAGAAAAATATTTAATGAAGTGACCAAAGATAGACGAGTAAAGCTCAGAGAACTTGCTGATATTGTTAAAATACACGAAAAACAAGTTTGGAGTATTTTACATGATGAACTCCACATGAAAAAGCTATCCGCAAGATGGGTGCCGCGTTTGACTTTGCCCCAAAAAATCGTCCGTTGGACCAATTCCGAGGAGCTTTTAGCGATTTATCAGCGTAATCCAATAGAGTTCTTGCGCCGATTCATAACTGTTGATGAAACATGGATCCATCACTACATCCCAGAATGCAAAGAACAGTCAAAATAATTGATAGAAGCTGGTAAAAGTGGTCCCAAGAAGGCGAAAACTGTTAAGTCAGCAGGAAAAGTAATGGCCACAGTATTTTGGAATGCAAGGGATATAATATTTATTGATTATCTTGAGGAAAGGCAAAACTATAAAGAGTGAATATTATTGTGCATTATTGGATCGGTTGAGTGAAGAAATCAAGATAAAACGACCGCATTTAGAAAAAAAAAGTTCTTTTTCATCAAGATAATGCTCCTTCACACACTGCATTTTTAACTCAACAAAAACTGGCCGAATTACGATTTGAAATTGCTCCGCATCCATCATATAGTCCAAATTTAGCTCCTTCTGATTATTTCTTGTTTCCGAATTTAAAAAAAATTCTCGGTGGCAAAAAATTTTCGTCCAATAGCGAGGTTATTGCTGAAACTGAGGCATATTTTGAAGGTCTTGAAAAATCTTATTTTTCAGATGGAATTAAAAAATTTGAAAAACGTTTGATGAAGTGTATTTAGTTGGAAGGAGATTAGTTGAAAAATAAATAATAATAATTCCAAAAAACGGTTCTTTTTATGTTAGGCCAGTTACTTTTGCGGTCGCCCTCGTATAAGGTCAATTTGAACATTTTGTTGATGACTGATTTTTAACAATAAACATAGTTAATTTAACTATTCTAAGGTTGAATTTTTTTAACCATGAAAATTTTTAATTTTACAATAATAATTGTTGTTTTAACAAAGCATTGTTGAGTTTTTAACCATTAAAATTGTTATTTTTAAAATTATTATTGTTGTTTTACCAATGCATTGTTTTTAACCATGAAAATTGTTAATATTGAAATATCATAGTTAATTTATTGAAACAATAAACGTGCAATTTAACAATGAAATTGTTAATATTATTAACTATGAAGATTGTTATAGAAACCATTTTTATTGTTAAGTTAACTAATTACCTCTTTTAACCAGAAATATCGTTACTGTTACAATTATTAATATTAAATTAACCTACTAATTATGTTTTTGTTTTGTTTACATTTATTCGGTCTTTTTGACTATTATGGCGTTGAACAGTTTTTATTCTGGCTCGAGACCTTTTTGTTGTTTCTTTTTTAGCATTCACTAACAAATTGGTGAAATGTTTTGGTCACGGTTGCCAGGCAGACTGACCGCCAAGGTTTTTCTTCAGCAGTCTTTGGCAGCGATTGTTTCGGCTACAAATCAAACGACTTATACGGGAGTCACACTATGATTAATGAGAATTACCCTTTGCGTAAAGTCTTCGAACTATGCGAAAAGCGCAGTGATATTGCGCTATGAAGATTGTACAGCTAGCATTTGCATTTGGTAGTGGTGAAGCGAGATACATTGACTTATAATCTTACTCACTATTCAAAATGTTCAGATCAGAGGACGGAAGGCAAAAGACTGGGGGAATATAACAACCTTTGCAACATCGTGTAACTTAATTCTGAACTTCTGTATAACACAAAGCAGATCACAAAATTCGATACAACAGAGTCGAATGATCTTTAAATTTTTATTTATGTCTCACATTTTTCTGCCTTTCTTTTGAAATTACCAACCTTATAAAATGTTAACTCAACTATTTTGTGTATACATTTGACCCTTTATAACGTTATTTTGTCTTCGTTATCAAACATTTACAATGAAAAATTTAACCAGACTCATGGTTAACAAATTATTGTATTTTTGGCTAAGTGTAGGATGCCTTCTTAGGAAGCTACACGACATGCTTGCTGTATTCTACTATGATTTCAAATATACTCAGATTTAGATTGCAGGGTTAGGCCTTTCAAGCTCCTTTCTATTAGATCGCTTCTTAAAATACCTGTTAAAAGTGTCTTCTAGAATGTCTATAAAAAGAACAAAAAAATAAATGCCTACTGAAATACTAATTGGCCCTTACCGAAGTTTGGACCTACGACCTTCTCTTTGCTACTCTGACCTTCAAAACCAAATTGTGTGTTAGCGGCTTATCGCCGCGACGAACTACAGACACAGAAGCATGCCCTCCACAAGTAAGAAGCCAGGAATGCCTATTGGATATTTCTTATAAAAAAATATGAAAACCTTGTAAGCCTTCTTAAAGAATGCACCAAAAAAATAGGAATATGATTTATTTAAAGGGCCTCTTACTAGACCTTCTAAGGGAAGCGACAAAATAATGTGTACTGTTTTTATTTTAGTAATTAAAGAAGGTCATATGGAATGCCTTAATTTGGAATGCAAAAACGAATGTATGTGCCTTGGATCTAAAAAGAAGACCTGCTAGCAGGTTTTTTTTATGAGATGGCCTTGTATATTTTTCCGCTGGGAAAATTATTTTCACTGACTATTGCTGTGAGGAACACCTTCCCTGCCTTACCTTTCCTATGCCTCCTTAGCCTCCTATCATGCCTTCTTTGAGAAGCGACATGAGAGTGGATGCGGGCTCATATTTCATGTGCAACGAATTCTTTCTGGCCTAATTCATTTTTCGTTTAAATAAACGTTCTTTTAGAAGGTATTTCATAAGAAGCCGTTGCATATTTTCCCGCTGGGATATTTGTTTTCAGAGTCTAGCGCTGTGACATTTTCCTGCCTTACATTTCCCAAAAAATAAGACACGGTTATATGTAGGAAAGAATATGGTATTTATTTCAAGGCATGTCTTCTTAGAAGCGAGTTGAGAATGGATGAAGGCTTTTTGGCATGAACGAAGTCTTGTTGGCATGATTCATTTTTATTTAAATTAAAGATATCTTAGAAGGTATTTTATAAAAAGGCGTTGCATATTTTCATGATAGGTACCACTGTGACATCTACTTAGAGATATGTATGTATGAGTTTATATGTGTTCGTACAACTATTCGCATACATTTCTATGTTTTGTAGCAACAATTTTGCATGAATTCAAATTCCTAATAGATTACTAAGCTTTATAACGCATCAAATTAAACTGAGTATGATGAATTTGTTTGTAAAGTAAAATATACATATGCACATTAAACTGGCTTCGAAAATTACAAACCAAAATTAATTATTACCCAGCAAACCAAACTTTCAGAATTCGGTTAGAATTCTGTACGACAATCGGCAAAATGTTCCGATTTCGGATCAGAATTCTGACCGAGTTCGTAACGAAAAACATATGAGAGGGTTGGCACGAATTCTGAACTACTTCTCTGAGGGAATTCTGATGTTTTTGCAGACATTTCGAACCGAATTCTGAACTGTAGTCTTGAGAAATTCGAAAGGAATTTTCGATTTGTCATATCGAATTCTGAACGACTTCGGTCAGAATTCTGGCATTAAGTCTTATTAAACTCTGATGATTTTTCCGACATTACGAACCGAATTCTGAGCTTATGTCATTTCCAATCAAAAAAAAGAAAATATTTTTGTTCTACAAAAAAAGTTGTAAAACATTTTCAAAAAGCGTTCGGAAAGACTTTTAGTTGTAAGCAGGGTGCCTGCAGTTTCGCAAGCAATAATTGTGCTGTAACTATGTTTAGTGGTTTAGTGGCTATGCACTTAAGGGCAACCAGTTTTGCATTTAACGAGAACTGCCGGCAGTAGAGTTTTCCTCCGGACACAATAAAAATCCCTCGCACAGCTAAGCTAACCAAACGTTCAGAATTTGAAATATAAAAATACCTCAGACAAACAGCTAAGAATTCGTTCAGAATTAGTTCCGACATGTCTGAACACAAGAACAACAACTGTAAAATATGAAGCAAATAACAAAAATTTTAAACGTATAGACTACCTCAGATAAATAGTTCAGAATTCGTTGCAAGTTCGATAAGAGAAGTCTGAACAAAAAATTAATAAAAATCCCACAGACAAGTCTAACAGAATTCGGGCCGAATTCGTTCAGATATTTCTTAACATAATAAATAAAAAATCCTCAGACAAATCGACCATTCTTGATACAGTTCAGATATTGCTCAGAATTGTCTGATATCAGACATTGTCGGCAAATTTGGTTTACTGGGTAGTTTCTGTTGTTCACACACACACATTTTCACAAAACTTTTGGCCACTGCTGAGCTGAACTCATTTTAAATATTATCCGATAATCAGGAATTTTATTAATCAGTACTCCTCTCCGAGGACCCTAATGTATGCTTGGTCTGAGATCTTTGTCAAACGTTAGACAAGACCAGTTTTATAGGCTGTTTCCACTACGGTCGCGTCCACGTCCGCATCCAAAAATCAATGAACGCGCGTTAAGGCCCATACAAAAAACATAGGCAGTTAGGTATGGGAAAAAGTCGCTCGCATTTGCACGAAAGATACTAAATGGGGCGTGGCTAGCTTTCCAATTTTTCGCTGTCGACTTACGCTATCAGTTACACAGGGTGATTCCTTCACGACTGCATAAATTTTATCAGCGTGTTCCTTGGCTCGTTTCTTGGCCATGTCCGAAAATATCAGTTATGATTGTTTGACTATTCAGACAATAGTCCTTAATCTGGCACGATATGCCATGCCTCTGGGCTTCGTTTAGCTAATTTTGGAAGTGTAGAGGTAGGGCTATCTTTTAAGAAAAAAAAAAACAAAAAATCCGCCCTGTGGTTCAGAACTTAGCAATTGAACCCTAGTACCCTCCAACCACCAGAATATGTCGGATTTTACGTGGTTATCGCCGATGTGGCCTGAACCACGGTGTGCCATCACACTAGGGCCGTTACAATGCCACGGCCAACGCCCCATTGGATTTATTCCGCCGTTACCAATTTGAAGCATAACAGTTATGGGTCATGACTTCCCTCTTGGTTAGGGGTCGAGGACTATCTAAACCTCTGCTGTTCTGTGGGTCACAGCACCCGGTCGCAATGCAACTCCACGCCGAACCGAAGTTCTCCCCGCGATTTGGGTAGAAACCACAGCCACCACGATACTCCCCGAAGAGCCGCACCATAAAGTCATGCCAGAACAAGTTCTGGGGGCTCCTGACTACCCGTGGCACCAGATTTAAGTCTCCGGTCAGACCTCGTAACCAAAAGGCTACTCCCAGTTTTTGTTCCATACAACATGGGACTGTTCACCCACAGCCACCGACATCCTAAACCAACAATCAACCTCTACTCTAAACTATTTGCGAACTCATTCGCCCTAGACGAAACCTCTTGTGAAGCAACCATCCCTCTAAAATCCCACTGTCCGTCTGTCATTTCAATTCCTAACCGACCTAAATCCCTAACACTTTCATAAAGAGAACATTCACAGAGAACATGCAACCAATCCTCAAGAACCGCACCACAATCACACGACTTCCTATCGCTTAGGGTCCTCTTGTGCAAAAATGCATTAAGCGACCCATGACCAGTCAGCAAGAAGCCGAGAAAAAGGCCAAAGCTAAAATCTGGCTGACCACTAACAAACCTCACATCCCTGATGAACCTATACGTAACACGCCCTTTCACACTATCGTCCCACCTAGACTGCCACCTCGCCATCACACATTCATCCAAGTGAGTCCTAATCTCACCAGCACCCTCCAACCACCAATACGAAAATTTTCAAACCGCTGCCATTTCGCCCCCTTGCATTTATGGGCCCCCTTGCATGAAATGAGCCAAGAAATACGCTGGTAAAATTTGTACATTCGTGAATGAATCACCCTGCATTCCTTACCTGTAACTTTCACTAAGCTTGAGTGCAGCATTTAACATTAACATTTTAACACAAATTGCAAAGTGGTCGGAGTTTTGGAAAACAATTGCTTGGGAAGTTGTTAGAGTATTCAATTTTATGAGCAGTAATGGTAGGGGCGTGGCAACCAGTTCATCAGACGCTTGTACATACGTTTGTAATACTCAATTTAAGCAAATTCAGCAATTAGAATTAAGCCATGTAGATTTCAATATAAGCTCTTCCAGTCTCATTTGTGTAAGTAGTACCAGAGGGGGTGTGGCTTATGTTTCTACAAACTCATCTGAATACTCACATGCCCACCCTGCGGCTGCTACCTTAGGTTTCTTTATGTAGACTTACTCAATTCGAAGAATAGAATTCAAGATGGAAACATGCATATAGATTTCTTCTCTGATAGTGTCATTTGAGTGGGTGGCTAGGCTTCCTACAAACTCACCTGAATACTCGCATATCCACACTGAGGCTGCTGCCTTAGATTTCTTTATGTAGACTTACTCAATTGTAGACTTACTGAATAATAGAATTCTAGATGGGAACATCCATATCGTTTTATTCTCTCAAACACCTGCAGCCAGCTCAATGTGCAGGCATGTATTTGTATTTAATACACTTGAATAATTTAGTTTTGAATTCACAAACACACTCGCACACAGATACACTCATATATGCCAGGATTTCTGCTTCAGTACTTTGCAAAGTCAATGCATTTTTCACGTTTCATCTCCACAATTGTTTGCGCCTATGGAGATACCGCAATATTTGCTATTGGCATTCTTTGCATTAACCTACAGATATGAAATCCCAAACAATTCACAAATACTTTAAATGCTTTTGTGCGAGTTGGCCTTAAAGATTGAGTTTGAAATTCGCGAATTGAACGAATATAAATTTATCGCATACATTGATTTGCTACATACAACCTTCTTTACACGCTTAGGCTAAATTTAATTCACTGCTTTAATTAAGAGATTTGCAACTTTGGTTCTTTTCCACAGAAATTTTCTGAAATTTCATTTCTCTATTTATTTGCGAGAGGTCGAAGAAAAACATACCTGTGAAGCCAAATGCCAAATTTTTTGAAACTAATTCATTAAACACAAGCTATTAGATACTCAGTATGTACGACTTATTACCATTGACATTACCAGGCAAGGATATCTCATTACCCCTTGCATTATTTTGAAACAAAAAATAACAATTTTCTGATAATAGTTTATGAAAAACTTAACAATATGTTATATAGCTACCAGGTTATCATTACCATTTACATTACCAGGTAATGACTTCTCATTATTATTTTGAAACCAAAAATAAGTACTTTCTGATAATAGTTTATGAAAAACTTAACAATATGTGTTAAAGCTGTAACTGTATTTAAAGTGAAATCTTAAAACACTTTATTGTTGTATAATTTTCTCTATTTTTACTCACACTAACTCTACAGAAAATTAATATTTATTGTTTCAACGTTGTAAAGGGAAAACAAAAACTAATTGCCCACTATAACATAAAATCCAATGTCGGCTTCAACTTACCTACGAGGGTGACCGCAAAAGTAACTGGCCTAACATAAAAAGAACCGTTTTTTGGAATTATTATTATTTATTTTTCAACATAATCTCCTTCCAACTCAATACACTTCATCAAACGTTTTTCAAGTTTTTTAATTCCATCCGAAAAATAAGATTTTTCAAGACCTTGAAAATATGCCTCAGTTTCAGCAATAACTTCGCTATTGGACGAAAATTTTTTGCCACCGAGAATTTTTTTTTTAAATTTGGAAACAAGAAATAATCAGAAGGAGCTAAATCTGGACTATATGGTGTTATGCGGAGCAATTTAAAATCGTAATTCGGCCAGTTTTTGTTAAGTTAAAAATGCAGTGTGTGAAGGAGATTTATCTTGATGAAAAAGAACTTCTTTTTTTCTAAATGCGGTCGTTTTATCTTGATTTCTTCACTCAACCGATCCAATAATGAACAATAATATTCACTATTTATAGTTTTTCCTTTCTCAAGATAATCAATAAATATTATACCCCTTGCATCCCAAAATACTTTGGCCATTACTTTTCCTGCTGACTTAACAGTTTTCGCCTTCTTGGGACCACTTTTAGCAGGTTCCTACCATTGTTTTGACTGTTCTTTGAATTCTGGGATGTAGTGATGGATCCATGTTTCATCAACAGTTATGAATCGGCGCAAGAACTCTATTGGATTACGCTGATAAATCGCTAAAAGCTCCTCGGAATTGGTCCAACGGACGTTTTTTTGGGGCAATGTCAACAAACGCTGCATATTATGCAGACGATACTGCTCTCATAACGTCAAGCAAACTCACAAAAGCGCTTCTGAAGAAAATGGAAAAGGCGTTTGCTGCATGCAGTAAATACTTCTATAAGTGGAAAAGCAAAATTAACTTCAACAAAACACACAGTATTGTGTTTCCCTACAACGATTCCCCGAAGCGGTTACCAAACCGTCAACTATCTTTGGAAAATGAAAGCCTTAGCATTTCAAATAATGTTAAATATCTTGGAGTCTATCTGGATAAAAAACTAAATTTCGCAAAGCACATCGACGAAACTTGTAAAAAATCCCAAAAACTTTGAGAGCCCTTTGGCTCATACTGATCAAGCGTTCGTCGCTTAATAAAGTTAATAAAAATCTAATATACAAAAGCGTCATCAGACCCACATTGACATACGCCAGTCCAATTTGGAGTAAAGCTGCAAACAGTCATCGGAAAAAACTACAGATAATCCAGAACAAATGCCTTAAAATTATAAACAACAAGCAGTGGAGATACTCCAAACAACTTCTTCATAACGAAACCGGTTATGACCTGATAGATCACTTCATATTAAAACTGAACAATAAATATTTTGAAAATAATGAGAATTCTCCTTATCAACTGATAAGGGAATGTAGAGAGTCGGCTTAAGTGCAGCTCCAAATATAAATTACCAAATAGAAAATGATTTGTCTGTAATGTGTTATTACTTTAGATAATACAAATGCATACTTATATATTTTCTTACGATATTTGAAACCCTTCTTTTAGTCACATAAAGGTTTTCCTATTTTCCCTTTACTTAATATTAAAGAATTAGCTATACTCAATATCTGTGATTATAAGTCTTATTCGTTTTAATATCTATAGATAAAATCTCGAAATTTTAATAATGTACTTACGAGGGCGCACTGTGGGTCAGATCTCGAAAAAGCTGGCCATAAAGGAAAAAAAAATTCTACATGGAAATTTTGGACTATCAGGTTGGCTACAGTGATGTTGGAACTACTCAATGTTAACTGTACCGACGAGCAGCTGTTCATTTCATTCGTTATATTTCAGGTCTAACGCGGCAGTATTTTGTTCGTTGTGCATGCAGCCGATAAGGCTACAAATTAGTCTTGTCATCGAAGATAAGTATTGGTGTTGTGTGCACATGAAACAAATATTTTCAATATGGAACGTGTTCCAGGGGGTATGTACTAATTAAAAAACATTAATATTTTTAATAAATAATTAATTATAAATGTTATTTATTGAATATACTTAATACAGAAAAATTATCAAATTTTTTTTAAAATGTTCTTAAAAAATAGAGATAAGTTACGAATTCCATGATATTCCGCTTTCATTTGCACTGTTTTCTCAGGGATATAGTATTATCTTTGTAATTTAACCTTAAAATTCTGCTACTAGGCACTACTCCACATTTGAGCCATGTTTTAAGTCAAAATTGCAAAATGAAAATTCTTGAAAAATGTGAATAATAACTAAATTAACCCTGATTTTTGGTGTTTGTGTTAATTGTTGGGCTTTGGTGTGTTCTGACACATATAGTAAAATTTAATGGCCAACATTTTTGTGGAACATTTCATTCCCGCCCGCCCCTTTTTATGGGTGGTTTGAATGATTTGTTACAATATATCCAAAAATTACCATTATGCGTGTCAGTAAAAGGGTTCCATAAAAAAGTTTCTACAAAGTTGAGCCAACTGGGTTGTGATGTGTTCGTCGGATATATTCGGAGATCCGAATATATCCGACGCAAGTTTATTTTTTACTTCGCTCGTACCATTGCGACTTATGAGTGTACGTCAAGAAACGAAAGAAGAAAAGATCTATTGGAGTAATCCGAAACCGTCTTCAACCCTCTTTTGCAGACCTCTGAAATTACAATTTACAAAGGAAACCGAGGAAACTTCCTTAAACGAGAAAGCGCATTTCGACAAACAGATCGAACAACTCCAGCCATTAAAAAGAATCATTCATACGAAAAATGTTTTGATTCGATACAGTTTAACTATGACCATGATAGATGGTCAAGTATGCAATGCTATCACCAACACAAAATCTGCGCAACGGTGCTATCTCTGCCAGGCAACGTCCAAGCAATTCAATAACATCGACGAAGTTTTGAAAAGGCCGGTAACCACCGATTATCTACAGTACGGACTGTCAACTCTTCACGCCTGGATTCGATGTTTTGAATGCTGTATTCATTTGGAATACAAAAAAAATACGAAAAAGTGGCAAGCGCGTAAAGAAGAAGATAAGCAGGAAAAAACAACAATGAAAACCAACATTCAAAAAGCTTTCAAAGAGCAACTAGGAATTTTAGTCGACATGCCGAAACATGGGTTCGGCAGCACTAATGATGGAAATACAGCTCGACGTTCCTTTGAAAACACTGAAACGTCATCCTTGATAACTGGTATTTCCGAAGAACTAATCCACCGTTTCCATATCATTTTGCAGACAATTTCGAGTGGACGTGAAATCGACGTTGAAAAGCTTACGCCTTATCAACTGCGAGACACTACGTCAAAGAATACCCCTGGTACAACATGCCAACATAAGTCCATAGATTGCTGATCCACGGACCAGACATTATTTCATGGGCCATTTTACCCATCGGTCAACTCTCGGAGGATGCTCAAGAATCAACTAATAAGTTGATAAAGCGATATCGTTTGAGTTTTTCTCGAAAGTTTTCAAGACTTAAGACTATGGAAGACGTGTTCAGGAGATTGTTGGCAACCACAGACCCCTACATTTCATCTCTAAGAAAATCAATAAAAACAAAATTGAAGAGTTTGCTGCCAGAAGCTGTTGGCCTCTTGGTTCCTGTGGCGGAAGATGATGAAGACTCCGATGCTGATGACGAGGAAACAGACATCGAAAATGATGAAGACTCCGATGCAGATGACGAAGAAACAGGCATCGATGATGATGAAAATTCCATTGACGAGGCAGAAAAAAAGAAGATGATTAAGATTAAAACACCTTTTTCACAAAATTTTTGAATTTTTTGAGGTTAAAAGAAATTTGTGACTTTCAGAACCTGCCATTTAAAAACGAATTGAGATAAATCAAAAACTATTTCAAGTTATTCTTTCCTGCAGTGTTGGGAATACGACAGTGTTTTCAAAATTGAGATTTGATTAAAAATAGGTGAACTATTAATAAAAAATTATAAAAAGTCCAGACAAATATTGACGTTTTTTATTTTTGACTGCAAATATCTTTTGAATGGTCTCTCTTAGAAGATTTCTTGAAGCAAAAAATTTTACAAATCCGCTCAAAATTGTAGAAGTTACAGGTCTTTAAAACATTAACAGCACCAAAGTGGTCCACTTTGAGACCCTGTATCAAACTCGGCGCAATAACAGGGTGTATACAAATGCAATATACGAAATGACTGACTCCTCCTTTACAAATCTCTAGTACATTTTTAAGCGATCCGACTAATAGTTTAGAAGTTATGATATTATGACCACGTTTTTTGTAATCTGGCCCACTGTGGGGCGGTTCGGAAAGTTCTTAGCCTATCAATGAAAGAGAATAGTTAGTTTTTTCAAAAATATTTTTATTTTTCAATATAATCTCCTGAAACTTCAATACACATAGTCCAACGCTTATCTAGCAATTCTATCCCTTGATTAAAATAGTTTTCCTCAAGGTCTTCAAAATAGTGGTTTACAACTGTAATTGCATCTTTATTTGAGGTAAAACGCTTGCCAGCAAGGATTTTTTTTAGATTTGGGAACAGGTAAAAGTCACTGGAAGCTAAATCCTGAGAATAAGGTGGGTGGGCAAGTAACTCGTACTTTAATTCGTTGATTTTAGCCATTGTTAAAACACTCTTGTGCGCTGGTGCGTTGTCTTGATGAAAAATTATTTTTTTGTGTTGTAAGCCAGAACGTTTTTCTCGAATTTGTACATTTAATTGATCTAAAAGGTTGCAATAGTACTCTGAATTTATTGTTTAACCCTTTTGCAGATAGTCAATCAATAAAATACCTTTGAAGTCCCAAAAAACCGTTGCCATAACCTTACCAGCCGATTGAATTGTTTTTGCCTTCTTTGGGGCACTTCCTCCAGCTTCAGTCCATTGATTGGATTGTTCTTTTGTCTCTGGAGTATAGTGGTGGATCCATGTCTCATCAACAGTTATGAAACGACGCTTAAAATCCATTTTATATCGCTGAAAACGAGCAAGCTTGAGAAATGTTTATTCTTATGCGTTTTTGATCGAATGTTAACAAGTGCGGCAGTCATCTTGCAGAAAGCTTTCTCATCTGTAGTTCTTCATGCAAAATTAAATGGACTCGATCATTTGAGATGCCCATGATATTAGCTATTTCACGCACTTTTATTCGTCGATCATTTAATACCATATCATGCACTTTGGCTACAATTTCTGTTGTTGTTGCTGTTTTTGGACGTCCACTACGTGGTTCATCTTCAATGCTTGTACGACCACGTTTAAATTCAGCAACCCAATTTTTTACAGTTGCATATGAAGAAGCACTTTCACCTAACACATTCACCATATCATTATGAATTTCTTGTCCCGATAAACCTTTTTTATGTAAATATTAAATGACACCACGCATTTCTAATTTTTCCATTGTAAAAAAATCGCGGATGCGTCTTTTGTGAACACCTGTTTCTATATGAAGGAGTTGCCAGATCGAAACAAAATTTAACATGTGTTCATAGCAGAGATGGAAGTTTCCAAAACACTTAACTTTTTTCTGTTTATACCGCGCTTTTTGTGCTAGGCTAAGAAGTTTCCGAACCGCCCTCGTATGTTAAAAATAACTTTAATAAAGATGTTGTTATAAATGAAAAAAATCCTTACATAATATTGTTATATTGTTGGTATTTACAACACATTTATCAAAATGTGTGGTCTCTTTTGACTGCCATAACGCAACGTTGATTTGATAATCAAACTCATATGACAAATTAACTTTCCCTACAGTTCTCTTAATTATAGTTTCATCCTGTATGACTGGCCACTTCCGGTTGTTTGGCTTCACTCGTAAAGCAAATACGCATTTAAGTTAACCCACTTAACAGCACCCATTCATATAAAATTCATTTTTATTTTTCAAATAACTCACCCGCATAATTATAATGAGCTAGAAAAAAAGACTTGTTCAACTAATGACATTTGGAATGATGCCCCAGGGAAATATTCCGATGTAGAAGAAAGGCAAGTTAAGGGTTTTCCCATTAACTTGCCATTTTCTGATTTTTGATTTTTTTTTATGGGTTTTCGTTTATGTAACTATTAAAGCTTTACCTAAACACAACAACTCTACATCATCTAGACCATTAGATTATGCCGCAACCCAAGTACAAAGTGGCTGATGAAGGCCGCCAACAAAAAAATGTAATAATTTTTTTCTATTTAATCAATCTGTTTTATATTTTTTTTATATTTTGCAGATTGATTTTTAGATTTAATAAAAATTGATAGGTGGTACACTGAAATAAGAATTTGGATTGTCCGCCGCTTACCGAAGTTTCGGTTCAAAGAGAGAATAGGCACAATCCTCCTAACAGATGGACCATAATGAGACTTGTTAACAATTTTGCCGAGCAAGGGACAGCCAACAGAAGACCTAACCATCGAAACCCTTCAGTTCGGATGGAGGAAACAATCGCTGCTGCCATATAAAACAATCCGAGAGTTTTGACAAGAAGCTTATCTGATTATATGGGTATAAGCAGACAGGCATTGCAGTCAATTATGGGCAAAGATTTGGACTTATTTCCATATAAAATTCGAATGGCCAACAAACTGAACGCAGCAGACTTCCCGATTCGCTTCGAATTTTGCCAAAACTTGCTTCAAATGGTGAAAGAGGACGAAAACTGTCTTCATTTCTGACGAGGCCCATTTCGATTTAAACAAAATTGTCGAATATGGAACGCTTTCAACCCACAGATACTCCATGAGACGGAATTGCATCCACTTCGTGTCACAGTGTGGTGTGCTGTGTTATCACGCTGTATTGTCGGGCCTTACTTCTTCGAAGAAAATGTTCACACCGTTACGGTTACTGGAGACCGTTACTTGAGCATGTGGAGAGAGTTCTTCTATCCAGAATTATGCCGAATGAGAATTTCTTTCAACTCTGTGTGGATTCAGCAGGCCGGGCTATGTGAGGAGTTGCACCCTCACATAGCCAGGCCTGTTATAACAGAATTGCGATGAAGATTTCCCAATAAGCTGATATCCAGAAACTCCACATTCCGTTGGCCCCCCAGGTCGCCTGACCTTACTGCACCTGACTTTTTCTTTTGGGGTTTTTGTAAACTGGAAGTCTACAAAGCAAAACCAACAAATTTGAATGAACTAAACAAAGCAATCCATTCGAGAAACAATTGCGGCTTTTCCTGTCTCAACTCTCCAAGCAGTTATGAACAACTTTTGGTAGGTTTGGTGTCGCACATGCATCAACGAGAAGGGGGGGGGGGGCATTCAAATTCCATTGTTTTTAAAACAAATCAAGCTATGTTAAATAAATTGAATGAACTTTAAGATGAACAAAAGTAAAATGAAAAAAAGTTATTTGAGATTCTTAATGTAGCAATATTTATTAGCCACCCTGTACTAAGCAGCGAAGAGCAGATCAATATTCTTGTTACAGGCTAATTCAATTGTATAACAGATCTTTGGCAGCAATTGACTGATATGCTATTTCTTTTATTTATTTTTAGACAACTGCGATAGATAGTCAGAAAGCTATGCCCTGTGAAATAATGAGTGCAAATGATGATTAAAAAGGGTCATAAAAATAGCATTCTGGCAGAAATTCGTTATTTACGATATTTGTTCAACACAACCGTCTATCTGAGTCAACATTCAGCCGTTTGCTGCAAATAATCGAAAAAACTGGATCGATGTAAGACTTGCCCCCACCTGTGCGGCTTTATACCGGACGTTTGTTCGAAAATATTGTTGCAGAGTAACAAAGTTTGGTCCGTCTTGCGCGTCGACCTAAATTAGTCGTCGTACTCAACAATTAAAGCATTCCTACGGCATGGAAATGGATATAAGGTATCAATAGGATGGCTTACCAAACTATAGCCCTATTGCAAACGACGTTCGGAAAACAAGGCGGACAAATTGTCTCCGAGATCCTGTTGTTTTATAGCATCGGACTTTTCTCTCTGGGACTACGTGCAGGGGATGTTCTATGGCAATAAACTATTCTCTGGGACTACGTGCAGGGCGGCATGTTCTATGGCAATGAACTTAAATCAATTACAGAGCTGAAGGGCCTACGCGTTTAAAATGAAACATCCCGAACTATGCAAAAGAAATCATGGAAATATTAACACCCGCATCCTTTGTTGCCAGAAAAGCTATGGTTTGCTTTCAGCGGATTTTATGTTTCCTTCATAAAAGTCCATAGACTACAAATCACTTAAGTGACCGCGGTGTGTTGTTTGCTGCGCACTTGAATCAAGATTCAGCTCCGGTGCCGTGCAACGTTCCGCTGAAGTTATCGATGAGCTACAAATTATTTTTTTTTCAAATTGTCATAACTTTGGCCTGCGTTATGGAGTGCAGACGCGCGTAGATGCGTTTGCGGTAAAATCACTAGACAGCGGAATTTTATGCAATTGCATATTTTTTCTAAAAGATCGGAAAAGGCTTATAAATTTGTTGCATCGAAAAACAATTCGAATGACATAAACCTTTTTCTTTAGACAAATTTTGTATACTTATATTTTACGCAAAAAGCATAAAAGCTAATTATGTAAAATTTTTATGGTTTAAAGTCACAGTAAAATGAAACTTTTTATAAATTTTAAAAGATAAATATGCTCATTCGATAAAAAGAACCTTCAAAAAATCTAACCATGAAATTCTCGTAGTTGATTTTAATACACTGCAGTGCAAACTATAGACGAAAATTAGTGTTACCAAAGTCGACCTTTAAAATATGAATAAGAGTAAGCAAATAGATTTAATTTTGTTATATGTAAATTGCATAGTCCCCTGAATATTTTTTGCACAAAAATTGCAACTAGCCTTTATAAAAAATTCGACTTCAATCGAACTGATTTCAAAAATTGCATAAAAATCCGCTACCTAGTAATCCCTTAGGAATTCATAATAGCTGTGCTATTTTTAGGTTACTAAACTAGCAATTGTATGGAAGTTACTCGGTAAGCAAGCAAGTTGGCTTCTAGACAAGTGTGCCACCATGAAAAAAACGCACTGAATGCTGCACATACCCCTAGAAATTTCCAAATTTCACCTTGTCTATTGAACACACCTCGTATACTGAAAAATATTCAAACAAGAAGAGGTCTCATCGGCTCATGCGTTTTGGATTCAACTGCACGAGATGGGGTAAGTGAAACTAAAACTTAACTCAAACTAAAAATTCAAACATATTTTACACAGAAAACTTGAACAGTTTTTGTTCTGGTTTTTATATTTAGACAATTTGCCTTAAAATCTTTTTGTTTTAAATGATTAACATTTTTGGGAAGAAAGTAATTCGAGAATAACCTTTAGCGAGTTTAGGTAAGCTCGGCCATTAATCTCTTATAGTATTTCTGGACTATTTTTTCTACAAATTACAACGGTTTATGATGAAAGAAGCCAATCAGTTCTTGTATAAAAATAAATCTTAGAAATGTCTTAAAAATTAGTCGTTTAATAAGCGAGCACCAATAGAACACACCTATTGTCTGCTCTTAACAAATTTGTCGATGATCCCTCTTAGGTTGCCACGTTACCGTTACATTTGTTGAATATTGCCAGATTATCATATTTCTTTAAAAAAAAACAAAAAATATTTTTGAAAAAAGTACAATACCTTTAATAAGCCATAGTTTTGAACTATGGCTTATTAAAGGTATTCTTAATATAGGATCATCCATCTAGAGGTATTTTTTCAGAACAAAAAAAAATATAAAAATTCAAATCAGGTGTGGAATCAATTTTGGTAACTTGAAAGGACATATTATGGCATTTATTTTTTGAAAATAATTTCCTTCAAATGTTGGCAACTGTATTATGGAAATGAGCGTTTGGTTAGAAACGGGAAGATCCGATGTTTTCGACCAAAATTTTGTTCAGTGATGAGGCCCATTTCTGGCTCAACGGCAAAGTCAATAAACAAAATTGCCGCATTTGGGCTGAAGAGCAACAAGTAGAGGTTCAAGAGGTGGTGCCATTATACCCAGAGAAAACCACAGTTTGGTGCGGTTTATAAGCTGGTGGAATCATCCACGCATATTTTTTCAAAAATGATAATGGCCAGAACGTAACCGTGAATGGTGCTCGCTATAGCGCCATGATATCGATCTTTATGCTAACTGAAATTGAAGCCCGTAATCTTGACGACACTTGTTTTCAACAGGACGGTGCCACTTGCCTTACAGTTGCTCAAACAATGGATCTATTGAGAGGTCATTTCGAAAAGCAGCTAATTTCACGTTTTGGATAGGTGAGTTGGCCGCCTAGATCGAGTGATATCACAGCTTTAGACACTTTTCTTTGTGGTTACGTAAAGTCCAAAGTCTATGCTGACAAATCAGCTACGATTCAGGTTTTGGAAGCCAACATTACGCGTGTCATTAAAGCCATACCGGTCGAAATGCTCGAACGAGTCATCCAAAATTGGACCTTCAGAATGAAAACCCTGAGGCGTAGTTGCGGCCAACATTTGAAGGAAATTATATTCAAAAAATAAATGCCATAAAATGTCCTTTCAAATTACCAATAAAGATTTCACACCTAATTTAAATTTTTATATTTTTTGTTCTGAAGAAATACCTCTAGGTAGATATATTAAATGTTCAATTGGCCATGAAAAAGATTTGTTCTCTTTGGATCCCACATAATATGAGGAATGCTCAAAATTTAAGGGTCGTGTCGACGGGTGCAAAGAAATGTTGAATAAAATATGTGACGCGCAAAATAGAAAGGGACCTAAGGTTAATAATCAGTTTTGTTCAGAAGAGCCTTTTTAAAGATTAGGTCCCTTTCTATTAGCGCTGAGAATCGTCGACTTCTCTGGGAGGAAACACTTTTGGGGCATGGGGTCGGTCTCATTCGATGCTCAGATGTTGTCCACATCAAAAAAATGAAAATTGATTTTTTTTTTACTCTTAGGTCCCTTTCTCTATGCGTTGTCACATATAAAGCAGTATGGAATTATGCATATGAGCCCGAAACAAAGCTGCAGTCGACCGAATGGGTCTTTCAAAAGTTAAGCAAAAGTTATTCGTGGAAAAAGCCCATCGAAGCAAATAATCGTGTTTTTTCTTACTATAACCAGCCATGTGGCCACAGTGCCTTTAGTGTATGTAGGACGGTCAATTCCGAGTGGCGTACAACCATCTGTTTGCCAACTGAGCTCGAATGAATAAGCAGCAAGAAGAAGATGATTACGACTAGAGTCTCCGAAAACTCCGGAATTTTCAGAATACCGGTATTTCGGTTTTTTTTTTTAACCAACATCCCGCATGTAGCCTTTTTCACTAAGTATGGAAAATATTTTCCGAAGTGAAGTATATGTGTCCTTAAACGGACTCCTAATTTACCCAGATTTTCTGAATAAGGTTTTTGGTATCCATATGCCCATGCTAAAATAGGCCACGTTAGCCAAACTGGCAAACTAATTTTATTTGTAGCTTTGTGAGAAAATATAATAGTTTTTAAAAAGCCATATTTTCAAGTCTATGGTAAGGCCACTTTCTGGGTTCCATACGAGTACAATTTGTACGGGGACTATATCAAAAAATAAGTTCATTAGTCTCAAATCGGTCCAAAATTGGTTGTTCATCACTATATACGATCATCACTATATACGAGAACCATACAAAATTTGGTTGAAGCCGGAAATAAAATGGATGTTCTCAAGCGCTTGTATGTAATATCGGGAGAGACCTTTGCACTGGGAATGTATAAAAACATGTACCGGTAGGACCCATTTTTATCTGAGCCTATTAATGATCGATCGTTATGAACTGTACCCAATTTCATCAGTATTAGATATTCTATGTGGCTTCTAAAGCTAAAGTCATAAATTCATTTGAATATAGGTGTGGGAGCTATATCTAAATTTGAACGGATTTGATAAATAAGCAAAAGCCTTTGTCCAAAAAAAACTAACATCTGCGAAAATTAATCAATACGAGTATCGGTCAATAATTGCGACCTGTAGTTTGACAGCAGACGGGCGGAGGGACGAAACAGACAGACATATCGTAAAGTTGAATCAACTGATAATTGTGAATTGATCCGTACACTTAAAGGTGGGTCCAGCTCTAATATTTTAGATAGAAACGTATTCCGAACTTAAGAATGATGAATCTTCATTAATTTTAAACACAACAGCCAAAAAAACGACAATCGGAAGACCCAATAGCAAAAAGTCAGGTAACCCAAATTGTCGGGCTTTAGCTACACGCAGAGAAAAGATATGGTTACTATATGGTCACGGCAACAATAGTATGTTCTCGGCAGTAAAAGTATGGTCGTCGCAACCATAGTATGGTTTTTTGAACTTCATTTTGACAATAGTATAATTGCGGCAATATTAATATTGTTGAAATGTAACAAAAGTATTGTTGCCAAATTTAAAAATAAAAATATGGTTGTAGCAACAATATAAATATGGTTGGTGGGACAAAAGTATTGTTTTCATGGGTTTTATGTTCACAATAACATAATTACGGCAATCATACCGGCAAAACCTTATTTTTTTAATTTGACAATGTTATTTTAACGATAGTACTCGTATTACGAAAATATTTTTTAAAAATGTTTTTTTTTAGTGTTAAATAAATCACTCCTATTGTTACATAACTTACTTAATAAAATTCTTTATTGTTGAATAACAACGTATTCCAGTCTTTACAAACAATTTTGTCGATCATAGTATGGTTGTGCGTAAGTCATACTATGGTTGTGGGTATCATGCTATGGTTGTACGTCAAACAAACTATGGTTATGAGGATCATAATTTGGTTGTGGGGATTATAGTATGGTTGAATGTGAATAATAATATGGTTGTGGGGATCATAGTATGGTTGTGTGTGAATGACGTATTCCAGTCTTTACAAACAATTTTGTCGATCATAGTATGGTTGTGCGTAAGTCATACTATGGTTGTGAGGATCATGCTATGGTTGTACGTTAAACAAACTATGGTTATGAGGATCATAATATGGTTGTGGGGATCATAGTATGGTTGAATGTGAACAATAATATGGTTGTGGGGATCATAGTATGGTTGTGTGTGAATTATTCTATTGTTGTGAGGACCATAATATTGTTATTGAGATCATAGTATGATTGTGTGTGAACCATACTATTGTCGTGATGATCATAATATTGTTGTGCCACAACCATTTAACCAACAATAGTATGGTGCTCTTCGAATATCGTTACCCCAACCATACTTTTTTTCTGCGTGTATATTTGAGAAACCGACATGTCGGGTTTAAGCTATTTTTGAGAAACCGACTATCGGGTTTGGACATAAAAACCGGAATATCGGTTTTTCGATTCGGGACATTCCAATAAGGATAATGCGAGCTTTCACATCGCATTAGCTTAAACAATGGGTTATTTCAGTCCTCAAAATATCGAATTGATGGGTCAGCCGCAGAACAGCCCTAATTTGGCATCCAATGACTTTTTCGTATTCTCTCACATTAGGAAGAAACTGCGTAGTCAATGGGACGTGGTTCGGTACCCGACTTATATATACACACATAGAACAGATAAGTTTCCACAACCGAAATTTCTGCCAACCGAATGATTGAGGTTACATGTACCTCGAGTATTCCATCAGTACAACTAACCGAATGTTTGTTTGGGCTCTGTAATCTTCAGTTATTAGAACTGTAGTATCGTTGCAGCATACGAGGTATCCGAACCTCCAGAAAAAAATTTAGGGATCTAAAAATCCACATACCACACTTGTTTAACAAAAAAAATTTTAATTTTAGTTAGAGGCTAAAAACATTTTCTTACACACAAAGAAGAAATTTGTTGCCACAACCGAGCTTTTTGCCAACCGAATGTTGGTGGTTGCACGTACTAATCATGTATTCCAACGCTACTACCGAATGTCGATACACGGAAATTTTCAGTAGTGGCAACTGACAATATTGGTAATCCTTACAAGGATGATTATTAAAACCAAATTTGTACATATGTGACAGCGCATAGAGAAAGGGACCTAAGGGTAAAAAAATCAATTTTCATTTTTTTTTCTTTTTTTGATGTGGACAACATCTGAGCATCGAATAAGACCGATCCCATGCCTCAAAAGTGTTTCCTCCCAGAGATATGCGCGTTTTATGACAGTGAAGTCGACGATTCTAAGCGCAAATAGAAAGGGACCTAATCTTTAATATGGCTCTCCTGAACAAAACTGGTTTTTGCCCTTAGGTCCCTTTCTATTTTGCGCGTCACATAAATTAGTTGCTTCTAGAGATTATTGGCTATATGAATTCTGAAATCGGTTGTCTTTACCACGAGCATTTGCTAGCAGGACCAACGGATGGAAAAATATAGGTATTTGGTTATCTAACCGAAATAATAAAGTTTGTTTTTAATTTTTACATTTAACGTATGGAATTATTTTCTGTTATTCGACTAATTCACAGGTTTTTTTAAAACTTGGTTTTTAGTTTTGTATCTAATAAGGACAATCTAAGAGGTAGCATGTTAAACTGTCTCACGATAATTGGTAAAACGAAGGAATATTTACTACTTTTTAACTAATTTCGTATGGTATTGCGTTAAAAATAAAATTTCCTTGGCTTTTAAAAAATATATTGGACCTGCTAGGGCCGCCCTTTTGCGAATTGACTGTTAATTAAGTCTTTCATTTCTAGATGAAATCATTCAATTCCGCCCAGAAAGTCCGAACTTTTGTTACATGGTGTAATATGTTACAACAGCAAATTAAACAGGGTTTGGTTACTACAACCAATTTATCAGTTGGCACCACCAAATATTGGTACTAAAGTATTATGTACTCCATAGTTGGTTGATTGTCATAACCACCAGTTGTGACAACCATGAGTTTTACAGCATTCGGTTGGTATAACTGATTTATTAACTGTAAAAATCGTACTATTATTGTAGCTCCCACAATATGGTTAGCAAACCATGCTAACATCAATACCATGGACTATTGGTCAATGCAACAGAAAATATGTTTTTCCAACCGAATATTTGTAGTTCGAACTGATTTTCAACTGATTTTTTCTCTGTGTGTACACAATTGAAGTACTTGAAGTACTCATGTCATGACGAGATAAAAGTGGACGATTTGTACTGGAAATGTAATTAATCAATTGCCTCAAAAAATATATTATTAAAGAACCCGTTTTAAGTAATGATGAAGTTTTAGTTATGATAACTAATAATTGGTTACAACAACAAAGGTTTTGCAAAACAATTGGAAATTGTGGCAACTAAACACCTTTTTCGCGTTTCATTGGTATGACCGATCAATAAGTTGTGAGTGTAGTTCGATGTTCATATTTATCATCTTGTGGTTTTTCGAATCGAATATGCATTACGATTATAAACATTTGGTGGTTGTAACCGAAATTCCTCTTTTGCAACATTGTAGTTCCAAGTTTTTTCTCTGCGTGTACATATATACCGCTATGTGTCGCAGATCTCAGGTGTATTAGGACTGAAATTAATTTCGGAGACTTTTAAGTGGGCAACATTGTCACCTACAGTAGGTACACGCTTGATGGCATCACAACATATGTGGACCACAACGCTGATGCTGGCTGGCAACGAGCGATGCCGTGCTGTCTGACCACAGTTGGTATTTTTTTCAATTTTTTCTTCGTGCAGCTCTCACAAAGTGGCAGTGCCTTTGGTGGAAATGAAGGTAAGCCCGTCATGTACAACATTAATTATGTAATGCCTTGGATGGATGTTAATTATGGTATTTGTCTGACGACAACAGTGACAACCGAAACAGAAGCAGACAATGCTAGAAAGCGGCAATTAGCAGGGATTCATTTGTAGCAGCTCATGCAGATGGAGAAGAGATCGTCGCCAAGATATGACTTTGGAAAGGCAATTAGCAGCAAACGGATGCACTTCATGGCAGTAGCGGGTTAATTGCTTGTATTTCAGTAATGTTGGCATTTGTTAGCATTAAAAATGTGAAAGATTGAGACGGCAAATGTCTGAATTGGGCCACTGCAAACGCAAGCAGCAGTTAGTTGGAAGTTTTAATAGACCTACCATACTTGTTTTTCCTAAGATGAAGAGGGAGGTTCTCCAATTATGACAACTACATACCGGCACTCCTGGCATTAGAGAGTGTTATGAGGCGGTGATTGGTTAATGGACGGAGTGCGGGATCTCCATAAATCGCAAGCATTTCATCTATCCACAACTCGAACAGATTCAATTCAAGTATTAATGTGGAGTAATATGTTACACTTGCCCATAATGGCCCCTCCATCTATCACTCGATAGTCCGGGAATTGTTTCGCACACACACACACACATAAAACCCCTCTTACATGGCTACACTTTACATAACCATGTAAGACATTAGTGCTCATATGTACCATTCATGTGGCGCGGCGGAGGGTTGCAGGCGAGCAGGATCAGAGGCGACTCCTTGACACAGACCACATGATTAGGCTGTTCATATTGTTGGCGTGGCCACCGCTTCGGTTCTACGGTAAGTGTGTTCATTCCTGCCGTTGAAATCGTAGATAATGAATTTCTTCGAAATTAATCTTTTCTTTATACTTGTGTAGATATGTTTCCACTTATGCATGCACTTAAACATCCATAGCCTTTCCGTGTGGGTTTGTGAAACGATGAAGATATGTATAAAAGACTGGGGAGCAATTTCAGAGCGACATTAGGAGACTTTGAAGGATTATAATACTGAAATTTTTGAAACCTTTTATGAAACTTTACACACGCAGAGAAAAAACATGGTTACTATATGTGACGCTCAAAATAGAAAGGGGCCTAAGGCTAAAAACCAGTTTTGTTCAGGAGAGCCATTTTAAAGATAAGGTCCCTTTCTATTTGCGCTTAGAATCGTCGACTTCACTTTCATAAAACGCGCATATCTCTGAGAGGGAACACTTTTGGGGCATGGGGCCGGTCTCATTCGATGCTCAGATGTTGTCCACATCAAAAAAAGAAAAAAAATGAAAATTGATTTTTTTACCCTTAGGTCCCTTTCTCAATGCGCTGTCACATGTGGTCACGGCATTAATAATAATATGTTATCCACAATAAAAAAAAATGTTCGTCGCAACCATAGTATCGCTTACTGAATTTAATTTTAACAATAGTATGATTGTCGCAATATTAATATTGTTGAAATGTAACAAAAGTATTTTTGTCAAATTAAATAATGAAAATATGGTTGTAGCAACAATATAAATATGGTTGGTGCGACAATAGTATTGTTTTCTGGGTTTTATGTTTACAATAATATGATTACTACAATGATTGTAATGATTGTAATTTTTCTCATATAAAATGTTTTTTAGAACAATGTTATTGTTACGGATCTAATGCAATAAAAGTACTTTTTATATGGAAATTAATAGTTTTCTAACAGCTTTGGCTTTGTCTAACTGAAATATTTTTAATAACTTTTTTTTTAAACTGATTTTTTCTACTGTTAAATAAATGACGTCTTGTATTTTGAATTTAATGCATATGTATTGTTTGCAACATAACCCAATTTAAATAAATAATATTGGGGATCATAGTAAAATTGTGTGTGATCATACTATGGTTGTAGGGATCATAAAATGGTTGCGTGTGAATCATACCGTGGTTGTGAGGGTCATACTATGGTTGTAAGGATCATATTATGGTTGTATGTGAAACATTCTATGATTGTGAGGATTATTATATGGTTGAAAAGATCATAGTATGGTTGAGTG
The DNA here is from genome assembly GCA_963513945.1 of Hydrotaea diabolus. Taxonomy (NCBI): domain Eukaryota; kingdom Metazoa; phylum Arthropoda; class Insecta; order Diptera; family Muscidae; genus Hydrotaea; species Hydrotaea diabolus. The sequence goes on from OY740720.1 coordinate 7,919,838, forward strand.
CGAATCTTACTATGGTTGTGGGGATCATAGTATACTTATGTGTGAATCAACTATTGTTGTAAGGATCAACGTGTGGTTCTGAGGATCATAGTCAGGTTGTATTTGAATCATAGTATTATTGTGAGGATCATAATATTGTTGTACCACAACCATACACCCAACAATAGTATTATCCTATATTCAATATTATCAAACCATACTTATTTTCTGCGTGAAGGTATTTAAGTTTAGTTTATACGAGGTTTTCTAAACTGTCTCTGGCCTAGGAAACACTAAGTGTTGCCTGGCGCCATCTGACATTTCCATTGGAAATTTTGACATTTTTAGCATAAACAAACTCAGAACGTTTGACGTACGACCATAATTTGTGTTGTTTACAGTGGCTTGAAAAAATCAATTTGGCAAAAACTGGAATTAACTCGTGAACATTTTCATGCGATCATTTTTCACAACTTTCGACGTGGATTTTCACGACAAGAGTATATCGATGAACTTAAATCTTTGTATGGCAATGAAGCACCATTCTATATAGTGAAAAATTGGTTTAATGAATTCAATCGTGGCCGACGCTCGCTCAAAGACGAAGGTCGTCCAAAAACGGACGTTGTGCCAGAGAACATTGATGCCGTGCGTAAACTGATAATGCAAGATCGTCATGAGATAGAGGCATCCTTGGGCATTTGTTCCACCACAACACATTCGATATTGCATGAACACCTGGCCGTAAAATAAAGGCCGTAAAATAATGAAATTTAAAAAAAATCCGATCGCGGTGCTTTAAAAGACGTTTATAAGATGTCACAGGTGACGAATCATGGATCTATGCGTATGAGCCCGTAACAAAACAGCAATCGCCCGTGTGGGTTTTCGAAGACGAGCCAAATCCAACGAAAGTTGTTCGTGAAAAAAGCACTTCGAAACAAATGGTTGCCTATTTCTTTGGCAAAACTGCTTATGTGGCGACTGTTCCGCTTGAGCAACGTAGGACGGTCAATTCTGAGTGGTACACCACAATTTGTTTGTTTGAAATCGTCGAAAAAAAATCGAAAAACGAACAAGAGAAGACGAATCATTGTGCACCATGACAATGCGAGTTCTCACACATCGGCTCAAACCAGCGCCTTTTTAACCGGCCTTTTTTGTGTCTAGTGAATATTTCATTTAACAGATACCAAATGGTTATTCAAAAGGCAATCGAAACGACTTTAGTTGTAATTTTACAGGAGGCTTGCTGAACGGTATTTAACGTTAAGGAAGCGCAAAGTGGGAAGATTTTGTTTTCTGAAAGAATAACATGAGTACATTAGATCTGGGAGAACATCTAGTAAGAAAAAACCGAACAATTTTTTTAATATGCCCAAGTGTGGAATCTTTATTGGTAATTTAAAAGGACATTTTATGGCATTTATTTTTTGAATATGTGACAGCGCATAGAGAAAGGGACCTAAGGGTAAAAAAAATCAATTTTCACTTTTTTTTTTGATGTGGACAACATCTGAGCATCGAATGAAACCGATCCCATGCCCCAAAAGTGTTCCCTCCCAGAGATATGCGCGTTTTATGAAAGTGAAGTCGACGATTCTGTACCAAAGATACACGTATTTAAATTTTTAAAATGGCTCTCCTGAACAAAACTGGTTTTCACCCTTAGGTCCCTTTCTATTTTGCGCGTCACATATATTTTCCTTCAAATATTGGCCGCAACTACGTCTCAGGGTTTTCATTCTTAGGGTCCATTTCGCATTTCGACTGGTATGGCTTTAATGCCACGCGTAGTGTTGGCTTCCAAAGCCTGAATCGTAGCTGGTTTGTCAGCATAGACTTTGGACTTTAAGTAACCTTAAAGGAAAGTGTCTAAAGGTGTTATATCACTCGATCTAGGCGGCCAACTCACCTGTTCAATACGTGAAATTAGCTGCTTTTCGAAATTACCTCTTAATAGATCCATTATTTAATCAGCTGTATGGCAAGTGGCACCGTCCTGTTGAAACCAAGTGTCGTCAAGATTACGGGCTTTAATTTCAGGTAGCATAAAGATCGATATCATGGCGCGATAGCGATCATCATTGAAAAAATATAGACCAATGATTCTACCAGCCCATAACCGCACCAAACCGTGGTTTTCTCTATGTATAATTGCTCCTCTTGAACCTCTTTTTGTTGCTCTTCAGCCCAAATGCGGGAATTTTGTTTATTGACTTTGCCTTTTGTTTATAGACTTTTGGTCGAAAACAGTGGATCTTCCCGTTTCTCGGCGAATGCTCGTTTCCATAATACAGTTGCTAATATTTGAAGGTAATTAATTTCCAAAATAAATGCCATAAAATCTTCTTTTAAATTACCAATAAAGATTCCACACTTGATTTGAATTTTTATATTTTTTTTGTTTTGAAAAAATACTTCTACTAGATGGATCACCCGTTACTTTGGGAACGCAATTTGATAGTACGCGGTAGCGGTTTCTGGCTCTATCCAATGGTTTACTCGATATTCACCTTAGTGCCCTCAATTGTTAATGATTGTCCGCATGACATCGGTTTTTCCGAAATGCCGGCTAACACAATTACCTAAATTTGCGCGCACAAAATCAATTTCAACTTGGGTTGTGTGGTATGGCTAGTCACCGTACTAAAACCGTAGATAGTCCAAGTTTTTATCCTAGTACCCGAACTGAGATGCCTTAAGGAAATGGATGGTCTCATCTGACATCAGGACTTAAATGGAATACAACAGGTGCTCCAAAAGCATTCTTAAAGCTTCTTGATCGTAAGGAGAGTGATGGTGCTGGTAGGTGACAGTAGGATTCGAACTTTATTGTCTCCCTAGAGCATTGTCAGTATGTGGGCTGCATGTCGCTGTTCTATCGTTACATTTCATGGTGTTTGTTTATCAGAATCCGTCGGCTTATGCCTGACTTGAGAATGTTCGGCAGGGATATACGACTTTCTGGAAATTCAAACCCGTTTGTTAACGATTGGCCGGTTGACCACACTATGTACTACAGATCGAATTCGTTATTCGTCCGTACAGTACCTACGAGTATGTGGAATTCCGACGTTTCATACTAGTTACGACATTTAGAAATTCAAAGCAAGTGTTCATTTCACTCTTTCCTCCTTCCAACATATATAGGGTGACATTCCCCGAGTGTTGAAAAATTAAAAAAAAATTATAAAACAAGGCATACGAGGGCGGTTCGTAAAGTTCTTAGCCTATCAATGAAAGAGAATAGATAGTTTTTCAAAAATATTTTTATGTTTCAATATAATCTCCTGAAACTTCAATGCACTTAGTCCAACGCTTATCTAGCTATTCTATCCCTTGATTAAAATAGTTTTCCTCAAGGTCTTCAAAATAGTGGTTTACAACTGTAATTGCATCTTCATTTGAGGTAAAACGCTTGCCAGCAAGGATTTTTTTTAGATTTGGGAACAGGTAAAAGTCACTGGGAGCTATATCAGGAGAACAAGGTGGGTCATCAAGCAACTCGTACTTTAATTCGTTGATTTTAGCCATTGTTAAAACACTCTTGTGCGCTGGTGCGTTGTCTTGATGAAAAATTATTTTTTTGTGTTGTAAGCCAGGACGTTTTTCTCGAATTTGTACATTTAATTGATCTAAAAGGTTGCAATAGTACTCTGAATTTATTGTTTTACCCTTTTGCAGATAGTCAATCAATAAAATACCTTTTAAGTCCCAAAAAACCGTTTCCATAACCTTACCAGCCGATTGAATTATTTTTGCCTTCTTTGGGGCACTTCCTTCAGCTTCAGTTCATTGTTTGGATTCTTCTTTTTTCTCTGGAGTATAGTGGTGGATCCATGTCTCATCAACAGTTATGAAACGACGCTTAAAATCCATTTTATTTCGCTGAAAACGATCCAAACAAGCTTGAGAAATGTTCATTCTTATGCGTTTTTGGTCGACTGTTAACAAGTGCGGCACCCATCTTGCAGAAAGCTTTTTCATCTGTAGTTCTTCATGCAAAATTAAATGGACTCGATCATTTGAGATGCCCATGATATTAGCTATTTCACGCACTTTTATTCGTCGATCATTTAATACCATATCATGCACTTTGGCTACAATTTCTGTTGTTGTTGCTGTTTTTGGACGTCCACTACGTGGTTCATCTTCAATGCTTGTACGACCACGTTTAAATTCAGCAACCCATTTTTTTACTGTTGCATATGAAGGAGCACTTTCACCTAACACATTCACCATATCATTATGAATTTCTTGTCCCGATAAACCTTTTTTATGTAAATATTAAATGACACCACGCATTTCTAATTTTTCCATTGTAAAAAAATCGCGGATGCGTCTTTTGTGAACACCTGTTTCTACATGAAGGAGTCGCCAGATCGAAACAAAATTTAACATGTGTTCATAGCAGAGATGGAAGTTTCCAAAACACTTAACTTTTTTCTGTTTATACCGCGCTTTTTGTGCTAGGCTAAGAAGTTTCCGAAACGCCCTCGTATGTGCAAAATTTGTATCAGGCTAGTGTGTGAAATGTTGTGCTGTTTCAAGAAATCAAACCTGAGACTGTCGAATGTTTCAACACTGAGTCTCAGAATCTCGACTGCAGCAGCTAACGTACATTTTTGTCAGTGGACCCCGAACGACGCTGGGGACTGTAAGTGTTTTTATTATTTTTTATTTCTAACCGTTTTCAACCGTAAAAAGTTTATTTATTATCATATTCGTTATAATTAAAATTATAATAACCTATAATAACCTAATGTTAAAAGAAACCACCTTTTACAATCTATTTAAAACCGCTTTATAGCCGCGTTTAAGGTAGAAATCAGCGCGCCTTTCCACAAGCCCGGTACAGCTCAGAATCGGCAATTAAGTATCTCCAAATTATGAAATTGGCAATTTAAACCGTCGTTTATATGGTACCGCATTGTCAGCTGCTAAAGAATTTTCCAGCGGCAGTACGTTAAAGAACAAAGCAAAAACAAGTGGACAAATTAAGTTCCCGGTCATAGCTTTTATATCTTCCATCGTGGCTTTTGGTCGAATATGAAAACTTTGTCAATGAAGCGTGGCACCGGTCTCTTCTCTATCATGGTATGTTTCTTCCCATGCCAACATTATACGAACCAACTTTAATGGTGCCACGCCCTCTTCTCCAAATTTCCCATTACATAGTCTATATTAATTTCCTAGTTATTGGTTTCATTTTGTTAACATTTTATAACGATCCCGATCCTTCCCATTACCTTACTTTCTAAGTAAATGGTAGTCCAACTAAAACGCACGATGTTAATGTTAAATAAAACAAAAAGTGTTAAGAGATAATCTTAAATGTAATAATCTTAATATTTTTTGTTATAATAGAAGGAGCTATGACAATTATGTGTGTAATAAAATATCGTCCAAATGCTCATCACGGCTTCAGTGGCATTCGATGGTCCATATTTTTAATGACTCTGAGACATAATGGGGGCCGAATTATCTCATCCTTTAGCTCTTAAATTGTTCTTGACACATTAATGCACACTTTTTCTTTGAAATATCCGCAAAAAAGTCCAACGGTGTCAAATCACATAATTGTGGCGGCCAATTATCATCGCCACGATGTGAGATAGCCGCCGTCCGGTTGCAACCACATATTGTCAAGGTGCATATCCTCAATATATGGCCACAAGAAGATCGTTATCAACTCGCGATAGCGAACACCATTCACGGTAACTACTTGGTCGACCTAATTTTCAAGGATATACGGCCCGATGACGCCGCCAGCCCATAAACTGCACCAAACAGTCACTCCTTGTGGATGCATCGTCATTTCAACAATCACTCGTGGATTCTCATTTGCCCAAATTCGACCGATCTTCTTGTAAACAAATACACTGTGGACCAATTGGCCGATTATGCTGGCCCTAAAAGTGCACGAAATGCATTTTGATTTGAACGCCCATTTTTCGTAAAGGGATTCATGACTCTTAACGCGCTGCTCAAATGTGTACCTCTCCATGGTTAAATTTGTTAAACACTAAAGCAAAGAAATGTCAAATTAAGCTAGACAAAAAACTTGACGTTAAAGTGTGACTCACAATTAACATCTTGCATTACGGTTGGACCATCCTTAACCAGCACCACCAGAATGTGTTTCGATCCATGCCAATATAAAATGTTCCAAATATCATCGTCATATCTCTACTGATTCATGATCTTTTTAAGTTCAGCTTTGTGTGGGTAATGCCATGCCTCCTCGTCCATTCACATCGTCATTTAGCTTACAAATATCACCAGTGCGAACGCAGCTTAATGTAAAAATTTTGTAACAATCAGAGTTGATCCGTCCAAAAATACTTCAACTATAGTGATTTTTCCAGAGGACAATTCTGTCTTTGGCTGGGCAAAATTTACCTCATTTCCGATTTGACCCATTTTCAATACCAACCATTTTAGAGCATCAGTACACATTTCTGCAAAATTCTAGCCACCTAGCTTTAATAGGGCGACCTGTAGTTTGCTTTCTCAGCTGAAGTCTAAAACGTTATTTGCGGTCGCTGCCGAGGTTAAACTAGTTCTGTACATCCTATATTCATATCGGTTTTTATCCACCGCGCTTCTCCTCCCTTCTACTACTTTCATAATTTCCTCCACATCCAATTAAGGAACAAGGGGAAGGGGAAGTGAACCAACTACAATTCAATTCTTGTACTCGCTGACCGGGACCTTCTGTTTAACGCCGGCTCCGAGCGGCTAATGCATTTAATAGAGAATTTTTATTTGGAGATAGACCCGCATTTACGAGGTAGACCCGCAGCTGAAAAATTGTTAGATGTTTTTACCCGGGGTTGAACCTGAGTAAACTGGCATGATAGTCGTGCACACTTTCATCACACCACGAGTGCCCACCTCCTCTGTTGTCTCGTTCTGAAATGTCTCAACTGCAGTTTAGTTGCTACACCCCGCGTAGTTGCGTTGTGGGCATCATTCTTTGTTGCTGTAGCTATTTTTCCTGTCGCAGCGGTGTTCGGTACATTTTTTTCTTTGGCTGCTGCTAATATTGACTGGCAAAAAAATAAAATTAACTCGTGATTAACTCAACTGCAGTTTAGTTGCTACACCCCGCGTAGTTGCGTTGTGGGCAGCATTCTTTGTTGTGGTAGCTATTTTTCTCGTCGCAGCGGTGTTTAGAACACTTTTCTCTGGCTGATGCTAATATTGACTGGCAAAAAGATAAACTTAACTCATGAACATTATCATGCGATCACTTTTCACAACTTTCGACGTGGATTATCACGACAAGAGTGCATCGATGATCTTTGTATGGCGATGAAGCACATCCTATAGCACTGTGAAAAACTGCAGTTGTGCCAGAGAACTTTGATGCCGTGCGTGAACTGATAATGCAAGCTCGTCATGTGACATACCGTGAGATATAGGTATCCTTGGACATTTCTTTAACCAGCATACATTCGATATTGCATGAAAACCTGGCCGTAAAAAAGGTTTGTTCTCGTTGGATCCCGCACAAGTTGACAATCGCTCAAAAATAGGCTCGTGTCGATTAGTGCAAAGAATTTTTGAAAATATCGCGGTGCTTCAAAAAACGTTTATAAGATAGTCACCGAATCATGATCAATGCGTATGAGCCCGAAACAATACAGCAATCGACCGTGTGGGTCTTCGAAGACAAGCCAAATCCAACGAAAGTTATTCGTGGGAGAAGCACTTCGAAGCAAATGGTCGCCTGTTTCTTCGGCAAAACTGGCCATGTGGCGACTGTTCTGCTTGAGCAACGTAGGACGGTCAATTCTGAGTGGTACACCACAATTTGTTTGCCTGAAGTCTTCGGAGAAATTCGAAAAACGAACCAGAGAAAACGAATCATTGTGTACCATGACAATGCGAGCTTACACACATCGGCTCAAACTAGCGCCTTTTTGACCGACCAAAACGTCGAATTGATGGGTCATCTGCCGTACAGCCCTGACTTGGCACCCAATGACTTCTTTGTATTCCCGCAAATCAAGAAAAAAATCCTTGTTAACGATTTTCGTCGCCAGAAGATGCTGTTGAAGCGTTCAAAAACCATGTTTTGGAGTTGTGTCAATCGGAGTGGAAAAAGTGATTCCACAGTTGGTTTGAGCGCATGAAAAAGTGTATAAATTATGCTGGAGGCAACTTTGAAAAACAATAAAAACCATTTTTGATGATAAATATTCGCGTTTCCATTATTAGGCGAGAAATATATATAGCAGCCCTCGTATCATAGCGAGGAGAGGTGTTTCTTCAGCAATTAAGATAGGTAAAGAACAAACCCGTATCTTGTAAAAGCAGCTAAAATCTTAATTAAGATTGGCAATTAAGATTGGTAAAGAACAAACCCGTATCTTGTAAAAGCAGCTAAAATCTGGAGATTATTTCCATATTAAGGTTGTCGTTCCCCCTTTGTAATGCCGAAGAACTATTTTAATGGTTAGTCGTTATACATCTCTTCTATGCACTCAAAAGCTTTCAATCCCTTCTTCTGTGAATTCGAATTATTGCTAGGAGAAAGTTATAGACGGGGTTCTTAGCTTCTACGACATATCCGGTGCTAAATACTTGTTCTCTATTGTGTCATGTTGCATATTTTTCATTTATTTGTATGAAAATTGCCTGCTCCTGTCCACCTTTCTGGATGACGCTGAACTTAGCCTTACATTTGTCTAGAACATTCGCCATGGAATGTTTAGATGACAGATTCCCATTGGGGGGTTTAGATTTTTAGAGGCATATCCGCAAAACATGTTCCTAATTAAGTTTTTGAGGTTCCTAAAAATTGAAGGCGAAACATTTTTTACAGTGTTTTTATACTGAGAATGACCTAATTAGCCAGTTTCACTGACATCTTGTGCGTCATTCCCACTGCAATCTCCAAAATAAATTATTGCGGCAAATCGTTAAGAATATCTAGTCATATTATGCATATTGTTTTTCCACCAACACTAGTGCCGGTCTAATGTACCTGCCCGCAACACTTGTACATTGTGTATAGTGCGATGTGGTCAAGAGAGTAATTTTCAAGGGCGTTATTATTAGCGCAGATAACACACACACTCACTATCCTTCAATGTGGGCAACATTTACAAGGAATCCTACAAGCAACACCGCCATCGCCGCATACTCCTCGTACAACATCATCGCCGTCATAATAAACCGGATCATTATGCACACGGCGAACAACGAAATCATATTAACCCACTGACACAAGGCACATGGAAATCCCCTTTCCCCCCTTTCCGGAGCGGCAAGTCCATTGGGACAGATGTGTGGAAGCGCATAGCCGTGTAACTCAGAGGTCATGGTGATATTAAGCAATTCATGTTTGCCGAAGATTACACATCTGAAGGTCGCAATTTGTTGGACGGCTGCTATTGTGAGGATATCCTCACTGATATTGCTTGATTTTGCGGCTGGAGGGGGATTGTGAGCTAATAAATTGGTTTTAAATGTTTAACTTGTAACATGGCTCAAATACAGGAAGGAAATTGTAAATTTGGTCCAATGACATATGTATTTCTAGGCAATGTAACAATTGCTAAGAATACAAAGTATGTCACTTTACATACAAAGGATAAACACTTTTAAGTTATGCTACTGGGGTCAGTTCTTTTTTTTAGCCAGCAACATACTGTGGTACAGGGTTGGTTTTATGAGTTGGTGCTGATGCTAGTTGCACCTTAAATGAACTAATAAGAAGTCTACCTTACTTTAGTTACTAAACAATTTAAATAAACTTCCTTATTACATTGGGCGGTGTCCTCTCCTCCATCAATCTGTCCTCCCACCTGTCTCTCCAACTATTGTAATAAAATAACTGCTTGCATCGTTCGCGATTTGGCCAAGGACGATAATTTTCTTTATTCTTTAACACTACATATTGGTGTGGTGAAATTTGTCCGCCTATCATGCCAGTAAACTGAGGTAAAACTCCGAATAAAAACTTCTAACAATTTTTCAGTGGCGGGTTTTCACCTTGTGAATGCCGGGACTTTCCGAGTAAAAGATTTATGTTTAGCTCGTTTGTTTTATTTCGGTCTGTTGCTTTTACACATTGAACAGGGATAGAAAACAAGAGGTCTTGAGCCGGTTTAATCCCTGTTCAATGTGTAAAAGATTTATCTCTAAAAAACGTCTCTATTAAATGCATTAGCCGTTCAGAGCCGGCGTTAAACAGTAGGTCCCGGTCAGTGATTATGAGAATTGAATAGTGCACAGCTCACCGGTATGAGAGCAGTTCCCCCTTGATCCTCTTAATGGGATGTTGTGGGACTCAAGTCAGTAAGTATTGGTTATATCTCTTCAAATTTCGATACAGGGCTAGACGATTGAAATGTTACCAACTTCTCGTAGGCACTATTGAAAAAACGCTTATGCCAGCTATGTCAAATTTAAACCAATGACACAACTTATTATATTGTTTACATGCTACTATAGGCATTTGTATCTTATGTTTCATAGAACACATGTTTTTCGAAATGAAATTCAAACGTTATAGTGTGTGTTGCCTTTTATTTGGCCAGAAAATCCCATCCAGCTATTGTCCGGGAGCTGAGCTATCTGAAAGTGAATAAAATGTTTGTGTATCATTCCATAAATCGTGTTGATGATAAAGGCAGCATCGCAAACGCTATGGTTGGGGACGAAAATAAAGACACAAAATCACCTAAAATAGTTTGGAAAGTGAAGGCTCGACTTCAATAAAACTCACGTCGTAGTGGCCAAAGAACAGAAACTGTCCCAGCTAAGCATTCGACGCATATTCTTAAATAAGCTCAAGATAAAGCTTTACAAGTTCCATATGGAACACGATCTTTCAAAGGAGTATTCGAGTATATCGATAGCCCATGGTCGAGACAAAAGAATTCTGAAATGTTGATTATTTCCACAGATTTTGCTATCTGAATCAATTGAAAATAATTTCATACAAAACAAGTGGACGTGTTAAGTGTGGACATGCCGAAGTTTAAAAACCGTTGGGGCATGATGACAGGTTATTTTCTTTTAGGGTGTGTTTTCTTCTATTCTAGTATCTTATGTACGAGGGCGACCGCAAAAGTAACTGGCCTAACATAAAAAGAACCGTTTTTAGGAATTGTTATTATTTATTTTTCAACATAATCTCTTCCAACTCAATACACTTCATCAAACGTTTTTTAAGTTTTTTAATTCCATCCCAAAAATAAGATTTTTCAAGACCTTCAAAATTTGCCTCAGTTTCAGCAATAACCTCGCTATTGGACGAAAATTTTTTGCCACCGAAAAATTTTTTTAAATTTGGAAACAAGAAATAATCAGAAGGAGCCAAATCTGGACTATATGGTGGATGCGGAGCAATTTCAAATCGTAATTCGGCCAGTTTTTGTTGAGTTAAAAATGCAGTGTGTGAAGGAGCATTATCTTGATGAAAAAGAACTTTTTTTTTTTCTAAATGCGGTCGTTTTATCTTGTTTTTTTCACTCAACCGATCCAATAATGTACAATAATATTCACTATTTATAGTTTTTCCCTTCTCAAGATAATCAATAAATATTATACCCCTTGCATCCCAAAATACTGTGGCCATTACTTTTCCTGTTGACTGAACAGTTTTCGCCTTCTTGGGACCACTTTTACCAGCTTCTATCCATTTTTTTGACTGTTCTTTGCATTCTGGGATGTAGTGATGGATCCATGTTTCATCCACAGTTATGAATCAGCGCAAGAACTCTATTGGATTACGCTGATAAATCGCTAAAAGCTCCTCGGAATTGGTCCAACGGACGATTTTTTGGGGCAAAGTCAACAAACGCGGCACCCTTCTTGCGGATAGCTTTTTCATCTGGAGCTCATCATGTAAAATACTCCAAACTTGTTTTTCGTGTATTTTAACAATATCAGCAAGTTCTCTGAGCTTTATTCGTCTATCTTTAGTCACTTCATTAAATATTTTTCTAATGTTTTCAATAGTAGTAGCAGTTTTCGGTCTTCCAGAGCGTTGTTCATCTTCCGTACTTGATCGACCCATTTTAAATGGTTGAACCCAGGATTTCTCGGTGGAGTATGATGGTGCATTATCACCATGAACAGAATTCAATTCATCTTTGATTAATTGTGGCGTATAACCTTTCATATAAAAGTGTTTAATAACCGCACGAAACTCTTTATTTTCCAAAAATTATAAAACTTGTTTACTTCAATCGTCTGTAACAAAGAAAATAATCATTAAATATTTCGGAAATTTTGACAGATGGCTTATAAAAGATTGCTTTTAAGAAACAAAGAAAGGTGCTAGTAAAACAGAAAATGTGCCAGGCCAGTTAGTTTTGCGGTCGCCCTCGTATGATATAAGTTTAAGAGATATAGCACAATAAACACGAATAGCACAATAAACACGAATAAAAAAAAAATTATGGTTAGGGCGACAATCTTCGAAGTGCATTATTTTATTGTTGAGTATATGGTTTTGGTACAGCAATATAATCATATTATGATTCCTAGAATGGTTCACACACAACCACACTTTGATCCTCACAACCATATTATGAATCGCGCTCAACCATACTATGATTCCCACAAGCATATAATGATCCACAACACAATAGTAAGTTTTACATTCAACCATATTATGATCCTCGCAACCAGAGGTATTTTTTTAGAACAAAAAAAATATAAAAATTCAATTCAAGTGTGGAATCATTATTGGTAATTTGAAAAGACATTTTATGGCATTTATTTTTTGAAAATAATTACCTTTAAATGTTGGGAACTGTATTATGGAAATGAGCGTTCGATGAGAAACGGAAAGATCCGCTGTTTTCGACCAAGTGATGAGACCCATTTCTGGCTCAACGGCAAAGTCAATAAACAAAATTGCCGCATTTGGGCTGAAGAATATCAAGAAGAGGTTCAAGAGGTGCCATTATACGCAGAGAAAACCATGGTTTGGTGCGGTTTTTAAGCTGGTGGAATATCGATGCATATTTTTTTCAAAAATGATGATGGTCGGAACGTAACCGTGAATAGTGCTCGCTATCGCGCCATGATATCGATCTTTATGCTACCTGAAATTGAAGCCCGTAATCTTGAAGACACTTGGCTTCAACAGGACGGTACCACTTGCCATACAGCTGCTCAAACAATGGATCTATTGAGAGGCATTTCGAAAAGCATCTAATTTCACGTTTTGGATAGGTGAGTTGGCCGCGTAGATCGAGTGATATCACACGTTTAGACATTTTTCTTTGGGGCTAAGTAAAGTCCAAAGTCTATGCAGACAAACCAGCTACGATTCAGGTTTTGGAACCCAACATTACGCGTGTCATTTAGGCCGAACCGGTCGAAATGCTCGAACGAGTCATCCAAAATTGGACCCTTTGAATGGAAGTTGCGAAGTTGCGGCCAACATTTGTAGGAAATTATGTTCAAAAAATAAATTTCATTAAATGTCCTTTTAAATTGCCAATATAGATTCCATACCTGATTTGAATTTTTATATTTTTGTTGTTCTAAAAATCCCTTTAGATGGATCACCCTTAACTTTCATAGTATGCTTTACATACAACCGTAGTATGACCCACTCAACCACATTATGATCACCAAAATTATTTATAAGGATTGAGTTATGCTGTTGTTCAACAGTAAATTTTGACGAAGAAAATCAAAAAGCAATAATATTGTTCCAAATTTAAATTTATAAAAATTACAATCAGTCAGTATGTTTGTCGTAATCATATTATTGTAAACATAAAAGCCAAAAAACTACATTTGTCGCACCAACCATATCTATGTTGCTGCTTTAAAATTTGGCAATAATGCTATTATTACTTTACAAGAGTTGTGTGGTCAGTGCCACGCCTTCTTGTCCACTTTTACTATAAAACAGGCCATAATAATCTCCTAGTCGTTGACTTCATTCTGTTAACATTTTATAACGATGGTTTTATTGCTTTGGTCAGAAATGCATTTGTTAAAGGGGACGTGGCACCGACCTCTTTTACTCTACGATGTGTTTCGATCCGAGCCAACAGCATATGTTCCAAATATCATCGTCATACTCGTATTTCTAAAAGTTCATGAGATATTGTCTTTTAAGTTCAGTTGGGTTTCTCCATTAATGCAATTTTTTAATGGACGTTTGTACTTTTTTCCCTCTAGGATGTGTTTATTTTTAATTGTTCGCGAGATAATGTTTTTTAAGGACAGGGCTGTGTGGGCGGTGTCACAGCCCCCTTGTCCAATGTTGCCATAACCCAGTCTATAAAAATCTCTAGTCATTAATTTCATTCTGTTATCATTTTATAACGATAAGTCGCTTACATTGGCTATAAATGCATTTGTTAAAGGGGCGTGGCAATATATATAGAATAAATATGCGTTTTGGTTTCTCCGACCAGTAATTCGAGGTGTTGCAAATAAAATGACAAAGTGAATATACCCTCTAACCTATGATGGAGGGTATCAAAAGCTCAATGAATATCTCTTTCCAAAAAATTGTGGTAGTTTTTAATTGTTACTGATATTTTATACACACAGAGGACTATCAAATTTCCATCAGTAACACCGATTGTTGTTTAGCGCACTGAAATTTTCTGTAAATGGAACTGAAAGTATTGGTAGAACTGACAAAGCGTCGGAACCTCTACAATATTTTTTTCTTCTTTATCAAACTTAGAGTTTGATAAAAACAAACATTTTTTTTTAAGTTTCTTAATAAATGCTTTATTAAAATTTTTTAGCTGAAGTAGATGTCCTCTTTAGAAAATCATATTGAAATTAGTTTCTGACTACTTATATATACACTTTATTCCGGCCTGCTTGAAGTAATACATTTTTGAATATTTTTGTACCCTCCACCATACAATGGAGGGTATATTAGTTTTGTCATTCTGTCTGTAACACCTTGAAATAATCATCGGAGACCCAACAAAGTGTATATATTCTTGATCCTCGTAAAATTCTAAGACGATCTAGCCATGTTGTCCGGCTGTCCGTCTGTTGAAAACAAGATAGAGCCTGCATGAAAACAGCTAGGGAGCTGAAATTTGGCACAAACACAAGTTAACCTAGCATGGTTGGTATTGAAAATGGGCTATATAGCTCTACGTTAAGTTGGTGTTGGAGACCCTCAACCGAGACTACCTCAAAAAAATTAGTTTTTTATTTGGAAATATCCGTCGTTTCTTGAGAAAAATCACTGAAATTTTGCAAATAATAATCTCTATATAGGCGCAATCATCTATGTAAAAATGGTTTAGATTGGGCCACCATTTCTTGTACCTCCCATACAAACGGCCTTAGGGGCCTTGAGAAATAATATGACTATAACTCACCACAAACTTGACCTATCGAAATGAAATTTTACACATCAAGATTTCTGTATACAACACACTTCTACGCTGAATTCGGTTGAGATCGGAAACGTGCTACTGGTGCCTCCCACACTAACGGTATCATGGGCCTTGAAAAATAATATGACAATAACTCACCACACACTTGACCTATCGAGACAAAATTTTGCGGCATAAAGATTAATATATAGAACAGACTTTTGCGCTAAATTTGCCTAAGATCGGAAAGGTCCGACTGGTGCCTTCCACACAAACGGTCTCATGGGCCTTGAAAAATAATATGACAATAACTCACTACAAACTTGACCTATCAAGATGAAATTTTCTACATAAAGATTTTTATATAGAACACACCTCTGCGCCAAATTCTGTTGAGATCGGAAAAGTCCTACTGGTACCTCCCACATAAACGGTCTCATGGGCTTTGAGAAATTTATTTGGGAATCTGGTATCTGAGAATATCCAAAGTTCGGCACAGCCAAACTTAATATTTTTTACTTGTTTTTAAATAAGATAACATTCGAACCAAATCAAAATTTTATTAACAAATAATCCGTTATTAAAAAATATACAATTGCTAATCGTCGTAAATAATAAGCCACGACAATTAGTTGTACCAGTTGTAACAACAAAATATTTTTCGAATTTCATTGGTATGACCAATCTTTTGGTTGTGTGCACAATAATAGTTCCATCCTACTCTTATCTATCTTCCATTGAAATTTCAAACCGAATATTCATTACGATTGAAAGCATTCGGCGATGGCAACAAAAATTCTTCTTTTGCAACTGAATTTTTGTTGTCCCAAACGATTTTCAACTGCTGTAAGAAAGACTATTAAATGATAATCCAGTGGCATGTACAATGCCATGATATAGTGAGAAATGCTATCACTCTGACTCATCCGGCTATCATTTACCCCTAGATTTGATTTGGCTTCTATGGCCAAGAATCTGGTTTTCAAACTGCAGACAGGGGAAACCTTTCCTTTTGTTCAATTGTTGCGATGCAGTACTGAACTGTTGTTTGTCCGTGTTGAGTAATTCCGTTTTCAATTTGTTACAATTTCCAATGAATGCTACTCGCTCATACACACATATGCACTGTGACACGTTAATACATATGTGTAGCTATGTGTGTGTTCGTATATGATTAAGATAACAGTTTATTTTTATTTCATTTAAAACTGCAGCCACACCCACCCCCACTATCACCATGCGAGGGATCAATGGCAATTCCGTTGAAACATTTCCACCGATAAATATCTCAATTTAATGCAATTTCGTTCGAAGTATAAAATGAGAGTAAATTCCATTTATTGCCATATGACTTTACATGCCACATGTGGATATGTGTGTGTGTGTGGGTGTAAAGTATGTGTGTCTGTTTGAATGCATGTGGCCATGTAATAAATGCTACTTATTGGCTCTGCAATGGGGGCGTTGTAAAATGTGTATGTGTTGGTGTGTTTTATAATCAAATAAATCGTGATAAACGGAAATAAAAAGAAGCGCAGGAGACAAGTGGGTCAGCCTGCATGGCTGTTAGAATTTTGATTTTCAATCCATTCCAAAGAGTAATCATTCTTGGTTGGCGTTAAAGTTTTCACTAGTAAAAGCTTAAACATACACTCACGATGAGCAAAACTATTTTATGTTCAGCTCCACACTTTGTTGTAAAAGTTGACTGAAAGATTGATAACTAGCCTGTAATACAGCCCTTCACTTAGGTCCATTACCAAATTAATGTTTATTAAAGAGTTGAATAAAAAGCGATGTGCTATTTTACACCAAATTTCAAAATGAATTCCTACATTTGTTATGTTTCACACTAAAAATCATTGAGGGCGTATATAAGAGTTATGCTTAAATACAAATTGAAAATAATTCACAAATTGAAATAAACATTTAGAAAACTGTAAACATACAGAAAACTATGACTTAAACATCCTATTTAGTGATTGTTTTTCATAATTTTGTTGTAGGAGCACTTTTGTAAAATTTATTGGAGGAATTGATGATAAAAAAACATTTTCGAACTTGGAAGGAAGAAAGTGAGTAGTAAAATGCCTCACAAATGAGAACTTTTCAAAAGTTGACGTATTAGAACTTAAACTTTGCTTGGAAACGCCAAGCATATATGCGTTCCAAGTCTTTTTTAAACAAACGTTCTTTCGTTTCTTTCCCAAAATGTTGCACTCTTTTTTTATAGGAAAACTGTTGGGTAAATTTAGTAGAATATACTTGTAGGTTTAAGGAGGAAATTCGTTGAACCATATGCAACGTACAAATTTAAAAAAAATTCATTAATAATTCTATTACTAACGTTTTAATTGCCACGAAGGTTTTAATAACAATTGTTTTTAGAACATCTTTAGCAAATTCAAATTTATTTTCGTACATTTAGAGTTAAATTTTGTGATATGGGCAAAATAAGATTAACTTCTATTTAAAGTGGTGGCAAAGGAAAACTTCTAAATCGCATTGTCGTGACCTCAAAGACACAGCGGGATAAAGAATATGACCCTTACACTTGCATATAATCTATAGCAAAGGCGGGATATCTTTCAACCCTTTTTTAAACATACATCGAAATGCTTACTTAGCAATGAAACAGCTTCTACAGGCTGGAGAGCGGTAATTTGCTTATTTGGGAATGACATAAAAAAATTATGAACCTTAGAAAAATCTATTTAATATTTTTATTATATTGAACAGTAAGGGAATTTTTAAATTACATGGTTTTAAATAGTGTATCTGGCAAATGTCGACCTTCGCTAGCCACACACAGCTGCATACGTTTTCTGCAGTTTTCATGAACTTTAAGAAGCATGTCGACTGATATTCTGCCAATTTCAGCCTCAATATTGTTAATGAGGTCTTCCAAGGTGTTCGGACGGTTTATATACACCTTCGACTTCAGGTAACCCCAAAGGAAAAAATCGCATGGGGCTAAGTCTGGTGAGCGTGCCGGCCAGTTCAAATCACCCCTCAAAGAGATAAGCCGTCCAGGAAACATTTGTAAACCTCGCTGTGTGTACAGAGGCACCGTGTTAGAACCATGTGTCCTCTAATTGCATTGCCCGAAGAGCAGTCTGAAAAAAAATCCTGTATCATAGTCAAGTACCGTTCGGTGTTTACAGTTACGGCAAGACGGTTAACCTGGAAAAAGAAAGGGTGTATGATGCCTACTCGCGATATGGCGCACCACCCAGTGACGCGGTCCGAATGCAGAGGGCTCTGGTGAAGTTCTCTGAGGTTTGTTTTACTCCAGTACCGTTCATTTTGATTGTTTATACACCCACGTAGGGGAACAGCGAATCGTAAGCGAAAAGCACGCTGCACTGCAATGAGTTTAATCCTGTTTATGTTTGAGCAGTACGAAGCTAGTGACAAACAGTAGACCCCGGTCAATCATATCGTATACAGCTCACGGATTTCATAGAGTTTAATTTTGTAATAGATTGTTAAGGAAAATTTAAACGTATTGACGTTATTAGAATCTATAGAAGCCACAGAAGACAATGCGCAGTGCTTAAAATAGATTTTGTTTAGGCATAATCCTAAGCGAGGGTTGCTATTTATTTTTCGTGTCCGGCAATAAAAACACAACAATTTATCAATAAAACCATTTTATTGTTTTTAAAAATATTCTCCTTTTAGATCAATACACTTTTGCATGCAATTGGGACACCTCCAAAACAGCTGCTTCGGGCGATGAACAACGTTGATCACGCATTTTTTTTCTTGATGCTAGGAAATAAGAAGTCATTGAGTGCCAAATCAGGTCCGTACGGTGGATGGCCCATCAATTTGACATCTTGAGTGGTCAAATAGCTCATCGTTTCAGCTGATGTGTGAGAGCTCGCATTGTCGTAATGCAAAATGATCCGTCTCCTCTTATTAACATTCCTCATTTCTTCAAACACTGTTGGCAAACAGTGTTGTATACCACTCAGAATTGACCGTCCTACATTCCACTAAAGGCACTGTGGCAACATGGCGGGTTATACCGAAAAAAACGCAATCATTTGCTTTAGATGTACATCTTCCAGGAACAACTTTTGTTGGATTTGTCTCGTCTTGAAAGACCCATACGGTCGATTGCTGTTTTGTTTTGGGTTCATGTGCATAGATTCATGATTCATCACCTGTGACAATCACCCTTATTCTGATTGTCGTCGTCAAGACAAAACAACGACATCTTGCGACGACTGTTGATACTTGGTATTCGCGTAGTCGTTTTTCGATAACTATTGACAACTATTGACACAACTCGGTATTCTCTAAATGATATTGACGTTGTTATTGAATTGATACGACTCTGTTTTTGTCGTCGCAGTTTTTGGTAACGACTAAGAAGTTTGCTGTTAAAATAAAAAAAAACCAAAAGTAAAAGTGCAAATATGAAAATTACAAATAATGAACAGTTCCAAAAACTTGTTGAAGAGTTGGAGAAAAATCCATCCTTAGCAAAAGGTTTCAAAAGAGAAACAGTGCCAACAAATGTTAACCAGCAATGGGAGAACATTGCAAGTGTTTTGAATGCTTCCGGACCACCGAGTAGAGATGGTGATGGCTGGCAGAAGGTTACTAACTTATATCCCTGGTTTTTGTAGATTAATAAAATTAAATATTTTCGTTAAGGTTTGGAGAGACTTAAAGTTCAAAGTCAAAAGGAAAATGGTTGAAAACAAATCGAAGATGAGAGCAACAGGTGGCGGTGTAAATAAATATATTACACTTAAGAGCTGCAACTCCAGTCAATCGAAAAAAACCAACTGACCGTCAAAACCTCTTAGAAAACCATAGCAACATGCAAGAAAAGGTGCTGACAGAGATATCAAACACTTTGGTTTCTATTAAGCGCACTATAAAGGACACCTGCAGTTACCAAAAGAAACATTTGAGGTTGAACAAAAAAAACCTATATCGCAGTGTCTTTCTCTGTAAAATAAGTTTCTTTTTATTTTCTTCATCACTTGAATCAGAGTTTGAATCAGAAACAAAAAACATTTTTCAACAATTGGATGAATAGATACAAAATCTGATGCAAAAATGTTAGGTATGTGATTTTTTTTATTGAAGTTATCGATAAACAGTCAACGTCAAGACAATAATGATACGGAATACCAAAAATGCGTTGATGTGATATTATATTGAAACGAAGTGATATTGATATTTAATTGACGACGACGTTGACGACGACAATCAGAATAAGGGTGAATGTTATACACTGCCTTTGAGATACCGCAGTTATACTTTTTCAACATCTCTGCACTAATTCATACGAGCCTTTTTTGGAACATTTGTCAAATTATGTGGTATCCAACGAGAACATATTTTTTTCAAATGAACATGCAATATCTTATTGATGCTTGTCTACTAAGGACCAAGGATGATTCAGTCTTACGGTATGTCACATGTCGGTCTTGCTTAATCAGTTCACACACGCAGAAAAAAAGTATGGTTGGGGTGACAGTATGGTTCACACGCAACCATGCTATTATCCGTACAACCATAGAATGATTCAATCAGCCATAATATATCACCAAAATTGTTTATTAGGATTGGGTGTTGTTATTCTAAAATAGAGTTTTTTTATCAAACAAGTAATTTTAAATTGCATTACAATTAGATCCTGGCCAGATTTGAGGTCATGTTTTTATTGAACATTTCATTAAAAAAAAAAACAAAAATATATATTCCAACGGCAGTCGAAAATACTTTTAGCTGCCAAGAGGGGTGAATGCTACTTCACCGTCCGTTGACACCAAGAAACGAATGTGCTAAAACCATAATCAATGGCTATAAACCTTAATGCAAGCTGATTTTAAATAAACGTGACCTAGTCGGTAGTCTAGTATTTCACCGAGCAAAGTAAACGAGAACCAGTACGAATTCGAGTATTTCACCGAACAAAATAGACACAATAAAAATCCCTCGAACTATCTTTCAATTGTTGTTGTTTTTTATAATGGACAATAACCATGCACTGTAACGTGTGTATGTTTTTTTTGGTATATCAAAAAAATCATACGCACACACATACATGTATGCTCTATAAAACCTGGTTTGTTATGTTCATAGTCGCAACCATACTATATGATTGTCGTTATCATGTTATTGTTTAAATTTTAAACAACAATACTTTTGTTGCACTAACCATGTTTATATGGTTGCTACAACCATTTTTTCATTTCTAAATTTGGCAATAATACTATTGTTACATTTTAACAATATTGATATTGCCGCAATCATACTGTTGTCAAAATTAAATTCAAAAAACAATACTATGGTTGCGACGAACATGCTTTTATTGTAGAGAGCATATTATTGTTACGGTGACCATATAGTTACCATATCTTTTCTCTGTGTCCACACAGCATCGATGGTTTCTGGCAAAGTGACCGAAGTTGGACGTCCTTCACTAAATTCATTCTGGTGCGAATGGCGTCTGAGACTGAACTCTTGGTACCAGCGATTAACAGTGTTTTTTTGATGGTGCTTCATCGCCAAAAGTCGAAACAAGTCGATTTAAACACTCTTGTCTCGATAACCCACACCGGAAATCGTAAAAAAGCATCACACGAAAATGTTCACGGGATAATTCCATTTTTTGGCTGAGATGAATTTTTCATTACACTGTAAACAAAACAATTCGCCCTAACAATTCGACAAAACGTTCTGAGTGAAGTGAGGCTAAAATATGTCAAAGTTTCCAATGAAAGATCCAGTTTGCATCTGGAATCACTAGTATTGTCAGGACCCGAAATATAAATAGAAACCCTCGTACTGCATGAAAATGGGCGAATCAACTATAGAGTATTGCCAAGTAGTGCCCACTAACCAGGATTTTTTTAATAATTGCTAAAGAAAAACAATTCTGCTGCTCGTCAGTTGAATTTCGTCAGGATTGGCAAAGGAAATATTCCCCAAAACGGTCGATTAGGAACCACTGCAGCATTTTTTTACAAAGTCAAAGGGTGTCATTAAAATAAACTTCCCGAAATAATGTTCAATTAAAATGGCAACGAAATATATCCCAAGCAAGATCAAGTTCATATTTATTAATTATCGCCCAGTTTATCTGTGTTGAATTCCATTTTACAGTTCAATATCCCCAAATACAAAAACAACCTTTATAAGTATCGAATATTTTATAGAATTTTTTGATAAATTTAATTATTAAACAGTTTAGAACTTAACATTAAATCCAATTTGTGGAATTTTCGAAAATATAAAATGGCATTGCGGATAATTGCGGCGGTGATGGACGTGGTAATGAGCGTGTTTTATGTTGTTTTCAATTACGATGAATTTGAAAAATATTACCAAATTTACAACGAAAGCCACATGCATAAATATGCCTGTACTCCCACATACAAATACATACACATACATGTATTTATGTATGTACGAGTATGTGTGAATAGAAATGGCCAAGTTGGCTGACATTGTTTGTGACACTCGTGCCTTCGTTTGTTTGTTGTTAATAATTTACAATGTAATTAATTGTAAAACTATTTAAATTGTAATGAAATATCATCCGAACTGGACCATCATCCGCAGAACCGCCAATGCCAATGGCATAGAAGCGAAATACGGATGCGGATGGAAATACAAATACCAACACATGTATAATTACAAACAACAACAAAATAGCTAAATACAAGTACAAGTACACTGAGAAAAACGCGATTTCATGAGCACACAAATGCCGTGCGTGTGGTGGTGGTGGTCGTCGTCGTTGGTGACTGCCAATGATAACGGCCTTCGAAGTAGACAACAACATGACAAGCGGAAAATGTTGTTAGATCCATGCATTCCATTCAAACAGACATCCATCCATTCAGGCAGCACAGTCCCTCCGTCCGCCCGTTCGTATAGCCATTCATTCATTACCGCAATCGAAGCTGGACGATGGCCTCGCCAACAAACCAAACATGGGAGGGACACTTTGCCGTGTAGAGCAGCGGCATGGCCCACCAGCTCATGTGAGTGAAACTAACAGTCGGTTATTGGCGGTGATGGCTGTAACTGGAAAATGACATTAGCATTGCTGTAGTCTTCTGCAGGCCAGCCTGCGCTTCCGCATGTCGTTCGTCGGTGGTGTGCACAAAAACAATGTTCGACATTTTTGAGTTGGACTGAGTGTTGCCCAGCAATTTGTGTCGCCTGCAATTAGTTTTAAGCATATGGGGAGATTTTAATTTGATAAAACACAGCAACAGCAGAAGCCCACACTCCCTCAGTCACTCACTCACTCGCTTACCCCTCGAATGGCTCAGATTCCGAACGAGTGACACAATATGTGGTCAACATGGGAAACATTAGCATATAATAAAAAAAAACACACTCACACATATATACATACAACTACACTTATACACTCACACAGTTGTGTCATTGTGAACAGGCCATGTTTCATATGCTCGTTGTTCCGGAAATCATTAGTAACAAAGACATACAGATTTTCTCCATGTGCGTTTGAGTAGCCCTCTGTCGGCTCATACATAATCCACTCCTATCCAGTCTTGAATGGTATTCTTTTGTTTCTCAATCTGATCACCCATCTCCTGGGTCATGCGGAATTGTATCAAGATCAGAATGTAATTGAAAATTTGCAAATAGACCTTGAACGAGTTGGTGAAGCGTACTTGAGGTTATAGAGAGATCTGTTTTTAATCTATGCCAATGCCATGCCACTTACCCCGGCTATAATTTCCTTATTCAAAGTCATACTACCAGAGTTGAATTGAATGCGATTATCCCAGCGCCACATTAGGCTGGCAGCGACCATCTGGCGCACCTCTTTGTTGGCGGGCAAACGAAAATCGATATCTTGTATGATTTTAAAGCACTTGTCGCCCTGAAAAGACAATAGATAGAGAGAGAGTGAGAGAGAACTCATTTAGATAAAGAGAGATCAGATACTAAGGATAGTTTTTTCAATTGTTAGACGAGGGTTGCTATATATATTTCTGGCGCCATCTGACATTTTCATTGGATAGTTTGACATTTTTTAGCATAAACGTACTCAGAACGTTTTGACGTACGACCATCATTTGTGTTGTTTACAGTGTCTTAAAAAAATCAATTTGGCAAAAAAAAAATGGAATTAACTCGTGAACATTTTTGTGCGATCATTTTTCACAACTTTCGACGAAGATTATCACTACAAGAGTGCATCGATGAACTTAAATCTTTGTATGGCAATTGAGCACTGTGAAAAACTGGTTTAATGAATTCAATCGTGGTCGACACTTGCTCAAAGTCGAAGGTCATCCAAAATCGGCCGTTATGAACATTGATGCCGTGCGTGAACTGATAATGCAAGATCTTCATGTGACACCGTGAGATAGAGGCGGCTCCCTAGGGCATTTCTTCCACCAGCATAAATTCGATATTGCATGAATACTTGGCCGTAAAAAGGTTTGTTCTCGTTGGATCCCGCACAATTTGACAATTGCTCAAAAAAGGCTTGTGTCGATTAAAAGATTGTCACAGGTGACGAATCATGAATCTATGCGTATCAGCCCGAAACAAAACAGCAATCGACCGTGTGGGTCTTCGATGACGAGCCAAATCCAACGAAAGTTGTTCGTGGAAGAAGCACTTCGAAGAAAATACTCGCTTGTTTCTTCGACGAAACTGGTCATGTGGCGACTGTTCCACTTGAGCAACGTAGGACGGTCAACGGACGGAGCGTTTTGAAAATATCGCTCTTGTTCATTTCACACTTGAAAAGCGCTATTACAGCGATACGGTTCTCATTATCTGACCACTCCATGATGACAGCTGAAACAATTTTAAAATCCCGTTACAGACTAACGCTGTTGAGGTTAGCTATCAAAACCTATATGACATTAACGGGGTATGTTCAGTTCTATTATTAAAATGGGTGTGTTCAATGTTGTAACAGTATTTATGTCCCTACTAAGTAAGCATAAGATGGACAGCATACGTACAGACAGACTTCACTCCACAAAGTGGTGCAGTGTATCAAAAGCGTCAAACAGCAGTAGGTCTCATCGGCGAATTCGTATCGCGTTGGGCACGAGCTGGTATAAATAAATGTTTAAATAAACTCAATTAGAGTTCACAGACATTTTACACATTAACATAATGCAAAAGAGTGGTTCAGTTAGAGATTCAATGTATTTCATTGATTATTTAATTTAGATTTTCTTAGTTTATAGATTTTCGTTTCTCATCTTCTGGTGAATTCGCAGCTAGAACCTCTTGTTTTATTCTATTTTATCTATTCCAAAAAACAATATGTTGCCATATTTTTAATTTTGTTTAATGTTGCCAGATCAGACTAACTACGTAGTCCAAATGAACAAGGCTTCTATGTATCGTCTAGAGCGATCAAATTACTTAAAGAGATGGGTCCCTGGTGTGATTAAAATTAATCTAAATTAGTTATTAATAGATCGACAAGTTCTGTTTGTAATATTATGAAATATCGCAGTCAGTTTTGGATTCGCGAAAGGAGGACCTAAAACCGTTACGTTCCATTAGAGCTGAAAGCACGGACTTATAAGTTCAAGTCGATGGGTAAATAATTTACAAAAACACATTACATCATACTTGATTGTGATTGTTGTAAAAAGTGGCTACTGAACGACAGCTCTTAAAATTGGGAATGTACCGAAATTTTCACCTGTTGATTGACTACTAAAACAATACGATCGAAAGGAAGGCAGACAGACAGTCAGACGAACGAACTAAAACAGTCGTTAAGATAAAGGAAACATATTTAATGCCCTACACCACATGCTCTACTCATATAGGTTTGAATGACTTATTGGTTACACGTATGCTATCAGTTCAACCGAATGTTAGTTGGTGCTCTGTAATATTCAGTAATTGTAACTGAAGTATTGGTAGAAATTACGAAGAATCTGAACCTTCAGAAAAGAATTTTTGAATCTTAAAGTCCACATGTCAAACTTGTTTAACGAACAAATTTTAAATTTTCAGTAAAGGCAAAAAACTGTTTCCTTATATTTTTGATGCACTCTTGAGCCTAGTACTCCATGCCGAGGAAAAAAGAAAAAGATGATGAAAGATTTTTACTGACAATAGTTAACTTATCATACGACTATATGCATTCCTTCATTCCTTTCGCCTTTAAGCTCCGCCCACTCGAGTTTTAATATTTGTATATTCGGATAATCGTTAATATTGCAAATAAAACCCATTTGTTGGTTATTAGAAATTGTTTGTTGTTATCACAAATTATTGGTCCAACACACTTGTGTCTAAACAGTTATTAGTTGCCACAGAAACCTCTTGGGACAACTGAAAATGGAATGTGAGAATTATATCCAGAGAGGAGTTTTTAGTTGCGTATTTAATAATATAATATAGATTTTTAACGACGCGCCTTAAAAATATCTAACCGGATTTAATCTCAGCTCTAATTTAGGCAATTAACATTTGCATTTCCAATCATCCAAAACAGGTATAATACGAGGGCGGTTCGGAAAGTTTTTAGCATATCAATGAAAGAGAATAGTTAGTTTTTCGAAAATATTTTTATTTTTCAATATAATCTCCTGAAACTTCAATACACTTAGTCCAACGCTTATATAGCAATTCTATCCCTTTAATAAAAAAAAAAATAGTTGATTTTAGCCATTGTTAAAACACTCTTGTGCGCTGGTGCGTTGTCTTGATGAAAAATTATTTTTTTGTGTTGTAAGCCAGGACGTTTTTCTCGAATTAGTACATTTAATTGATCTAAAAGGTTGCAATAGTACTCTGAATTTATTGTTTTACCCTTTTGCAGATAGTCAATCAATAAAATACCTTTGAAGTCCCAAAAAACCGTTGCCATAACCTTACCAGCCGATTGAATTGTTTTTGCCTTCTTTGGGGCACTTCCTTCACCAGCTTCAGTCCATTGTTTGGATTGTTCTTTTGCCTCTGGAGTATAGTGGTGGATCCATGTCACATCAACAGTTATGAAACGACGCTTGAAATCCATTTTATTTGGCTGAAAACGATCCAAACAAGCTTCAGAAATGTTCATTCTTATGCGTTTTTGGTCGACTGTTAACAAGTGCGGCGCCCATCTTGCAGAAAGCTTTTTCATCTGTAGTTCTTCATGCAAAATTAAATGGACTCGATCATTTAAGATGCCCATGATATTAGCTATTTCACGCACTTTTATTCGTCGATCATTTAATACCATATCCTGCACTTTGGCTACAATTTCTGTTGTTGTTGCTGTTTTTGGACGTCCACTACGTGGTTCATCTTCAATGCTTGTACGACCACGTTTAAATTCAGCAACCCAATTTTTTACTGTTGCATATGAAGGAGCACTTTCACCTAACACATTCACCATATCATTATGAATTTCTTGTCCCGATAAACCTTTTTTATGTAAATATTTAATGACACCACGCATTTCTAATTTTTCCATTGTACAAAAATCGCGGATGCGTCTTTTGTGAACACCTGTTTCTATATGAAGGAGTTGCCAGATCGAAAAAAATTAACATGTGTTCATAGCAGAGATGGAAGTTTCCAGCAGAGATGGTTGCGTCTTTTGTAAACACCTGTTTCTATATGAAGGAGTTGCCAGATCGAAAATTTAACATGTGTTCATAGCAGAGATGGAAGTTTCCAAAACACTTAACTTTCTCTGTTTATACCGCGCTTTTTGTGCTAGGATAAGAAGTTTCCGAACCGCCTCGTGATTCGCCATCAACAAAATTGGTTGTTGCCCTGTGTTGTTATTGTACCTTTACTTTCGGAAAATGTAAATAAATAAATAAATAATATTTTAACTTACCTCATTTATGGCATTTTCCGAATACACCGGCGCAATGGTCATCTTATAAAATGGCAACACTATGCCCAAGAGTACAAAATATATCAAGGCACTACTGCCCGAACTGGTCAGGCCGCCAAATATCAGATACAGCTCACTCGTGGTCAAAGTGAAGTCATGCAGCATTGTGGCCACTAAACTCTTGGAGAAGACGGTGTTGGTGCTGCGCACACAATCATGATACTCTTGCACCAATTCGATCAGACGCTGCAAGCGTGCGACTAGTCGTTGCTCTTCCCACCGGGATCCCGATGAGCACGTCCGCTCCAAAAGTTTTTGCAACAGCCGGAAACGTATGGCCAATATTTCGGCAAAATTCATTTGGCCATAACAATTTATAAGTGGACCGCCTGTGACGACACTGTAGCCTAAGCCCGCCATGAGATTTACCAACAGCTCCTGCAGACTGGAAGCTCGCGAGGCACCCAATATGGTGATGGTCAAATAGATGGCCACAATGAAAAATATCAGCATCAGATGTTTCTTCACCAACTGTTCGTATCTCATGTCACAGCGAAACTCCTGGATGAGTATGCGATCCAAATCGTTGATATGCTTGTACAACTCCAAATGGGTTTTGGCATGGGCCACCATGGTGGTGGTAGTGATTACATACATAAACAGCGACATGCCCAGTTCCAGATAGATGATGGACTTGATGAGGCTGTCCATTTGCTCCAAATAGAGATCCTGAAATTTCACATAGGCTGTAATGCCCATAACGAGCACTGTGAAGACCATGGCCACTAAGGTGTACAAACGGGCCTTCACATCGGAGATGTACCCATCCAAGCGGCATCTTATGCCGCTGCAACCCAGCAAAAATTGTAGGAGGCAGAGCATTCTACAGCATTCGTAAATGGAATGCGGTTTTCTCCACTGCCTACGAAAAAGCGCCATTATGCTGGCGACGACTTGTTTATCCTGTGGTCACTTGAACTCAACTGAGATTTAGCCACGCGGTTAAGTCCTTAATATGTCGTGCTACCCTGAGTGTGTGTGTGTTAAGTTTTCATAATTATTGGTAAAGCCTGCGACTAGAAGATTATTACACTGATATTAACTAAAAGCCATACAATCTGATGGAATGCTCATCAAATGTGAGTTTACGACGATAATTGCTCCGATAACCCTAATCAATGGTGATGAATCTTGCATGGATTTCGGTGGTCGATGTGGCGTGGGGTTCATTACAGTAATGAACAGAGCTGGTGTCAAATTTAGGGTTTACCAAATAAAGCGTTTAATAGAGTACTGCTACTAATGGCAACCCTTCTAGGCAGTGAATCAATAGTTGCAGATTTACTCAAGAGATAGACTGAGGTAGCCAAATTCTTTTTTAATTATTATTATAAAATGGGATTCGTTATTGATATAAATTTTTTTCTCTACTATGGATGGGGTAAAATGAGATATATATAGTGCGGAAAGAATGTATGCTTGAATAGTTCGGCAATCGATTATGGGTTTTACAACCCTGTTACGAGGGCGGTTCGGAAAGTTCTTAGCCTATCAATGAAAGAGAATAGTTAGTTTTTCAAAAATATTTTTATTTTTCAATATAATCTCCTGAAACTTCAATACACTTAGTCCAACGCTTATCTAGCAATTCTATCCCTTGATTAAAATAGTTTTCCTCAAGGTCTTCAAAATAGTGGTTTACAACTGTAATTGCATCTTCATTTGAGGTAAAACGCTTGCCAGCAAGGAATTTTTTTAGATTTGGGAACAGGTAAAAGTCGCTTGGAGCTAAATCGGGAGAATAAGGTGGATGGTCAAGCAACTCGTACTTTAATTCGTTGATTTTAGCCATTGTTAAAACACTCTTGTGCGCTGGTGCGTTGTCTTGATGAAAAATTATTTTTTTGTGTTGTAAGCCAGGTCGTTTTTCTCGAATTTGTACATTTAATTGACCTAAAAGGTTGCAATAGGACTCTGAATTTACTGTTTTACCCTTTTGCAGATAGTCAATCAATAAAATACCTTTAAAGTCCCAAAAAACCGTTGCCATAACCTTACCAGCCGATTGAATTGTTTTTGCCTTCTTTGGGGCACTTCCTCCAGCTTCAGTCCATTGTTTGGATTGTTTTATGCCTCTGGAGTATAGTGGTGGATCCATGTCTCATCAACAGTTATGAAACGACGCTTAAAATCCATTTTATTTCGCTGAAAACGATCCAAACAAGCTTGAGAAATGTTCATTCTTATGCGTTTTTGGTCGACTGTTAACAAGTGCGGCACCCATCTTGCAGAAAGCTTTTTCATCTGTAGTTCTTCATGCAAAATTAAATGGACTCGATCATTTGAGATGCCCATGATATTAGCTATTTCACGCACTTTTATTCGTCGATCATTTAATACCATATCATGTACTTTGGCTACAATTTCTGTTGTTGTTGCTGTTTTTGGACGTCCACTACGTGGTTCATCTTCAATGCTTGTACGACCACGTTTAAATTCAGCAACCCAATTTTTTACTGTTGCATATAAAAAAGCACTTTCAAAATTCAATGACACCACGCATTTCTAATTTTTCCATTGTAAAAAAATCGCGGATGTGTCTTTTGTGAACACCTGTTTCTATATGAAGGAGTTGCCAGATCGAAACAAAATTTAACATGTGTTCATAGCAGAGATGGAAGTTTCCAAGACACTTAACTTTTTTCTGTTTATACCGCGCTTTTTGTGCTAGGCTAAGAAGTTTCCGAACCGCCCTCGTATATATTAAACTTTCAATAATCGTATTACGTGAACACAGTCTAGAGAACATAAGAAGAGTGGCACAGAACGTGACGACCACTATCATTAAAATCTTATCGAGATATAAGCCGTCTATATTTTAGATTGTCTTTGCCAACTATAAATATGACCTTATCCGATTAGCTATTTTTGTATCTTGATATTTGCTTGAGTACTTTAGGGGCTTCCCGACAAAAAAAAGAAAATTTTTGCTTTTCAAAAACTTAACCTTAGATATTCGAACATCATTCAAATATAATAGGTACATGATTGTAGTAACCATATAAAGATTTTCCTTTGTTACCATACTACGAGGGCGACCGCAAAAGTAACTGGCCTAACATAAAAATAACCGTTTTTTTGGTATTATTATTATTTATTTTTCAACATAATCTCCTTCCAACTCAATACACTTCATCAAACGTCTCCTTCCAACTCAATACACTTCATCAAACGTTTTTCAAGTTTTTTTAATTCCATCCGAAAAATAAGATTTTTCAAGACCTTCAAAATATGCCTCAGTTTCAGCAATAACCTCGCTTTGGACGAAAATTGTTTGCCACCGAGAATTTTTTTTAAATTTGGAAACAAGGAATAATCTGAAGCAGCTAAATCTGGACTATATGGTAGATGCGGAGCCATTTCAAATCGTAATTCGGCCAGTTTTTGTTGAGTTAAAAATGCAGTGTGTAAAGGAGCACTATCTTGATGAAAAAGAACTTTTTTTTATATGAGGTTGTTTTATCTTGATTTCTTCACTCAACCGATCCAATAATGCACAATAATATTCACTATTTATAGTTTTTCCTTTCTCAAGATAATCAATAAATATTATACCCCTTGCATCCCAAAATACTGTGGCCATTACTTTTCCTGCTGACTTAACACTTTTCGCCTTCTTAAAACCACTTTTACCAGCTTCTATCCATTGTTTTGACTGTTCTTTGCATTCTGGGATGTAGTGATGGATCCATGATTCATCAACAGTTATGAATCGGCACAAGAACTCTATTGGATTACGCTGATAAATCGCTAAAAGCTCCTCGGAATTGGGCAAATTCAACAAACGCGGCACCCATATTGCGGATAGCTTTTTCATGTGGAGTTCATCATGTAAAATACTCCCAACTTGTTTTTCGTGTATTTTAACAATATCAGCAAGTTCTCTGAGCTTTATTCGTCTATCTTTAGTCACTTCATTAAATATTTTTCTAATGTTTTCAATACTCGTATGAATCTTTGTAACCACATTTTTATCAGTCTTTGATCCGTACATCCATATTGTGAGCTCACCACCATATTATGACTTCACTTAACTCTTTTCTTGTTCGTTGAGTCCAATGAACCATACTATGATTCCACACAACTAAATTATGATTACTCACAACCACTTTATGATTCTCAAAACCATATTGTAATCCCTCTTTGATCACTAATAACTATTTAAACGCTCACCACCATACTAGGATGCCACACTACAATATTATAATTTTCGTATTATGATCACAATCATTGTATGATTCCCATACCCGTGATCCTTCAACCATATTTTAATTTCTAAATTTAACAATTATTCTTCTGGGCGGGTGATTTAAAATTTTTATTTCAATCGGCAGTAAAAAGAAGTACTGATATTTTTTTTAATATTTGGTTTTATTGGAAAAGGTTGAACTTTTTCATTTAATGATGAAACACAATATCATTCATTGGACTACCACAGCTGGATCGGCAGCCCAATTTTTGGTACATTTTCGATTGTTTCGGGTCGAATCTTTTCAATGGCTTCGATTTCATGTTTCATTAATTTAATTGTGTCTGGATGCTTTGCGTAACATTTATCCTCGTTGGCTCCCAACAACAAAAAAATCCAAAGGGCTCAAATCACAGCTCCGAGACGGCCAATTGACATCACAATTTCGGCTAATAATTCGATTTTCAAAAACAGTGCGTAAAATATCGATGGTTGCGCACAATTTTCCTATAAAAAAACTGTGCCTCCGCACAATTTTTCTATAGAAAACTGTGCCTCCGCACAATTTTTCTATAGAAAACTGTGCCTCCGCACAATTTTTCTATAGAAAACTGTGCCTCCGCACAATTTTTCTATAGAAAACTGTGCCTCCGCACAATTTTTCTATAGAAAACTGTGCCTCCGCACAATTTTTCTATGGAAAACTGTGCCTCCGCACAATTTTTCTATAGAAAACTGTGCCTCCGCACAATTTTTCTAGAGAAAACTGTGCCTCTGCACAATTTTTCTAGAGAAAACTGTGCCTCTGCACAATTTTTCTAGAGAAAACTGTGCCTCTGCACAATTTTTCTAGAGAAAACTGTGCCTCTGCACAATTTTTCTAGAGAAAACTGTGCCTCTGCACAATTTTTCTAGAGAAAACTGTGCCTCTGCACAATTTTTCTAGAGAAAAATCAAAAAAAAACTTAAAAATCTAGAGAAAAATTGAGCAGCGCCTTAGATATTTTAGCACTGCTTTCTATAGAAAATTTGTGCTGAGTTACATTTTCTAGTGAAAATTTGTTCTAAGGCATTGTTTTTCTATAGAAAGGAAGCAGCTACTTCCGAAAAATCAAGCCTTGACACATGTTCAATTTCCTTATACATTCCTCCCCTCTCTTCTAGTGACTAGTCGGATAGTAAATAAAATATTTCATTTTACAGCGTTTTCTATTAGAAGAAGTACTTCTTTTTATATCATTGTGGGAAAGCACAACCAATTTGTGTGCACAGCTCCCACAATTTCATTTCACTTTTCAATCCAATTAGTATTGGAACGTTGAGCAGTCATCATCATTCGAGTTGGTTGGTGTATTTCTTTTCTCGTTTTTTTGTTTAATTCGTTTACGATTTAATCACTTTGTAATTTGTTTTTATGAAATTTCATTACATTTCCCTCACACCAATTAAAAGTTACTGGCCACAACCTCGGCATAGACTTGCCAGCAAGGGATGATCACCGGTGGCGCCCACGGCCCTACCCCCCTCATACAGTGGCAGCAGGACACAAACGTACAGAGATTCATTTTCAGTGGTACAGAGTCGCGTAAACGCTAATGTATCCGCTAATTTAAATTATCACTTCCTTTTGTGGTTTCCAAAGAAGCATTTCTCTGATAATTGTACACTGGTGGGGCTGCGCCATGGCCGCTGTTGCTTGTCGGCCGTGTGTCGGATTGTAGGTTTTTATCTCGGTTTGTTCGTACTTTTTCTTCTTCTTCGTTTGGTTCTTCGTTTTACAACATTTTTATGGACAAGAAAAATGATTTCGCTCATTAATTTAGCGCTAATAACCGCGGCAAAAAGTAACTGACAACCAGCCGGCCACACAACCAAAACATGCCATAGCCACCGTCATCGTCAGCGTCCGTCCGTCCGTCCAAACCGCCAGCGCTCGCCATCGCGGCAGCCACGATGTCAGGAAATGCAGTGTTTGCTTAACTTGAAGTTGCTTCGGTTCAATATTTGAACAGAAGCGAACGAGCAGAACTCCAACATTCAATAGGATGCGCCAAGGGACATTAATTAAAAATGTTCACCCCGGAGGCATGAAACAAGTGACTGAAGCCATGAACGGCCAGCGACGACAGCCGAGGCGGCACAGTCAGTCGATGGCCAGCACAAAGCGTTTGCTCGCAGTGTGGCTGACAATGAAGTACGAGTTTATAAAATAAAATATAAAATAAAAATGTAATAATTTAGAAACTAGAAAAGGGAGAGGAAATGAAGAGAGAGAAAAACATGGTATATTTAACAAAATACCACGGGTGAATACTTAATATGTCCACCCAGTCCACGGGGAGGGGGGGACGTATGAATGGCCTTATGAATGGATGAACGGCCAGTCATGGGCTAGACGGGGGTTGGAGGGAGCACATAGTGTGTAATTCATTCATTCATTCTGTATGTGGTCATTTGAAAGCCAGGCAGGCAGCCTGGGAAATGTTTGTATTCCAACACACAGACACTTGATAAATACTTGGGAATATAAAAATGAAATGAAAGCACTAAAAGGACCCACAAACCCACACACACACATACAATTTTATAATGTCATTTGCATAAATTGAAAATAGGAGAGAGCAAAAGAACAAAAAAAAAACATTGTACCAAAGACAGCTTGGTTAAGATGGAATGGCATGGAAACCAAACCACACCAATAGCAAACAATAACATCATTAGCAGATATGCCAGGCTGGGAGCAGGACGATGTCCGACCAACGGGCTGTGGGCAGCTGCGGATACGAACAAATATCGGTCAAACTATTTAACGAGTGTAGTATGCAACGATGTGTACAATTATTTCATTTAATTATAATGCAGGCGCAGCAGTTTTACATTAAAACAAACAAATGTAGTAAAATATTGAACTTAATATATGTCCCCCACCCCTCCTTTCCAATACATACTGCCTAAATGTCATAATACGAGGGCGGCTTGGAAAGTTCTTAGCCTGTCAATGAAAGAGAATAGTTAGTTTTTCAAAAATATTTTTATTTTTCAATATAATCTCCTGAAACTTCAATACACTTAGTCCAACGCTTATCTAGCAATTCTATCCCTTGATTAAAATAGTTTTCCTCAAGGTCTTCAAAATAGTGGTTTACAACTGTAATTGCATCTTCATTTGAGGTAAAACGCTTGCCAGCAAGGGTTTTTTTTAGATTTGGGAACAGGTAAAAGTTACTGGGAGCTAAATCAGGAGAATAAGGTGGGTGGTCAAGCAACTCGTACTTTAATTCGTTGATTTTAGCCATTGTTAAAACATTCTTATTTTTCTTATTATTTTTTTGTGTTGTAAGCCAGGACGTTTTTCTCGAATTTGTACATTTAATTGATCTAAAAGGTTGTAATAGTACTCTGAATTTATTGTTTTACCCTTTTGCAGATAGTCAATCAATAAAATACCTTTGAAGTCCCAAAAAACCGATGCCATAACCTTACCAGCCGATTGAATTGTTTTTGCCTTCTTTGGGGCACTTCCTCCAGCTTCAGTCCATTGTTTGGATTGTTCTTTTGTCTCTGGAGTATAGTGGTGGATCCATGTCTCATCGCAGAAAACGATCCAAACAAGCTTGAGAAATGTTCATTCTTATGCGTTTTTGGTCGACTGTTAACAAGTGCGGCACCCATCTTGCAGAAAGCTTTTTCATCTGTTGTTCTTCATGCAAAATTAAATGGACTCGATCATTTGAGATGCCCATGATATTAGCTATTTCACGCACTTTTATTCGTCGATCATTTAATACCATATCATGCACTTTGGCTACAATTTATGTTGTTGTTGCTGTTTTTGGACGTCCACTACGTGGTTCATCTTCAATGCTTGTTCGACCACGTTTAAATTCAGCAACCCAATTTTTTACTGTTGCATATGAAGGAGCACTTTCACCTAACACATTCACCATATCATTATAAATTTCTTGTCCCGATAAACCTTTTTTATGTAAATATTTAATGACACCACGCATTTCTAATTTTTCCATTGTAAAAAAATCGCGGATGCGTCTTTTGTGAACACCTGTTTCTGTATGAACGAGTTGCCAGATCGAAACAAAATTTAACATGTGTTCATAGCAGAGATGGAAGTTTCCGAAACACTTAACTTTTTTCTGTTTATACCGCGCTTTTTGTGCTAGGCTAAGAACCACCCTCGTAAAGTCCAGCGCAGTTTTACTTCGAAAAGAGTGTTCATAATTATACTTTTGGATGAGGTATGGAACTTTGAAAAAATCGGTTCTAATGGCCAAAAGAAAAAACCTCTGGAAAATATAGACTTATTGGTACTCGAATAAAAGCAAATTTTACTTACTTAAGACCTACGAGGGTTGCTGTATATATTTCTGGCCTAGGCTAGACTACGTGTTGCCATCTAACACTTTCATTGGAAAGTTGGACATTTTTTTAGCATAAACGTAGTCAGGACATTGAACAGCCGGCTCAAGACCTCTTGCTTCTATATTTAAATGAAAGACAAGTTTTTAACAAAATGGCAAAGTGACATTGATTTTCGTGGCTGCACACTGCTTTTATCATGATTTCGTTTCCGTGACAAACCTCTTCAGAAAGCTTTGCTGCAATTGTTGAAAGTAAAACCGAACTCTATAAGGCCAGGCTCTCCCCAAACGAATGAGAACTACTGTTGTAAACCTAACTTTTCAAGTTTTCTTCACACAATTGCCCACGGAAATACAACTCACTCTTGCCAACTCTAAAGAGACTCCACATCGAGAGCCATCAATAGATTTCTTTTACAACGTGTGTGTGTGTGTTGTAAAAACGTTTTAACCTACGACCATCATTTGTGTTAATTACAGTGACTTGAAAAAATCAATTTGGCAAAAAAAATGGAATTAACTCGTAAACATTTTCGTGCGATAATTTTTCACATCTTTCGACGTGGATTATCACGACAAGAGTGCATCGATGAACTTAAATCTTTGTATGGCCATGAAGCACCATCCTATAGCACTGTGAAAAACTGGTTTAATGGATTCAATCGTGGCCGACACTCGCTCCAAGACGAAGGTCGCGATCAAAAACGGCCGTTGTGCCAGAGAACATTGATGCCGTGCGTGAACTTATAATGAAGATTGTCATGTGACGTACCGTGAAATAGAGGCATCCTTGGACATTTCTTCCACCAGCATACATTCGATATAGCATGAACACCTGTTCGTAGAAAAGTTTCGTTTTCGTTGGATCCCTCACAATATGACAATCGCTCAAAAAAAGGCTCGTGTCGATTGGTGCAAAGAAATTTTGAAAAAAATACAATAGCGGTGCTTTAAAATCCGTTTATAAGATTGTCACAGGTGACGAATCATGGATCTATGCGTATGAGCCCGAAACAAAACAGCAATTGACCGTGTGGGTCTTCGAAGACCAGCCAAATCCAACGTAAGTTTTTCGTGGAAGAAGCACTTCGAAGCCAATGATCGTCTGTTTCTTCGGTAAAACTGGTCATGTGGCGACTATTCCGCTTGAGCAACGTAGGACGGTCAATTCTGAGTGGTACACCACAATTTGTTTTCCTAAAGTCTTCGGAGACATTCGAAAAACGAACAAGAGAAGACGAATCATTGTGCAACATGACAATGCGAGCTCTGACACATCGGCTCAAACCAGCGCCTTTTTGACCGCCTTTGAACACTTTCAAACTAATCGCCTATGAACATCAAATTTTGCTTAATAATGGTTTATGGTCGTAGGGTGATTTGGATTGTAAATGGGCAAAATCGGCTCAGGGGAAAAAAGGTTCCCCTTAAGCGACTAAAAGTACCTAGAAAAAAAGTATACCTTTTTTGAATATTTGCCTAGCAACTCATATATTTTAAAGCGGGGACTGTTAATTGGAACGCACCTGATATTTAAAAACAAAAAACACTTGCTAGACGTATTGGCTCATAAGGCAAACTTCTCGCCCGTTTAACACTGGCGATTAATGGTAAATATTGATCTTTGGGTACTCAAATTAAAACAAAATTTGCTACGAGACCAAATGTACAGTGTGATTCATTCACGACTGGACAAATTTTAGCAGCGTATTCCTTAGCTCATTTAACGAAAATATGTCTCTTTACAACCATGCCATGCCATGTGGAAAATGCAAGAATCGAAATAGCATCGGTTTAAAACTTTTCGGATTGGTCATTTCTGAATTAGTGGTTGGATTCTCTTGCCTCTGACCTTCCCAAAATTACCTAAACGAAGCCCAGAGGTTCTATCGTTCGTTATGACTATTTGACTGAAAGGCAAACATTTCTTTTGTTTTTTTTTTGAAAGCGAAATAACCACACACTAATTTGTTTTCGTAAATTAGAACAAAAACAAAATTTTGCATTTCAGTCAAATAGTCATAACTTCGGAACGGTACGACCTCTGGCTGGGTAATTTTGGAAAGGTAAGAGGTTGAGCTATCTTTTAAGAGAAAAAAAAAACATAAGTTATGTTTTTTCAATGATTCTGAAGGGTATATTTAAAACCTTTTTCCAACAAGCCCAAAAACAAACAAATCCGACCACTGGTTCAGAACTTAGCAATTTTACCCTTGTCCCTTCGACCACCAATCCGAAAATATTCATGGTTGTAGGTGGACATATTTTCATGAAATGAGCCAAGGAATACGCTGGTGAAATTTCTCCAAGGAATACGCTGGTGAAATTTCTCCAGTCGTGAATGAAACACCCCGTAGAGTCAGATGGGACGGACGCATGGTCCAAAAGGACCCGAAAACTGACCTGTGCGGTGGAGTCTAAATAAGGTTCGGCCTGGCGAACTTGTTTGAAATTAATTTCAGACTTTTAGCAGGCGTTTACATGATGAAGTAGCAAACCTTACAGAATATTTGCTTGATTAAGCGACAATGGCAACTTTTCAAGCTTCTGAAATCTAACAATTAGAAAAACTACCAATACTGTTGGCCACTGTACGAGTATACGTGTGCTGTAGCAGTTCCCAGTATATTTTCCTTCTCTGCAAGTTAAGACTGTGTAAAATGAAGATATTCGCTTCTGGGCCAAAGCATTTATACCTTCCCCCATAAACTGCGTTTCGCTATGGATTTGACAGGTTTGGAGGATATTGATGTTGGTGGTATATCCATGATTGCTAGGATATCCCCTGGTTTATATAGAAATTATCATAGCTTTTGCTCTTCGGTGACGAACAAAACATATTGTGTATTCCAATGGAGGAAAACTTATAAAAAAAATACTTAGTAGGGACATAAATACTGCTACAAACGTTTTATGCTGTAAAATAAAAAGTATGAATGTTTTTGGGCCAAATATTTTTTAATATATTTATTTATTGATGTATATTGTATCCAAAAAGAATATACTTATTCGAAATGTCAGCCTTTTGCCTTTACACACGCCTTAAGTCGCACTGGCCAATCGTCAATCGCTGCTCGAACCTCGTCCATTGGAAAATTGGCCACAGCTCGAACCAAAGCAGTCTTAAGAGATCCAATGTTGGGGTATCTTTTGTGACAAACCTTGTACTCTAAATCCGTCCACAATTTGTAATCCAATGGGTTCAAATCTGGACTGCCTGAAGGCCATTTTTCAGAGGAAATGATGGCTGGAAATTTGTTTCGAAGCCAGGCCTGGGACGTTTTCTCATTATGGGCCGGCGCAGAATCCTGCTGGAAAGTCCATGGCTGGTTTTGGAACAGGGAATTGTTAAGAGGCTTCACAACAGCTTCCAAAACGGTTTCTTGGTAAACTTTGGCCGATGTTTTGACTCCTTGTTCGCAGAAATGCAGGTCAGTGACCCCATCGTAAGAGACACCCCACCAAACCATGACTGAAGCTGGGTGATGATCCTTTTCCACCCTTGGGATCAGTTCAGATGCTTCCTTAGATGACCGCGCATACACTCTATCATTTTGCTTGTTAAATTTGTCCTGAATGGTAAAATTTTTTTCATCGGTAAACAAAATTTTTCTGCGCAAGTTATCAGCGCGCTTCACCAAAAGACGTTTGCATTTTTTAATCCTATTTGTTTTTAAAGCTGCAGTCAATAAATGTCCGGTACGTCGTTTGAAAGCCCCAAGTCCCAAGTGTTTTTTAATGATTCGACTCATGGGCTTTTGCGTGATATTTATCTCACGGGCCATGATTTTCTGTTTACGGAGCGGATTTGTGGGCGGCCCGACCGGTAGCGGTCTTTTACATCTCCAGTCTCCTCAAACAGTTTTATGCATCGGTAGACGAACATGCGGCTAATCCCTAGTGGTCGGAGCGTTTTGAAAATATCGCTTTTTTTATTTCACACTTGAAAAGCGCTGTTACAGCGATACGGTTCTCATTAGCTGACCACTCCATGATGAAAGTTGAAACAATTTTAAAATCCCGTTACAGACTAACGCTATTGAGGTTAGTTTTCAAAACCCATATGACATTAACGGGGTATGTTCAGTTCTACTATTGGATTGGGTGTGTTCAGTGTTGTAACAGTATGTATGTCCCTACTAAGTAGAAGTTATGGCCATTGCCGCCTGGCCTCTCTATCGACCATTTGAGGTCCATAAGTTTTTTGTGTATTTTTGAAATCCTTGAGCGATTTTCTGTCGTTTGAGTATTCACAACAATGAGTGTGAAAGATAGCTCTTGTTGTACACATGTTCCTGAGACCAAAGAAGTTATAAGTTATAATGGTATTTTGAGGTATTTTTTGAGAACAAACAGCATAGACTTAGGACTTTACGTAACCCCAAAGAGTGAGTTTAATTGTTATCCATAAATAATGGAAATGTTTGCTAATTCAAAAACACCATTAGGACGATAAGAAATAATTTTTGTAGCTTTTTCTTTAAAGAAATTGGGATTTCGCCCACCATTTATGTTAAATGATGTGCTAAAATAAACACTTTATTTTTCATTTTTGTGATGGGAAAGTGTAAAAGATTTAGGTTAGGTTAGAATATAACAAATTTTAGTATAGGTAATCGAGTCCTTTTGCGTCTAAATTTATTTTTTTTGTTGTAAATTTTAATTGAGCATAAATATTTGTACAAATAATTTGTATTTAAAAAAAAGACACTTTGGTTACAAAATGGCAAAGTGTCGTGTATTACCATGGCTTCCCACTGCTTTTGTTGCAAAAATACCCTACCCCTTTATCACCTCTACAAAGACCTTTCTTTGAGAGGAATATGAAGATTTTTCTGTACAACGTCTGTTGTAAAAGGAGTTTAATTGGCGTGAAATTGACAACCGTAGTTCTCATACTTCTGGTGAGTCGACAATAATAATCAAAATTCAATATTTGAATATATATAAATCTCAAGGACGTGTTTTTTAATGGTTTTGTTCTTTCACAAAAGTATATCCAAAATATATTTTCACTTCTCAAAAGAAGAGCCGACAACGTTTGATTTGATATTAATTTTATTAAGATACATTAAAGCGTTCAAAAGTTAAGTCGTCTTAAACATAACATCAATCAAGTTTGGCAACTCGAAAATTGCAAACCTTAGAGAAGATCCTAAAACGAAGTTAGACCAAAAAAAAACGCACCCAGAATACTTTACTGCTATCTAAATCTCAGAGGGTCAGTTTCTAAATGTACCTTTTTTTGTACGAAAATTTTTGGAGTTACCCCAAATTATGTCAGAAAATAACAAAACTAATTTGTGTTTCACAT
Organism: Hydrotaea diabolus; assembly: GCA_963513945.1. Classification (NCBI taxonomy): domain Eukaryota; kingdom Metazoa; phylum Arthropoda; class Insecta; order Diptera; family Muscidae; genus Hydrotaea; species Hydrotaea diabolus. The sequence goes on from OY740720.1 coordinate 7,961,929, forward strand.
CAGTTGGGCCCACCCAGTGTTTGTGCCCTGTGCGCCTACTCAAGAAATGATTTCTTTAATGCTTATATATTATGCGTGCTACCTCCATTTTGCAAATCCGAGGGCTTTCGTATTTTTCTCTACTTGGTTTCTCAAAATAGTAGTGCTTTATATAACAGTAGAAAAAATTCGTTTAAAAACGTAAGCATTTTTCTTTAAAATATTTATTTTAAAATATTTCAGTTAACCACATCCAAAGCAGTTTGTTAGAAAAATTGTAATTTACATAGAAAAAGTACTATTATTGCATACGATTCGTTACAATAACATTCTTCTTAAAACCATATTCAAATTGAGAAAAATTACGATCATACAGTATGATAGCCGTAATCATATTACTGTTGTCATAAAGCCCAAAAAACTATGCTTTTGTCATATTTATATTGTTACCGTATTTATATTATATACGTAATTTAGCAATAATGCAATTGTTACATTTCAACAATATTAAAATTGACGCAATCATACTATTATCAAAATGTAATTCAAAAAACAGTACTATGATTCCGACGAACGTACTTTTATTGCGGAAAACATATTATTGTATTAAATAAAGCCGGACCATTTAAGTTCCTAGTTTTCGCCGCCACATATAATCGCAGGTAGAATATGTGTACTGTAAAGTCCCATTTTCGTCTTTCAAGAAAAAGCTCTGTTTTAAAGTTAAAAACCTAACCCAAATAACCGACTGTTTTCCAGCGCGATCCTATTTTTAATTCGATGCTGACATCATTCTACAGTTTATGCAATTGCCTGTACTACCTTGAGGTTGTAACTACCGCTGTAGTACTTCATTTTTTAATCCTCTAATTAACAGCTTTACGTTGACCACACTTTCCATAATGCCCCCCACATTCGTCGGACTCTCGTTCTTCTATTTTTATCGCAGAAAACAGGATATTGGTGTGGTCATTGGTTCGGCTTGGTTTTGTTTGATTTCGAACATTTCTTCTTTTTTCCAGTTTCATTTACAACAAAATGAACGCATAAACGAACGGCCAACAATAACAAAAGCAGCAGCGGCTGTAGGAACAGTAACAATTCCTCCTTTAGTTCCTCCAATATTTAAGTACTCGTACATATGCAGAGCTACAGATACACTAGGCAAGAGTGGGGGGGAGTCGGAGGCTGGGGTTGCGCAAGGCTGAGAGGGTCATGGCGTTACCCATTATTTGTTATTCAAAAGGCGAATGTTGACATATTTATGGTTATAATATGTAAAGAAAAACTTGTAAAGACACTTTGCAACTGAAATTCATTTTCATTAGATAACAAATGTTCCAGCAAAATATGATAATTTACCAAACATTCAAAGCGGCGCACTCGCTCATGCTCACGCACACATACATATATAGAGAAGTGCGTAGACCGACACACACACACACACAAGTACACAACTCTAAATGTTGCATCCTCCGTCTTGTGTTTCTACTATTTCCGGTGCGGAGGAGTCACACACACTCTCACATAGGACTATCATATGGTGTAGTGCTTGATTCGGGTTGAGGCTAACCCTTAGGGTGGGGACTTTCTAATCTAAGCGGTTCCCCCTTTATTTCGTTTATAATTTATAATTGTCATTTTCACTTAAGAATATTAATAAGAAAGTAAGTACGCTTTCGCTGTACACCTGCGACAATAATGTTTTCAGGCTGTTAAGTTTTTCAGAGGGGAGGGCGCACTAATGGCTATAAATATCGTTTATCGCCTACGTGATTAGTCTTTAGTTTGTGGGATGGGGAATTCTGAAAAAGCCAGCAATACGATACCCGGAAGTATCCTTATTTCACATTTGGCTATCCCATTGATGTGAAAAGAAATTGTGAATGGAATCCACAAGTTTAATTATTTTTATGATTTATGAACAACTATGAAATTATTTAAGCATTTTAGTGGCATGTGCTTGGTGTTACTCGTATACACCCTGAACAGAAACTGCTGTTTAGGCGGAGTAAGACCATTTCTATTGAAAGATGTACTGACTAGGTTTTCGCTATAAATCAATTATTGAGTGGCGACTCAATGTGATCACCTTGCCATTAAATTTCTCCTGCTGAATTTGTAAAATCGGATGTAAAAAAACACTGATATTTTGTTTTTTAAATTTCTGTTATTGGAAACGTTGAACTTTGTCATTAATGCATTTTCGCTTCGCCCAATGGTCTAAAGATTGTTTGGCAGGAGATGTATTTTACCTAAAATTGGTGTGTTCAGACAAAACTCATTTTCATCTCGGTGCCTACTACACGCAGAAAAAAAGTATGGTTGGGGTAACAATATTCGAAGAGCACCATACTATTGTTGGTTATATGGTTGCGGCACAACAATATTATGATCATCACAACAATAGTATATATCACACACAACCATACTATGATCTCCATAGCAATATTATGGTCCTTTCAACAATAGAAGTATTCACACACAACCATAATATGATCCCCATAACCATATTATTATTCACATTCAACCATACTATGATCCCCACAACCATATTATGATCCTCATAACCATAGTATGTTTAACGTACAAACATAGTATGACTTACGCACAACCATACTATGATCCCAAAATTGTTTTTAAAGACTGGAATACGTTGTAATTACACAATAAAGAATTTTATTAAGTAAGTTATGTAACAATAAGAGTGATTTATTTAACAGTAAAAAAATTTATTTATTAAAAATATTTTAGTTATACTAATCCGTAGTTTTTTTTTTTTTAAAAATTTAATTTTTATTGCTATTTTTGCGTAAGAATCGTAAAAATAACATTGTCAAATTAAAAAAAAATAAGGTTTTGCCGGTATGATTGCCGTAATCATGTTATTGTTAATATAAAACCCATGAAAACAATACTGTTGTCCCATCAACCATATTTATTTTGTTGCTACAACCATATTTTCATTTTTAAATTTGGCAACAATACTTTTGTTACATTTCAACAATACGAGTATTAATATTGCCGCAATCACACTATTGTCAAAATGAAATTCAAAAAACAATACTATGGTTGAGACGACAATACTTTTGTTGCCATGACCATATAGTAACCATATATTTTCTCTGCGTGTATGTCAATAAGCAAAATTGCCGTATATGGGGTTCAGAGAAACCATACGTGACTATTGAGATGCCAATGTACCCACCATGATTCATTGTTTGGTGTGGATTTTGGGCTGGCTGCATCATTGGGCCAATTTTATTCGAAAATGAACAAGGAGCCGCCGTTGCCGCCATGGACGACATTTGGTTTCAACAAGACGGGGCCAGATGTAGTCACACAGCCAACGCAACCATCGATATTTTACGCACTGTTTTTGAAAATCGAATACGCGGGTTGCTATATATATATATCTGGCATAGGCACCACTAAGTGTTGCCTAACGCCATCTGACATTTCCATTGGAAAGTTTGACATTTTTTAGCATAAACGTACTCAGAACATTTTGACGTGCGACTATCATTTGTGTTGTTTACAGTGACTGAAAAAAATCAATTTGGCAAAAAAAATGCAATTAACTCGTGTACATTTTCGTGCGATCATTTTTTACAATTTTCGACGTGGATTATCAGGACAAGAGTGCATCGATGAACTTCAATCTTTGTATGTAGGATGCTATATATATTTCTGACCTAATAATGAAAATGCGAATATTTATAATCAACAATGGTTTTATTTTTTTTTAAATATTCTCTAGTTTGATTTAAACACTTTTGCATGCACTCAAATCAATTGTCGAAGCACTTTTTTTACTCCGATTGAGACACCTCAAAAACGTGGTTTTTGAACGCTTCAACAGCATCTTCTGGCGACTAAAATCGTTGACCACGCATTTGTTTTTGTTGTGCGGGAATAAAGATAAGTGATTGGGTGCAAAGTCAGGGCTGTACGGCGGAGGACCCATCAATTCGACGGTTTGGCCGGTCAAAAGGGCGCTGGTTTGAGCCCGATGTGTGAGAGCTCGCATTGTCATGGTGCACAATGATTCGTCTTCTCTTGTTCGTTTTTCGAATTTTTCCGAAGACTTCAGGCAAACAAATTGTGGTGTACCACTCAGAATTGACCGTCCTACGTTGCTCAAGCGGAACAGTCGCCACATGACCAGTTTTGCCGAAGAAGCAGGCTACCATTTGCTTCGAACAACTTCCGTTAGATTTGGCTCGTCTTCGAAGACCCACACGGTCGATTGCTGTTTTGTTTCGGGCTCATACGCATAGATCCATGATTCGTTACCTGTGACGATCTTATAAACGTCTTCTGAAGCACCGCGATCGTATTTTCCAAAATGTCTTTGCACCAATCGACACGAACCTTTTTGAGCGATTGTAAAATTGAACAATCCATTTTTAAGGCCAGGTGTTCATGCAATATCGAATAAATGCTGGTTGAAGAAATGCCCAATGATGTTTTTATCTCACGGTATGTCACATGACGAGCTTGCATTATCAGTTCACACACGACATCAATGTTCTCTGGCTCAACGGCCGTTTTTGGACGACCTTCGTCTATGAACGAGCGACGGCCCCGATTGAATTCATTAAACTAGTTTTTCATAGTGCTATATGATCGTGCTTCATCGGCATACAAAGATTTAAGTTCATCGATGCACTCTTGTCGTGATAATCCACGTCGAAAGTTGTGAAAAATGATCGCACGAAAATGTTCACGAGTTAATTCCATTTTTTTGCCAAATTGAATTTTTCAAGTCACTGTAAACAACAAGTCGTTCGTCAAAACGTGCTGAGTACGTCTATGCTAAAAAATTTCAATGTCAGACGGCGTCAGGCAAACCGAACACCGCATGTCATCAAAGCCGTTAAATCAAGAATTCACACAAATTCGCTCCGAAAACAGAAAATCATGGCCCGTGAGTTGTATATCACGCAAAAGCCCATCAGTCGAATCATTAAAAAAGACGGTACTTGGGGCTTTCAAACGACCTGCCGGACATTTATTGACTGCAGCTTTAAAAAAATAGGATTGAAAAATGCAAACGTGTTTTGGTGAGGCACAGAAAAATTTTGTTCACCGATGTAAAAAATTTTACCGTTCAAGAAAAATTTAACAAGCAAAATGATAAAGTGTATGCGCGGTCATCTAAGGAAGCATCTGAACTGATCCCAAGGGTGAAAAAGGGTCATCACCCAGCTTCATTCATGGTTTGCTGGGGTGTCTCTTACGATAGGGTCACTGACCTGCATTTCTGCGAACAAGGAGTCTAAACATCGGCCAAAGTTTACCAAGAAACCGTTTTGGAAGCTGTTGTGCAGCCTCTTAACAATTCCCTGTTCCAAAGCCAGCCATGGACTTTCCCGCAGGATTCTGCGCCGGCCCTGGCCTGGCTTCGATGTGTTCATTTCCTCTGAAGAATCGCCCTCAGGCAGTCCAGATTTGAACCCATTGGATTATAAATTGTGGACGGTTTTAGAGGACAAGGTTTGTCACAAAAGATACCCCAACATTGGATCTCTTAAGACTGTTTTGGTTCGAGCAGTGGCCAATTTTCCAATGGACGAGGTTCGTGCAGCTATTGACTCGTGTAAAGGCAAAAGGCGGACATTTCGAATAAGTAGACTCTTTTTGGATACAACATACATCAATAAATATATTAAAACTATTTGGTCTGAAAACAATCAGGACTTTTTATTTTACAGCATAAAACGTGTGTAACAGTATTTATGCCCCTGCTACACGCAGAAAAAAAGTATGGTTGGGGTGACAATATTCGAAGAGGATCATACTATTGTTCGGTATATGGTTGTGGCACAACAATATTATGATCATTACAACAATAGTATGGTTCACACACAACCATACTATAATCCCCACAACAATATTATGGTCCTCACAACAATAGAATTATTCACGCATAACCATACTATGGTCCCCACAACCATATTGTTATTCACACTCAACCATACTATGATTCACAACCATATTATGATTCTCATAACCATAGTATGTTTAAAAACAACCATAGAATAATCCTCACAACCATAGTATGATTCACACTCAACCATACTATGATTCTCTGTATGGATTGAGTTAAGTTACTGTTCAACAATAGAGATTTTTATAAAGTAAATTATGTTAAAATACGTTAAACTCTTAATAATAGGAGTGGCTTTTTAACAGTAGATAAAATCTACTTATTAAAATTTATCAGTTATAATAATCGAAAGTAGTTTGTTTTAAAAAAAAAATAATGTACATATAAAAGTATTATTATTGCGTAAGATTCGCAAAATAACATTGTCAAATTAAAAAAAAAAGTTCGATCTTGCTGGTGTGATTACCGTAATTATATTATTGTTAACATAAAACCCAAAAAACAATACTTTTGTCGCACCAACTATATTTATATTGTTGCTACAACCATATTTCCATTTTTAAATTTGGCAACAATACTATTGATACATTTCAACAATATTAGTTTTGCCGCAAACATACTATTTTCAAAATAGAATTCAAAAAACAAAACTATGGTTGCAACGACCATGCTTTTATTGCAGAGAACATACTAATGTTGCCGTGACCATATAGTAACCATATCTTTTCTCTGCGTGTAAGTAGAGCTTTAGCCTAAATAAGTGTGGTGCTGTACTAATTGAAGTTCGGGGAAAATTGGAAATTTTGAATGTAAAAATCGTAAATAGTAGAAGATACTTACAAATATGTAGACAAGTTTGTTTTAGGTAGCGACTTGAGCTTTCAAATAAATTAAATGTCATCCAACTAGGATATGAACTTTGGGTTTGGCGATAATTTTACATTTATTCTCTTTTGAGATTTCCAACATTGGATCCATGCTGCACGACTGGAGGTCTAACAAGGGAACAAAATTATTTTGTCGACATGGCTTTGCACCGGCTTTTTTCTATCAGTGTATATTTATTTTCATAACAACATCCTATATACCAACTACTATCGTCTTATCGTTTTAAGCATATAATATGGCCTTTAAAAGTACAGGGTTGTATGGGTTCCCTAGTCTAATTTTTACTTTGTCTATATTAATTTCCTAGTCATTTTGTTATGACTCGGTCCATTACTTTGGTCATAAATAAGTTTTGCTAAAGGGGTCTTGGCACCGTCCAGTTTTGTACACGCAGAAAAAAGTATGGTTGTGGTGACAATATTCGATGAGGAAAATACTGTTGTTGGGTATATGGTTGTGGTACAACAATATTATAATCTTCACAACAATAGTATGATTCAAATAAAACCATATTATGATCCTCGCAACAATAGTATGATTCACACATAACCATAATATGATCCCCACAACCATAGTATGATTCACACTCAACCATACTATGATCTCCATAACCATAGTATGATTCTTACAACCATAGTATTTTTCAGATACAACCATAGTATGATCCTCACAACCATAGTATGTTTTATATACAAGCATACTATGACCCTTACAACAATAGTATGTTATGACCCCTACAACCATAGTATGATCACACACAATTATACTATGGTGCCCAATATAATTTAATAGAATTTGTTTAAGTTGTCGTCTATAGATTTGATCGCCAATATTACGAGTACTTATTAGAATTGGTGTAAGTTGTCAACAATAGATTTGAACTATGAAAATTATTCAAATGTACATTAAATTCAAAATAATAGAAGTGATTTATTTCAAAGTAGAAAAAATAAGTTTAAATAAACGTAAGCGTTTTTATTAAAAATATTTCAGGTAAACAAAGCCAAAGCAGCTTGTTTAAAAAATTTAATTTCGACAAAAAAAAGTAAATTATTATTGCATTAGATCCGTAGCAATAACATTTGTTCTTAAAAGCTTATTTAAATAAAGAACAATTAAATCATACAGTATGATTGCCGTAATCATATTATTTTTAACATAAAACGCAAAACACGATACTTTTTTCGCACCAACCATATTTATATTGTTGCTATAACCATATTTTCATTTTTAAATTTGGCAATAATACTATTGTTACTTTTCAACAATATTAATATTGCGGCAATAATACTAGTGTCAAAACTAAATTCAGTTAACAATGCTATGGTTGCGACGAACATACTTTTATTGCCGAGAACATATTATTTTTGCCGTGACCATGTAGTAACCATGTTCTTTCTCTGCGTGTAGCAGGATGTGTTAAGAGTCATTACAACATTTAATGTACTAAAATTCCTTGGTAACATTTCTAACAGTTCATGAAATATTCGGGTATGTAAAGGAAATCGAAAACGTTTTGTTCTTGAGATTTTTGAAGTGCCAAGACCCCTTGTTTAATCACATCGCGAAGTACCTTACAAATATTACCGGGCCGAATGTAACATAAAAATTCTGTAACGATCGGAGTTGATTATGGCGACACTACAAATATAGTGATTTTTCTAAAAGGTTGACTTAGGCCTTGTGTCAGGAAATTTTGACCTCTTAGGCTATCGAGTCTATTTTCAATACCGACCGTTTCATTCCATTACCACACATTTCTAGTGCGATCTGTATGATAATTGCTTTCAACATGAAGGGTTTTCCATTAGAGACATTATAATTTTATATATTAATGGATCACAGAGTATTTAAGAGTTCACATTTATTCCAGGTGTAGTGCAAATGTTACATTATAAGAATGAAATACGATTTCGGTCATATGACCACCACGAGCCCGTGTGTAGCGATCTATTCTTTGGTCCCAATTTTCCACCACTCTTGCACACATTTCGACCGAAACGTTGGCAATTTCGCGTTGGATGTTGTCTCTGAGCTCGTCTAAAGTTGTTGGGTCGTTGGCATAGACCAATGACTGGATGTGGCCAACAAGAAATCCTATGGCGTCAAATCGCATGAACGAGGTGACCATTCGACCGGACCATTTTTCGAGATAACCCGTTTACCGAATTGGCCTTTTAGTAAATCGATTTAACGCGTGCTGTGTGGATAGTGGGACCGTATTTTTGAAACCACATATCGGCGATGCCAATTTCCTAAAATGGCACGATAGCGCTCTTAATTTCCGGTAACGTGACGATTGTTTTCATCGACGAAAAAATACGGCCCAATCACACCTACGGCATGAAAACCACGCCATGCAGTAGCACCACGTATGTGGGTTTATTGCAGCCCAATAACGCATATTTTGTTTATTGACAAAACCACTCAGCCAGAAATAAGCTTCATCGCAGAAGATGATGAAAATTGGAGGAAGCGTTTTTAAGTTGCGACCACCGACTCAGGATTTCGGTAGTAATTTTTAATAATTTCCAAACGTTGCTTGTAAGTAAATGTTGACATTAAATTTTGTTATGTCCCTATTGGAAAACTCTTTACATACCGACGGACTTGGATCATCCAACAATTTTACAACGATTTAGAATATATATAGTTTATGGGGTCGTTAGAGTGGGCCGCCGCGGTGTGATGAAAGTGTGCACGACTAGCATGCCAGTTAACCCAGGTTCAACCCCGGCTAAGAACATTTAACAATTTTTCAGCGGCGATTTTACCACCTCTTAAATACCGGCGACTTTACGAGTAAGAGATTTATCTCTAAGCCAGCCATGCACAAACTTCTCTATAAAACGCATTAGCCATTCGGCGTTAAACAGTAGGTCGCGGTCAGTGAAGAATAAGAATTTAATCGTGCACAGCATATTAAAGAGAAGTCCTCCCTTGTTCCTTAATGGGATGTCGTGGGAGTTAAGTAAATAAGCAACTATGGGGTCTTCAGAATATATCGCATGTATACTTTTGTGCTGTTGCAAGCGGAATGATAAAGTGAAGTCCTTTTCCGTGATGTATAACAAATATCGGTTAAGTTTAATTTGTTTGCTAAATTATTTTTCCTAGCCGATAGAAGCCACATATAAAGAGTGTGGCTTCTAGAGCTTAAGACCTAAAAACACACAATAGGTTGAACATGTGTACGGGAGCTGTGGGTGTCCCTGGGGTCCATGAACTTTAAGCAGATTCGAAACATGTGTATATTTTGAATAATGCCGATATTTGACGAAATTCAAGTCAGCATATATCCATTTTAATTGGTAATTGGTTCGTTAGAGTCATAGGTGCCGTTGTTTGGGACCACTGGACCCAATACATCCAATAATCATTTCCATTTTAAATCTGTAATATGTGTTTTAGCTAGCGATACCAAGTTAAGTTAAGGCGTCTACAAATACTTGTATGGGGGCTTGTTCAGCAAGTACTAAAAAAGTAAACCTCTTTCAGATGAATTTGAACTTTTCCCTCTGGGTCGATTTCGTGCATTTACACTGATAAATTACTAAAGACTAAACGCCATTATCGTAGGTAATTCCAGGATCCCACCTTACCTAGTCCCTTAACTTAACTAGTCGTAGACGATTTTTCAATGATCCTAATGTCTATACTTTATAGGCTATTCGAACAATTTTTCGAAGTGTTGCAAACGTAATGACAAATTTAATATATACCTCAGGCGCCAGGTGAAGGATATAAAATGTCAGAAGTTTTCCGGGTTCCAAATAAAGATTTCCTTACCCAATGCTTTTTTAAGCGTTTCATTTAAAATGAAAAACATTTCTAAATGACTCACCCTTTATACTTTCTTATTAAACCGGTGCTACTACATACACCACATCAATGAAATCTTTTCAAGGTTGAAATAATTTGCTTTCTCTGCACATAAAGTTTTGATGGCTGATTGATCGCCGTCCAAAGGAAACGTCACATTGTGCAGAATCTTGTAAGAATTTGGCAAGTGTCCAATAGATGTGGCATACAAAGCCCCTAAACGGCGTTGACCGCAAGCCTTCTTTAGCCCACCAGTTCGGTTGTCATGCCAATTGATTAATCGGTGATAACATTTAAAAGCCCACGGTTGGTATCTGAAATATTCATCTCTTGTCTGTGCGTAATCATCAACATTGTCCTTGTGCATTAAGTTAATTAGCGTTAATCATTATTTGATGTAATTTCATTAAAAGGCTCAATAATCATTATGCGGCTACTATTGAGCGAGCAAAAGGCGCTGCAGGATACGGCAGAGGGGGGTGGTGGGGGCGAATAAGATGACATTGTCAACAGCTGGTAGGCGTTTTGATTGATTACGATCGGCAATGATGATGCGATGATATTAGAGCCTAATCAATTCCACAGACCAATTGGCAAATCTCCAAAATTCCATAAAAAATGTTAAGCTGATAATTTAAATTGAAAATATTTGGAATTAATGGTGAAGAGAAAATGGCAAATGGAGCACCTTCAAGACACATCCATTTGCTGTCAAACATGCCTAAGTGATTAGTTATTACCCCGTTGTCAAGGGCGTAAAGAGGCGGAGTTAAAGGGAAGGTCTATTAAATTATTGTTATTAACTTTGCAAATGTTCTTGCTGCTGTTGTTTATTATTATATTGTAATAAATTAATCATGTGCCCGGAAAGTGGCTCAGGGCGAGGATGAGAGTCTTTAGAAGTGCTTCATCAGTGCGCTTTATTAAAATTTAATAATATTTATTTGGCGTTATCATGATGATAACACTTTTGAATTGTTTTCTTTATTACACTCGTTGGGAAAGGCGAAGGCCTTTAAAAAATATTTTATGCAATTATGAGAAATGATTCCATCTGGCGGCGGTGGTGGTGGTGGTGGCGGTGTTGCATGTTGCTGGCGGCGGGGTACTTTCCATGTTGCCTTACTTCAATGTTCATTATAAATTCTGTTAATCCTTTATTGAGAAATGTTAAGGAGCTGACTGACGGCAACCATAATATCGGCAACATCAAAGTCAGCAACACAGCGACAGCGACAACAATATGGAAATGAAAACATTAAAAGATTTCGTTTGTCATCCATTTGAATAATAAAGACAAGCGTTGGCGTCATTGTCGCTTCTGTACAATGATACTTTTCGCCAACAACCCAGGGACATCATGGCCTTCCGGCAAACGTAGCGAGTAGCCGGCAACTAAAAACTGATTTCCATTTCCGGTGAAAGCTTGTTATTCTCTCTCTCTCTCTATCCCACACATAGACTCAGCCAGGCCACCGCACACCAACGCATCGGCGTCCTTTTTGCTGTTGTCACAGTCTGGCTGAAAATGTTTATTTTTTTCTCTCTCGTTTATTGAAGCTTTAATTTTATTAATTTTCGTATGGCCTATAAATAGGCCTGTCTCTGTCGGCTGACAATATGCATTAACGGCGTACATATCTGTGGCGGCATTACCAGAGCTTTTAAAGGCCATAAAATATCCTTTATTAACGACAGTTAGTTAACAATACGAGTAAACCCAACAGCCACTTGGTCATGCTGATGTTGCCGCTGCCACTGGCAATGGCATTGTCACTGTGACTGTTGCTACTGCTACTGCCATTGAGCTTTGCTGACAGACAGTGACAGTCACATGGAGAGCGGCGTCATGTCATCATCAATCGCGCTAAAGGAAATTACGGGCATTCTGTCATAAGTTATTATAGATAATATCGATGAAAACTGCCGAATACTCGTACAAGCCAAACGGAGCGATATTGCTTCGCAGACGGAGCAAAAATGTTTTCAATATTGAAATTCTTTGTTTGTCGTTTTATAAGCTGTCATAAATTAAGCCATAATGCATACATAAATACATTAACATATACATACATATTAACATAGATAGATTTTTAGCTAAAAAGCAAAATAGGTTAGCTACGGTATGACAATAGCGTTACTGGCTCACCAGGCTAACAGTGATGGAAAATGGGAATTTTTTTTAAAATAATTTGGCAACCTTTGCTGCCTTTGAAAATGCACTATGAAAATTTGTACAGCCTCAGGCAAATTGTTTTCCTATTTATAGATTTAATTTATGGTTTCTAGACCCGATTCGTATGATACGAGTATTCTAGGTTGTGAAAGTGCTTCTTAAGGGTGGTCCAACCAAAAAGCACGACATTAAATGTAAATAAAACAAAAAGTTTTTAGAGAATTTTCCTAATATATTGTGTATTTGATAAAAGGATCTATGACAATTATCGTGTGAAACAAAATATAGGGCAATTGCTCGCCACGGCTTTGGTGGAATACCTCCATACGATGGTCCATATTTTCAATGACTCTGAAACCTAATGGAGGTTCCATGTCGTTAATTTGCCGAATCATCTTATCATTTAGCTTTTGAATTGTTCTAGGCTAATTGACGTTCACTTTTTCTTTTAAATTTCGCCAAATAAAGAAGTCAAATCCCATAATTTTGGCGGCCAATAAATATTGCCACAACCTAAGATGAACGGCCATTGAATTTTTTACGCAAACTAGCCACTGTTTCGTTGGCTGTGTGGCACCATCATGTTGCCACACATATCGTCTAGGTCCATATACTTAATTTCTGGTCGCAAGAAGTCCCTTATCATCTCACGATAGCGAACACCATTCATGGTAACTGCTTGATCGACCTCATTTTCTCTAAAGTACTAGGGCTGCTATATGTGACGCTCAAAATAGAAAGGGACCTAAGGTTAAAAACCAGTTTTGTTCAGGCGAGCCATTTTAAAGATAAGGTCCCTTTCTATTTGCGCCTAGAATCGTCGATTACACTTTCGGTCTCATTCGATGCTCAGATGTTGTCCACATCAAAAAAACTGAAAAGTTGATGAAAAGTTTTGTTCAGGAGAGCCATTTTAAAGATTAGGTCCCTTTCTATTTGCGCTTAGAATCATCGACTTCACTTTCGTAAAACGCGCATATCTCTGGGAGGTAACACTTTTGGGGCATGGGATCGGTCTCATTCGATGCTCAGATGTTGTACACATCAAAAAAAGAAAAAAAATGAAAATTGATTTTTTTTACCCTTTTTTACCCTTTCTCTATGCGCTGTCACATATATATTTCTGGCCTAATAATGAAAATGCGAATATTTATCATCAAAAATGGTTTTATTGTTTTTCAAAGTATTCCTCAGCATTATTTATAAACTTTTGCATGCGCTCAAACCAATTGTCGAATCACTTTTTCCACTCCGATTGAGACACCTCCAAAATATGGTTATTGAACGCTTTAACAGCATCTTCTGGCGACGAAAATCATTGACCACGCATTATATTTTCATCATGTGCGGGAATAAAAAGAAGTCGTTGGGTGCCAAGTCAGGGCTGTACAGCGGATGACCCATCAATTCGACTTTTGGCCGGTCAAACAGGCGCTGGCTTGAGCCGATGTGTGAGAGCTCGTATTGTCATGGAGCACAATGATTCGTCTTCTCTTGTTCGTTTTTCGAATTTCTCCGAAGACTTCAGGCAAACAAATTGTGCTGTACCACTCAGAAATGACCGTTATACGTTCACCAAGCAGAACAGTTGCCACAAGACAAGTTTTGCCGCAGAAACAAGCGAGCTCATACGCATAGATCCATGATTCGTCACCTATGACGATCTTATAAACGTCTTTTGAAGCACCGCGATCGTATTTTTTCAAAATTTCTTTGCACCAATCGACACGAGCCAATTTTTGAGCGATTGTCACATTGTGCGGGATCAAACGAGAACAAACCTTTTTGACGGCCAGGGGGCTAATCACCGCATTCGTTAACGATCAAATTTACTTCGAAACGAAATTAATTTGGATCACGGCAATCGTTAACGAATTGCAACTAGCCGAAGTTGAATACGATAGCACAACCTTCATCGAAAAAAACCAAACACTACCATTTTTAATGACGCCAAACAAAACAACAGAGTAAAACAAAAGAAATGTAGGTATTTTTCTATATTTTGTGAAATAACGTAAAAATATTCGTCTTTTTTATTATTTTTAGGGACAAAGATAATGAAAAACGATTTCCAGACCAAATAACAATAAAATAAATGGAAAGCAAAAGAGTGTTCTGGCAGAATTTATGTTGGAGCATCCCGATTTGGCAAAAAATAAGCTGAAGAATTGTGCTCAAGCATTGGATCCATTTATAACTTATTACTTTCTATATTTTTATCAGATTTATTAAAATATTCACTTGCACCAAACCAACAATCGCTTGTTGTTTTGTTTTTCTGCTTTTCTCTGCTTGTCATCATACTCGTATGCTTGCCGCAAAGAGAATCAACAAAGAAAGATGTTTCATCGGCCTTTTAGGAAACTCAATTTGTGTTATCACAGTAGTGGTTTCGACAAAAATTACGTAAAAACACCATGAATTGTTATAAAATAATAAATTAACTACAATAAAATAATTAATCGTTACATTTTTGCATTGCAATAATGCGTAAAATGTTTCTTATTATCTATTTAATTTTTTAACAGTCCCACGTCGTGCTCGAATCAGCCAACGACACATCATTTGAGTTGAAGGTCTTTGTTTTGCAGCATTGCAAAAAAAGTAGTATGCGATAAAACATTACGATCGAATGCCATGATCCAAACATTTAAACGTATCGAAATATTTTTCTATTCGAATTTGCATTCGTCGTCGAATGCCGTGATTAGCCCCCAGGTGTTCATGTAATATCGAATGTATGCTGGTGGACGGAATGCCCAAGAAGAAACATGCAACCATTTGCTTCAAGTGCTTCTTTCACGAACAACTTAAGTTAAATTTGGCTCGTCTTCGAAGACCCACGAAGACATGATCGATTGTTGTTTCGTTTCGGGCTCATACGCATAGATCAATGATTCGTCACCTGTGACGATCTTATAAACGTCTTTTAAAGCACCGAGATCATATTTTTTCAAAATTTCTTTGCACCAATCGACACGAGCCTTTTATTTGAGCGATTGTCAAGTTGTGCGGGATCCAACGAGAACAAACCTTTGTTACGGCCAGGTGTTCATGCAATATCGAATGTCTGCTGGTGGAAGAAATGCCCAAGGATGCCTCTATCTCACGGTATGTCACATGACGATCTTGCATTGTAAGTTCACGCACGCCATCAATGTCCTCTGACCCAACGGGCGTTTTGGACGACCTTCAAGACCTTCGCCTTTGAGCGAGCGTCGGCAACGATTGAATTTATTAAACCATTTTTTTACAGTGCTATAGGATGGTGCTTCCTCGCTATTTAAAGATTTAAGTTCATCGATGCACTCTTGTCGTGATAATCCACGTCGAAAGATGTGAAAAATGATCGCAGGAAAATGTTCACGAGTTAATTCCATTATTTATGCGTAATTCATTTTTTCAAGTCACTGTAAACAACACAAATGATGGTCGTACGTCAAAACGTTCTGAGAACGTTTATGCTAAAAAAAATGTTTAACTTTCCAATGGAAATGTCAGATGGCGCCACTTAACACTTAGTATTGCCTAGGCAATAAATATATACTTAGGAGGGACATAAATACTATAACACACGTTTTATGCTGTAAAATAAAAAGTACTGAATGTTTTTGGACCAAATATACTTTAATATATTTATTGATGTATATTGTATCCAAAAAGAATCTACTTATATGAAATGTCCGCCTTTTGCCTTCACACGCGCCTTAAGTCGCACTGGTCAATTGTCAATAGCTGCACGAACCTCGTCCATTGGAAAATTGGCCACAGCTCGAACCAAAGCAGTCCTAAGAGATCCAATGTTGGAGTATCTTCTGTGACAGAGGAAATGAACGCTGGCAAATTGTTTCGAAGCCAGGTCTGGAACGTTTTAGCCTAATGGGCCGGCGCAGAATCCTGGTGAAAAGTCCATGGCTGGTTTTGGAACAGGGAATTGTTAAGAGGCTTCACAACAGCTTCCAAAATGGTTTCTTGGTAAACTTTGGCCGATGTTTTGACTATTTATTCGCAGAAATGCAGGTCAGTGACCCCATCGTAGGAGACACCCCACTAAACCATGACTGAAGCTGGGTTATGACCCTTTCCACCAGTTCAGATGCTTCCTTAGATGACAGCGCGTACACTCTATCATTTTGCTTGTTTAATTTTTCCTGAACGGTAAAATTTATTTTTAGCGGTAAACAAAATTTTTCTATACAAGTTATCAGCGTGCCTCACCAAAAGACGTTTGCATTTTTCAATCCTATTTTTTTTGAAAGCTGCATTCATTAAATGTCCGGTACTTCGTTTGAAAGCCCCAAGTCCCAAGTCTTTTTTAATGATTCGACTCATGGGCTTTTGCATGATATTCATCTCACGGCCATGATTTTCGGTTTTCGGAGCGGATTTCTGTGAATTCTTGATTGAACGGCTTTGATGACATGCGGTGTTCGAACAGAGAGTGGGTGGTCCGACCGGTGGCGGTCTTTTACATCTGCAGTCTCCTCAAACAGTTGTATGCATCGGTAGACGAACAAGCGGCTAATCCCTAGTGGCCGGAGGGTTTTGAAAATATCGTTTTTTTCATTTTACACTTGAAAAGCGCTATTACAGCGATACGGTTGTCATTATCTGAGTTGAAAAGTTGAAACAATTTTAAAATCCCACTACAGACTAACGCTATTAAGGTTAGCTTTCAGAACCCATATGCCATTAACGGGGTATGTTCAGTTCTACTATTGAAATGGGCGTGTTCAATGTAGTAACAGCATTAATGTCCCTACTAAGTATAGCAATCCTCGTAATGTGTTTTCGCTGTCTTACTTTTCCTTCCTCTATGACAAAATGCAACTGACCTGATCTTATAATCTTGTGGAGTAATTCCTTTTCAAAATTAATATCGTTTTTGTTTGTGTCAGTATAAAGGATATTATTTTTGCCAGTCAAACATCAAGGTTAGGTGATTTTACATTTTACCTGAGGCTGTACAACTCGCGTACAGCTCCACATCACATTTCGATTGAGAAATATCCCGAATAATATACATGTATGTATGCATATGTATACATATATTCATTAATACATACATAACACATATGTATGTGTATACCATAAGGTAATAAAGTAATTTTATTTATTATTACGGACGGACGAATGAAAGAAAGAAGATAACAATAAAAACAACCAAGAAAAAACCATCACTAGGCTCATAAATAGCCATTTAGGTAGTTGAACGGCTGGATGGATGGCATGATAATTTCTAGAGATAAAAAGATTAAAAATATTTACAGTACGAGCGAGTATTTGCGGAAATGCTCTTTGATGGGAAACAATTCCACATTTGAGTCGGCGTTGGTTTAGTTGTGACAAGGGGCAACTTTTCAAAAAAGGGTTCACTGAGGTCAGTGGGTGGGAAGAAATCGGTGTGTGGGTCGATCGAAACAGGAAGTGTATGCTTTTAATAATAGTTTTGTGCTATAAGGCTTTGCAAAACTTCTACAAAATAATATAATGAGATTATATTATTTGAATTAAAAAATTTTTAAATACAGTAAAGCCTTACGATTAGCTTTAATATCCGATTTTGGACCTTTAGTATCCTCGTAGTCGAAAGAAAACCGCCATTTTGTTCCTTATGCAATATTAATGGATTTATGCAAGCATTTCTTGCAATGAAACATTTGCTTTCAAAATTCGTATTAAAAAATTATTTATTTTTCGATTTAAAATATTTATTCAGTTTTATCATGTAAAGGTTTTGAGCTCAGCGCCGCGATCGAGTATTTATTTTAATCACAAAATTTTGTTAAATGAAATAAAATGCCTAAAAACATAAAGATAAAAATTACTATGTGTAAAAATAAAGGGGTTTCCATTAAGAACATAACAATTATATGTATTAATAATATAATTAATAATATATATAAATAACACAGAATTGTAACGGTATAAGGTTCAAATTTATTCCAGGTGTAGTGCAAATGTTACATTTTAAGAATGAAGTCCGATTTCGGTCATATAACCACAGCGATCTATTCTTTGGATCCAATTTTCCACCGCTCATGCATACATTTCGACCGAAACGTTGGCAATTTCGCGTTGGATGTTGTCTCTGAGCTCGTCTATAGTCGTTGGCTTGCTGGCATAGACCAATGACTTGATGTGGCTCCTGAAAAAGAAATTCAATGGCTTTAAATCCTTTGATCAAGGGGGCCATTCGACCGGACCATTTCTTGAGATAATACCTTCACCAACTTTGCCTTTCAGTAAATCGATTGTAACAAGTGCTGTGTTGCTATTGGCACCGTCTTGTTGAAACCACGTATCGGCAATGTCAAGCTCATTCAAATCCGGCCAAAAATATTTTTCTAACATGGCACGATAGCGCTCTCCATTGACGGTAACATGACGATTGTTTTCATCGGCGAAAAAATACGGCCCAATCACACCGGCATGAAAACCACACCACAGAGTATTTTTTTTTGCAGATGCCATTGTATCTCTTGTAGCACATGTGGGTTTGTTGCTGTCCAATGACGCATAGTTTGTTTATTGTCGAAATTACTCAGCCAGAAATGAGCTTCAACGCTGAAGGTGATTTTTCGATAAAATTCTGGATTTTCGTGAAACTTTGCCAGAGCCCAATCGGAGAAGTTTCGGCATTTCAAATGATCAAGTGGCTTTTGTTCTTCAGGCAGTTTGATATTTTAAGGACGCAGGTCAAGATCTTTTCGCAAAATACGCCACAGTGTGGTTTGAGAGATGCTCAATTTCTGAGAACAACGTGGAATCGACTGATTTTGCTCATTTTAAACGAATACAATTACGGCTGCGATATTTTTGTTGCATAGGTACGGCATCTCTTGGGCGCTGGAATATCTAAAAGTAAAATTTGGATCCATATTTATCTAATATATAACGCACAGCTTGTCGGGTGGGACGGTTATTACGGCTGAAAATTGCAGTAAGCGCTCTTAGAGTTGCTACCACCGACTCAGAACTTCGATAGTTATTTAAAATGTTCCAAACGTAGCTCGTACTATATTGCAAATGTTGATTTTGACTACCGTTTTGACACTGAAAGATCATTAAAAGTGTTTGAGGGAACATAAAGATACGATATTGTTATGTCCCTATTGGAAACCCCTCTACATAATAACAGAATATAATGTTGAAAATGTATTACTTGAAAAGAGTTTCTCAGTTTACTGCTGCCATACAAGAACAATGATATATCTTCTTAATTTTAAAACAAATTCGCATGATATACGAGGACGACCGCAAAACTAACTGGCCTGGTACATTTTCTGTTTTACTAGCAACTTTTTTTTTGTTTCTTAAAAGCAATCTTTTATAATAATAAATATTTAAAATGATTTAATGATTATTTTCTTTGTTAAGGTCCATTTAGTTTTGACGGTTGACGGTAGGCAATCAGCTATTTCAGTTGAGGGTTGCATTTTGCATGTGTTAGAGGGAGATAACTACAGTTTGACGGTTGACGACGGTAGACTTCTGCAGGTTGCAGAATCAACCGTCAACCGTCGAGACTAAATGGGCCTTTACGGTTGATTGAAGTAAACAAGTTTTATAATTTTTGAAAAATGGAAAATAAAGAGTTTCGTGCGGTAATTAAACACTTTTATATAAAAGGTTATACGCCACAATTAATCAAAGATGAATTGGATTCTGTTCATGGTGATAATGCGCCATCATACTCCACCGTGAAATCCTGGGTTCAACAATTTAAAATGGGTCGTTCAAGTACGGAAGATGAACAACGCTCTGGAAGACCGAAAACTGCTAGTACTATTGAAAACATTAGAAAAATATTTAATGAAGTGACTAAAGATAGACGAATAAAGTTAAGAGAACTTGCTGATATTGTTAAAATACACGAAAAACAAGTTTGGAGTATTTTACGTGATGAACTCCACATGAAAAAGCTATCCGCAAGATGGGTGCCGCGTTTGTTGACTTTGCCCCAAAAAATCGTCCATTCCGAGGAGCTTTTAGCGATTTATCAGCGTAATCCAATAGATTTCTTGCGCCGATTCATAACTGTTGATGAAACATGGATCCATCACTACATCCCAGAACAATGAATAGAAGCTGGTAAAAGTGGTCCCAAGAAGGCGAAAACTTTTAAGTCAGCAGGAAAATTAATGGCCACAGTATTTTGGGATGCAAGGGGTATAATATTTATTGATTATCTTGAGAAGGAAAAACTATAAATAGTGAATATTATTGTGCATTATTGGATCGGTTGAGTGAAGAAATCAAGATAAAACGACCACATTTAGAAAAAAAGTTCTTTTTCATCAAGACAATGCTCCTTCACACACTGCATTTTTAACTCAACAAAAACTGGCCGAATTACGATTTTAAATTGCTCCGCATCCACCATATACTACTCCAGATTTAGCCCCTTCTGATTATTTTTTGTTTCCAAATTTAAAAAAAAATCTCGGTGGCAAAAAGTTTTCGTCCAAAAGCGAGGTTATGGCTGAAACTGAGGCATATTTTGAAGGTCTTGAAAAATCTTATTTTTCGAATGAAATTAAAAAACTTTAAAAACGTTTGATGAAGTGTATTGAGTTGGAAGGAGATTATGTTGAAAAATAAATAATATTAAAATCCAAAAAAAAAGGTTCTTTTTATGTTAGGCCAGTTCCTTTTGCGGTCGCCCTCGTATAATAACTTTACTTAATATCATGTATCCGGTAAACGTCAAGGACTTTAAATCCGAAGCATTCCCTGCTGAGCCAGATACTCACTCGTACCATAATCATATTGGACACACCTATTGTTTTTAGCCCTTCCAAGCAGATCTAATCAATTCACTTATTAAGTTTTCGTTTTACACATTTACAGTATTTCACATACATCCATACCGGGTTATTCTTACAGATCCCAAAAGCAATTAAAAAGATATGATTTGCACATTGTCGTTGTTGTCGATTTCCTTTTTTTTCTGGGGCAATGAAGTATTTGTGTTTATGTTGGTGTGGAAAAATCAAAACATTGGCTTTAATCAATTCAATTTTATACAATTTCTGACATCAATGCCCGTAAAACGTATCCATATGTGGCAAACGTTCATAGTGGCCGATATGCATGCATATGTTGTGTTTATGATGAAAACACCATTAAAAATATTCAATAAAAGCATGAGGATTAAAACAATATCAAAAATAGGCTCAAATCGAACCTAAACTGAGCTATACTTGGGGCGATTTTAGTAGATCACAAAGTTACGGTTAAGGATCCACACCATTCGAGGGTATTCAAATAGCAACCGATTGTAAAGAGACTTCATTTAAAGAAAAATATTTTATAAAAAGTTTAAACATTTTTGAATTTTTCGAGAAGAAAAAAATTCTAATTGGTCGTATAACACTCAAAGTACAAATCTTAATAAATGTAATACAAAAGGTTTGAGTCGAACCAAAATTGCTCTCTACTTGGGGTAATTTTAGTAGATTACAAAGTTAACGTTTAGGATCCACACCATTTTCAAGGGGTATTCATATTGGTTGGTTGGTTATTTTTAAAAATTTAGTTTGATCAAGTAAAGAGTTATCCATCTAGAGGTATTTTTTCAGAACAAAAAAAATATAAAAATTCAAACCAAGTGTGGAATCTTTATTGGTAATTTGAAAGGACATTTTATGGCATTTATTTTTTGAATATAATTTCCTTCAAATGTTGGCCGCAACTACGCCTCAGGGTTTCCATTCTGAGGGTCCAATTTTGGATGACTCGTTCGAGCATTTCGACCGGTATGGCTTTAATGACACGCGTGATGTTGGCTTCCAAAACCTGAATCGTAGCTGGTTAGTCAGCATAGACTTTGGACTTTACGTAACCCCAAAGAAAAATGTCTAAAGATGTGATATCACTCGATCTAGGCGGCCAACTCACCTGTACAAAACCTGAAATTAGCTGCTTTTCAAAATGACCTCTCAGTTGATCCATTGTTTGAGCAGCTGTATGACAAGTGGCACCGTCCTGTTGAAAACAAGTATCGTCAAGATTACGGGCTTCAATTTCAGTTAGCATAAAGATCGAAATAATGGCGCGATAGCGAGCACCATTCACGGTTACGTTTCGGCCATCATCATTTTTGAAAAATATGCACCGATGATTCCACCAGCTTAGAAACCTCACCGAGCCGTGGTTTTCTCTGGCTATAATGGCACCTCTTCAACCTCTTCTTGTTGCTCTTTAGCCCAAATTCGCCAAATTCGGCCGTTGAGCCAGAAATGGGCCTCATCACTGAACAAAATTTTGGTCGCAAACAGCGGATCTTCCAGTTTCACACCTAACGCTCATTTCCATAATACAGTTGCCAACATTTGAAGGTAATTGTTTAAAAAAAAGCCATAAAATGCCCTTTCAAATTACCAATAAAGATTCCACACTGGATTTGAAATTTTATAATGTTTTTTGTTGTGAAAAAAAATACCTCTAGATGGTTTACCCTATATATTAATTTTTTTTTGAATTTGCCGAAAGAAAAAAAAATACAAATATATCGTTTATCACTTAAAGTACAATTCTTAATAAATATCGCATGACTTAAAAGAAAAAACTCATCACTTTCCCATTAAATTGACGAAAAGTTTTTGGCCCCCCCCCCTGTAAATAGCAAGTCACGGTTCATTGATTAAAGAGACTTTCCAATTTTGTTCTAAAATGTCTGTTGTAGTGTCAAAAACCGATAATCTGTGTTTAGGGCAGGTCGATTTGTAAGGAGGCAAAAAAAAACCGCTCAAGTGACAAGGAAAATCGTATTCTGGGAATCAAGTTAAGAAACTTTGACCGAGGAACCATACCTCTAAAACGAATTCTGATTTTCCGACCTTTGATCCGTACTTGAAAGCAATAAAGACTTCAAACAATAATTTTTTATTTTCTTTTCTATTACTAATTTTTTCATCTAAAGTAGCAAAAAATGTGATTTTTTGTAAGGAGAACCCCTAGGGGGTTCCACGAGGTGTGTGCCACTGGCAGGGGTGGGTAGGCCCTCCAAAGTTAGTGTGGGTCGCTCATACATTGCGGAACTCTAGATAGGCCAAAGTCGGATTTTCCAAAATTTGACCCTACGGGTCAAAATTCTGGGCATCAGAATTCGTTGAAGAGGTATGGTTCCTCGCGAAAATTTTCTTATTTTGATCCCTAGAATACGATTTTCCTTGTCACTTGGGCGATTTTTAAATCGGCCCGCCCTTATGGGTATGGGCTAAAACCGACTTGTCAGTTTACCCGGTTTTTTGGTTTTGGTTTTCCAATTTTTGTTTTTTGGCTGTTGTTTGAAAAAGCAATGAAAATTCATAATTTGCAAGTACGGAAAACGTAATCACCAAAAAATTTAAGCTACATCCACAGCGTTTGGAACGCCTTAAAACCACCAGTTGATTCCATTTGACGATATCTGCATGACCATCGCTCCTCCATCCATCTACTGTCTATCTAAGACTTGATTTCAAACGACGGGTCGCAATTGTTGTCCTATCTTCATGAAATTTACCAGAAGTACGTTTTTCGGAATTTTTTTTATGAAAATCGGCTGATTTTTATGAAAATCGGTTGAAATTAAGGTATAGCTCCCACACATATGTTTAACCAATTGTATGTCCTTAGCTCTAGAAGGCAGATAGAACATCCATTATTTATTAAATTGAGTACAGTGAAAATTAAAAAACTATTTCATGAAAAAGTTTCATATTTAATTGTTTCGTATTTTGTCTGACACTTTTTCCTAATATTTACGAAAATCTTTCACAATTAACATAAAATAAAAATAATAACTTTTATTCATAATTTATATGAAAAATGTTTACGAAAAATATGAAAAAGTTTCATATTTTTCATGAAAAAGTTTCATATTTTTCATATAACAAATTTTATTACTTACGTTTTTATAAAATAATTTCATGTTAATTGTGAAATATTGTCGTAAAAATGATGAAAACGTGTCATTTAAAATATGAAAATATTAAATGAGAAATAAGTAACATTTCATATAAAATGTAAAACCAATTAATAACACGTATGAGGGCTGATATATATAAAGGGTGTCCCAAGAAGAACGCAATTTTTAAATCTGGCAACATTCGAAGTGTTATTGTTTGACATTTGAACAATTGTTATTGTTTGTTAGTAGAAGGTACGAGGTTAGTAAAAATGGAGCGCTACACAAATGAACAACGCATTCGCATTGTGAAATTGTTTTACCAAAATGGTGAACGTTTTGCGGCTACAGTTCGCAAATTGCGATCAATTTGGGGTCACAATAATGCTCCAACTGTAAAGAGATTAATGGATAAATTTGCCGAAACTGGGTCTGTTAGTGATGTAAAGACAACAACGCGCCATCGACCAGGTCGATCGACCGAAAATGTCGCAGCTGTACGTGATGATGTCGCTCAAACTCCATCCACCTCAATTCGACACCGAGCTCAGCAAATTGGTGTCTCCAAATCCACTTTGCAGCGAATTTTGACGAAAGATTTGCATCTTCATGTATACAAAATTCAATTGACTCAGAACTGAAGCTAGCTGACCATGGACAGCGAAGGGAGTTCGTTAATTGGGTATTGGAGAGACAACATGAAAATGCTGATTTTGCCGATAAAATCATCTTCAGTGACGAGGCCCATTTTCATCTTGATGGCTTCGTCAATAGGCAGAATTGTCGCATTTGGGGTGCGGAAAATCCTCGAGTGATTCACGAGAAGCAAATGCATCTTCAACGTGTCACTGTGTGGTGTGGTTTTTGGGCTGGAAGAATCATTGGACCTTTTTTTTACGAAAATGAGGCAGGTCAAGCGCAAACAGTCAATGGTGTTTGGTATCGTGAAATGATAACCAGTTTTTTCTTGCCTAGAATTGAAGAAATGAATGTGGAGGGCATGTGGTTCCAACAAGACGGCGCCACATGTCATACAGCCAGAGAAACAATTCAATAGTTCTGGCCTAATAATGAAAAGTAAGGTTAACAACAGTAGTTCTCATTCGTTTGTGGAGAGCCTGGCCTTATAGAGTTCGGTTTTACTTTCAACAGTTGCAGCAAGGCTTTCTGAAGAGGGTTGTCACGGACCCGAAATCATGATAAAAGCAGTGTGCAGCCACGAAATCAATGTTACTTTGCCATTTTGTTAAAAACTTGACTTCTATTTAAATATAGAGCCGGTTTAATCCCTGTTCAATGTGTAAAAGCAACAGACCGAAATAAAACAAACGAGAAAAACAGAAAATGCGAATATTTATCATTAATTGTTTTTCAAAGTATACTCCAGCATGATTTTTACACTTTTGCATGCGCTCAAACCAATTGTCGAAGCGCTTTAATCCACTCCGATTGAGACACCTCCAAAACATGGTTTTTGAACGCTTCAAAAGCACCTTCTGGCGACGAAAATCGTTGACACGCATTGTTTTCTTGATGTGCGGGATTAAAAAGAAGTCATTGGTGCCAAGTCAGGGCTGTACTGCGGATGACCCATCAATTCGACGTTTTGGCCGTTCAAAAGGGCGCTGGTTTGAGCCCGATGTGTGAGAGCTTGCATTGTCACGGTGCACAATGATTCTTCTTCTCTTGTTCGTTTTTCGAATTTCTCCGAAGACTTCAGGCAAACAAATTGTGGTGTACCACTCAGAATTTACCGTCCTACGTTGCTTAAGCGGAACAGTCGCCACATGACCAGTTTTGCCGAAGAAACAGGCGACCATTTGCTTCGAAGTGCTTCTTCCACGAAGAACTTTTGTTGGATTTGGCTCGTCTTCAAAGACCTACACGGTCGATTGCTGTTTTTTTTGGGTTCATACGCATAGATCCATGATTCGTCACCTGTGACGATCAATAAACGCATTGTCTTGGTGCACAATGATTCGTCTTCTCTTGTTCGTTTTTTGAATTTCTCCGAAGACTTTAGGCAAACAAATTGTGGTGTAGCACTCAGAGTTTACCGTCCCTGTTTTGTTTCAGGCTCATACGCATAGATCTATAATTCGTCACCTGTGACGATCTTATAGAAGACTTTTGAAGCACTGCGATCGTACTTTCTCAAAATTTCTTTGCACCAATCGACACGAGCTTTTTTTTGAGTGATTGTCCCATTGTGCGGGATACAAAGTGAACAAACCTTTTTTACGGTCAGTTGTTCATGCAATATCGAAAAGTGATCGCACGCAAAATGTTCACGAGTTAATTCCATTTTTTTTTTGCCAAATTGATTTTTTCAAGTCACTGTAAACAACACAAATGATGGTCGTACGTCGAAACGTTCTGAGTACGTTTATGCTGAAAAATGTCAAACTTTCCAATGGAATTGTCAGATGGCGCTAGGTGTTGCCTAGGCCAAAAATATATATAGCAAACCTCGTACAAAATAAAAACTTTGCCAAAAATGTGTACTACAAAACAGTGAATAATAAAATTTATACTCGTTTTACTGAAGTAGGGTGCATTGATTGATGGCAACAGGAAAAATGTATTTTTATTGCATAACAAACCTTTGCGATAACAAACACTTGAATGGAGACATGAACGACCGACCGACGGACCATCTACCCTTTGGGATACGATATGAATAAACAACAGCAACAGCAAAAAAATTAAATTCAATTTAAATCAGTTGTCGGTGATAGCAGCAGACAGACACAATTTGATAGAATTTAGCAGGACATGCTGTGTATTTTACTTTTACCTTCTTTTTTTTGCATTCCTTGCTAACGAAAGGATACTTAAACTTCTTTAATGTGAGGTAGCTCGTTTTCCCATAAGAGGATTGTTGTCCACATGTGCCAATAGGATTTCATGGAATTTTCTAATGCTTTCATATCGTGTTATGCTGCTAATTAAGCAAAGCATTTGTGCGAAATTTCCCATACCCGGAAGTAACACAACAAACCAATTTAGAATAGTTTTCATTGTTTTCTTCTTCTATTTTAATAAAATCTCAATGTTCGCTTTTCCTAATACGGAGAAAATAGAGTGCGCACTACTGGGGCATCGCTTTCGAGGACATTTTATTTATTTTACACCAGAGCAGAAGAACAAAATGCGATTTAATCGTTTGTTAAGCGTGCAAGCATGACTTGGGGGTGAAGGTGTTGCTGAGGCCACGGTGTGGGGGGAGGGAGGTATCACAAATACAGCGCTTGCACTTGAGACTATTGAAGTATGAAACTTTTTAATTAGTGACAACAATTGCTCTATAAATGGGATATTGTGTCAGTGTGTGTTTGGCTGTGTGAGCTATAGATGAAGGTTACACCATGTGGAGGTTAGGACGCAGCTCACACATAGACATGATCACACCCAGCAAAACATTTGAGATGATTTTAGAAATATTATTCCGATAATTTGTAACTCTAGTCTAATTTTAACAAGGATTCTTATTTTTCCATATGTTTTATAATAAATTGTACCTAATTCGATCGAAATCGAAAGCATCAGCTGAGCAACTCTATTTCGAATAGTTTGAGTTAAAGCAAAGTCAACAAGTTACGAGGGTTGCCCTTTATATTTCTGGACCGGCTTAGAACACAATAATTTATCATTGGAAATAGTTTTATTGTTTTTCAAAATATTCTCCTTTAAGATCAATACCCTTTTGCATGCGCACTAACCAATTTTCGAAGCACTTTTGCCACTCCGTTTGAGACACCTTCAAAACATGATTTTTGAACGCTTCAACAGCTGCTGCGGGCAATGAAAAACGTTAACCACCCATTTTTTCTTGATGCTAGGGAATAAGAAGAAGTCATTGGGTGCCAAATCAGGGCGGTACGGTGGATGGCCCATCAAGTCGACTTCTTGAGTGGTCAAATAGCTTATCGTTCCAGCTGATGTGTCGTGATGCAAAATGATCCGTCTTCTCTTATTAAATTTCCTCATTTCTTCGAACACTGTTGGCAAACAGATGGTTGTATATCACTCTTGAATTGACCGTCCTATGTTTCACTAAAGACACTGTGGCAACATGGCGGGATATACCGAAAAAAACGCAATCATTTGCTTCGATGTACTTCTTCCACGAACAACTTTTGTTGGATTTAACTCGTCTTAAAAGACCCATACGGTCATTTGCTGTTGTTTCGGGTTCATATGCATAGATCCATGATTCGTCACCTGTGACAATGTTATACACTGCTTCTGAGCTACCGCAGTTATACTTTTTCAACATCTGTTTGCACCAATCCATACGAGTCTTTTTTGAGCATTCGTCAAATTATGTCGGATCCAACGAGAACAAATATTTTTCACGGCCAAATGAACTTGCAATATCTTATTGATGCTTGTCATACAAAAGCCCAAGGATGCCTCAATCTCAGGCAGTGTGACCAGATCTAAAAAAAGTGTTGCAGCTAAATCAGCAAATAATGCTAAAAAAAATATTAAAATGCCGAAAAATAATGCTTAATTAAAAAACGTTTTTTTTTTATAAAAATTATCACTATAAAGCTTTAATTTTTTAAAATTTTGTATTCAATGTTGCCTTAGAAATATATTTCATTAGAATAAAACAATGTCAAGTAATAATTCAACCATGTATTGTTGAGCCATGGCAAACAACAAAAAAAACTATTTATTGAATAAAAAAGAAACATAAAGAGTCTTACATACATAAAAGAAAAAGTGACCATTCAATTCAATATCACATTGGTTTGTACATAAATACATATATGTATATTTATATAAAAAATAACATAAAAATTTTAAACTCTAGTTAATAGCATTTTAAATATAATTTGTTTACAAATGATAAATTTTAATTATAAACAAAATACATTATCAAATGAATATTCTTCCTCAACTTCCGTCGGTCGAAATATCATTATCATTCATGTTTTTATCACATTTTTTTATGAGATCGTTGGTAATTTTTAAACTTTCACAACATTTATTTACCCATTTCAATCCGCATCTAATGTAAAGAAGTAAATTCATTGTATTCAATATGATTCTATTTCTAATTTTGGTTTTTATACGGTTCATGCCACTGAAAACTCTTTCAACTTCTGCGTTACTTAATGGAAAAACTAGAAACTTAATAACAAAAGAAGACAATTCCTTGAACGGGTTTTCATTTAAAGCATTTTTATATTCGTATACACTTATCCAGAAATCAATTGTTGAGTTTTTGTTTGCCCAATCATATGTTCTTAGCTTTTGCCATTGCTTTTCTCAAATATTAATTTCGTCCACTGTGAAATCTTCCATTTGTTGTTCAAATATTAACTGAGCTATAAACTTTCGGCAAGTAACTCTTATTTTATTTTCTTCTTCAGAACTGATTACATCTTTCTTTGATTTTAAAAATTCTTCAAAGTTGTAATTAATGCATGGTGTTGGAACAAAAAAATTATTCTAAACGCGAATTTAAGGGAACAAAAGTGTCAGATTTTACAGCAATTTGATAGGAAAGGGCTTTCAAAAGAACATATAGTTCTGATAGCAACAGAGTAGGGTCAGCATTATTACTTTCAAACATTTTATTTACTTTTTGTACATCTGACAACAAAGATTTCAAAAATTCAGAAATGTTTGTCAGTGTACAATTTTTTTAAAATATTGGCTTGATGACGTGATTCTACCGTTGCGGCAATTTTAAAATGAGTTTTCAACTCTAGCCATTGACTTTCTATGCGATTTACAGCTGATTCAATTGACAACCATGTAGTGTCACAAGCTCTAACCAATTCTAATAATCATTAATCGCAGCGTAAATGCTTTTATAACCAAATACTTAATTTCATCAGGTAGAGTTTAAGATGCTGAAGGCATTGAAAGCTGAATCGCCATGGTTTTATGTATGTGTAGATAACTAAAAATTATTAGATATTTTTTTTAACAAAAAGTACTAAAATATTTGAAATTTTTTAGATAGAACAATGCTTAATTAGTAATTGCTAAAAGCCAAGAAAAATGCTAAATGAAAATTTTGCGGCTAAATACAAAAAAATGCTAAATTTAGCTGCAGAAATGCTAAAACGGTCACACTGATCTCAGGGTATGTCACATGTCGGTCTTACTTAATCAGTTACTCACAGCATCGATGATTTCTGGCAAAGTGGCCGAAGTTGAACGTCCTTCACGAAATTCATCCTGGAGCGAACGGCGTCCGAGACTGAACTCTTGGTACCAGCGATTAACAGTGGTTTTTGATGGTGCTTCATTGCCAAAAGTCGAAACAAGTTGATTTAAACACTCTTGTCTCGATAACTCACACCGGAAATCGTAAAAAATCATCGCACGAAAATGTTCAATTTTTTGACTGAGATGAATTTTTTCAATACACTGTAAATAAAACAATTCGTCCTCAAATGACAAAACTTTCTGAGTGAAGTTATGCTAAAAAAATTTCAAAGTTTCCAATGGAAGTTCCAGTTTGCATCTGGGGACACTAGTATTGTCAGGACCCTTGATATAAATAGCAATCCTCGTATAACACTGTGGAACAAATTCAGGTTAGCAAAAGTTAGGTCGATTCTGAGAGTGACGGGTGAAAATATAGGCTAAATTAGAAGACCCGTATCGCGGCGTTTGTTTATGTTAGTTCGAATTTTTTTTTAATCGACTTCGAACTTTGCAGTCAAATGCCGATTTTCAATGTTTCTTCAAAACCAACACTGAACAAAATTGATACATAAAAAATGTGAAGTAAATTAATATTAAGTTGGAAAACAGTTTTGTTTGTATTATGATTGTTTTTTTTTCAAATGAAATTTATTGAAGAAACTGAGATGCATATTATAAATCAAACAGAAAGCAGAAAAGACTTAGTTTTGTGGAAAATATTTTCAAAAAGAATGAAAAAAATAACTTTTCCAACATTTTGCTTCATAAACACCACAAACATTTCCTAAATCAATTTTTTTTAAAGGTTTTAATTGTTGGACAGGTCTTTAGCAATAATTTGGCTTTTATAGATTGAAAAAATATCATTTAGTCGACGAGTTATAGCCCACCCTAAAAACAATATGCTGAAAATCGGCATTTGACTGCGAAGTTCTAAGATCGATTAAAAAAAATTCGAACTAACATAAGCAAACGTCGCGATACGGGGCTTCTAATTTAGCCTTTATTTTCACCCCTCACTCTCAGAATCGACCTAACTTTTCTAACATGAATTTGTTCCACAGTGTTATCGGACATAATCTGGCTTTGATTTACATTTTCCATCTTTATCAGATAGAAGAAACATAACTCATTGTTTATACGCTTATTTTCATTTTCCATATGACGTTGGACCAAAACCCGTCTCCTTAGACTGCACTAGTTTTCAGTGTAATACGAGGGCAGATCAATAATTCCTTGAATTTTCCAACCTCCCTCGTAGTTATATGAAATGCAACACTGCACCCTTCAAGTACCATTTGTTAATAGACTGCTGTCAAATTTTAAGAGAAATCCATCATTTAGTTTATGTTCAACAGCTGTTTTAACATACAATCTCTTGTGGATTTTCTTAAAAATGGAAAGAAGTGAACTTCGAGTGCTCATTAAACATTATTTTTTGCGGAAAAAACCGCCAATCAAACCAACGGATAGCTTGATAAATGCTATGGGGACTCTGCACCATCGATTTCAATGAATGTTAAAAAATTGGTTTACGGACTTTCGTTGTGGTCGCACAAGTACAAATGATGCTGAACGTTCTGGTCGGCCAATTGAGGTCAGGAAACCCGAAAATGTCGAAAAAATCCACGATATGGTGTTGGCCGATGGAAGAATAAAAGTTCGTGAGATGGTTGAGGCCATACGCATTACATATGACAGTGTGGTTTCGATTTTACATGATCAGTTGGGTTTAAAAAAGCTGCCTGCAAGATGGGTGCTCTGAATTGACCATAACGTAATCCTGTGACAACTTCAAAGGATTGTTTGCAGTTGTTGAACCGCATTACTCATGAGTTCTTGTGGCGTTTTGTAACTGTGGATGAAATATGGATCCATTACAACACTACGAACACTACCTACTAACACTACCGGCTCCGAAGAAGGCCAAGGTGACTTTGTATGCCATTTTTTGGGATGCACGCGGGATAATCCACATCGATTACCTTCAAAGGAGAAAAACAAAAAACGGCGAATATTACGCCAACTTATTGGACCGATCTAACGAGCATTTAAAAAAAAAACCGACCCCATATCACCAAGAAAAAAGTTATTTTTCTTCACGATAATGCACGGGTGCACACGTGTGCAGTCTCAATGGCAAAATTGCATGAATTGGATTAAGAATTGGTACCACATCCGCCGTATTCTACGGATTTAGCCCCAGTGACTATTTCCTAATCTAAAGCAATGGCTCGATGGAAAGAGATTCAGCACTAACGATAAAATTATTGATCAAACAAATGCCTATTTTATGCACCTCGACAAATTATTTTTTTTTTTGGAAGGGTACAAAAAATTGGAGAAACTTTGAACTAAGTGTATTGAGTTTAAAGGAGATTATGTTGAAAAATATTTTTTTTTGCAAAAAGAACTGTCTTTTATTCGAAAAGTCATAGAATTATTGATTGTCCTTGAACATTTTAATAGAATCCTCCAGATTCATTTGAGAGTGGACTTTGTTCAATAAAAACGCAAAGTTGCTATGTAAATAGTAGAAAAAAGTTAATTGCGTTCTAATACGAGTATGATTGCTAATATCCTGCAAAGCCTAAGCCGTGACCAAACAAAAAAAATTTAAATTTTTGGCATTTGTTTTAGAGGTATCTGTAAGCCTTATGGATCAGAGAATAATTACTGTCTATTTCATTAAGAGATGCACTTAAAGAGGACCTTGTTTGGGTCTTGAAGTAAAGGAACTAAGTCTAGTTCAATGCTCGTTACACCTGCAAGTACTTGCTGATTTATAAACAGTTAATGAGCTTGGCATCTCGATACCGAACGTCGAATTCGATTTCTTCCGAATGGACTTTTCGGCTGTTCATTGATTGGGACATTGTTTTTCTACCGAAAGTGGGCACACACTCTGATAAATAATCTTCTCTGAGGACTTAAAATAATATTTGTATTCCTGTAAACACCCTACGGGAAATTTCACCGGTACATAACCAGTCACGTGATAGGTCCCTCATGGATGGGTACTGGTCCCAGTACCGACCCAACTATATGAAGAAACCGGAAACTTTTACAGGGCTTTGTCATTGGGGGAAGTCAATTGACACTACTCAGATACCGTGTGATATATCACGGGACTGATATATAATATATCATATGTGACGCGCAAAATAGAAAGGTACCTAAGGGTAAAAATCAGTTTTGTTCAGGAGAGTCATTTTAAAGATTTAAATACGTGTATCTTTGGTGTACCATCACTTTCATAAAACGTCGCATATCTCTGGGAGGGAACACTTCTGGGGCATGGGGTCGGTCTCATTCGATGCTCAGATGTTGTCCACATCAAAAAAGGTGAAAATTGATTTTTTTTTTACCCTTAGGTCCCTTTCTCTATGCGCTGTCACATATTATGATATCCATAGAATATGATATTCATTACAGAACCCATCCCATTAGTTTCGTTCAAAAAAATGTGATCTAAATGTAAATTTTCATAAAGTGGGGTTCAATTTTAAGGGCCGATGTTGATTCTGAATAAAACACAAACTATTTAGCATATTATTGTCATTTCTTTTTACTATGATAATACTGGTTTGGTTCAATTATGTATGAAACAAAACATGGCCGCAGCGACCTCGGCGGCACACCTCCGTACGATGGTCCAAATTTTCGATGACTCGAAGACATAATTGGGGTTCCGTTAATGTGCCGAATTTTCTCATCCTCAAGCTCCTGAATTGTTGCTGGTTGATCGATGTACACCTTTTCTTTCATATAACCCCAAAGAAAGAAGTCCAACAGTGTCAAATCACATGATCTTGGCGGCCAATTAACATCGCCACGTCGTGAGATAACACGCCCATGGAATATGTCGCGCAAAAGTGCCATTGTTTCGTTAGCTGTGTGGCAAGTGGTCCCGTCCTGTTAAAACCACATATCGTCCACATTCATATCTTCCAATTCGGACCATAAAAGTTCGTTATCATCTCACGATAGCGAACACCATTCACAGTAACTGCCTGACCGGCCTCATTTTGGAAAAAGTACGACCCTATAATACCACCAGCCCTCTCTTTGTGGGTGCATTGTTTTTTCGAAAATCACTCTTGGATTATCATTCGCCCAAATGCGGCAATTCTGCTTATTGACGAATTCACTGAGGTGAAAATATGCCTCATCACAGAAAATGTTTTTCTGCGAAAATTGATCATCCACTTTCATAATAAGTCAAAATAAATTCAACGCGTTGCTCGCTTGCGTATCTTTCCATTGTTCAAATTAAGTTCGTCTGAAATTGAGAACTATCAAATTAAATGCAGAAAAAAACTTGACGTTTCGGCGTGGTTCACATTCAACATCGGCACTGAGAATTTAACCACCCTTTACAGAATTAAATAGTTTTTTAAACAAAATCCTCTCAAAGCGGGTTTTATTTAAAAGATAGCGGAAATCCGCGGATATATTAAGTATTTTGTGTGTGCATTTTATGTGCGAAGTTATACCGCGAATTTGAAAACTTTGAAATTTCAAGTAATCGACAACAATAAATATATCCATACCGAACCAGTTCTGTAACAGGTTCTGTTTTCACCCATCCTCGATTCGCTACATTTAGGGTAATTGACTCTGCATTTCCCTTAGGGCATTTTTAAAATTGTGACTAAGGGTCACTTCCTTCACTGGGCTGTGTCAAAATAACGCTCAAATACATACTTCACTGCCAGTAATGGTGGCATAAACGCTTCTTTTTTCTTCTTCTCAAACACACGTTGTTCACTTGTGTCGGAAAATCCTCGACTTATTTCATTTTATTTGTACAACATTACAATGTCTGTTCGGAAATGCATCCTGCTTGGTTGTTGCTTGCGAGACGCTTGCTCCTCCACTCTCCAAGCGCACTAATTGTTCAAGTGCGTTGCTACAAAATCGCTGCTATAAAAGCGACAGCATTACAAACAAATCGGGCAGCGATGACGTGGACGAGGAAGGAGAACTCTATGCAACTAATTGTCGAGATTTCAGTGTAGTTGTTTTTTTTTCTTCTTCTTCTCATCGGACTGCCAATAAAGGATACTCGTAGAAAGCAAAACGGAAATGAACGAAAAATACTTGAAATCACAATTAGTTGTAGCATTTGAAACAATAATAGCCCGAGTTTCCGAGGGCAGGGCGGGCAGGGCATTTCAGCTTTCGTCGAAATGCCGGACTGCAGTGGGAAAATGGAAGGAAACTAATTGTTGTATTTATTGCTGAAAGACAATTGACATGAATAGCTTAACCTCCGCCGTAAAGAAATGACAGGTTTAACGATAATGCAGACACTGATGAAGAAAAAGGTCAAATGAGAGATAAACCATAGAAGTTGAAATGGCAGGTCTTGAAGGCCTTGCCATTGTGAAGGGAAAAGTGTTGCTGTCGCAGTGCGACGATTAAAAATAAGAGGACTCTTTTGCATTAAACTGAAAATTGTTTTTTTTTTTTTGTAAAATTGGAATCGGCCTACAAAGGTCACATCCTAAAAAAGATTAATACACTTGTTAGCGCAATGAGGCAGAGAAATTCAGGTACTTGAAAAATTGAAGAAGTTAGATTATTTTTGTAATGAAATCAAAAAAGGCGGTTTTCATTATTTGGTCTGAGTAGATAATCAAGTTTCTTCAGTAGATTTATACTACGCAGCAATAATAATAGAATCAATACAAAAAAAATATATTCATCAACTTTGTTCATACATATAAAAAGGCAACACCATGTGTATGCAGACCGACTGCAGGGTGCACAAAAAACATTACTACGGTGCAATTGCACTTCTAAAATAAAACGACATAATTTAATATTTGGTTTAAAGGCCCTATTTTTGAACTTTTAATTTACAATTGTAGATAAGTAATGAATATATAAAGGGTGGTGAAATTTTAAGGGCCGATGTTAAATGTGAACCACGCTTAAACGTCAAGTTTTTTTCTGCCTTTCATTTGATATTTCTCAATTTCAGACTAACTCAAATTTAACCATTTAAAGATACACAAGCGAGCAACGCGTTAAAGTTATTCAGGCTTATCACGCAGCGAAAAAACATGGTTACTACATGGTCACAGCAATAATAAAATGTTATCCGCAATTCAAAATGTTATCCGCAAATTCAGTTTACTATATAGCATTGTAAACTGAATTTAGTTTTGACAATAGTATAGTTGCTGCAATATTAATATTGTTGAAATGTAACAATATTATTATTGCCAAATTTGAAAATAAAAAAAACGGCTAAAGCAACAATATTAATATGGTTAGTGCGACAAAAATATGGTTGGTGCGTTTTATGTAAACAATAATATGATTACGACAATCATACTGTATGATTGTAATCTTTCTTCATTTAAATATGCTTTTAAGAACAAATGTTATTGGTACGTCTCTAATGCAATAATAGAACTTTTTTTTATCGAAATTAAAATTTCTTAAACGAGCTGCTTTGGTTTTGTTTAAACTGAAATATTTTAAATAAAAACGCTGACGTTTATTTAAACTTATTTTTGCCACTGTGAAATAAATCACTCCTTAATGTATTTTTGAATAATTTTCATAATTCAAATCTATTGTCGACAACTTAAATTCTAATAAATTATATTGGGAATCATAGTATAATTGTGTGTGACCATACTATGGTTGTAGGGATCATAACATGGTTGCGTGTAAATCATACTATGGCTGTGAGGATCATATTATGGTTGTATGTGAAACATACTATGGTTGTGAGGATCATTCAATGGTTGTGGAGATCATAGTATGGTTGAGTGAGAATCATACTGTGGTTGTGGGGATCATAGTATGGTTGACTGTGAATCATACTATTGTTGTGAGGATCATAGTGTGGTTGTATTTGAATCATAGTATTGTTGTGAGGATCATAGTATGGTTGTATTTGAATCATACTATTGTTGTGAGGATCATAATATTGTTGAGCCACAACTATATTCCCAACAATAGCATTATCCTCTTCGAATATTGTCACCACAACCATACTTTTTTTCTGAGTGATATTATAAAAATGAAAATCAATTTTCGAAGGAAATCATCTTCAGTGATGAGGCACATTTTCACCTCAGTGGATTCGTCAATAAGCTGAATTGCCGCGTATGGGCGAATGGCAATCCAAGAGTGATTGTCGAAAAAACAATGGACCCACAAAGAGTGACTGTTTGGTGCGGCTGATGGGCTGGCGGCATCAGCGGGCCATATTTGTTTCCAAAATGAGGCCGGTCAGGCAGTTACTGTGAATGGTGTTCGCTATCGTGAGATGATAACGAAATTTTTATGACCCGTATTGGAAGCTATGAATGTGGACGATATGTGGTTTCAACAGGACGGTGCGACTTGCCACACAGCTAACGAAACAATGGCTCTTTTGCGGGACAAATTCAATGGACGTGTTTTCTCACGTCGTGGCGATGTTAATTGGCTGCCAAGATCATGTAATTTGACACCGTTGGACTTCTTTCTTTGGGGTTATTTGAAAGAAAAGCTGTACGTCGATAAACCAGCAACAATTCATGAGGTAAAAGAAGAGATAATTCGGCACATTAACGGCAACGAACCTCAATTATGCCTCAGCGTCATCGAAAATTTGGACCATCGGATGGAGGTGTGCCGCCGAAGTCGCAGCCGGCCATTCCCGAGAAGAATGAAAGAGAATGAAGAATGGAGCTTATATTGATAAGTGTTTTATTTAATGTCGGCAATTATGTATGGAATACAATATCAGATAAATGTCCGCCTCTGTTAGCCTCACAGCCCCTCACGAGCCCTTTTAAGCCCATTTTTCATTACATTCTCACACATTTTACGCGGTATTTCATTAATTTCATCACGAATATTTTGTTTGAGTTGCTCAAGCGTTTCTGGTTTGTTTGCATAAACCTTGCTTTTCAGATATCCCCACCAAAAGAAGTCAGGAGCAGTCAAATCAGGCGACCGTGGAGGCAAATCAACATCACAACTTCTTGAAATAACTTGTTGCTGAAAGAGGGTCGCAGTATTTCCATTGTAACCCTGGCTGTATGCGATGTGGCACCGTCTTGTTGATACCACATGTTAATCAAGCCCAAAGCATGCAGTTCTGACGTTACAAACTTTTCAATCATATCACGATATCGCTCCCCATTGACAGTTACCGTTACGCCGTTTTCATTTTCATAGAAATATGGTCCAATGATTCCTCCTGTAAAAATTTTACACAAGACTGTCACTTTTAATGGATGTAGAGCTGACTGATGAATAATTTGAGGGGTTTCGATTGCCCAGAACCGTTTATTCTGTCTATTCACTTATCCATTCAAATGAAAATATGCCTTGTCGATCATTATGATTTTTTCATGAAAATCGGGGCGAGCTTTAATATCCTATTGGCATGTGTACGGCGCACAGTGGTTCAGTAGTAGGACATAGAGGTCAAATCACGATGTTCGATTTTTTCACCGTTAGTTTGTTCTAATACTCACTATTAGTGGCACTACTAAAATATGCAAAAAGATTTGCAATTAGTTGTTTTTTACATTAACTTTTGTGCATTTGAAGTGAACAGATCAAAACAACTCTCTTTATCTTTATCAGCAGTGCTAATGAAGTTAATCTATAGTGCGTGTTTTTCAAAGAAAAAAATATTTGTGACCTATTGTTTTACAATGGATATTCAAGTTGAAGTTATTTTTATGTAATTATTAATTTTTTAAGCAAAACATATTTAGCTGAATGTGGTTTTACGCCAAATCAATTTTCACATAGATTTTTCACGTTTTTTTTTTAATGAAACTTTTAACTATGTTGACGTTGTATGACGCGTTTCAGTTACATATCAAAATGTTAGTCTATATCTGTACTTTTAATTTAAAAACAAATTATCTGCGTTTGTTTGCGATTGTGCATGTTACAGAGAGTCTACGTTTCTACGAATAGATTCGTAGCACATATTTTTCACATATTTTTTACCGTTGGTTTCCACACATTTGCCCATTGCACAGTTCATGTTTACGATTTGCATTGTTGCTGTATTTCTTCACAATTTTGTCAGAGTAATTTTAATTGCAGGGATGCCAACTCACTGTAAAACACACATTTTTCCACATGAAATATCAACTATCTTAACTAATAGTAGGCAGACATAGATTTGGCAGCCCAGTTCTTTCCAAAGTTTGTCACCAACCACATTGAACCCTGCATAAAATCGCAACTCACCGAACAGTTGATTACCAGTGCTAATAAAGTTAATCCATAGTGCGTATTTTTCAAAGAAAAAGTTATTTGCGACCTATTGTTTTACAATGGATATTTAAGTTGAAGGTATGTACCGTCCATTATTATTATGTTTTTCTACTTTTTTGAGAAAAATATATTAAACATATTTAAGGTGCTGTTATTAAGTGTTCTTTTACAAGAATGCTTGTACTTGATACTTGGCTGTCGATTAAGGAAAGTTCGACCGAAAGTGAGCGGCGTAATCATGTGTTTCAAACAGTTACTGCCAGTTGCGGAACATTTAAACATTGACAGTTTTAAAATTAAAATAACCAACCTTTGTAGAAGATTGGTAACCTACTGGAAACAAGTTAACCGATCACGTTTGCGTATGGTGACTAAATATAGTGACTGGCTTAACGAAATCGAAGTTTGTGAACTACCTTCGATAGTCAGCGAACATACTCTGAAGCCTGCAGAAAGTAACCAGCCTTCCACAAGTGTACTACATAGAAAGGAGTTCATGGACTGCAGTAAGAAAACAAAACGCCGAAGGTTGGCTAAGTTAGGTGTGGTAGATGCTTCCGCGATAAACCATTTGATGAGTGATTCTAGCCGATCTAACAACACTTGTATGGAATTTACTACTAACGAAGTATTATCAGTAATAAACGAGGCGAACAAAACACCAGTATTTAGTAC
The DNA here is from genome assembly GCA_963513945.1 of Hydrotaea diabolus. Classification (NCBI taxonomy): domain Eukaryota; kingdom Metazoa; phylum Arthropoda; class Insecta; order Diptera; family Muscidae; genus Hydrotaea; species Hydrotaea diabolus. The sequence continues at coordinate 8,002,684 of OY740720.1, forward strand.
TAAAGGAGTTTATCAATTCACAATTTCCAAATGCATTGCCATCTTATCATAAAGTGTTGGAGGCCAAGAAACAGTGTTATCCACTAGAGGAACATATCACGGAATCATCTGCTGAAATAGAGTTACAGTCTCTGCTAGATCATACAACTTCCCGAATACTAGAAAATCAAAATGACGTCCTTAGTAATGTTGACATTAGTAAAGAGTTTGTTTTCCAGTATACAAGATAATAGTTTATTTGTTACTTCATATTGTCCACTTCGCTTAATTTGTAAATCAAATACTTCCTATCTCTGGATCGGAATGGAAAAACCCACGCCCTTCTTCCACTAGGTTTTGTAGACCTATTCGATTTCAGTTTGCTAAAGAAACAAAAGATCTTTCTGTGCAAGAAGAATCCTATTTTAAAAATAAAATTAGCAATTTACAGCCATCCATTTTTAACAAAAACAACAACGAAATTAAAGTAGTGCATTCTTTACAATTAACTATGGTTGATGGTAAAGTCTGTAGTGCTTTAAGTAACGCACCGTGTAGTAGATGCTATATTTGTGGTGCAACACCGAAAGAAATGAATGATATTGACATGTGTTTAAGTAAACCAGTTATTGATACTGCTAGATATCAGTTTGGGTTATCTCCTCTGCATTCGTGGATAAGATTTTTCGAATATTTCATACACTTATCTTACCGATTAGATTTTAAACAGTGGCAGGCTCGTTCAACAGATGAAAAGGAGCTTGTTGCACAGAAAAAACTATATGTTCAGCAGCAGTTTAGGACACAATTAGGTTTAATTGTCGACAAAGCTCAAGGTGGCGGAAGTGGCACATCCAATGACGGAAACACTGCAAGAACTTTTTTTTAATTCTGCTATATCTGCTGAAATAACTGGCTTAGATCAAGCAGTTATTGATCGGTGTCGTCATCTTTTGCAGTGTCTTTCGTCGGGATACACAATTAATAGTCTAGCATTTAGAGATTACTCATTAGAGACCGCGCGAATGCTTATTAGTACGTATCCATGGTATAACTTGCCTCCTTCAGTTCATAAAGTGCTAATTCATGGATCGGAAATAATTGATCATTCTTTAGTTTCCATAGGCGAGCTCTCTGAAGAAGCCGCTGAATCTTGTAATAAATTATTTAAGCAATTCAGACGAGACAACACGCGGAAAATGTCTCGTGTTGTCACTAACACTGATCTTTTGCATAGACTTCTTCTAAATTCCGACCCGTTAATTTCTTCTTTACGTAAATTACCACAAAAGAAGAAGTCTATGCTATCACCTGAGGCCTTAAGTATGTTAAGTTTTTGAAAATAATGTAAAAATGTTGTGTGGAATTGGCGTTAGAAAATTTATTGGTTTCTATTATTTTTTCTTTAATTAATGACTGACATTTTTGATAAATAAATTATAATGAATTATCTTAATGACTTTTTTTTATCTAATTTTACCCTACTTGACCCTTAAATAGCGTAAACACAAACATTCATATTAATTTTGATGAGTATAGCTGAGTAAACTACGTATGACCGCCTTCCTTAGAGACTTGAACCACTGTGCGGCGGCGGCAATGGTCTTGTGGAAGAAGCTCTTGTGTCAACAGAATCCTAAATGGAAACAAATGCAAATCCTTGTGCAAAATTGTGGCCAAAGTTGTTCTTTGAAGACCAAGCTCCTGAGCACGGCGTCGAATTGAGATTCATGGATTCTTTCGAACACTTTCTTGTGCAGCAGTAATGTTTACAGTCGATCTTGCAGTGCGCTGTGGTCCATGCTTGGGCCTATCAGCTACAGACACTCTTTCTTCGAAATCATTCACTACACGATAAATAGTGCGTTTTGTTGGCACGTTGTTTCTCCCAAAAAGTTCAAGTAACTTTCTCTTTGTCACAATAATCGATGATTGATTTTGATAAAATGTTTTAACGATTAAAACACGCTGGTGTATCTAATATTTTTCCATAAAAAATTTACCACGCCTCTACTTCACGAGTGCTAAATATGAACCGTCAAGACTAATGTTTACCAAAATGGCGACAAAACAAATTTGTTGTTGTTGTTGTAGCGGCAAACCGTACCGGGGTGACAGCCCTTGTCCGAAGAATTGGTGCTTCGGGTCGATCCGGTGCGTAGAACCGGCTGTCGTGGGATGTCGTGGGCAAAACAAAGTAGTATACCTTTCCGGCGGACACCCTGTATTATACAAAAAAAAATCAGTCATGACTGCCGTAATCATTTTGTTGTTAGCATAAAATCCAAATAACAATACTTTGGTTGCTCCAATCATATGTAAACTGTAGCTACTACACGCAGAGAAAAAACAAGGTTACTACATGGTCACGGCAATAATAATATGTTTTCCGCAATAAAAGTATGTTCGTCGCAACCATAGCATTGTTAACTGAATTTACTTTTGACAATAGTATAATTGCTGCAATATTAATATTGTTGATATGTAACAATAGTATTATTGCCAAATTTAAAAATGAAAATATGGTTATAGCAACAATATTAATATAGTAGGTGCGACAAAAGTATTGTGTTTGGCGTTTTATGTTAACAATAATTTGATTACGGCAATCATACTGTATGATTGCAATTTTTCTTCATTTAAATATGCTTTTAAGAACAAATGTTATTGGTACGGATCTAATGCAATAATAGTACTTTTTTTTATCCAAAATAACATTTTTTAAACAAGCTGCTGTGGCTTTGTTTAACTGAATTTTTTTTTAATAAAAACGCTTACGTTTATTTAAACTTATTTTTTCTACTGTGAAATAAATCACTCCTATTATTTTGAATTTAATGTATTTTTGAATAATTTTCATAATTCAAATCTATTTGTGACAACTTAAACCAATTCTAATAAATAATATTCTAATAATAAATTTTGTCGACAACTTAAACAAATTGTAATAATTTATATTTGGGATCATAGTATAATTGTGTGTGATAATACTATGGTTGTAGGGATCATAAAATGGTTGCGTGTGAATCATACTATGGTTGTGAGGACCATACTATGGTTGTATATGAAACATACTATGGTTGTGAGGATCATACTATGGTTGTGGAGATCATAGTATGGTTGAGTGTGAATAATACTATGGTTGTGGGGATCATAGTATGGTTATGTGTGAATTATACTATTGTTGTGAGGATCATAGTATGGTTGTATTTGAATTATACTATTGTTGTGACGATCATAATATTATTGTACCACAACCATATACCCAACAATAGTATTATCCTCTTCGAATATTGTCACCACAACCACACTTTTTTTCTGCGTGTACCATATTTCAATTTCTATATTTGGCAATAATACTATTGTAACATTTCAACAATATTATTGTTGCCGCAATTATGCTACTGTCAAAATGTAATTTAAAAAACAATACTATGGTTACAACGAACATACTTTTACTGCAGAGTCAGCCACGCCCGCCATTGGCCTTTTCATTTGTATTACCTTCAGGTGAATCTTTCGTGAAACTATTTACTTTGCCCAGTATCATGGGCAGAATTTTTTTTACTGATTGTAAAGCCCATAATACACCTTTTAGCTAATATTATAATTTGTTTTATTTCTAGGCTGACATCATTTTCTTTGTTGCTAGCGGATCAGAGATAGACAAACTTTTTAACCACCTTAAACTTGGAACTGCCTGCATTTACTCTGCTCTGAGGAAGTTGTCTCAAATTTTTTTTAGCAGATGCACCCAGCTGACTTTTTTTGTTCTCGTTTACCACCGATTCCATCTTTCTTCTGTATACTTGAAAAGGGACCTGTCAATGATCAAAGAGTTCTCCCTTTTAAGGAGGTAAGTACCCAAATTTGCATTAAAGAGACAATGACCGTGTTCTAATGGTAACTCCCATGGGGGGTTGCTAACGCGATAACTTCAAAACCATTTAAAGAATCTGAAAAAAATATTTTCTTTACAGTAAAATGTCTATACAATTTGCTTAAACACCCGTTGCTTTCAAATAATTTACATTTTTGAGATGAGAGTTATTCAAGAATAACCTTAAGCGAGTTTAAGCGAGTTCGGTTTGTAGTTTCCTATTTTTTGCATAACCTTTTTTTCTACGAATTAAAATTGTTCAAATCAAACGGTTTAAGATGCATAAAGCAAATAGGTTTGTATAAAAAACGAAATTTTATATTTATCGTAATGTTTTGAAGTTGTCGCCTTAGCGACGACCACTTACTTGTTTAATAAGCGAGTAAAAATAAAACACGCCTATACTTAAAAAGTATTTTATGTTCTGTTTTTAACAAACTCGCCAATAAGAGAACAAGTCTCATATGCCTTAGCCTTTTGTTCACTACCAATCCACACCTTAACTTGTAGTTGCTATCCTATCAGTTGTAAAGTATGTAGTATATTTCTTGAACACGCTTTATGCTGCTCCTCCCTCTACGTTAATGGCAGCTATGTCAGCCTGTTTTTTGTTTGCTTCTCAAAAGGGGGTTTAGACATTGTAGGCGCAGTTGTTTGATGTTGCATCCTTCAAAATATCAAATATACTCTCGGGAGTCAGTGTACACAAAAAATTGTAAGACGACCAAGATTAGTATAGGGATTTTCCAAGTTAAAACCATTCGAACGTTGCTTGATATCTGGCATGATCCACGTCACCCGTAGGCACTTAGGTTATTTAAAATTTGGTTTCCAAAGCATCCCCATTAATTAATCTAGCTGATATAGCTTCGCCGTTTTGTAAAAATAAAATAACGCCACTAACATGGGCATATCATGGGCATTTCTCAGTGATTTTTTACGGCTTGTCAAGAAATATTTTCACAATCCTTAGTTGTGTTGTAACCATTTTGCTTCGTTAGACAACCACCGACTAAGAAAAGTGGCTCATTACCTATGACAATTTGTCTGGTCGTACAAATATGGCAATTCATTTTCGAAATGTCAGACTAATGCCAAAAATATGTTAATTGACATGACTGATATATTTGACACATCTGAAACGACAGCACTAGACAGTTAAAATAATGAGATAGACAATCTGCCTCACCACCTTAGGAAAAAAGAAGCAGAGTCGTTGGACGTGGTATGGTGGGTTGTGGCAAGATTATCCCACGAGAACGTCTGGTATTAAAAACATCTGGGGCCCAACTCATAAAGCAGTTTTTTGAGTTTAGAAAACATTTGGTTTTTCCACTTAAGCGCCTGTTTCTCAAAGGGCTGTCAAATGAGATTTGTTCGAAAACCACACAGCAATATTAAACATGATTAAAACCTAAATCCTCTTCGATCCCACGAATGCTGGTTCTACTCGTCTGTAACGGATTGACCCGAAACTAACACTCTTCGGCCAGGGGCAGTCAACAACAATATGTTTGTCCATCTTTTCGTCGTGGGAGCAACACTCTCCGGAATGCCAGTTTAGAATATTACTGGTCCAAGCCGCACGCAGAAAAAAGTATGGTTGTGGTGACAATATTCGAAGAGGATAATACTATTGTTGGGTATATGGTTGTGGTACAACAATATTATGATCCCCACAACCATACTATGATCAAATACAACCATACTATGATCCCCACAACCATAGTATGATTCACACTCGACCATACTATGATCCCCACAACCATAGTATGATCCTCACAACCATAGTATGTTTCATATACAACCATAGTATGATCATCACAACCATAGTATGATTCGCACGCAACCATGTTATGATCCCGACAACCATAGTATGATCACACACAATTATATAATTTATTAGAATTTGTTTAAGTTGTCAACAATAGATTTGAATTATGAAAATTATTCAAAAATACATTAAATTCAAAATAATACGAGCGATTTATTTCACAGTAGAATAAGTTGAAATAAACGTAAGCGTTTTTATTAAAAATATATCAGTCAAATTAAGCAAAAGCAGCTTGTTTAAAATTTTTAATTTCGATAAAAAAGTACTATTATTGCATTAGATCCGTACTAATAAATTTGTTCTTAAAACCATTTTTAAATGAAGAAAAATTACAATCATGCAGTATAATTGCCGTAATCATATTATTGTTAACATAAAACGCAAAACACAATACTTTTGTTGCACCAACCATATTTATATTGTTGCTATAACCATATTTTCATTTTTAAATTTGGCAATAATACTATTGTTACATTTCAACAATATTAATATTGCGGCAATTATACTATTGTCAAAAAAAATCAGTTAATAATGCTATGGCTGCGACGAACATACTTTTATTGCGGAGAACATATTATTATTGCCGTGACCATGTAGTAACCATGTTTTTTCTCTGCGTGCGGGATCGAACAAAACTTCGAAACAAGGATATGCTCAGGTTTTTAGAACCGCACACCATAAAGCTACGTCTGTAAGCTGTAGTCGTTGCATGGAGTGGCGGTACGAACTAAGTCCCCAATGAACTAAGTCCCCAAAACGAAAATGAACTAACCCCCCAAAATTTTATACAGGAGGAAACAACAACGATTTTTAGGGACTTAGTTCATTATTTGGGGATTTATTTCAGTTTCAAATTTAGGGAGTTAGTTCATAATGAACCAACTCCCCAATTCCAAGGAACGAAATAAATCCCCAAAATTATTTTTGGGGAGTTAGTTCATTTTCACTAAATACCAAAATTATTAAAAATTCCATTATGAGAACCGTTACAATTTCTGTACGCATTCTCTTCTTTGATTGTGAACATAGTGTATTCATTGAAAAAAATAATTAGTTTGTGCTATTACGTCGTGGAGTGAACATTAAAAGTAAAAAAAACAAGATGAGTTTTGAAATTATCTCTGGAAATCGCAGAAATAGTGAGCTTTTGTACCATTTCGATCAAAAAATGATATATATGAAAAAGTCTACGTATAAAAATGTAATTAAATATGAATGCCAAAAAAAAACTTGCAAAGCTAGGATGAATCTACTTCCTGATGGAAATTTGGTTCCAGCAAAAAAATTTGTGGAGCATAACCACGAAAATGAGGAGGAAGCCTACAAAGAGTTAAAGGCTTTAACTACAATTAAGAAGGATTGTGTGGACATGTCAGGGATTCTAGGAGGCAGTAAGACAAATTTAAGTTCTATTAGAAGAGCATTTCGCAGGACTTGTGAAAGGTAAGTAAAAAAGTGATAAAATTTTAAATTTTTACTAACATTTTAATTCAGCAATCAGGATGAAACGAAAAACATTGATTTTGCAAAAATACAAAGGGGATTGCAAAAAATAGTTAGCAAAAATTTGGTAACAACCCCAACAAATGCGCTCAAAGTGATAGAAGCCTTTATCCTGGAAAATGTTTGGTCAGATTTTGGATTAACAAAAGATGACTCAAACCCAAGGCACTTCTTTACTGAGTGCATTATAGAAGACAATTTTTCCTTCTGTTTGTTTTCATCATTGAAAACAATTGAATTGATAAAGGAAAATATTCCACCCGCAAGAAGAACTTACCTAGTAGACGCAACATTTAAAATTGTTCCGCACGGATGCTTTAAACAGCTTTTAGTTATTTATATAGAGTATTTTGAAGAGGTAATAAAATCGCTATTATATTATCCATAACTGTAGTATTCACACTTTTTTATTTTTCAGATTTGTCCTGTCTTTTTTGTATTGATTGATAAAAAAACCAATGAAATTTATAATAAATTGCTAATATATATTAAAGAAAATATATTTGATTCAGATCCATCAACATTCATAACCGATTATAAACAAGTATTACGAAAAGCTGTTAACTTGGTTTTTCCTCGAGCAAAGATAGTTGGATGCTGGTACGTATGTATATATTAAAAATGTGAAATTATTTTAAGTTTTTTCCGAGAATTTAAATTGCCAATACTTTTAATACTTTTGTTTTACTATTTTTTTACTATTAATTTACTATATATTAATTTTTTTCAGGTTCCATTTTTGCCAGGCTGTTAGACGGAATATGTGTAAGCATAAAACGTTATTGGAGTACATAAGCTCATCAAAAAGTTCGTCCCTGCTTTACCATAAAATTCTGGCCCTTCCGTTATTACCAGCAGACTTAATACGGTGTTCATTTAATGAAATAAAATCGCAAATATTTTTGATGGATAGCGATAGCTTATTTTTCCCATTTTTAAAGTATTTTGAAAGCCAATGGATTAACAAGGTAGTAATATATAGTATACATTTTTTTTTTAATAATCTTAAAATGAATGCATTTCATTTATTAGATTGGCTGCAAAAATTTCTCAGTGCATAAACAGGTTACTAGAACGACCTCTGCCGTCGAGGCTTATAATGGCATTCTTGGTCGGTCAGCTGGAAAAAATGGGCACTTCTTTAAATTCGTCCGCATAATTCAAGAAGAAGAATTTTTCAAAAGCAGACGTTTTTCCATATTATGCGAAAGTGGAGGATCCCTAGCGAAAAAGAAAAGAAAGGACAGTGTGGAAAAGAACAATAAAATTAGGGAGGCAACTTTACTTCTGGATGAAGGAAAAATAACAGTGGCCACATTTCTTTCACGAATGGTTTATGAAAAAAATGAAATATGTGTGGATATGGTCCCAAAGCTGAATATTTTTGAAGAAGAGTCATCCGAAGATGAAATGCCAGAAGAACTTGAAGAACAACCAACTCGCAACAATGACACCGAATGCATTATTTGTCAAGCTAAGACTGCAAACATTGTCCTTCTTCCTTGCAAACATCTAAAGATTTGCGATGACTGCATTCTCAAACTACAGGCAGATTCAATTTCAAAAGGTTTGCAAAATTATTGTTGCCCATATTGCCGCCAAATAGTGGAAGACACCATGCAAGTATATGTTTAAGTTTTTTTTTCTCGTAATTAGATAGATATTAATATGAACTGTTTTTTTTTAATTTGTTATTATCGAATATGTGTCTGTTGCTCAGTTATAATATATTAATAAAATATATCAAAAAAATGGGGACTTATTTCATTTTAGAAATGCGGAATAAATTCATTATGAACTAACTCCCCAGAAAATGGGGAGTTAGTTCATTTTTATTTTGGGGATTTATTTCATTTCATTGGGGGTTTATTTCATTTTCTAAATTGGGGATTTATTTCATTATGAAATAAATCCCCAATTTTGGGGGGTTAGTTCATTTTCGTTTTGGGGACTTAGTTCATTGGGGACTTAGTTCGTACCGCCGCATGGAGTGGGTGCAATCCATGGAGTGGGTGCAGGTCTGAACCACATCAGTGGGTATAGCGAAACGTACTTTGTTGCCTCAAACGTACATTGTTTCATCAGCGTAGTTTCTAGAGGGTCTCCAGATTTGTTGTCATCATCGCCGTCTACACTTTCATCGAAGTCGTCATTGACATCATCATCCAACTATGAGACTCCCCACAGTCTCTTACGGAACAGCATCTGCATATACAGCACCGTACACCGCAGATTGCTGCTGCTACCCCGGACAGAGCATCAATTTTGCAATTTAATTGCAATGGCCTACACAACAAATTCAGGGAGGTAATAGAGTCGCAGAAGAATTCATGATCACTGCGATGGAGGAAACTAAGCTAAATGCCGCCTGCAGCCTGCAAAGTTGTAACGGATACAACGTGCTACGCAAGGATCGCACAAGAAGTGGAGGTGCATGACTTGTTTTCCTGTTACACCATTATGTGCAGTACAAACCAATCTCGCCTGAGCTTGATTCTAGAGACCCAAACATGGAAAGTAAGAGGGTAGCATTCAAGTCTGGGACTGCCGAAATAGAGCTGTATAACGTATACATTGCGCCGGTTGCTTGTTGTAGCTGCACGCGTACTGCCGGAGTGACAGGCCTTGGCCGAAGATTGCTAGTTTGGGTCAGTTCGGTACATAGAACCGGCTGCCGTTGAATGTACAGGAGCGCCGATTGGTAGCTGTTCCCCCTGTTACTTGCCTTACATTAGCAATCTGTTACATGGCAATAACCGCTTAGTCCTAGGAGATTTTTATGCCCACCGCGAGCTGTGGCATTCTCTCTAGACAAGGACCAGAGGGCCATAGCTTTGGCCCTCTGCACAGTGAATGCGGACGCTCCCACTCGAATTATAGGCGATTGCCATAGCTCGTGGGACATAACTCTGACATCACCTCGCCTGATCAACGACTTCACCTCACAACGCTTCATCTCGTAAAGATAGGGGACCACCTTTCCATAATTCTCGTCATCAACAGAAAATCCAACGCAGAGAAAGAAAACTCCGACTTGCCAGAATGCCGCCCTGGGGACATCAACAGAGTGTCTCTTTGTGTCTTCATAAGGACCATCTTCTCATACACTGAGCCGAAAATACAATGCTTTTTTTAACCATGTCTGTTTTAATTTTTCATGGTATATGTTTGATAAAGAAGACAAAATAACGTTATAAAAGGTCAAATATAGATACCAAATAGTTGAATTAACATTTTCATTAGGGAGGCAGAACATTGTGCGACAAAAACAAAAATTTAAACATCATTCGGCTCTGTTGTATCGAAGTTTTTTATCTGCTTTCTGTTATACGAAGTTAGGAATTAATTTACAAGAAGTTGCAACGATTGCGACTGGCGGTACGAACTAAGTCCCCAATGAACTAAGTCCCCAAAACGAAAATGAACTAACCCCCCAAAATTGGGGATTTATTTCATAATGAAATAAATCCCCAATTTAGAAAATGAAATAAACCCCCAATGAAATGAAATAAATCCCCAAAATAAAAATGAACTAACTCCCAATTTTCTGGGGAGTTAGTTCATAATGAATTTATTCCGCATTTTTGAAATGAAATAAGTCCCCATTTTTTTGATATATTTTATTAATATATTATAACTGAGCAACAGACACATATTCGATAATAACAAATTAAAAAAAAAAACAGTTCATATTAATATCTATCTAATTACGAGAAAAAAAAACTTAAACATATACTTGCATGGTGTCTTCCACTATTTGGCGGCAATATGGGCAACAATAATTTTGCAAACCTTTTGAAATTGAATCTGCCTGTAGTTTGAGAATGCAGTCATCGCAAATCTTTAGATGTTTGCAAGGAAGAAGGACAATGTTTGCAGTCTTAGCTTGACAAATAATGCATTCGGTGTCATTGTTGCGAGTTGGTTGTTCTTCAAGTTCTTCTGGCATTTCATCTTCGGATGACTCTTCTTCAAAAATATTCAGCTTTGGGACCATATCCATACATATTTCATTTTTTTCATAAACCATTCGTGAAAGAAATGTGGCCACTGTTATTTTTCCTTCATCCAGAAGTAAAGTTGTCTCCCTAATTTTCTTGTTCTTTTCCACACTGTCCTTTCTTTTCTTTTTCGCTAGGGATCCTCCACTTTCGCATAATATGGAAAAACGTCTGCTTTTGAAAAATTCTTCTTCTTGAATTATGCGGACGAATTTAAAGAAGTGCCCATTTTTTCCAGCTGACCGACCAAGAATGCCATTATAAGCCTCGACGGCAGAGGTCGTTCTAGTAACCTGTTTATGCACTGAGAAATTTTTGCAGCCAATTTAATAAATGAAATGCATGCATTTTAAGATTATTAAAAAAAAAAATTATACTATATATTACTACCTTGTTAATCCATTGGCTTTCAAAATACTTTAAAAATGGGAAAAATAAGCCATCGCTATCCATCAAAAATATTTGCGATTTTATTTCATTAAATGAACACCGTATTAAGTCTGCTGGTAATAACGGAAGGGCCAGAATTTTATGGTAAAGCAGGGACGCACTCTTTGATGATCTTATGTACTCCAATAACGTTTTATGCTTACACATATCCCGTCTAACAGCCTGGCAAAAATGGAACCTGAAAAAAATTAATATATAGTAAATTTAGTTGCCAATACTTTTAATACTTTGGTTTAACGAATTTCATTTATCATAAACTATTACACTCAAACGGAATAGCTATTTATGCACCGAATTATGCGCGAATTTTTTATTTCCAACCGATTTACACCAAAAAAAATTTTTTTCGATTCCAAAACTATTAATTTATTAACTATAAAATGCTGGTGCATAAATAGCTATTCCGTTTGAGTGTATTACGTTATGATAAATTAAATTCGTTAAACCAAAGTATTAAAAGTATTGGCAATTTAAATTCTCGGAAAAAACTTAAAATAATTTCACATTTTTAATATATACATACATACGTACCAGCATCCAACTATCTTTGCTCGAGGAAAAACCAAGTTAACAGCTTTTCGTAATCCTTGTTCATAATCGGTTATGAATGTTGATGGATCTGAATCAAATATATTTTCTTTAATATATATTAGCAATTTATTATAAATTTAATTGGTTTTTTTATCCATCAATACAAAAAAGACAGGAAAAATCTGAAAAATAAAAAGTGTGAATACTACAGTTATGGATAATATAATAGCAATTTTATTACCTCTTCAAAATACTCTATATAAATAACTAAAAGCTGTTTAAAGCATCCGTGCGGAACAATTTTAAATGTTGCGTCCACTAGGTAAGTTCTTCTTGCGGGTGGAATATTTTCCTTTATCAATTCAATTGTTTTCAATGATGAAAACAAACAGGAGGAAAAATTGTCTTCTATAATGCACGCAGTAAAGAAGTGCCTTGGGTTTGAGTCATCTTTTGTTAATCCAAAATCTGACCAAACATTTTACAGGTTAAAGGCTTCTATCACTTTGAGCGCATTTGTTGGGGATGTTACCAAATTTTTGCTAACTATTTTTTGCAACCCCCTTTGTTTTTTTTGCAAAATCAATGTTTTTCGTTTCATCCTGATTGCTGAATTAAAATGTTAGTAAAAATTTAAAATTTTATCACTTTTTTACTTACCTTTCACAAGTCCTGCGAAATGCTCTTCTAATAGAACTTAAATTTGTCTTACTGCCTCCTAGAATCCCTGACATGTCCACACAATCCTTCTTAATTGTAGTTAAAGCCTTTAACTCTTTGTAGGCTTCCTCCTAATTTTCGTGGTTATGCTCCACAAATTTTTTTGCTGGAACCAAATTTCCATCAGGAAGTAGATTCATCCTAGCTTTGCAAGTTTTTTTTCGGCATTCATATTTAATTACATTTTTATACGTAGACTTTTTCATATATATCATTTTTTGATCGAAATGGTACAAAAGCTCACTATTTCTGCGATTTCCAGAGATAATTTCAAAACTCGTCTTGTTTTTTTACTTTTAATGTTCACTCCACGACGTAATAGCACAAACTAATTATTTTTTTCAATGAATACACTATGTTCACAATCAAAGAAGAGAATGCGTACAGAAATTGTAACGGTTCTTATAATGGAATTTTTAATAATTTTGGTATTTAGTGAAAATGAACTAACTCCCCAAAAATAATTTTGGGGATTTATTTCGTTCCTCGGAATTGGGGAGTTGGTTCATTATGAACTAACTCCCTAAATTTGAAACTGAAATAAATCCCCAAATAATGAACTAAGTCCCCAAAAATCGTTGTTGTTTCCTCCTGTATAAAATTTTGGGGGGTTAGTTCATTTTCGTTTTGGGGACTTAGTTCATTGGGGACTTAGTTCGTACCGCCATTGCGACTGTCTTATCCCCCCACTCTTTTTCCTTTCTTCCTCTGCTCTAAACGTTTGTAATTTTGAGAAAGATCATAAGACAATTTATTTCGCTCTTTAACAAAACCACCACCAAATGCAAATGCTAGCTGCACAAGTTCGAAGACTATAAGCAAAGGGTAATTCTCATTAATCATAAAGCGACTTCCGTATAATTCATTTGATTTGTAGCCGAAGTAATCGTTGCCAAAGACTGCTATAGAAAAACCTTGGCGAGTTTAGAAACAGCTATACATTCTGCCTGGCAACCGTAGCCAATACATTTTATCAATTTTTTTAGATGATTCTGAAAGAGAAACAAAAAGTTGTCGCATTACAATAAAAACTGCTCAATTCATAATAATGAAAAAAGACCGAATAAATGAAAACAAAACAGAAACATAATTAGTACGTTAATTTAATATAAAAAATTGTGACAGTTACGAGGGCGACCGCAAAACTAACTGGCCTGGCACATTTTCTGTTTTACTTTTTTTTTGTTTTTTAAAAGCAACCTTTTATAAGCCATCTGTCAAAATTTCCGAAATATTTAATGATTATTTTCTTTGTTACAGGTGATTGAAGTAAACAAGTTTTATAATTTTTGAAAAATGGAAAATAAAGAGTTTCGTGCGGTAATTAAACACTTTTATATGAAAGGTTATACGCCACAATTAATCAAAGATGAATTGGATTCTGTTCATGGTGATAATGCACCATCATACTCCACCGTGAAATCCTGGGTTCAACAATTTAAAATGGGTCGTTAAAGTACAGAAGATAAACAACGCTCTGGAAGACAGAAAACTGCTACTACTATTGAAAACATTAGAAAAATATTTAATGAAGTGACTAAAGATAGACGAATAAGGCTCAGAGAACTTGCTGATATTGTTAAAATACACGAAAAACAAGTTTGGAGTATTTTACATGATGAACTCCACATGAAAAAGCTATCCGCAAGATGGGTGCCGCGTTTGTTGACTTTGTCCCAAAAAATCGTCCGTTGGACCAATTCCGAGGAGCTTTTAGCGATTTATCAGCGTAATCCAATAGACTTCTTGCGCCGATTCATAACTGTTGATGAAACATGGATCCATCACTACATCCCAGAATGCAAAGAACAGTCAAAACAATGGATAGAAGCTGGTAAAAGTGGTCCCAAGAAGGCGGAAACTGTTAAGTCAGCAGGAAAGTAATGGCCACGGTATTTTGGGATGCAAGGGGTATAATATTTATTGATTATCTTGAGAAAGGAAAAACTATAAATAGTGAATATTATTGTGCGTTATTGGATCGGTTGAGTGAAGAAATCAAGATAAAACGACCGCATTTAGAAAAAAAAAAGTTCTTTTTCATCAAGATAATGCTCCTTCACACACTGTATTTTTAACTCAACAAAAACTGGCCGAATTACGATTTGAAATTGCTCCGCATCCACCATATAGTCCAGATTTAGCTCCTTTTGATTATTTCTTGTTTCCAAAAATCCTCGGTGGCAAAAAAATTTCGTCCAATAGCGAGGTTATTGCTGAAACTGAGGCATATTTTGAAGGCGTTGAAAAATCTTATTTTTCGGATGGAATTAAAAATTTTGAAAAACGTTTGATGAAGTGTATTGAGTTGGAAGGAGATTTTGTTGAAAAATAAATAATAATAATTCCAAAAAAACGGTTCTTTTTATGTAAGGCCAGTTAATTTTGCGGTCGCCCTCGTACTATATTTCTGGTTAAAGAGGTAACCAATAATAAGTTAAATTAACAATAAAAATAATTTCTATAACTATATTCATAGTTAATAATATTAACAATTTCATTGTTAAATTTAACATGTATTGTTTCAATAAATTAGCTATGAAGTTTTAATATTAACAATTTTCATGGTTAAAAACAAAAAATTGTTAAATCAAAAATAATTATTTTAATAATAACAATTTTAATGGTTAAAAAAAATCAACAATGCAACAACAATAATTATTTTAAAATTACAAATTTTCATGGTTAAAAAATTCAACCATAGAATAGTTGAAATAACTATTGTTATTGTTAAAAACCACTCAAAAACAAAATGTTAAAATTCACCTTATTTAACGTAGACTCCAAATCATGTTTATTTATAGTAAAGTTAGCCTTAAATAAGGTTATTTTTCTTCTCAGTGTAGACAGGTAACCTCCGCCCAGGCTGATCAGGTACGATCTTCATGATCTGGGGAGAGGAAGGTCCAGCGGTACAAGAGAGAGCCGTTATAACATAAAAACTATCAGGCAGGTCTCAACGAAGTTCACGCTGATCAAGTCACAGCAGAATTGACCAGCTTTAGGGTTAATGTTGTGCAAGGGGAACATCCCAGGGGATTTCATTAGAGGAGAAGACGCTACCTCGCCAAACGCGCGTAGCTCGGGCTAAGCAAGTTGGTAGGTGGTGCAACCGCCTCAATTTGAATTGGGCGCCAATTGATGCTAACGCTTCGGACGTGCTGCATCTCTTTAATAGGCCGCTCAGCTGGTCCCCAGGTCTCTCTGGACACATCCAGTTCAAATGGCGCGTGTCCTTTACCCGGATTTCGAAACAGATACCCTACCGGCGAACAGGACTTTCAAACAAAAAATTGTTGTTTCAACAACATAAATCCTCTTCATCCACGTCTACTACAAATTTATTTAAATTCAATCTTTGATAAACTCCTGCTCATCGCAATATCCCCTCAAATTTGGATGCTCAAGTATGTGTTTTTGTGGGCCCCGCTACACTGGCAATGTTGTTGGCAATTAATTAACCTAAGTAGTGCTTATTCAAGACCAATCATGCTAAGGACTTACGGGCATTTAATTAGCTGGGATTACCGCACTTAAACTACTCGACCATGCCACATTGCAACGTGTCGCCGCCGAAGTTGTTGTTGCAAAGTGCACAAAGTAAATACTCATCAGTTTGATCGAATTAAAGTTACTGAAATTCAAAATTTTGTTTGGTTTCATAAATAATGCAGGAGGATTAAGTTTTGCTTTCGCTCTCTTCCTCTCTCTCATCCGCTTCCCTTTATACTCATACAAACTACAAACTTTTTTCAAAGACAAATATTTTACCAACATTATTTTCTACGTAGAAAAAGTTGATTTTTTTTTGTCGGTAAACATGTTTACTTAGAATTCGGTGGGTAGAAATTGCAAAACGGTAAAATAGAGGGGAAACGAAGAGGAACAAAAAACAACAACATAAATAATCCATTAAATATTTTTCTATTAGTGAATGAAACCCCTCTCACCACCATGCAGACATCTACTCATACACACACACACACCCTTACACACACAGGACATTCCCATTGCCAGATATATTCGTCCCGCATTCTGGTCTGGAGGTCCTGCCCCACCGCATATGTCCTCAGCGCAAAAGTAGTGAGTTGAGTGGTGGTGGCGGTGGTGCTGACGTTGGCGGTGAATGGCAAAATGAACAAAGACACTTCGAGTGTGTGTTTGAGTATGTGAAGGGGAAATTGTATCGCATGTGAGGAGTGAACCTTTTGTTGACA
Organism: Hydrotaea diabolus; assembly: GCA_963513945.1. NCBI lineage: Eukaryota > Metazoa > Arthropoda > Insecta > Diptera > Muscidae > Hydrotaea > Hydrotaea diabolus. The sequence goes on from OY740720.1 coordinate 8,019,799, forward strand.
TCCTGACACAGAAAACACTTTTTTCCAATTAGCGTTTATTTAGAAAATGTCAACATATGTTAATATGGCACAGCGAAGGCAACACAACAACAAAAAATGTGAAAGAAAAAGCGAAAAATGTTGTCTATTTTAAAGTGGAAAAAATGATAAACCCTAGTTTGCCTTTATCACTGAGTTAGGGATGCCAACAACGAAGACGGAAAATCGGTACTCTTTTTTTGCATACCGCAAATCAATCAAACAATAAGAATATTTTGATAACATTGAAAATTTTCTGTCGGCTAAAGGTTCAGGCACCCTGGAGTTATTTTCCTTATGCTGTCTATTTTTCTATTTCAATTGAAAAAAATGTCTTAAAACCACAATATCATTATTATACCCTCCACCATACAATGGAGGGTATATTAGTTTTGTCATTCTGTCTGTAACACCTTGAAATAATCATCGGAGACCCAACAAAGTATATATTCTTGATCCTAGTACAATTCTAAGACGATCTAGCCATGTTGTTCTGCTGTCCGCCTGTTGAAAACAAGATAGAGCCTGCATCAAAACAGCTAGGGAGCTGAAATTTGGCACAAACATGTGTAGTTAACCTAGCATGGTTGGTATTGAAAATGGGCTATATAGCTCTACGGGAAGTTGGTGTTGGAGACCCTCAATCGACACTACCTCATAAAAATTAGTTTTTTTATTTGGAAATATCCGTCCAGTTTCTTGAGCAAAATCACTGAAATTTTGCAAATAATAATCTCTATATGGGCGCAATCATCTATGTAAAAATGGTTTAGATTGGGCCACCATTTCTTGTACCTCCCATACAAACGGCCTTATGGGCCTTGAGAAATAATATGACTATGACACACCACAAACTTGACCTATCGAAATGAAATTTTACACATCAAGATTTCTATATACAACAGACTTCTACGCTGGATTCGGTTGAGATCGGAAAAGTCCTACTGGTACCTCCCACACAAATGGTCTCATGGGCCTTGAAAAATAATATGACAAAAACTCACCACACACTTGACCTATCGAGACGAAATTTTCGGCATAAAGATTAATATATAGAACAGACATTTGCCCTAAATTTGGCTAAGATCGCGAAGGCCCTACTGGTACCTCCCACACAAACGGTCTCATGGGCTTTGAGAAATAATATGACGTTAACCCACCACAAGCTTGACCTATCGAAATGAAATTTTCCTATATAGAACACACTTCCGCACCCAATTTGGTTTTATTTGGGAATCTGGTGGAGGGTATCCAAAGTTCGGCACAGCCAAACTTAACATTTTTTACTTGTTTTTTTTTTGTTAATATTTAACGTATATTTCGGTGTTTTTATACTTCCGGAGGTCAAGAATGACGCAGCGTAAAACAAAAAACTTAACTCTGCTCGGACCTTTAAGCTTTTTTTACAGAGAATAAAAACTTGCTAGAATTTTTTCGCAAAAAGCTTATAACGACATAATCGAGTGTAAATAAATCTTTTTTTATTAAATTTTAAAATATTTTCAGTCTGATGCGAATTTTGCACAAATACCTCGCATTAATTGCTTATACTCGTAGGGTCCAAATGACTCAGTAATTAAAGTCACACGATCCATCCACTTCATTTTCTCTTCTCAGTTTGGGCCTTAGATCAGTGCTAAATTGATAACAATTTTGCCCTGTTTTATTTTATTTTTTAATTTAGCCACTGCCTCTACAAAGAGTGACAGTTTTCTGCGAGTTTTAGACCGGTGGCATCATTGGTCCATTATTCTTAAAAAATGCTGTCGGAAACGTTCTTCCGGTTTACAGTGAACGCTACAGTGGCATACTTTGAGCACTAAAGCGACACTGGCGTCCTTTGCTTTAAGCAGAATGGCACTAAGTCCACGTACCAAATTCAATAAACGTGATTTCAGCCGTCTTGCCGATATCAATTGGCCTCATCGGAGAAGCGGTTTAAAGCCATTAGGATTTTTTTCAAGGGGTACCGTAAATCAGGGAAGTTAAAAAAAATACATACATGGCCTTAAAGCGAATATCACATGTTGCAAAAACTCACATTGAAATATAGTAAAAGCATGATAAAACGTCGTTCAGTTTGACCTTATACTATACCCACCACCGTCCCTGCACTACTGAAGCGCAAGAAAAATCTCCGTTTTTGGGGCCCATGCGCATAATCTCAGCCAAAAATTAAAAATTTCTTTACTCGTAGAGGCATCCTTGGGCATTTCTTCCACCAGCATACATTCGATATTGCATGAACACCTGGCCGTCAAAAAGGTTTGTTCTTGTTGCAACCCGTATAAGTTGACAATCGCTCAAAAAAAAGGCTCGTGTCGATTGGTGCAAAGAAATTTTGCACCAATCGACAAAAGACGTTGCTTCAAAAGACGTTTATATGATCGTCACAGGTGACGAATCATTGATCTATGCGTATGAGCCCGACAGAAAACAGCAATCGACCGTGTGGGTCTTCGAAGACGAGCCAAATCCAACGGAAGTTGTTCGTGGAAGCACTTCAAAGCAAATGATCGCCCGTTTCTTTGGCAAAAGTGGTCATGTGGCGACTGTTCCGCTTGATCAACGTAGGACGGTCAATTCTGAGTGGTACACCACAATTTGTTTGTCTAAAGTCTTCGGAGAAATTCGAAAAACGAACAAGAGAAGACGAATCGTTGTGCGCCATGACAATGCAAGCTCGCGCTCAAAGCAGCGCCTTATTGTCATCCGCCGTACAGCCCTGGCTTGGAACCCAATGGCTTCTTTTTTTTCCCGCACAGCAAGAAAAAAAATAGTGGTCAACGACTTTCGTCAGAAGATGCTGTTGAAGCGACTTTCGGCGAATGTATTTCCCACCAACTACGACATCCAGAAATTCAAGTCAAATGTCAACAAACATTACTCCCTCTTTCCCCCTTAAACTCCCTTACTTCCCACTCGCCAACGCAATGCATCGCATGTAAAGGGGAAAACCCCTGAGTGTTGGTCAAAAAAAAAAAACATGTTTTGGATGTGCCTCAATCGGAGTGGAAAAGTGCTTCCACAATTAGTTTGAGCGCATCCAAAAGTGTATAAATCATGCTGGAGAATATTTTGAAAAACAATAAAACCATTTTTGGTGATAAATATTCACATTTTCATTATTAGGCCGGAGATGTATATAGCAGCCCTCGTATAACCTGCAAAGATTTCTGATAATTGCTAGACACACGGAGTCCATCCATGGCATACTGCACTCTTGCCCATAGCACAACTCTACTCTAGCACCTAGCTTTTCCAGTGAGGCGGCGATTAGCATAGGTAATTTCCCTTACAGAATGGCTTAAGCGTAGCTTCTCGTATATTGATATAATAGAGTTGGAAACTGTATTATTCTATTTTATCAGAAATCAAACCAACTCGAATGCACAGAAGTCCTCGGAGATTGTTAGTTTTTATAATCAGAATATACTCGTATAGAAAAACTGATCTGAGAAAACTGAGAAACTTAAACCTTTTCAGGCATATTTCCGGATACAATAAAATGAGCCACTCAATGCTGTCCTAATTGTCCAACTGCTTCTAGAGTTTACATCAGCTAATACTCTCGGTCGACGCATCGAATAGTAACCTGCGTCCTAATGACATGGAGATAGCGACTATTGGATACTAAAAATTTCGTTGAAACAAAAAAATTCGTTGAAACTAAAAATTTCGAGCTGTTTAGGTTGTACCTAGGCCAGATTTGCCTTGTCATCTGGCATGTCGTGGCCTTAGCCCGCCACTTATTCGAAAGAAGACTACCGACATGTCCAAATGTAGTGGAGAATGTAAGGTTGTCCCTAACAAGCTATTCTATAGACCTATAGTTTTTTGGAATATGACTGTGTCTGGCAACCAAATAAAATGGAACGGCTTGTCCATTTTACTTGACAATTATGGGCGGTACGTGAATGTTATTGTTGTAGCGGCAACTGTGTGCCGGTGTGAATGCCCTTGGAAGAACTGTTTTTCGGTTCAATCCGATTCATAGGACCGGCTGTCGTGGTATTAAGTAAATTCAGACTTGAAATTTGATTGCTGTCTCACTAACGTATACGAGGGCGACCGCAAAACTAACTGGCCTGGCACATTTTCTGCTTTACTAGCAACCATTTTTTTGTTTTTTAAAAGCAATCTGTTATAAGCCATCTGTCAAAATTTCCGAAATATTTAATGATTATTTTCGTTGTTACAGGTGATTGAAGTAAACAAGTTTTATAATTTTTGAAAAATGGAAAATAAAGAGTTTCGTGCGGTAATTAAACACTTTTATATGAAAGGTTATACGCCACAATTAATCAAAGATGAATTGGATTCTGTTCATGGTGATAATGCACCATCATACTCCACCGTGAAATCCTGGGTTCAACAATTTAAAATGGGTCGTTCAAGTACGGAGGATGAACAACGCTCTGGAAGACCGAAAACTGCTACTACTATTGAAAACATTAGAAAAATATTTAATGACGTGACTAAAGATAGACGAATAAAGCTCAGAGAACTTGCTGATATTGTTAAAATACACGAAAAACAAGTTTGGAGAATTTTACATGATGAACTCCACATGAAAAAGCTATCCGCAAGATGGGTGCCGCGTTTGTTGACTTTGCCCCAAAAAATCGTCCGTTGGACCAATTCCGGGGAGCTTTTAGCAATTTATCAACGTAATCCAATAGAGTTCTTGCGACGATTCATAGCTGTTGATGAAACATGGATCCATCACTACATCCCAGAATGCAAAGAACAGTCAAAACAATGGATAGAAGCTGGTAAAAGTGGTCCCAAGAAGGCGAAAACTGTTAAGTCAGCAGGAAAAGTAATGGCCACAGTATTTTGGGATGCAAGGGGTATAATATTTATTGATTATCTTGAGAAAGGAAGAACTATAAATAGTGAATATTATTGTGCATTATTGGATCGGTTGAGTGAAGAAATCAAGATAAAACGACCGCATTTAGAAAAAAAGTTCTTTTTCATCAAGACAATGCTCCTTCACACACTGCATTTTTAACTCAACAAAAACTGGCCGAATTACGATTTGAAATTGCTCCGCATCCACCATATAGTCCAGATTAAGCTCCTTCTGATTATTTTTTGTTGTTTCCAAATTTAAAAAAAATTCTCGGTGGCAAAAAATGTTCGTCCAATAGCGAGGTTATTGGACGAAAATGAGGCATATTTTGAAGGTCTTGAAAAGTCGTATTTTTCGGATGGTATTAAAAAACTTGAAAAACGTTTGATGAAGTGTATTGAGTTGGAAGGAGATTATGTTGAAAAATAAATAATAATAATTCCAAAAAAAACGGTTCTTTTTATGTTAGGCCAGTTACTTTTGCGGTCGCCCTCGTATGTACTCGTAGACGATTGATCAAAGCCATGCAGAACTTTCCCAGTGGCCGTAATTTCAGCCTAAAAATGTTACGTTATCTACAGATCACCCTGATTTCTGCTAAACAAACTTCTTCAGAGATCTACTTGCCTTATCGTTTTATCTAGTCCTCGTTCCCTAAAGTGGATTTCAAATCCTACACTTCCATACAGATTAGAGGCACCTGTGTAAAAGCTTAAGTACTTTTCTATTATCCAAAATATCCCCGCGTCGTTAGCTTCGAAATCCCTACACCATTCCATCTACAGTCAGCGGAGCGTAGTGAATGCTCTAACAGACTGCCTTCAATACCGACAGCGTCCAAGTCCAAGGAAAAGTTTTGCGGATAACAAAGTTGTAAACTGTGTGTGCTGAAAAGAAAACAGAAAGCGTAGAAGACGACGCTCAAACTGTTTTCGATTTGTAATCTCATAATTAATTCAGTTCTAGTGCCTCGGCTGTCAACGTGAAATGTTTTCGGTTGGATGTCATTTCAAGCAAGTAACAGCAGCAGTAGCAAAATTAGTTAATATTAAATAACGAAAGGTACAAACTACACACTTTGGACTGAGATAAGGCAGCAGGATGTGATTGCTGGTGGATTGAGTGCTTTTCATCCCAGGGGGCCCAACACTCGTGCGTGGGGTTATTGTATAACCATTTGTCATGATATCCGAATCGGTTTGTTTCATGTCCACTTTTCTTCTTCTTTGGTTAGTTAGTGTCCGTTTGAAGATTGTGTTTTTTTCTTCCAGATTTATGCCTTTCTCATCCATGTATCTGCATATGTGCCAGAGTTATAGATCCTTTTGAGTATCCTTGCTATCCTTGTTTTTCTTTCTACTCCCTTTGTAGTTTGGTTTTTTTCGTCAAATATTTTTCTTATGAGGCATGCATATTCTTTTGTGTTGTTTTTATTGTGCTGAAGAGCATTCACACAAAAAAGTTTCGAAACTTTCAAGTGTGATTTTCATGATGAATTTCGCAGGAGAACATGGCCGAGCATTGAAGTACAAAGGAAAGAGAAAGTAAAACAAATGCAGAAAAAATATTGGGATAAGGTGTAAAGCCGGGAACACATAAACAGGGTGCCTGACAAAAATACCAAAATTTTCTTCAGATTACAAAAATTCAAAATATTACTGGATGTAGGCATAAAGCAAATCTTTTGAAGGATATTTTACTACTAGTCTCACACACCCTATCTAACACTAGAATTAGTAATGATGTATGAGCTCTAGCCGGAAACTGAAACCTAGTACAGCGGGGGATGAACTCTGGTGATAGCAGCAGCCACAGTATAATCAGCGTCGGCTTGATTTCTTCATAAAATTTGGCCACCTGTGGCGGCTTGAACACTGTTTTTTTCAATAAGTTTTTAATTTCGGTATAAGGCAAACTAAAGGACCACATAAACAGGGTGCTGGCAAAAATGGGAAATCTATTTATAGCTCTGAATGTGGAGTCCTCTGTAGAGTTTTTTTTTTACGTACCGGAGGTAAGGGATCTTCATCGATACAAGTATCCCGCGCTACAATCATGTACGATTCGCCATCTCTGGCGCCTACGTACTAAACCACGCCCCTACACTTCAACCACTCTCCCCCGAGGGACTGCCGTAAGGTATTACTTCGCGGGGGCTTGTTAGCATTTAAGCTATTGTCGTTTCATTGTTGGATCTTGATTCCACGTTTCGAATGCGTTCCGTCCTTCGTAGTTCCTTAAGCACTATTGATTGCTGTGTTTAATTTCTACCTTTACCCAATTGTCAACACTCTGTAGCATAAATTCCACAACGGGTTGAGGGCCCGTGATGTCCATAAGTGAAGCGCTGAATCTGGGGCAATTCAATACAGCGTGTTCTGCGGTTTCTTCTTTCTCCACACAGTTCTGGCAAACAGGCGAGCTGTCATGTCCAAATCTGTGAAGATATTTCCTAAAGCAACCATGCCCTGTAAGAAATTGCGTCAGGTAATAGTTTACGTCTGGGACCGATTTATCCGTCCCAAGGGGACGGTCGGAGACAATGGAGATTAACTGGTGAATCCATCTGACTGACTTGCCAAATATACTTTGAGACTTCTCGTTCAGCATATCTCTTCTTTCAGTTGAATTTTCTGGTCTCGTATATGCGTCTCATTTCATCTACTAAAATGTCGATCGGTTCAACCTCAACTCAAGCAGTTATTATACCCAACTACAGGTAGTCGACGAATATATCTACCCCGCGTTAAATATTAATAAAAGGTTGTGTTAACAAATAGATGCTACTTTGGGCTAGTTTAGGTTAGTATGAAAGGGTAGCTGTCCAGAAAGAAATGACGAGTTTAATCAAAGGCATAAAAGGCCCATTGTGAAACCGTGATAAAAGGTTGAGAACGAGAGAGAGGGGGGGGGGAGAACGAAAAATTATAGGAATGCGAGAGAGTGTTTATTTAAAAGAGAGAGGTGTGGCAGTTAAACTGTCTTATTTTGCTATCCATTGAGGTTTATCAACTGGTTCGAGTAGTTCGTAACTAGCCCGACCGTTTCACAAATCTTAAAATTAATTTATGAGATACATCCGCTATTTCTGCTAGGACCTTAAAGTATCTACTGCCTAGAATGCTAAGTCTCCATTCTAGAAAACCCAAGCGAGTGCATAGCAAATGCTCCACTGACTCATCATCTACTTGGGACAAAGAAAATAAAAAAGTGACCTTTCTCCACGAACGAAAATAACGCTCCTATTCTACTTTACTTCTTTATGATGCTTAAACATGGATAAAAATAAAAGTGGGTGAAATATTACTTACTCACTTAGGTCCTCGTTCAGGGTCAAGGGAGATCTTTTTTTCAAATCAGTGAGCTTTGCACTATTCAATTGTGCAGGACGCCAGCTCCGAAGGGTTAGTTCATTTTATAGTGAAGTTTTTACATGACTAAGAGTTAAATCTTTAACTCGTAAATTCGACGGCAGTTACGAGGGTAAAATATCATTTTCCAAACTGTTTCCTTGAAAAAAAACTGTATGATAATAGTAGTTAAGTAGTTAACTGGCCCACTGCAACACCAAACTATTGGAAAATAGCAAGGAATAAAAAGGGTATGCAACACCAAACTGATCGAAAATATGCGACGAATATAAAGGGTGATTTGTTATGAAATCCTAGCATTCATTAGATAGCGCGGCAGTTTCCATAATTAAGAGCTGTAGCCTACTTTTAGGAGTAGAGTACAACAATATAAAGTATAGTATAAAGTAGTTAAATAGTTGATGAGCACGACATATACACAAGTTTTCATGATCAAATCCGGGTAAGAAGAGGTAACATTTACAGCGAAGGGCGCTCCACCTCGGCAACATCGGCAAATTATCAAGTAAAAGAACCACCTCTAAAGCTTCTTTATAAAATGCGTCAGTCATTCTGAGCCGTTAGATATGTTCCCTGCTTCAATGAAAATGTTTTTATTCTCCAAAACTGCTGCATTCTTTTAGATGCAAATGATTACTCCGAAAAGTAGGCAACACCAAACTGACAAAACATATTCAAGGAATATAAAGCGTAGGCAATAACAAACTGGAATATAAAGCGTGATTAGTTATGAACTCCTACGCTTCAGTGTTGCATACCCCAAAGTAGCATTCATTTGACAGCACGGCAGTTTTAATAATCAGGAGCTGTAGCCTACTTTTAGGACAATGTGTCAACTCCCAAAGATAGGCACATTAAATTATTTTCATAAGCAAAATCTTTGTCCTAAGCCGGTAGAAATGTTGCCTACCTCAAGAAGAACATAATACTTCTTTTAGATGCAAATGTCTATTTCGAAAAGTAGGCAAGGCAACATCAAACTGATAAAACATATTCAAGGAAAATAAAGCGTAGGCAATAACAAACTGGTTGAAACTGGTGATTAGGTTTGAACTCCTATGCTTTAGTGTTGCATACCCTAAAATAGCATATATTTGACAGCACGGCAGTTTTAATAATTAGGCGCTGTAACCTACTTTTAGGACAATGTCTCAACTCCCGAAAATAGGCAACACTAAATTATTTTCTTTTTCAAGATCTTTGCCTACTTTTAGGACAATATGATAACTACCATTAGTAGGCGACAATTTTAAAAGGGATTGGTGACTACTTGTCTTGTGAACCCATAGTTCAGTTTTTTTTTTGATTCAAGAATTGTTGCAAATTTTTAGGAGAACATGAAAACTCTAGACAACACTAGAAGCCAACACCAATCAGATCGGAAATATGTAAGAAATATAAATGATAATGAGTTGTCTTCTTGATGTATCAAAAAAGGTTAGTTTATAAATTTATATCATAATTTGTACGCGTTGAGGGGCAAATTTGAAATCAGCATCGCGTACTCAATTTTCAGACTAATATTTTATTTGTTTTTATAATTTGAACAGGGATTAAACCGGTTCAAGACCTCTTGCTTCTATATTTAAATAGAAGACAAGTTTTTAACAAAATGTTTTTATAATTTTTTTCGGTGTAGAATTCTAAAAATTATGGCAACCATTGTAATTTTGATAATTGGTCCACAAATCCATTAACAACTTGATTAAGTCCGACAAACTTCATTCATTTGAATTTTATTATGATTTATTTTCCCCATATATTCCCCTAAGCCCCCCGTATTCCAGTAGATATGAAACAAAGCAGAAAAAAATAAAATCATTAGAAGGAGAGAAACAAAAAAAATGTTCTACAAATGAGTGATGTGTGTGCACAGTTAAAGCTAAAGTTGAAGCGAATATCGCATATAGGAAAATAGTACACAATGTTTCCACACACATACGTACATACAAACACACACACACACACTGCGAGTCTCACACATATGCAAAGAAAAAGTTTTAACAAACTAAAAAAGGTACGACGATATATTATGGACACATATAAATCAACACTAATTGGGTTCACAGCTTGAATGGAGAAATAAACAACTAAATACACACACAAACACGCACACTGTCTCACTCTCTTACATATGTGTTGGACCCCCATATCCATACCCATTTGTACATCTATACAGCTGGAAAAAAGGAGATTTATAGATGTTCTACTAGGCCGATGAGCTCTCGGACAGGGTAGGAGAGCAAACATTTGTACTTTGCCTATCAACCCGACCCGAAATGTCGGACCAACCGAAATTCGTTTGCTTGTAATGCGATACGAAAGTATGTGAAGCATATTTGATTGATATCATGCAAGTGTCTTAAAACTGACGCGCTCACTCACGGACAGACAGACTGACAAGTGGTCTTAAATCTAATATGTGCTAAAATTAAAATCCAATCTTATTTCAAAGTCTGCCTCTGTACGCATGCAAGACCCGCGTACAGCCCCGTGTCATTGATTTACGACCGTTGACGATGGGGTCTAGAATGTCATTTTTAAAGGAAATATATTGAAACAAAAAAAACTCAAAAATTAACCGTTTATGTTACCTTCAAAAATCGTTTTTGAAAACATCACATTTGTCGAAATTTTTCTGAGCACCCATAGAAAAATCCCCTTCAATTAGAGGTCTTGTCACACCACAAGCCGATAGAAGTCTTGTCAACGCAAAAGCCACATTTTACATCCCATGTTGTTGAAATTTAGCAAAGTAAATAATAGATATTTTTTTAAACTTGGTGGAGTATAAAATCATGTCCAATTTTTTTAACATTGCTCAGATACAAGGGTCCTTTTTAATTGTATGCCCTGCTACTTCACAAGCCACATTTTTATTTTAATCTTCCTTACGTTTTGTTTAAAAAAGGAAAAATTAAGCGATTTCTCCGAAATTTGGGTTACAAATCATTTTATGTAGTCAAATTTGAATTTGTAGATTTTTTTTTTTTAAATTTTAATATAAAAGCTGATCCATCTAGAGGTATTTTTTCAGAACAAAAAAAATAAATATTTAAATCAAGTGTGGAATCTTTATTGGTAATTTAAAAGGACGTTTTATGGCATTTATTTTTTGAAAATAATTACCTTCAAATGTTGGCAACTGTATTATGGAAATGAGCGTTCAGTGATGAGGCCTATTTCTGTCTTAACGCATTTGGGCTGAAGAGCAACAATAAGAGGTTCAAGAGGTGCCATTATACCCCGAGAAAACCACGGTTTGGTGCGGCTTATGGGCTGGTGGAATCATCGGTCCATATTTTTTAAAAATGATAATGGTCGAAATGTAACCGTGGTGTTCGCTATCGCTCCATGACATCGATTTATGCTACCTGAAATTGAAGCCCTTAATCTTGACGACACTTGGTTTTAACCGGACGGTGTCATTTGGCATACAGCTGCTCAAACAATGGATCTATTGAGAGGTCATTTCGAAAAGCCGCTAATTTTACGTTTTGGACAGGTGTGTTGGCTGCCCTTCGACATGTTTTCTTTGGTATTACGTAAAGTCCAAAGTCTATGCCGACAAACCAGCTACGATTCAGGTTTTGGAAGCCAACATTACGCGTGTCATTAAAGCCATACCGGTCGAAATGCTCGAACGAGTCATCCAAAATTGGACCCTCAGAATGGAAACCCTGAGCATAGTTGCGGCCAACATTTGAAGGAAATTATATTCAAAAAAAAAAAAATGCCATAAAATGTCCTTTAAAATTACCAATAAAGATTCCACACTTGATTTGAATTTTTAATTTTTTTTTGCCGATAATTCACAAATATTTTTTAAAAATTTCACCATATTTGTCCATATGTCTAACAAGTCGAAAATAGTAATTAGATTTTTGGGACCATCATAATTAATAAGGCAATAGGCAATACAAAATCGTAGCTCGAAATTTTTTCTAGATTTATTTTTTTTAAATGTCCACATAAGTAGGCTAATTTCAGCAAAAAAATCGTATATTTTTTTTTTTAAATTTTAGATAAATTTATAAAAAAAATTGTATATGTATTGTTTTTTCAAAAATGTTACATATTTTTTAAATTTTATTTTTTTTTAAGAAATTTTACATTTTAAAAAAAAATGTAATTTTGTGATTTGCCATATAACGTTGATCTTTGAAAACTGTTCAAAGAGAAAAAGATATTCAAGAGGCCGTCGAAAAAGCTTTTAGTTACAAACAGGTGTGATTGCAGTTTCGGTGAACGCTACTTAACCATTCTCAGACCCCAAGCAACGAATGTGCTTTTACAATGATCAAAGGCTATGCACTTAAGTGTAGAATGAATGCGATTCGATGAGAAACTGCTTGCGGTAGAGTATTCCACTGAACAAACTAAACACAATAAAAATCCCTCGCACTGCCTACTGATACGCTAGCCATATGCTGTTGTTGTTTTTACGCTGGAAATTCAGTGTATCATGAGTGTTTTAAAACATTTTTAATATTTCTGGGAGTTTTTTTTTAATTATTCCAATTTTGCCCATAAGTCTAACAAGTCCAAAACATTTATTAGATTTTCTGTCTAAATTGTTAATTCTATAGGCAAAACAAGAACGATAATCGGCATTTTTTCAATTTTCAATTTTAGTTTCGAATGAAAAAAAAAAAATAAAAATATTTTATTAAAAAATGTTATAATTTTTTTTTTATAAAATTTTGTATATTTTATTAAAAAATGGTGGATATTTTTTAACAAAAAGTTTTATGTGACAGCGCATGGAGAAAGGGACCTAAGGGTAAAAAAAAAATCAATTTTCATTTTTTTTTTTTTTTTTGATGTGGACAACATCTGAGCATCGAATGAGACCGATCCCATGCCCAAAAGTGTTCCCTCCCAGAGATATGCGCGTTTTATGAAAGTGAAGTCGACGATTCTAAGCGCAAATAGAAAGGGACCTAATCTTTAAAATGGCTCTCCTGAACAAAACTGGGGTTTAACCTAAGGTCCCTTTCTATTTCACATATGTTAAGCTCGTCTGTTTTATTTCGGCCTTTGCTTTTACACATTGAACAGGGATTAACCGGCTCAAGACCTCTTGTTTCTATCTTTAAATGGAGGACAAGTTTTTAACAAAATGGCAAAGTGACATTGATTTCCGTAGCTGCTTTTATCGCGATTTCAGGTCATTGACGACCCTCTTCGGAATTAAATATAAATTTTATTATAAAAAAATTAATGTTTATAAAAAAGCGTTTTATAAACTTATAGAGCAAAAAACATCTGTGCATATATAACAAATTCTGACCAACATTTTTAATGTACATAGCGGCCATACACAACAGGATTCTTCAGAAAGAAATTTTTATTTAGATCTTTGTTAAATTTCGTTCAAAATCGATGAGTTTTTGAGTGCCACAGTTATAAAGTATAGTCGGCCTTATCCGATTTTAGACTGTTTTTTACTTATTTAAAGGTATTTTTATCATTTTAACCGAAAGCTTCATTGCCTTTTATACAAATTCGTCAATTAACCCATCCAGTGATGGTTATAAGCTTTTAACACTCCACCAAAGGTTGGAGTGTAGACTAATATTTTCATTTTATTTGCACACATACATCTCGAAGTGTTGTTAAACGAGGTCTGTTTAAGAGAAAAGGTGAAAGTTTTAAAATTCTCGGTCTACGTGAATTCGATTTTCGTTCTTTCGATGTTGGCACACTTGTCTTGAACATAGTTGAATTTGTTTGTGATTAGTTTCGTTTGTGAAAGACATAAGAGTTAGACGAGGTTTGCTCGTATGGCGATTTTCTGCTGTAAAAAAATTGATGAAAGAATTTGCAACGAATTTTATGCAACAAAAATGGAATTAAGTTCTAAAAAGGACTTGAAATGTTGAGAGTTGCATATGGTGATTGGAGTCAGTGGAAGGAATCGGAAGAATGTTTACAAATGATGCAAGCTTTTAAAAGAAGGACGAGAAGATGTGAATGGCGACTACGCTTGTTCTGGAAGAACCATCACATCAAAAACCGATGAAAATGTTGAGAAAGTGAAGAAAATTTTCATGGAGAATCGTCAAATCGCTATAACAGAAGTTGCTCAAGGCCATGTCAAACCATGCATATGCTTACTGCCTCAATGATTGAAAAACAAAACGCTGGCGCAAGTGTACGAGAGATGTCAATAATTTCATGACTTTTCGAATAAAACACAGATTTTTTTCGCAAAAAAAGTATTTGGGAACATAATTTCCTTTATCCCAATACACTTAGTCCAACGTTTCTCCATTTTTTGTATCCCTTACAAAAAAATAGGTTTTTTCTAGGTTCATAAATTGATCAATAAATTCAACGGTGGAGTTCTTTCCACCGAGCCATTCCTTTAGGTTTAGATATACGAAATTAGTCACTGAGGGCTAATTCCAGAGAATATGGTGGATGAAGGTACCAATTCGTGACTCAATTCATGCAATTTTGCCATTGAGACTGAACACGTGTGCATCCGAGCATTATCTTGATGAATATGAACTTTTTCCTTGGCCATTATGGGGTCGTTTTTTTGAAATCCTCGTTAAATTGGTCCAATTAGTTGGCATAATATTCGCCGTTTATTGTAATGTGGATTATCCGGCGTACATCCAAAAAACTGTTGCCATCACCTTAATGGCCGACAAAGTCACCTTGGCCATCTTCGGAGTCGGTTCACTCAGAGAAACCCATTGTTTAGACTGCTGCTAGGTCTCCGGAGTGTTGTTATGGACCCGTGTTTCATCTACAGTTACAAAACGCCGCAAAAACTCATTCGAATTGCGGTTAAACAACTCCAAACAATCCTTTGAAGTTGTCACACGATTACGTTTTTGGTCAATTGAGAGCAAACGCGGCAGATATCTTGCAGACAGCTTTCTTTAACCCAACTGATCATGTAATATAGAAGCCACACTGCCGTATGAAATGCGTATGGCATCAGCAATCTTACGCACTTTTACTCTTCGAGCGGCCAACACCATTTCGGGTGTATTGACCTCAATTGGCCGTTTAGAAGGTTCAGCGTCATTTGTGCGACCACAACACGAATCAGTAAACCAATTTTTACCATTAAAATCGATGGTGCCGAGTCCCCATAGTATTTATAAATCCTTTCTTTGGGTTGATTGACTGGTTTCTTTCGCAAAAAATAATGTTTAATGAGCACTCGAAATTCACTTTTTCATTTTTAACAAAGTCCACGAGGTTGTATGTTTTGAACAGCTGTTGAACACAAACTAAATGACGGAACTCTCAAAATTTGACAGTAGTCTATTAACATACGTGACGCGCAAAATAGAAAGGGACCTAAGGCTAAAAACCGGTTTTGTTCAGGAGAGCCATTTTAAAGATTAGTTCCCTTTCTATTTCCGCTTGGAATCGTCGACTTCACTTTCATAAAACGCGCATATCTCTGGGAGGGAACACTTTTGGGGCATGGGATCGGTCTTATTCGATGATCAGATGTTGTCTACATTAAAAAAAGAAAACAAAATGAAAATTGATTTTTTTACCCTTAGGTCCCTTTCTCTATGCGCTGTCACATATGGTATTTGATAGGAGCAGTGTTGCATTTCATATAACTTCGAGGAAAGTTGGAAAAGTCACAGAATTATTGATATGACCTCATATTATATCTGGTCGGGAATATCTGAAAATTAATGATTAAGAAATATTTTTTGAGAAAAATTAAATTTCACTTTTTCTATTGAACTGACCTGGTATGAATACATTTTTATGGACCGTGCAATTCTAAGAGCATTTACCCATGCGATAGTGCTGTTGACTGCACTATCGTGTTCAAGTGACTGAAGTTAGGACCCCGAAAATTTTATAATTGGGCCAAACCGACCTATAGGGGAATTGTTTACCTTTTAAGGTACCTTGGAAAAAAGTACCTTTTATAAGTACGGGCGACCGCAAAACTAACTGGCCTGGCACATTTTCTGTTTTACTAGCAACTTATTTTGCTTTTTTAAAAGCAATCTTTTATAAGCCATCTGTAAAAATTTCCGAAATATTTAATGATTATTTTCTTTGTTACAGGTGATTGAAGTAAACAAGTTTTATAATTTTTGAAAAATGGAAAATAGAGAGTTTCGTGCGGTAGTTACACACTTTTATATGAAAGGTTATACGCCACAATTAATCAAAGATGAATTGGATTCTGTTCATGGTGATAATGCACCATCATACTCCACCGTGAAATCCTGGGTTCAACAATTTAAAATGGGTCGTTCAAGTACGGAAGATGAACAACGCTCTGGAAGACCGAAAACTGCTACTACTATTGAAAACATTAGAAAAATATTTAATGAAGTGACTAAAGATAGACGAATAAAGCTCAGAGAACTTGCTGATATTGTTAAAATACACGAAAAACAAGTTTGGAGTATTTTACATGATGAACTCCACATGAAAAAGCTATCCGCAAGATGGGTGCCGCGTTTGTTGACTTTGCCCCAAAAAATCGTCCGTTGGACCAATTCCGAGGAGCTTTTAGCGATTTATCAGCGTAATCCAATAGAGTTCTTGCGCCGATTCATAACTGTTGATGAAACATGGATCCATCACTACATCCCAGAATGCAAAGAACAGTCAAAACAATGGATAGAAGCTGGCAAAAGTGGTCCCAAAGAGGCGAAAACGGTTAAGTCAGCAGGAAAAGTAATGGCCACAGTATTTTGGGATGCAAGGGGTAGAATATTTATTGATTATCTTGAGAAAGGAAAAACTATAAATAGTGAATATTATTGTGCATTATTGGATCGGATGAGTGAAGAAATCAAGATAAAACGACCGCATTTAGAAAAAAAAAGTTCTTTTTCATCAAGATAGTGCTCCTTCACACGCTGCATTTTTAACTCAACAAAAACTGGCCGAATTACGATTTGAAATTGCTCCGCATCCACCATATAGTCCAGATTTAGCTCCTTCTGATTATTTCTTGTCAAATTTAAAAAAATTTCTCGGTGGCAAGAAATTTTCGTCCAATAGCGAGGTTATTGCTGAAACTGAGGCATATTTTAAAGGTCTTGAAAAATCTTATTTTTCGGATGGAATTAAAAAACTTGAAAAACGTTTGATGCAGTGTATTGAGTTGGAAGGAGATTATGTTGAAAAATAAATAATAATAATTCCAAAAAAACGGTTCTTTTTATGTTAGGCCAGTTACTTTGCGGTCGCCCTCGTATTTTCTAAGTGGTGGGAGTATCGCATTTTGCCCGGTTAAACTTTTTAATGTATTTATAGTTCTGGTTTATTTTACACAAAAGACCCTGATTTAGGTTTGAGGCATTTTACTCAAACCTAAATCAGGGTCTTACAAACAGAATGGCAACTGCAATCTCTTGATCCCACGATATTGGGTTCTATGCACCGAATCGACCCGAAGGAGGAATTCTTCAGCCAAGGGCTGTCACCCCACCCCGGCAATATGTGCCGACACAACAACTTCAATCTCTACTTCATCCTATGGCGGTACTAATTTCCATCGTTGAAAACCACAAAAAAACCCACCGTTCCTAATTCAATAGCCCGCGTGCTGTACTTATAAGAATATGTATGGAAATGAAGCGGGAGATTCTAACCGAGCATTGAGAGAGCAACAAAAAATGTTAATATCCTACTTCATTAGATAATGGGTGTGTTAGCGTATGACGGCGAACGAGTGCTGGCTGGTTTAACGGAACAAAAACCACAATGAACAAAAAAAAAATAAAGAAGAACCGAAAATTTCACAGATAATTAAATCTAATGATAATGATGTTGTATTTCATGCATTCATTCATTCATTCGTTCGTTCCTTCGTTCGTTCGTTGCCTCATTCAGTCATTCTCTTACATATGCTCGTATACATCTTTCATGAGATAAATTATCATAAAACTTAAGGGGTTTCGCTTTATTCAGAGTGTGGGTGTGTGTTTATCCTGGCTGTGGCTTTTTTGTTATATTTCGCATTGTGTTTTCCGTTCCTTTGTTTCTTTTTTCGTGTAAGAGTGAAAAGAAAGACGAAAAGTGTTAATATTGCATGAGTTGGTTAAGCAGGCCTAAATGCGGGCAGTTCATGTGATGCCTTTGCATCCCGACTCTAAATGTTTTGGCATTTAACGCATATTTGAACTCCAATACACATACACATATATGTCTATATGCATATGTATGTGTTATGTACATGTGTGTGTCTCTGTTTGTTTAAGGCATGTTGTAAGCAATTAAATATAATATTGTCTGTGTAATTAATTATCACTAGTAGTAGTGCTGATGTTATTGTTGTTTCTGCGTGTGTGTGTGTGCATACACACACTAATGCACACACATACACAGCTACAATTTGATATGATTACTGTTGTATTATAGACGGTAATAAAATTTTATGAAATTAATGTGGCACATCATAAGGCAGCAAATGAGTATTTAATTGAGAGCACATTACGTATCAGGAGGCCATCTTAAATTGTTTATTGTGATTGCAGGCATTCCATCTCGACGACTTGAACTTAAATTTCATTTTATGGCATATTTAACATTTAAGCTAAAATGCCAAAGAATTTCACACACACATACATAGATTTTTGCCGCCTTGACATTTAATATGCTGGTAATTGAATGCGAAATGATTTCGACTGAGGTTGTACAATTTGCAAAAATATTATTCTCGTTAATAATTAAATGCAAATAATTGCTTAATACTTTTTGTTTAAAAACCATTCAGGTGAAAAGAAAATGTAGTGTAAATGTGTGGAGTTTTTGCTTCTTTGTAATTGTAAACGATCTCCAAGTTCGGCAAACAAATTGATGGACTTTTCTATTTGTTAATGATCTGTTGTTGTGTTTACTTATATTTTAATGGAGAAAGGAAGCTCGTGGGTGATCAATTTAGAGTTATTTTTTTAAAATAAAAAGAAAATACAAAAATTTAAATCAAGTGTGGCATCTTCACTGTTCATTCGAAGGGATATGTTATGCCATTTATTTTTTGAATATAGTTTCCTTCATAAGTTGCCCGAAACTACGCCTCAGGATTTTCTTTCCGAGGGTCCAATTTTGAATGACTCGTTCGCGTAATGTTGGCTTCCAAAACCTAAATCGTAGCTGGTTTGTCATAGACTTTTGACTTTACGTAACCCCAAAGAAAAAAGTCTAAAGATGTGATATCGCACGATGTAAAGCAGCTAATTTCACGGTCCAAAACGTGAAATCAGCACCTTTTCGAAATGACTTTGTTGAAAACCAAATGTCGTCACAAAAAAAACAGATTAGTTGGCACAACCGAATTTTTTGCCAACCGAATGTTGGTGGTTCCACGTACTATTCATGTATTCCATCGCTACAAACGAATGTTGTTTGGGTACACCGCGATTTTCAGTTGAGGGAACCGACCCTTTCGGTTAATTACAATAGATTAAGATGATTATTGGAACTGAATATGTACGCGTATTGGTTGTAGTTATAGATTGTTGGTTATAAGTACTTTTTGAAAAAAAAAATATATTTTACCATCTTGCAACGTGTCAACTGATCAGTAAAATAAATACTTCTTTGGATAGACGATTTGATCTGTTTTGCAATGATGCTCCAATCTGAAAAGAATATGTGACGCGCAAAATAGAAAGGGACCTAAGGTTCAAACCCAGTTTTGTTCAGGAGAGCCATTTTAAAGATTAGGTTTCTTTCTATTTGCGCTCAGAATCGTCGACTTCACTTTCATAAAACGCTCATGTCTCTGGGAGGGAACATTTTTGGGGTTTGGGATCGGCCTCATCCGATGCTCAGATGTTGTCCACATCAAAAAAAAAAAAAGTGAAAAGTTGATGAAAAATTTTGTTCAGGAGAGCCATTTTAAAGATTAGGTCCCTTTCTATTTGCGCTTAGAATCGTCGACTTCACTTTCATAAAACGCGCATATCTCTGGGAGGGAACACTTTTGGGGCATGGGATCGTTCTCATTTCGATGCTCATATGTTGTCCACTTAAAAAAAGGAAAAAAATTAAAATTGATCTTTTTACCCTTAGGTTCTTTTCTCTATGCGCTGTTACATATATTAAGGCAAAATGGCGCTTAATTACATTTAAGCTTGTTTCTGTGATCTGAAAAATATTTTATCTATTTTATCGCTTGCTGTGCCGTTCCATAGCGTTTAAGGGCCCACGGTATATTTTCAGCTCATAGTGCTTTAAAAGAAAAGAGGCTGTCTTTATTGACTGCCTGTTAAGCTGACCCTTTCCTTGCAAGCTCATCAGATTTTTCGTTGCCGTCAATGGTAGAATGGCGAGAGACCCAAATGATGCCTGGGGCTCCTCTTCGTTCTCGCTTGGATATTTCGCACTCTAGAAGCGTCAATGACTTGATGGCCATTTAGGACAGTGCCTTGATCGCTGCTTGCCTGTCTGTGAATATATTCACATTGTCGTAGTTGTTATTTGAGTTGAGACATCGTACAGATTCAGAGATGGCCTTAATCTTGAATACTGGTCCTGTAGTCTCAAATACTTGTTCTCTATGTAGAACCCAGCTGCAGTTCTGTTCGCTCCATTGGTGTAACAGTGGATGCCGGATTTTTGAATACAAGGGATCCATCTGACGAAGACTCTCTGCTTGGGATTTCTGTTCTAGGAAGGGAACCACGAGCGAGGCCCTTTAATGTTTTCAAGATCATTTGGTGGTGGAATGTCTCATCTCCCGTGATCCGCTCGCCTACTGTCATCACAAGTAGCAAACGGGGCATAGTTATTGCCTCATATGTTATAATTGGCCATTCTAAGCTTGTGAAGGACCAGTATGTCATCTTAGGCCTAAGGCCATATTTTGGTCAGATTGATCTCCTACACCTTGAGTATCTATGAACTTGTTCCGCTTTGTAGTCTAAAAGGTGGTTACATTTTAAGGGCCGCTGTTGATTTTGAATTAAACACAAATTATTTAGGAAAATATTGCCATTTCTTTTTATTCATTGAACAGGGATTAAACCGGCTCAAGACATCTTGCTTCTATATTTAAATAGAAGACAAGTTTTTAACAAAAATGGCAAAGTGACATTGATTTTCGTGGCTGCACGCTACTTTTATCATGCTTTCGGGTCCGTGACAACCCTCTTCAGAAAGCCTTGCTGCAATTGTTGAAAGTAAAACCGAACTCTATAAGGCCAGGCACTCCCCAAACGAATGAGAACTACTGTTGTAAACCTTACTTTTCAAGTTTTCTTCACACAATTGCCCACGAAAATACAACTCTCTCTGATTATATTGGCATGGTTCAATTATGTATGCAACAAAATATCGGCCAAATGGCCGCCGCGATCTCGGCAGCACACCACCATCCGATGGTCCAAATTTTCGATGACGCTGAATCATAAATGTGGTTCTATGCCATTAATATGCCAAATTATCTCATCCTTTAGCTCTTGAATTGCTGCTGGCTTATCGGCGTACACCCTTTCTTTCAAATAAACCTAAACAAAGAAGTCCAACGGTGTCAAAGCACATGATTTTGGCGGTCAAATAACATCGGCACGACGTGAGATAACACGGCCATTGAATTTATCGCTCAAAAGAGCCATTGTTTCGTTAGCTGTGTGGCAAGTGGCACCGTTCTGTAGAAAACACATATCGTCCACATCCATATCACCCAATTCGGGCCATAAAAAGTTGCGATAGCGAACACCATTCACAGTAACTGCCTGACCGGCCTCATTTTGGAAAAAATACGGCCCGATGATGCCGCCAGCCCATAAACCGCACCAAACAGTCACTCTTTGTGGGTGCATTGTTTTTCGACAATCACTCTTGGATTATCATTCGCCAAAATGCGGCAATTCTGCTTATTGACGAATCCACTGAGGTGAAAATATGCCTCATCACTGATGATGATTTTCTTCGAATATTGTTCATCTACTGTTGCCATCTCTTGCCACCATTCTGATCATTGATGACGTTTGTGACGCTTGTGTATTTTTAATGGTTCAAAATGAGTTAGTCTGAAATTGAGAAATATCAAATGAAATGCAGAGAAAAACTTGACGTTTAGGTGTGGATTATATTCAACATCGGCCCCTTAAATTTAACCACCCTTTATGTGGTCTTTTCATAAAAGTTTCTGAGTAAGGATCACCCTATGGTTTAAAGTTTATTGGTCAGCTGGATGATTATTCCTTCTTCAAACGTTGGAATCTTCATCGTTCTTCTAAAGCGGCATATCTCGGGTTTCTCTGGGCTTGCATTTAAGCCCCTAGGTTTAGCCAAGAGTAGCCACAAGTCCAATGAATCAGAGGTCTTTCTGCACAGATTGTTCGCGTGATTGCCCCATTATATGTGACGCTCAAAATAGAAAGGGATCTAAGGTTAAACACCAGGAGAGCCATTTTATAGAGTAGGTCCCTTTCTATTTGCGCTTAGAATCGTCAACTTCACTTTCATATAACGCGCATATCTCTGGGAGGGAACACTTTTGGGGCATGGGATGGGTCTCATTCGATGCTCAGATGTTGTCCACATCAAAAAAAGAAAAAAAATTAAAATTGATTTTTTTACCCTTAGTTCCCTTTCTCTATGCGCTGTCACATATATTAAATTTTGATATTGTCAAAACTTTCTGTTATTCGTTGTTAGAGTAATATTACGGATCCGCTAATTGGATCAAATCGGTCCACTTATTCTTTTACCTTTCACACAAAAGTCTCAACCCGATTTTGGGGCCGCCGCTCTACCAGCCACATTTAAAGTACGATCATCTCAAAATTTAGGATGCTACGTTATACCTACTTTGGTCATCGTTCCAAGTTGCAGCCTCTAGGTTCTGCCGCTCTAGAACCCGCATAGCAAGTTTTATTTATCTTCCTTTCGATTAAAGGTTCTACCGAAATTTACCACATATATTTTGTCAAGTCCAAATTATATTTGTTGTGCAACCTGTAACTAACCATTATAAAATTGGACAATATCACTCAATGACACATACAAACACCGACTTTACTCTAATTCCCAGACATAGGTTTACACTCTTTCGAATAGGAGGGCGTTAAGGGTGGCAAATAGTCGTCGTTCTCCAATGCTCTTATTTAGTCAATGTAAAGGATATTTGCGTTTTGAGGTGGTTCCGATCTACTTAGCCCGTTACTACTACATTATAAGTTACCATTAACCAACCCCGGTAAAATTAGACCATATCGTACCGTTATCCTATATTTCCCCTTAAAAATGTCCCTCCTGAGTTGAAGCCACGTAGCAAATCTGATTTTGCTCGAATTCAGCATAGTGTGGTATAAGCGAGAGTGATCCATTTTTGGATAAATCCTTTTACATTGGAAGTCCCGCAGCTTTACAGATCACACTTTAAATTCGTTGTTCCATATCAGTCTATGTTTTCACATCGCCTGATCTACATATGTCCCTTCCACTCTCGAATTCACATAGTACGAAGTTAAGGTCCTTGCACCTCTTGGTAATTCTGATCACTGCACTGTTTCAGCGTCCTTTTCGTATTCCGTCCTTCGTGTCACTTCGATACCAGCCCCAAAGCGAACAGTTTTTATCTACGAAAAGGCACGTTAGGCTGAGCTCAACCTCTTTTTTTTAGCATTTTAATTGGAAACTGTGCTTTCTCGACGACGTAAATGCTGCTGCTGAAATGATCCAAAATATAATTTTATTTGGAATGAAGACATTTATTCCAAATAAAGTTATGTCGGCTAAACCAGCCAAAAACGGTTGGTTTCATCATCTCTGGGCCTTTGATAGAGTTTGGCACGGTGTACTCTTGTCAAAGCTGATGGCTTTTGGTTCGTTTTATATCGAGCTTTCTTAGAGATCGCACTATAAGAGTTGTTGTTGATGGGTTCTCATCCAACAAACATAGGCTTACTGCAGGAGTACCACAGGGCTCTGTCCTTTCTCCCTCTTTATTTCTTATTTTCATTGACGATCTTTTGGGTCAGACCGTGAATCCAATCTACTCTTTCGCAGATGAGGGTAACCTCTGTCATTCATATTCATTCGACCGTAGGCCGAGTCTTCAAGATATTGAAGACAAAAGGCGAATTATGGATGAGACACTTGGCCGGGATCTACTGGACATTTCCGAATGGGGTCGAGTGAATAGAGTAGATTTTTAGATTTTTATAGAGTAGATTTTTGAATAGAGTAGATATCGTCAATTTCTATTGATGGTACAGATATTGAGCAATCAGAAGCTCTCGATGTTCTGGGCATGAAAATACAATGTGACGCTCGTTGGGCGAGACATGTATTCGAAGTGTCGTAAGAAGCACTCAAGTGCATAGGCTTCTTAAAGCGGTGCAAGAAATATTTCACCCCTTCTGATTTTTTCAATATCTATACAACTTACATCAGGCCGAAGATGGAATACAACTCCCATATATGGGCAGGTGCTCCAAAATCATCCTTAAAGCTACTTGACCGTGTTCAAAGGAGAGCGTGGTGCTGATAGGTGACAGCAGGGTATCCAACTCTATTGCTTCCCTTGAGAATCGTCGGAATGTGGGTTTCGTGACGCTGTTCTATCGTAACTTTCATGGTGTGTGTGAGGATGTTCGGCAGGGATACGCGACTTTCTAGGAATTCACACCCGTTTGTTATCGATTGACCAGTTGAGCGCACTATACACTACAGATCAAATTCGTTTTTCGCTCGTACAGTCCGTATGTGGAATCGACTTTCGGCAAATGTGTTGCCCACTAATTGCGACATCCAGAAGTTCAAGACAAGTGTCAATTAACATTACTCCCTCTTTCCTCCCTCCGATCCTTTACTTTCCACTTGCCAACGCAATGCACCCCATGTATAGGGGGCATCCCCTGAGTGTAGGTTATTTAAAAAAATTAGACCAGACTTGCACGAATTGCAAACAGAGGATTGGACCCTTAAATAGGCGAATCGGGAATAAGTTTCAGAAAGCCAAAGGCAACCATCACCCCATATAAGCGGGTTAAGTTACCAGAATGTCTACACGCAGAAAAAAACTATGGTTGTGGTAACAATATTCGAAGAGCATCATACTATTGTTAGTTATATGGTTGTGGCACAACAAAATTATGATCATCACAACAATAGTATTGTTCACACTTAAACATACTATGATCCCCACAACAATATTATGGTTCTCGCAACAGTAGAGCTATTCACACACAACCATACCATGATCCCCACAACCATATTATTATTTACACACAACCATACTATGATCCCCACAACTACATTTTTATTCACACTCAACCATAGTATGATCCTCACAACCATAGTATGACTTACACACAACCATACGATAATCCCCAAAATTTTTTGAACAGTTGTTATTCAACAATAAAGATTTTTATTAAGTTTTGTAAAAATATATTAAGCTCTTAATAATAGGAGTGATTTATTTAACAGTAAAAAATGCATTTATTAAAAACACTTCAGTTATACTAATCCGTAGTTTGTTTTGAAAAAAATCAGTTTACATTTAAAAAATACTATTAATGCGTAAGATTCGTAAAAATGACATTGTCAAATAAAAAAAAATACCATTTTGTCGGTATGATTGCCACAATTATATTATTGTTAACGTAAAACCAATGAAAACAATACTTTTGTCCCACCAACCATATTTATATTGTTGCTACGACCAAGTTTTCATTTCTAAATTTGGCAATAATACTATTGTTACATTTCAACAATATTAATATCGCCGCAATCATACTATTGCCAAAATAAAACTCAAAAAACAATACTATGGTTGCGACGACCATTGTTTAATCCTAAACCCTGTTTTAAATACGGTTCCAACACTGATAATTAGCAGTGTACTTTAATCCTTTTTTCTACTCGTTGAAATCTATTTACTCCCTTAATTACCACCTTGTATGAGTATTTGCATAGATTTCAACGAGTAAGTAATCGCTTTCTTTCGGAGTCGCCGCCACTTTCTCCATCTTGGTTGTTGTATACTTACTCGTTAAGTTAATCGTTTACGATCTCCTCCTTTGATCGCTCACGTTCGCTGTCGTTTTGTACTATAAAAAGGTAATATTGCTGTCTAATAAAGCTTGCAACATTTTGAAAATAAATTTATTAAAACCCTTTTGACTTTTTATTTTCATAAATACCCTCGCTCACGGCGAAACAACCATACTTTTATTGCTGAGAACATACTATGGTTGCGACGACCATACTTTAATTTGCTGAGAACATACAATTGTTGTCGTGACCATATAGTAACCATATCTTTGCTCTGCGTGTAGTTTAAAAACTGGCATTCCGTCCACAATATTCACTTAGTGCGGCAATACAAATAATTGAACACTGCAGACCGCCGACCTTTGCAACTAAAACTCTTCATTTCACGTTTCATTAACAATTCATGATAACTATAAAAAAATAGTTGAGCGTGTACAAGTTTAACTCCACCAATTTCAAATTTTAAAACTGCTAGTATGGCAGTTTCTAAAACTTTGTTGCACTCCAAATAAACAGCAGCTACTAAAAAACAATTGCAAATATTTTACGCATGCAATTTGCTTCGACTTAATAACTTTTTTTTAACACCGGCTTTTACCTACTCTATTTGCAAGCGTCATTTGTGCTCTAAACAAAAATGCAATCAGAGGAAGACATGTTGCTAAGCTTTTTTTCATCTTTGCATCTGCAATTTTGAAACTTGAAGCACGACGTTGGAAAAAAACGCAGAAATTATATATTCGTTATCACTTGAATATTGTTCTACGGTCATAACATTATTTTTCGACCACTTGGTTTATGTTGCAGCGTTGATGGAGCGTTCCCTGTAATGCCAGAATCTACACTAGACTGCAGACTGTTTCGAAGTGGAAGTGCGAATCTTAAATAAAGGAAAGGAGGAGGGAAAGGAGAAGAGCATGCACAGCCGAATGGTTGTTAAAATAAACCAAAATAATGTTGTTTAAACCTATACTTGAAATTTTTACGCGATAGCTGGAGGCGCACAGTGGGGGCGTAGGAAAAGATAAAGGCCACAAATTTGCAACAAAGGAGCTGTAAAAATATATATTTTAATACAGATCTTGTTCCTATACAAACTACGTTCTATTTGCTTTGAAGAAATTCCATATATGTGACGCGCAAAATAGAAAGGGACCTAAGGTTAAAAACCAGTTTTGTTCAGGAGAGCCATTTCAAAGATAAGGTCCCTTTCTATTCGCGCTTAGAATCGTCGACTTCACTTTCATAAAACGCGCATATCTCTGGGAGGGAACACTTTTGGGGCATGGGATCGGTCTCATTCGATGCTCAGATGTTGTCCACATCAAAAAAAAAGAAAATTGATTTTTTTACCCTTAGGTCCCATTCTCTATGCGCTGTCACACATATTTCCCTATTTAGTAAACTGTATCACCACTCAATTAAAAATTTCGTAAATAAGCTAAACTATTTAACAGATACTGCAATGATATCACTAGATGACATATTATCATTTTTTGTCCAGGTCCAGAGTTAAAATTTTTTTTCCTGTCGTTTTTGCCTTCTAAACACGAAAGTGAATTTTAAAAAATATTCCTCTGATTATTTTTCAAGATAGAACTTTTGGAATTTTTTTACGATTTTTTTATGAGATTTCTTAACTTTTAGGGCCATAAATCACAAATACATGTCTCGCTCAACAAGCGTCACACTGTATTTTCACGCCTAGAACATCAGGAGCTACTGATTGTTCAATTACCATACCATCGATAAAAATTCACGACAGTATTGGGCCAGCGAACCGCTTGTTTGGCAACAAGCAGCACGGTGTCCCTCGCGCATTAAAATCTACTCTGTTCACTTGAGCCCATTCGGTAATGGCCAGTAAATCCCGGCCAAGTGCCTCATCGATGATTCGCTTTTTGTCTTCAATATCTTGAAGACTCGGCCTACGGTAAAATGAATATGAATGACAAAGATTGCAGTCATCTGCTAATAAATAGAGTGAATACATGGCCATCTGACCCAAAAAGATCGTCAATGAAAATAAGAAAAAGTGAGGGAGAAAGGACAGAACCCTGTGGTACGCCTGCAGTCAGCCTATGTTTGCTGGATAAGAACCCATCTACAGCAACTCGTATAGTGCGATCTCTAAAAAAATCGAGCAATGGTACGAGTATTACCGACATGGCTTTTAAATAACTACAAGTGTATAAACCTGTACATACAAATATTTTTTTTTTTAGTTTGACAACATTTTGGCGACTGTACCTATGTCCAAAAATGTGGCCAATTTAAACGCCATATGGGAACTCAAAGCTCAGATTCAAATATAATTGTTAAAATCTGGGTAAAATTAGAGCTTTTCCAAAGCATTATTACTTTACCTCTGATTCAGAAATTAATTTCCTATCATAGACAAACGGCTAAAACCGAAATGTCGGTTAATGTGAGTTTTTTACTTTTAAAAAAGACGACAGTCAGTTTTTGAAAAAAAACCAAAATGACAGTTTTCTCAAAACCCTTTTTCTTTACTCTTTCCTAGAAGGATATCTATTCTTAACTTTGCTTCAATATCTATCTGATAAGTGACATAAGGTTTAAAGAATCTTTCTCACGCTCAAACGTTTCCACTGGGCTATGCATTTCCTACATGTAAAAGCCCTGATGGCGGTCGGCCTCACAAGGAAATTCATCCAAGACAGCCCGATCGGTCTGAAGGAGCAATTTATCGGTTAAGGACCGTCAGCTCGATATGGTGGACCGCTGAAACCACAACAACGACCGGTCCATTTCTTTGGCCATACATTCTGGGAGTGTTTCGTGCCCTGCCAGTATCATGTGTTCCAAATATTGTGGTCATATCTCTAATAGTTTATGAGATATGGGCTTTCTAAGTTGTGTGCCAAGCTTACTTATCCAGTGTTTTTTCCAACACAGTCTATAATAATGCATTTGCTTTTGATTTCATTCTGGTCAAAATTTTATAACGATCGGTCCATTACTTTGGCCATAAGTTCGACTTTTTTAAAGAGAGTGTGGCATGTATTTTTTTCGTTTAAATCATGCTGTAGTGTCATCGTTTTTCCAGAGGTTGACTCAGTCCATGTGTAAGGAAATACTTTGCCATTTGATTGATCTGGACCATTTTCAATAACAACCGTTTCAGTCCATCAACACATATTTCTTAAAAATTTCAGCCACCAAGCTTCAATAGCGCGACAAGTAGTTTGCATTCCACAGGCAGACAGAGGAACATGGCTCTATCATAATAGAATTTTACAAGAGTTTAGAATACATATGTGACGCCGCATAGAGAAAGGGGCCTAAGGTTCAAAAAAAATAATCAATATTCATTTTTTTTTTTATTTTTTTTGATGTGGACAACATCTGAGCATCGACCGATCCCATGCCCCAATAGTGTACCCTCCTAGAGATATGCGCGTTTCATGAAAGTGAAGTCGACGATTTTGATGTGGGCAACATCTGAGCATCGAATGAGACCGATCCCATGCCCCAAAAGTGTTCCCTCCTAGAGATATGCGCGTTTCATGAAAGTGAAGTCGACGATTCTGAGCGCAAATAGAAGGGGACCTTATCTTTAAAATGACTCTCCTGAACAAAACATTTCATCAACTTTTCATGTTGTGGACAACATCTGAGCATCGAATAAGACCGATCACATGCCCCAAAAGTGTTCCCTCCCAGAGATATGCACGTATTATGAAAGTGAAGTCGACGATTCTAAGCGCAAATAGAAAGGCACCTAATCTTTAAAATGGCTCTCCTGAACAAAACTGATTTTTAACCTTAGGTCCCTTTCTATTTTGCGCGTCACATATATATACAGGGTCGAGTGCTTTTTTGCACTGCAGACTGCAGCGGCACTGTTGGTCGAAGAGAGTGTGCGTGGCTTATAGTGGCTGACGAGAGATTTGTATTCGTCTGCCTTGAAGTTGCCATCATGCATTGGACACGTGAGACAAGGTCATTTTGTGTTGAAGCGTATTTTCCACAAGCGCACTCGATCATTGCAGTGCAGCGTGCTTTTTACGATTCGCTGTTCCCCTACGCGGACGTGCTCCTGGACGGCAATCCATTGTAAATTGGGTAACTAAATAGAGAGCAGCAGGGAATGTGTCATGTGTACGAAGGGGGCCTGAGAGAAGGATTACAACACCACAAAACATCGAGAGAGTTAGAGCAGCAGTACTGCACACTCCGAAACACTCTGCTCAGAAGCAATCACTTGCTCTTGGCATTTTCAGACGTTCGCTCCATCGGATTCTTGATGATGAAGAATCCAGCTCTTGAGGCAATGCAATTAGAGGATACATGGTTCCAACGGGATGGTGCCACTGCAAACACAGCGAGGGTTACCATGAATTGTTTGAGGCAAATGTTTCCTGGACGGCTTATCTCTTTAAGAGGTGATGTAAACTGGCCGGCCGGCAAGTTCACCAGACTTAGCCCCATTCGCTTTTTTACCTGAAGTCGAAGTTGTATATCAACCGTCGCAACACCTCGGAAGACCTAATTACCAATATTGAGGCTAAAATTGGGAAAATACTAGTGGACCTGCTTGTTTGAATTTGGGAAAACGTCAGAAAACGTATGAATCAGTGTATGGATAGCGAAGGTCAACCTTTGCCAGATACGCTATTTAAAACCATGTAATTTAAAAATTCCCTTACTGTTTAGTATAATTACGAGGGCGACCGCAATACTAACTCGCCTGGCACATTTTCTGTTTTACTAGCAACTTTTTTGTTTTGTTTTTTAAAAGCAATCTTTTATAAGCCATCTGTCACAATTTCCGAAAAATGTAATGATTATTTTCTTTGTTACAGGTGATTGAAGTAAATAAGTTTTATAATTTTTGAAAAATGGAAAATAAAGAGTTTCGGGCGGTAATTAAACACTTTTATATGAACGGTTATACGCCACAATTAATCAAAGATGAATTGAATTCTGTTCATGGTGATGATGCACCATCATACTCCACCGAGAAATCCTGGGTTCAACAATTTAAAATGGGTCGTTCAAGTACGGAAGATAAACAACGCTCCGGAAGACCGAAAACTGCTACTACTATTGAAAACATTAGAAAAATATTTAATGAAGTGACTAAAGATAGACGAATAAAGCTCAGAGAACTTGCTGATATTGTTAAAATACACGAAAAACAAGTTTGGAGTATTTTACATGATGAACTCCACATGAAAAAGCTATCCGCAAGATGGGTGCCGCGTTTGTTGACTTTGCTCCAAAAAATTGTCCGTTGGACCAATTCCGAGGAGCTTTTAGCGATTTATCAGCGTAATCCAATAGAGTTCTTGCGCCGATTCATAACTGTTGATTAAACATGGATCCATCACTACATCCCAGAATGCAAAGAACAGTCAAAACAATGGATAGAAGCGGGTAAAAGTGGTCCCAGGAAGGCGAAAACTGTTAAGTCAGCAGGAAAAGTAATGGCCACAGTATTTTGGGATGCAAGGGTTATAATATTTATTGATTATCTTGAGAAAGGAAAAACTATAAACAGGGAATATTATTGTGCATTGTTGGATCGGTTGAGTGAAGAAATCAAGATAAAACGACCGCATTTAGAAAAAAAAGTTCTTTTTCATCATGATAAAGCTCCTTTACACACTGCATTTTTAACTCAACAAAAACTGGCCGAATTACGATTTGAAATTGCTCCGCATCCACCATATAGTCCAGATTTAAATCCTTCTGATTATTTCTTGTTTCCAAATTTAAAAAAATTTCTTGGTGGCAAAAAAATTTTCGTCCAATAGCGAGGTTATTGCTGAAACTGAGGCATATTTTGAAGGTCTTGAAAAATCTTAGTTTTCGGATGGAATTAAAAAACTTGAAAAACGTTTGATGAAGTGTATTGAGTTGAAAGGAGATTATGTTGAAAAATAAATAATAATTATTCCAAAAAACGGTTCTTTTTATGTTAGGCCAGTTACTTTTGCGATCGCCCTCGTAAAATATAAAATAAATTTTTCTAAGGCTCATTATTTTTTATTTTATTTCCAAATAAGCTCCACCCTGTACTTAATGGGGTCTCCGACCAGTATATCGAGGTGTTGCAAAATAAAAAATAATGAGCCTTAGAAAAATTTATTTTATATTTTACGAGGGCGATCGCCTATGATGCGGAATATATAAATCTGAGAAAATCAAAAAATTCAAAATACTTTGATCAGTTTGTAAAGTCTCTGCAGAGTAAGATTTCCGCTTAGAATTTCGAGGTATTGCAAACGGAATGACAAGATTAGTTTTAACTCTGTCATATGGTGAAGGACATAAAAGGATACTTATAGTGGTCACTTGGAGCCTAACAATTTTGTCATCGGACGTTCCATGGTATTTACTCGTATATGGCCCCACCGAATTTTATTTAATGACAATTATTTCTATTTGCCTTATCGAAAATTGATCTACTGTGCGGCGATGGCAATAATCAACTTGCCACGGAAATGTTGCACATTTCCTTGTAGCAGCAGCCAGCAGAAACGACAACACCTTCGATATGGAGTAACAAAACGACCGTGTCTTTTTTATAGCCGACTCGTAAACGTTGCTGTTATTATCCTTATGCCATGTGCACTGCCAGAGTGAGAGGCTGAAGAAGGATCCTTGTTCGGTCGTTCGTTTTTTTGTTGGCTCCCGCTGCCTTCAACAAAAATTTAATCATGTTGAAAGTTACAAAGCATTATAAAACATCCATATTGCATATGCTTTACTTCTGGCGTTGCACACGCCAGTTTGCCCGCTCCTTCTGTTTTTTTTGTATTCACTTGCACTTTTGTGTGTGTGTGTGTTTTTTTTATTGTTTTTCGTTGCAAAGCCTGGCATTGTTCAAGACAAGGAGCTGTAGCTGGCCGCCCGTCGTTGCATGTTATGATAGCTGGCGGTTGTCTGGTTTGGCCGGGTTTGGTTGAGTTTCGGTTTTATGCCTTCCAAGCCGAAGCGCTTGGAGAAAAACGACAAGAAATTGCGGAAAATGCATGTGGTTTTTCTCTGTGGTAAGCATATGGATGTAAATGTAAACATGAGTGTGTGTGTGTGTGTGCGAGTGTGACTCTGATGGTTATCGCTGGTGGTATTGGTGTGCTGCTGCTGCTGTAGGTGTGGCAAGTATTTTTTATTTACTCTTCCACTTAAGCTATGATAGAATTTTATAGGCATGCAAAATATGTACATTTTTTATTTCCACATTCCGCTTTTCCGTTTTTTCCTTTTTGCTGTGGCATTGTTGACGAAGATGAGTTGGAGAATTGGTTTCCGCTCCACCATTCGGTAAGTATTCAGGTCATACGAATTTTTCATACGAATTTTGCATACCGAAGATTTGTATTTAAAAAAGGGAAAACAAGAAAGTTTCTTTAAATTATTTGCCAATAGTATAGGATGTATGGGATGGTCTACCTAAAACGCACAATGTTAGTTGCAAATAAACACAAAAGTTTTTAAGGAATTATCTCATTTATAAATTTATTATGATAGAAGGATCTATGGCAATTAACGTGTGAAACCAAATAACGGCCAAATGTTTGCCATGGCTTTGGCTTCGCCGATGGTTCTCTCCACGGTTAGATTTGTCAAACACTAAAAAAACTGTCAAATAAAGTTGGGCAAAAAACATGACGTTACGGTCGGCTCACAGTTAACATCGTGAATTATGTTTTTCAAAGAGGAATTACTCCACAAGTTTACTACAGAAAAATATATTATTTTTTGCTGCTTGTTTTGTGCTATTTCTGTTCGTTAGTAGTTTTTTGGCTTCTTCATCCCGATGTTCCACTTTCCATTGATTGCGAATACTGGAGATGAACGGATCTGACGTTGCGAAATATATATTCGATATACTCGTATCTTCATTTGTGGAATTTCGTGAAACCTTTCTAGTATTGTGCTCTCTATAAAATCTGTAATCCTTGTACCTTTTCTCCTGAGCCACCTCTGATAGTTCTCCAAGTGGCACCAAATTATATTTAATGACATCTTCTCCATGGTAAAGGATTTTGTGAACTGTTGCAGACATATTTCTCCATGGGTAGTTGGTTGTATATATTTTTGCAGTTTATATTTTGCAGTTGATATACTTTTAAGAATCCGTTTTGTTCTCACTGGACCAGCTGTAACAACTTTTTCAATGATATCCACTTTTGTAGATTGGTTCTGTGATCGTAATTGATGTAGGAAAGATTATTTTATATTTGTACAACCAATTTCATCGTTAACATAATAATATAATAATTTCATTAAAATGAAAAAAGTGTTCTACCCGCGGGTCGTCGCGAGTGCAAAAGTATTTATAGGGTTAAAGAAGACACTTTCATGTTTCTTCGGGTGGTACACTTTTCTTGTTCCCTTTTGTTCCCTAGAAGTTCTATTCCACTTAAGTTTAAATTTGAGAAAAATATAGTACATAGTTTCATAAATATTTCATAACGCCCCTAATATTAAACGCTAGAGCTGTGACCACTTACAACAACTGAAGACTATAATCCTACCAACATTATAAAAAAGACCGCAGGCCATTATCGATGATAGCTTGCGAGTAGTAACCATTTATTTTTGATAAAAAAAAAATTTTATAAAAACACCTTTTTCTGAAATTAAAAAAAGTTGAGTTTGACAGCAATTTTTTTGGCTACCTTATACTGGATATATAAGCTACAAAAAGGCGTTAAAAAATTACACTTTTGGCCAACGAAATCCAAATTTCAGCCACAGTGCGGCGTTTCGTCGTTGATGTGAGCGACTTTTCAATACCATTTATGTGTGCTGCCTACCTGGCATTATGGTTGGACCACCCTTTACCATTTTAAAAATTGTGCAATGGTGAGCTTAGCTCAAAAATAGTTTGAAACGGTTTTTATTAACATTTTTCCATCTCTAAGTTTTTTTTAAAATCCATCATTTAGCAATATTTTAAATATTTAAAAAAAAAGTAATATCCAAATATTTTATTTTCTTTGTCGACAGGATTAATGGCGGCAACAGTTGTAATGACAATGGCTTCATTTTTCACAAATCCATGCAATAATTTATGCCCATATCAAATTTAACAAGAAGAAACGTGTACACTCCGAAAGAGCCGACCCTGAGCTATAAAGAGGACTTAACAAACAAAAATTGGAATTAAACAGAAAATTTCGGGCCTTTATCTCAAGAAACCAATTAAATATGAGCTACATGAATATAAGGACCTTACTGGCTCCATTTTACTCGGGTAAGTTTCGCACACGCACTTTGCTTTAATCGGAAATTAATATGTAGTTTGTAGACCGGTGGGTACTGCTTATTCAAATTTTTACCTATATGCGTTAGTTATGGATCTTTCATTACTCACCATACCTAACTTCAGCAAAAGCGAATCAAATGTTGGCTCTTGCGGGAGCTCTTCGCCGCGCAAAAACTCCATTACTGAACTGCTGCGAAAACAGGCAAGAGCTTCGTGTGCTAGAGTGCTTAGGCGTGAAAAATTTTTGCACGAACAACGTCTACGTACAAAGGTTCTTACTTCTCCCAGGGGAAGTAAGAACTTTTGGTCGTTTGTAAGAAGAGTAAAGGATAGTTCTTCATCTATCCCAACTCTTGTTAAAGACGACCGGCCATTCACTGACCCGGTTGATAAAGCCAACCTATTGGCTGAAATGTTTGCAGGAAATTCTTCCTAGCCGGAAAACAAACAACCGCTCCCCGAGATCGAAAACGTATCTAGTTCCATGCCTAAGATATTTTTTGGAACTCGTGGAGTTAAAAGGGTTCTTGTGATTTTCGATGTTAGTAAGTCCCCGAGCCCGGATGGTATCTCGGCACTAGTCCTATGTAAGTGCTTCTCTGCTCTGCGCTCTCCAAGATAATAGAGAGCATGGTTCACCACCATCTTGTAGGGTATCTCGAGTCCAACGACCTGCTTAGCGACCGACAGTACGGCTTCCGTAGAAATCGCTCTACGGAAGACCTGATGGCTTTCCTGTCGGAAAGCTGGAGTCGGTCTGTCCACCAGTTTGGTGAGAGTAAGGTCGTGGCTCTGGATATATCCAAGGCATTTGATAGAGTCTGGCACGGTGCAATCTTATTAAAGCTGATCGCTTTTGGTGTCGGTAATACATTTCCTTGATTTATATCTAGCTTTCCTAGAGATCGCACTATACGAGTTGTTGTAGATGGGTTCTCATCCAATAAACGTAGGCTGGCCGCAGGTGTGCCACAAGGCTCTGTCCTTTTTCTCTTATTATTTCCCATTTTCATTGATGATCTTTTGGGTCAGACCGTGAATCCAATCTACTCTTTCGCGGATGACAGCAACCTTTGTCATTCATATTCATTCGACCGTAGGCCGAGTCTTCAAGATATTGAAGACAAAAGGCGAATAATGGAAGAGACACTTGGCCGGGATTTAATGGGCAATTCCGAATGGGATCGAGCGAATAGAGTAGATTTTAATGCGCGTAAGACACAGTGCTGCTTGTTGTCTTACAAGCGATTCACTGACCCAACAGTGTCGTCATTATCAATCGGTGGTATGTATGTCGAACAATCAGATGCTCCTGATGTTCTGGGCATGAAAATACAATGTGACGCTCGTTGGGCGAGACATGCATTCGAAGTGTCAAAAGAAGCACTCAAGTGTATAGGCTTCCTAAAGCGGTGCAAGAAATATTTCACTCCTTTTGATCTTTTCGATATCTATACAACTTATATCAGGCCAAAGATGGAATACAATCATCCTTGGAGCTTCTGGACCGTGTTCAAAGGAGAGCGATGGTGCTGATAGGAAACAGTAGGGTATCCAACATTATTGTTTCCGTGGAGCATCTTCGGAATGTGGGTTGTGTGTCGCTGTTATATCGCTACTTCCATGGTGTGTGTTCTTCATACATTCGTGGTCTTATTCTTGACGTGAGGATGTTCGGCAGGGATACACGACTTTCCAGAAATTCACACCCATTTGTTATCGATTGGCCGGTTGACCGCACTGTACACTACAGATCGAATTCGTTTTTCGCCCGTACTGTCCGTATGTGGAATCGACTTCCGGCAAATGTATTTCCCACCAATTACGACATCCAGAAATTCAAGGCGAATGCCAATAAACATTACTTCCTCTTTCCCCCCTTCAATCCCTTGTTTTCCAACGACCAACGCAATACATTGCATGTATAGGGGAAAACCCCTGAGTGTTGGCTTATTAAAAAAAAAAACTAGTATAGAAATGAGCGTTTGGTGAGGAACGGGAAGATCCGCTGTTTTCGACCAAAATTTTGTCCAGTGATGAGGCCCATTTCTGACTCAACGGCAAAGTCAATAAACAAAATTGCCGCATTTGGGCTGAAGAGCAACAAGATGCGGTTCAAGAGGTGCCATTATACCCAGAGAAAACCACGGTTTGGTGGGGTTTATATGCTGGTGGAATCATCGGTGCATATTGTTTCAAAAATGATAATGACCGGAACGTGAATGGTGCCCACTATCGCGCCATGATATCGATCTTAATGCTACCTGAAATTAAAGCCCGTAATCTTGACGACACTTGGTTTCAACAAGACGGTGTCACTTGCAATACAGCTGCACAAGCAATAGATCTATTAAGAGGTCATTTCGAAAAGCAGCTAATTTCACGTTTTGGACAGGTGAGTTGGCCGCCTAGATCGAGTGATATCACACCTTTACACCTTTTTCTTTGGGGTTACGAAAAGTACAAAGTCTATGCTGACAAACCAGCTACGATTCAAATTTGGAAGCCAACATTACGCGTGCCATTAAAGCCTTATCGGTCGACATGCTCGAACGAGTCATCCAAAATTGGACCCTCAAAATGAAAACCCTGAGGCGTAGTTGCGGCCAACATTTGAAGGAAATTATATTCAAAAAATAACTGCCATAAAATGTCCTTTCAAATTACCAGTAAAGATTCCACACTTGATTTGAACTATTTTATATTTTTTTGTTCTGAAAAAATACCTTTAGATAGATCACCCTTTATATCTTCCATATTACACTTTATTAAATTTGCCCCAGACAGAAGTAAGGACAGAAGTCTGAAATGACAGGAACGGTAATCTGCATTATGTGTGTGCCTATGGGACAAGATGAACCGATATGGTCCTCCGACAGTACCAGGCTTATGTTTTGTTCGGTCCCGAAGTTCCATGCGAAATTCGAGCTAGATCGGATTTAATTGAAAGCCTCTGGAGTGACCGGTCCTTTAAACAGAAAGGTTCTGTGGGGAGCTATTTGAAACACACTAAATCCAATATCTCCGGTTTTGTCAATGGCTGCTGGTATTGTTTATAATTAGTAGGGACATACATACTGTTACACACGTTTTATGCTGTAAAATAAAAAGTACTGAATGTGTTTGGACCAAATAGTTTTTAATATATTTATTGATGTATATTGTATCCAAAAAGAATCTACTTATTCGAAGTGCCCGCCTTTTGCCTTTACACACGCCTTAAGTCGCACTGGCCAATCTTCAATAGCTGCACGAATCTCGTCTATTAGAAAATTGGCCACAGCTCGAACCAAAGCAGTCTTAAGACATCCAATGTTGGGGTATCTTTTGTGACAAACCTTGCACGCAGAAAAAAAGTATGGTTGTGGTGACAATATTCGAAGAGGATCATACTATTGTTGGCTATATGGTTGTGCCACAACAATATTATGATCCTCACAACAATAGTATTATTCACACATAACCATATTATGATCCTCACAACCGTAGTATGTTTCTCATACAACCATAGAATGATCCTCACAACCATAGTATGATTCGCACGCAACCATACTATGATCCCCAAAATTATTTATTAGGATTGGGTAATGTTGTTATTCAAAAATAGAGATTTCTATCTCCAATTTTGAGGCCACGTTTTTATTGAACATTTCATTAAAGAAACCAAAATATATATTCCAACGGTCAAAAATACTTTTAGTTGCCAGCAGGGGTGAATGCTACTTCACCATCCGTAGACAACAAGTAACGAATGTGTTTTTACCATTATCAATGGCTATATACTTAAGTGCAGGCAGATTTTAAATAAACGAGAACCAGTCGGTATTAGAGTATTTCACCGAACAAAGTAAACACAATAAAAATCCCTCGAACTACCTTCCGATTGTGGTTGTCTTTTTTAATGGACAGCAACCATTCACTGTATCGTGTGTATGTGTTTTTTTGTATGTCAAAAAAACATACGCACACACATACATGTATTCTCTACAAAACCTGTTTTGTTATGTTCATAGTCGCAACCATACTGTATGATT
This sequence comes from Hydrotaea diabolus, assembly GCA_963513945.1. Taxonomy (NCBI): domain Eukaryota; kingdom Metazoa; phylum Arthropoda; class Insecta; order Diptera; family Muscidae; genus Hydrotaea; species Hydrotaea diabolus. The sequence goes on from OY740720.1 coordinate 8,059,294, forward strand.
GCCGTAATCAAATTATTGTTAACGTTAATTTTAAACAACAATACTTGCTTGCACCAACCATGTTTATTTGGTTGCTACAACCATATTTTCATTTCTAAATTTGGCAATAATACTATTGTTACATTTCAACAATAGCAATATTGTCGCAATCATACTATTGTCAAAATGAAATTCAAAAAACAATACTATGGTTGCGACGACCATGCTTTTATTGGAGAGAACATATTATTGTTGCGGTGACCATAGTGTAACCATAGCTTTTCTCTGCGTGTGTCCTCTAAAATCGTCCACAATTTGTAATCCAATGGGCTCAAATCCGGACTGCCTGAGGGCCATTCTTCAAAGAAAATGAACGCTGGCAACTTGTTTCGAAGCCAGGACTGGGACGTTTTAGCCTTATGGGCCGGCGCAGAATCCTGCTAGAAAGTCCATGGCTGGTTTCGGAACAGGGAATTGTTAAGAGGCTTCACAACAGCTTCCAAAACGGTTTCTTGGCAAACTTTGGTTGATGTTTTGACTCCTTGTTCGCAGAAATGCAGGTCAGTGATCCCATCGTAAGAGACACCCCACCAAACCATGACTGAAGCTGGGTGATGACCCTCAGTTCAGATGCTTCCTTAGATGACCGCGAATACACTCTACCATTTTGCTTGCTAAATTTTTCCTGAACGGTAAAAAATTTGTCATCGGTGAACAACATTTTTCTGTGCAAGTTATCAGCGTGCTTCACCAAAAGACGTTTGCATTTTTCAATCCTACCTTTTTTAAAGCTGCAGTCAATAAATGTTCGGTACGTCGTTTGAAAGCCCCAAGTCTTTTTAATGATTCGACTCATGGACTTTTGCGTGATATTCATCTCACGGCCATTATTTTCTGTTTTCGGAACGGATTTCTGTGAATTCTTGATTTAACGGCTTTGATGACATGATGTGTTTGAACAGAGCGTTGGCGGCCCTGTGACTGTCTTTTACATCTTCAGTCTCCTCAAACAGTTTTATGCATCGGAAGACGAACATGCGGCCAATCCCTAGTGGCCGGAGCGTTTTGAAAATATCGCTTTTTTCATTTCACACTTGAAAGGCTCTGTTACAGCGATAAGGTTCTCATTACACTGTGGAACATTTTTGGGGTTATTGTCTTGGGGGTGAGAAATTCCAAGTCAGGCTGATGGTACTAGGTCAGTATATTAAAACCCTCAAAGGGTTTTGCGTTAGTATGTGCCAATTTTAAAATCCCGTTACAGACTAACGCTATTGTGGTTAGCTATGACATTAACGGGGTATGTTCAGTTCTACTATTGAAATGGGTGTGTTCAATGTTGTAACAGTATTTATGTCCCTACTAAGTACTTTTTGTGCTGCTGTGTCTTTTGCTCGTTAGGTGACAAAAAGTTAATCATCACATTTTGTATTTAACTTTTTTACAAAATAAAAAAGAAATGATTTTTAGTGATGGAAATTTTCATCTGGCCCATTACAATTTAATCTGTTAAGTTGAGAAAATGGCATCCTTCAGGTGGCTGCTGCCAGTGTAGATCTGCTTTTGCACATTATTTCCGTTGATAACCTAAGACTGTCTGACGCTGGTTGACAAAAACCAGACACTTCAAGTAGCCCTAAGAAGTCTGTTATGAAAGAAGTCAAAACGGAAGATTACTCGTCCAGGAAACGCTTTCTTCACAATATCCAACTGACGAATATCAGTCGTTAAATGATGCACTTTGTGGAAGTCTTTCCCTCAAATTCCCTGTAGCGTCGTCGCCTGGCTGATGTTATATCGCTCTCAGCGACAACGGCAGACATATCCGCGATATTCTCACCCGAAAGACCTGTAAGGTCTCGTGTGGTTCCAGTCTGTTTGAGTTGGGCAGCTAAGCGGCGACCGAGCTTGCTCAAAAAATCGACAAATTTATTTCACGCTCTTGCGAAGTCAAGCGCTCCATTGCTTGTCTGTCTGCATGCTGCAGCTGTCAGAAATATATATAGCAACCTTCGTATAAACGAAAAAGTTATAAAATTTTTAAACCCCATGGTAACTTTTGGCCCACTATGTACTTCTCGTCCGATTCTCTCTGAAATCGAGATTATATATACAAATTAATGCTGGTTAGTTTTCTTTAGACTTCTGTTAGCCCACCCGGGGTTATTAAGGGGGTGGTTAACGTGAGTTTTGTGTGTGAAAATCATCTATTCCGTAGTCAGGTTTTGGCGGTTTTCCGAAAAAACAATTTTAAGTAAACAAAACTTCTTTCTGTATCGCATAAATTTAAAGGAGCATATTTATTTGTAAAAACAATCATTTATTTTACTGTAGTTTTCAAGCATAAGCAGTTCTTATATTTTTTACATATGTGACAGCGCATAGAGAAAGGGAACTAAGGGTAAAAAAAAATCAATTTTCTTTTTTTGATGTGGACAACATCTGAGCATCGAATGAGACCGATCCCATGCCCCAAAAGTGTTCCCTCCCAGAGATATGCGCGTTTTATGAAAGTGAACGACGATTCTAAGCGCAAATAGAAAGGCACCTAATGGCTCTCCTGAACAAAACTTTTCATCAACTCTTCACTTTTTTTTTTTGATGTGCACAACATCTGAGCTTCGAATGAGACCGATCCCATGCCCCAAAACTTTTCCCTCCCAGAGATATGCGCGTTTTATGAAAGTGACGTCGACGATTCTAAGCGCAAATAGAAAGGGGCCTAATCTTTAAAATGGCTCTCCTGAACAATACTTTTCATCAACTTTTTACTTTTTTTTTTGAGTGGGCAACATCTGAGCATCGAATGAGACCGAGCCCATGCCCTAAAAGTGTTCCCTCCCAGAGATATGCGCGTTTTATGAAAGTGAAGTCGACGATTCTAAGCGCAAATAGAAAGGGACCTTATCTTTAAAATGGCTCTCCTGAACAAAACTGGTTTTTAACTTTAGGTCCCTTTCTATTTTGCGAGTCACATATGCGGTTTTTATGCAAAACATCCAAAAACAAGTAAAAAAATGTTAAGTTTAGCTGTGCCGAACTTTGGATACCCTCCACCAGATTGCCAAATAAAACCAAATTTGGTGCGGAAGTGTGTTCTATATAGAAATCTTTATGTGCAAAATTTCATTTCGATAGGTCTAGCTTGTGGTGAGTTATCGTCATATTATTTCTCAAAGCCCATGAGACCGTTTGTGTGGTAGGTACCAGTAGGACTTTTCCGATCTCAACAGAATTTGGCGCAGAGGTGTGTCCTATATTAAAATCTTTATGTAAAAATTTTTAATCTCGATAGGTCAAGTTTGTAGTGAGTTGTTGTCATATTATTTTTCAAGGCCCATGAGACCGTTTGTGTGGGAGGTACCAGTAGGTCCTTTCCGATCTTAGCCAAATTTAGCGCAAAAGTCTGTTCTATATATTAATCTTTATGCCGAAAATTTCGTCTCGATAGGTCAAGTGTGTGGTGAGTTATTGGCATATAATTTTTCAAGGCCCATGAGACCGTTAGTGTTGGAGGTACCAGTAGGACTTTTCCGATCTCAACCGAATTCAGCGTAGAAGTCTGTTGTATATAGAAATCTTGATGTGTAAAATTTCATTACGATAGGTCAAGTTTCTGGTGAGTTATAGTCATATTATATCTCAAGGCCCATAAGGCTGTTTGTATGGGAGGTACAAGAAATGGTGGCCCAATCTAAACCATTTTTACATAGATGATTGCGCCAATATAGAGATTATGATTTGCAAAATTTCAGTGATTTTGCTCAAGAAACTGGACGGATATTTCCATATAAAAAACGAATTTTTATGAGGTAGCGTCGGTTGAGGGCCTCCAACACCAACTTCCCGTAGAGCTATATAGCCCATTTTCAATACCAACCATGCTAGGTTAACTACACATGTTTGTGCCAAATTTCAGCTCCCTAGCTGTTTTCATGCAGGCTCTATCTTGTTTTCAACAGACGGACAGCCGGACAACATGGCTAGATCGTCTTAGAATTTTACGAGGATCAAGAATATATAGACTTTGTTGGGTCTCCGATGATTGTTTCAAGGTGTTACAGACAGAATGACAAAACTAATATACCCTCCATTGTATGGTGGAGGGTATAAAAAAAACATTATGTATTTCGAATTGATTTCCGAAGAAACAAATTTGTGTAGCATTAAAAGTTTTTTTTTCCGACCATCTAGTAAAAATATGCAATTGCCTAAAATTTCGCTGTCTACTCATTACAACGGCTTGGTGGATACATATCACCTTACGAACGGTCTAAATGCCTAGTAGACGCTTCTGTTCTCTTGTAGCCACATCAGCTACTTGTGGTCTGTCCGAAAATGTTTCAATGACATTAAATTTCAATTGTACTTTTAGAAAAGAAAACGAATTTAAGCATACTAATGCATGTGTTGATTTACCTCAAAGCATACATTGTTTATTACTCCCAATAGACGCCTAAATGTAGGCTGTATTTCCTAAGAAATTCCAAGAGAGCGGCAAACTTTTATTCCTACGAAAAGTTTCCTAATGCCGAATGATTTGTGGGTTACGATTAGCAGCGGCTTTGTGGTCGTGTTAGAAAAGTTATGCCCTGCTTTATTGAAGACGACTGTTGTTCTTGAATACGTAAGCCAAAACCTCCACCCTTCAATACACTGAGTTGTATGTAATGCACAGAGGTACAGGTTATTTTAACTTTGTGATGATTTTTGTAACAGGAAAAAACTCAGACCCCAGCATATTTCTGCCATTATGTCCAAACACATTCCTAATTGTCAGTTTCATATAAATTGTACGCATAGCATTTCCATTTGTGTTTAAACAAATCTAGAAAGTTTTCTTTTGAAAATTTAATATTCACATCTATAGAAGACCTTCAATACGGATACAAATAGGTTGCCTCTTAAGCACATTTTCATCCAATCAATTCAGTCATTAAAATATTTCAATAATTCTCCTTGAATTCTGTCTCTCTTTACACGACAACAATGACTTATTAATCAAAACGTCAAACAAGACTATTCCACGCTTGAAAACACTAACGTTGTCCAAAGAACAGACGAACAAGAAAACTAAAAAATGAAAACTGAATAATCACAAGAAAATCAACTCAGATAATAATCATGGCAGTTTTTAGCACCATTACAATAACCGCCATAATAATGTTACGCTCGTAAAACTGAAGCAATGAAAAGACAAAAAAAAAAACTAAAGGAACAACTGACAACTGCGAATGGCTCGAACAAAAACAAAAAGGTAAAGTGAGAGGAAAGATAAAACTCTTGAAGAAAATGCAACTTGATAAGTAAAACGTATAGTAAAACTAACGAACAAAAGTGGAAGAAAGTACAAGTAGTCTTCATTCGCATAAAACAAAAAAATCCCTGGAAAAAATAAGAATCCTTACGCAAAAAAGTGAAAACAGCTGTCATAATAGTAACGAACGCTTATAGAACCTAACAAGCGAACAACTGTAGTTAAAAATACCAGCGAAAGCCCAGATACGTTTGTTACAACATCACATTCGCTCATTTATCCCTTGATAATAAGTACAGTCTATGCCCATTACATTAGAACTGATGGAAACATTTGTTAAATGTTATGTTATAGAGAAATAAAAGCTTAACTGAACACGAAACCGTTTAATCCAATTTTAACGGGGGCAAAAATACATTTGTACTACCCTAACGGTGGCACCTAAATTCATTAGGACCTCAATTTCTATGTCGGCTGTACCAACTATTAAGTCCTAAGTTTTCACGAGTTCGATATCGGAACATCGAAGCGTCCTTGTTCTCGTTTTCGAACCCTGAAGTTTTGAAGCCAGATAGTGCTGCTTTATCTCAGAAATTAACTTCTGTTAATAAATTAAATATCTAGTATCTTTAAAACAAATGTTTTATAGAATAAAATAAATCAAATTAAAAAAATTAATTTTTTGCAGAGAAAAACCAAAATTTGTTGTCCAAAATAGTTGAAATAAAAACAATAAGGTGTATATGTTCCTGGATCGTTCCTGTTTTAGAATGTTCACGTTTCCGCGAGTTGACTGTAACCACAAATCCATGACTCAATTTGTAAAAACAGACCGTCCTTACATCCCTCTTGCTCTCTATTTATCTTTCAAATCGTTTCATCCTCAATTGGCTTTCCAGTAGCCCTTCTGCTCATGATATCGAAAATACTTCGTTTTTAATCCATAAATCCATCTATTATAAGAATATCCTCCCATCCTTTAATCTGTTCTTTTATCTATTCTGCATTGGTTCCGGCAGCCATATTTAGCCATATTTTTAAACTGTCATCCTCTACTTCCGACCGTTCGTTTATTCCTTTGATCCTTCCTTATGCTTTTCCTCCCGCTTCTCTCTTAATTATTCCATTATTACTTCTTTTCTTTCCTTATCTAGGTTTTTTCTTTCGTCCAAACATTCTACCATCATTCGGTTTGCCTCTTTCCGTACTGAATTTATATATATGTCCAACCTTTTTTTGCTTATCAATTGAAGCTTCCTTTAATTTTATCTTCCTCTTGTGTATCCTTTCGTCATCCATGTACTTTGGAGCCTTTAATATTTTCTTGTTTTCTTCCTTACCTTCATACTTTCCTTGTTCTTTCTACCCTTACCCCATTTTAACTTTCGCCTTTCTATCAGACTATCATTCCGTCGATTCTCTATTTATTATTTTCCTTTCTCTTTTATCTTTTCTTCTATTTATCTGAGCACGGTCAATTCTTCCGCGAACCGCCAGCCCTTTTGTTCATAATTCCGTCAAATCTAGCTTTCGTTATCTTCATTTCTTATTCCTCCCATACATCTGCCTTTATTTTCTTACTTCCTTCCGCAATTCCGTCTTTAATTTTTTTTCTCATACATCTTTACACGCCCGACTTTCAATCTTAAGAACTCCCTTTCTTAGTTATTCCCTTTTCCTTCACCCTTCCTTATTTTTTTTAATTCTTGTCCTTGCATCCTTACTTCCTTCCTTCCTTCCTTGCTTTCTTCTTGTCTTCCTTCCTTGCTTTCTTCTTGTCTTCCTTCCTTGCTTTCTTCTTGTCTTCCTTCCTGTCTGACTTTCTTCCCTACTTCCATCCTTAATTCTTTACTTCCTTACTTACATCCCTACTTACATCCCTACTTTCATTCATCCTTAATTTTTTACTTCCTAACTTCCATACCTACTTTTATCCTTCCTTAATTCTATACTTACTTACTTCCTTCCTTTCTCACGTCCATTTCTTTCTTTATTTCTTTCGTCCCTGCTTTTTTTCATTACTTCCTGCCATTCTTCATTAGTTCCTTCATTACTTTCTTGTTTACATCCTTCGTCACTTCCTTTCATATATCCTTACTTTGCACATTCTTCTTTTCCTCATTACTTTCATCTATATTCCTTCCTTTCTCACTTTCTTATTTCCTTCCTATTTTCTTTGCCTTTTTCTTTAGTTCCTTCCTTATTTCCTTCCTTATTTCCTTCCTTATTTCCTTCCTTATATCCTTCCTTAGTTACTTCCTTCATCATATCCTTCATTAATTCCTTAATTCCTTACTTCTTTCCTTTTTTTATTTCTTCATTTCTCACTTCTTTGTTTCATTCCTTTTTCCTTGCTTCATTTCTTCCATCCTTCCTGCTTTACCTTCTTCCGTACTTCCTTTCTTACATCTTTGTCAACTTACTTCTCTGCTTCCTTCTTTACTTTCTTCCTTACATCCTTCTTATTGTTTTTTTTGACAACCTTCCTACCATTCTTCCGCCCTTCCTTCTCTTCTTCCTTCCTTACTCTCTTCTTAACTTCCATTCTTACTCTCTTTCTAACTTCCATTCTTACTCTCTTCCTACTTACTCTCTTCCTTACTTCACTCCTTTCGTACATTCTTTTACAATTACCTTTCTTCCTAATATTCTTCCTTCCTTCCTCACTTCCTTCCATACTTCCTCTTTCTTGCTTCCTTCCTTACTTCCTTCCTTCCTTCCTTACTTCCTTCCTAACGTTCTTCCTCACTTCCTTCCTTCCTTCCTTCCTTCCTTCCTTCCTTCCTTCCTTCCTTCCTTTCTTTCTTTCTTTCTTTCTTTCTTTCTTTCTTTCTTTCTTTCTTTCTTTCTTTCTTTCTTTCTTTCTTTTTTTCTTTCTTTCATTCATTCATTCTTTCTTTCTTTTTTCTTTCTTTCTTTCTTCTTTCTTTCTTTCTTTCTTTCTTCTTTCTTTCTTTCTTTCTTTCTTTCTTCTCTTTCTTTCTTTCTTTCTTTCTTCTTTCTTTCTTTCTTCTTTCTTCTTTCTTTCTTTCTTTTCTTTCTTTCTTTCTTTTCTTTCTTTCTTTCTTTCTTTCCTTTCTTTCTTTCTTTCTTTCTTTCTTTCTTTCTTTCTTTCTTTCCTTTCTTTCTTCCTTCTTTCTTTCTTTCTTTCTTTCTCTTTCTTCTTCCTTCCTTTCTTTCTTTCTTTCTTTCTTTCTTTCTTTCTTTCTTTCTTTCTTTCTTTCTTTCTTTCGTTCTTTCTTTCTTTCTTTCTTTCTTTCCTTCTTTCTTTCTTTCTTTCTTTCTTTCTTTTCTTTCTTTCTTTCTTTCTTTCTTTCTTTCTTTCTTTCTTTCTTTCTTTCTTTCTTTCTTTCTTCCTTCCTTCCTTACTTCCTTCCTTACTTCCCTCCTTACTTCCTTCCTTACTACCTTCCTTACTTCCTTCCTTACTTCCTTCCTTACTTTCTTCCTGGCTTCCTTCCTTACTTCCTTATTTTCTTACTCTCTTCCGTTTTTATTTTCTCCGTCATTACAGCCTTCTTTACTTCCTTCCTTTCATTAGAACTTCCTTCATTATATCATTCCTTCTTTTTTAAACTCCGTACTTCCTTTCCTCAAACGTCCTTATTTATATCCTTCCTTCCTTGCTTCCCTCTTTACCTCCTTACTTCCTTACTTTCTTCCGTCTTTACTTCCTTTTTTATTTCCCTACTTTCTTTGTTACTTCCTTTATTACATTATGCCTTACATCCTTCCTTCCTTTTTTCTAAACTCCGTACTTCTTTTCCTCATTCCTTCTTTTGTTATGTCCTTCCTTCCTTGCTTCCTTCCTTGCTCTTTACACCCTGCCTTACTTCTCTGCTTGCATTCTTCCTTACTTCCTTTCCTTATTCCTTCCACTGTGTATTCCTGTAATCTTTTGCTACTTATTTCTTTCGTTCTGTTCTTCCATCCATCCTTTAGCTTTTACTCACTTCTCGGTTGTAATGTCATGGCGTGATGCTGTACTCGTGCATATTGTTAGACACAGGAGAACGCTTACATTAAGACTACTTGTGAACGACGAGTGTGTATACAAACGAATGTGATTATTTTCTGAAAAGTGCATCCATTCATTCATGCAACCAGTTTCACTCTCTGTCTCTATGTCCCCCTACTTGGGGGGAGCAGGGATGGCTGGTTAGGGTGGATGGCTTGTCTGGTTGGGATGCATGCGGCAAGTGTGCTGCACATAATAGTTAAGAAAATATTTGTTTAGAGCGGAAAGAACGCATAAATACCCGAAGACGTCATAAAGGCGCAAAACTTAGTAACACTTTGTGTGATGGTGTAAGAGTGGGTGTGTGTGTGTGTGAATGTAACTCCTTGTGTATGAGTGTGTGTGAGTAATTTTCATGGAGTGTTATCATCGTCATCGCCTACTTCTTCGTTATTTTCCCAGTGGTTTGGTTTGGAATACAAACAAAGTGAAAAATAAAGCGAAAGCGCAAAGAAGAAAAGATTGTTTTTAATCAGGTTAAACAAACGTTGCAACAAAACAAAAGTTTACCCGGACACACTGGAGCAGTAGAAATTAAAACGGAACAGGAAATGCGGTGCTCAAATTTAAATTTAAAACTTTCTTTTGGTAATTTTCCCACACACACACACACTCGCAACTACACGAATTGGAATGTGTTCCAATCTCGTAACTGTTCCTCGTCTTCTTCTATTTAGCTTCTTGGCATCTTTTATTTTTCTTCGGTATGTTTTGTTTGCGATAAGAGTGTAAAATGCCAGCCTTTGTATGCCGATAGTCGCAAGAGCGGGTGTGTAATGTTTTCTCATAAATTTCTTGATAAATTTCATTTCAGTCTTAGCACCACATAAAGTTTGGTTTGGTTTTTTGCTGGAGTTTCCCGCATTCCGAGCGCATTGCGTTGGCTGGCACAACGTTTTACAAATGCTCGGGATATCTATCTATCTTTCATTTAAGTTCATATCTTTGTTTCCAAAATTTATAGCCCTTCATCTGTTTGAGCAGCTGTTGTTATTGTTGTGCTTTAGTTTACTGGCTGCTTAGGCTACGAGTTTTAGTCGTCTCGCCCCTAGCCGCAGCTCGAACTTCATGTTTGCCTGGCAGACAAGTATTTCATAGCAGTGATCATGATGACGGCGCTGTTGATGGCGATGGCGTTGATGTTAATGGAGCAGTTGGGAATTTCTCACACCTTGATGTGGCACCAACTACTCGCACACACTCATGCCGTTCTTTTCATTCATTCGGTAATGCATGGCTGATGAAAAACGCAGACAAATTTATTTTGCACACTCTCGCATTCTTAGGAACATGTGTTGTAAATATTTCATTTATTTGTTTTATTTCCTTTTTTCCCTGTGGATGCAGGCTGTTTATTGTATACTGGGTGTGTTGACAGCGACAAGTCGGAAATGGTTGTCCAATTGGAGTTCTTTTATTGCTTAGGAAAATTTGTCCTTTCAAGCATTAATTCATCTTTTCGTTTTTTTATCCCAACGGATATTGGAATGTAGCTACGCGGATGACACCACGCTGGTGTCCTACGCACGATATACGAGTATTTTCTAATCTACACTTTAAATTCTGTGCTCCGACCTGCTTATGTATTGAAAATGCATGCCCTAATCGTAAAAAGACCCCAGATCTACGAAGCTGTCGTAACTGAAAAATATCCGACAATACCTGCGTTTTCTGCCTGAGTTTTTTGCGTGAAATATATATAAGTATGTTGCAGTGGTCGCTGCAAGGGTGGTCCAGCGAAAACGCACGACGTTTATTGTGTGCCACCCTGTACATCAACAATTCAAATAAATTCAAAAAACTTTTTGAATCAATGTTTTTCATTTATTTTTCATTTTATTTTTGCGGCCTTAAGGCTTGAAGTTGCGATATCTTTAATTATTGTTTTTATAGGTTGCCTCAATTCAGTCAAATTCCTTGGTTTCGTTTTGTACACCGCTTGCTTGACATAAAAAACAGTCTGGTGCAGTCAGGTCCGTTGACCTGAGGGGCCAACGAAAGTGGAATTGCTGGCCATTAATTTGTTTGGGAATTTTCGATGAAGCTCTGACATAACAGGTCTGGCTATATTAGCAGTTGCACCATTTTGCTACAACCAAATGCTGTTGCATCGGATACGTCTTCAGCGCAGTTCTGGGTAAAAAAAAGACCTTCAACATCTTGAAATAACGATCGATTTTGACAGTCACTGTTATACTTTTTTCTTGAATGAAGTATAGCCCCATAGTGCAGCTTGATGAAACTGCGCAACACACAGTAACTTGTTCTGGGTGCAGTTCCGTCTCATGGAGTATTTGTGGATGAGGTTCACTCCATAGACGGCAATTTTATTTGTTTGCATTTTCGTTAAGTTCCAAATGGGCCTCATCAGACATAAACAAGCAATTTACAAAGCTGTTGACTTCTTCGGTTATTTCAATAATTTTGAAAAAATTGCATTCGAATAGGCAAATCCAAAGGGTTTAACTTGTTTGTAATTTGGACTTTGTACAGAAACAAGTTTAAGTCATCATGAATTATCCGTTGAAATGACCTTTTGCTAACTGCAGCTGGCGCCGATATATTTCGAGTCTAAATGCTTGGATTTGCCTGAATAGACCATGCTACAGCCGCGAAGGTGTCTTAAATCCAAACATAGGCATCTCGATGGTACGGTCTTTGTGCGATGCTGCCAGATTCGGCAATCATGCCTACCATCGTTTTAAAAACACACAATAAGCCATACCTGCTAGGGTGTTTTCGCAGTAGTCATCCTAACCACCAACTCTTGGACAGGATGCCTCCGCCCAGGCAGATCAGGTACAATCTTCACGATCTAGAGAGCGAGGTCCAGTGGTACAAGAGAGAACCTTTAGATCAGAAAATTTTTGGTTGTGTATTAGTGAGCATGAGAGAGTAATTTTTACACCCGAAAAAAAAATGTATGTAATCGACGTCATTCTGAATAATGCCTATCATATAACTGAAATAAAATCTTCCATATTTATACTTTTATGACAATTTCGTATTAAAAGAATGTTTTTTAGATGATTTGAAGTCAAAGCGTTTCGTTGTTTCGAACATATGAATTTCAAATCTGAAAAAATTTGTTCGCAAAGGTAAGTTGTTGTGAAAAAGGAAAGGCACATATATGAATTTTTTTTTAATTCAGGATAGATGGCACCGTCTATATCTTTCCAAAAATTTTTAATATTTGATTTATCTGGAACATTTACTTCGCTTGGAAGTATTAAAAGTTCAGATTGAATATTAAACTCGTGTTTGCTAAGATCGCAACGAAAAGGATTTTTAAAAAGATCTATTTTCGGCTGTACAGATTCTAAATCCTGAAATCTGTCTTGGAAATTATAAAAAAGAGATTCGAATATATCTAAATATTTTTGCCTTTTGTAATTTTCGGGCCTTACGCATATGTTTGAAGTTTTTGGAAAATTGCTGGAATCACCAGAATCAATTTGGGAAAGAAGAAGAAAAAGTTTGGTTTTAAAATTAAAAATTATTTTTGACAAATCGCATATATTGTGTTCCTTACCTTGCAATTCTAAATTAAGTTCATTGAGCATGCTTGTCGTGTCTGCCAAAAAAGCCAAGTCTAAAACAAAATCTTTGTCTCTCAATGCCTGAACTAAATTGTTTTTCATTTTTTCAGTTTCTAGGTAAACGAGTACTTCCTCTCTTAAGTCATATAGTACATTCAGACACTGGCCGCGACATAACCATCGAACTTCTGTAAACATTTTAAGGTCATAATGTACAGCTTTTTTGTTTTTCAAAAAGTTTACAAATTTTCGATGGGTAAGCGCTTGATGTCCGCCTCGTATTTTGTTTATAATTTCCTCTGCTGTTTTCATAGCAGGGTCATTGTTTAAGAACTTCGATGCTAGAGCAGTGTGATGAATTATGCAATGGAAGTTATTAACAGCAAACCCATGTTTCTTAAATTGTCCTATTAATCCATTATATTTACCCAACATTACATTGGCTCAATCGGTACAGACTCCAGCAAATTTATTTATATCGACAATAGATATAACCTTTTCTGCGATAACATCAAACAATAACTTACCACTAACATTACCATAAAATGTTTCTAAGTAAGCATTGATTCACAAATATTGTATTCGCTATCTACGCATCGAATACAAATAATAAGCTGACAAAGATCATTTACGTCAAGGCTTTCGTCCAAACAAATGGAAAAAAATTCGCAATTATTTAATTTTTCCCTTACGTCAGCCTCTACACAAGTTCCTATTTCATTAGTACGACGGCCAACAGTTTGAGTGGACAAAGGAAGTGATTCAATAAGTTGTGTATTAAAATTAAGCCTTTGCAAAATTTTATTGACCGATTGCTTTAAGAAAATACTATCGCAAAATGGCCTACCCTTTTTAACTATTTCCAAACTGATCAAGCTAGAAATCTCCTTTTTTAATTTAGAAACAGGTTTTGTCACATAAATTTCTTCTCCCTCACACCATTGCTTCAATTTTTCCAAATAAAGTTTTTTTTATTTTTTTGAAACAAGTTCTCTCCTTTTCATTTAATTTATTTATAAAATTATGAAAATGATCGCAATGTCTTTTGATAACGTATTCAGTGCCTGTTTTAAATGTTAAATAACATATAAGACACTGAATGTTACCAAAAGGATTTTTGATCATACAATATTTTTCGAGTGTTTTCATTTTGATTCGTGTTTATAATCTGAAAAAAATTGTTATAGCATCCGCTGGCATGTGCACTCGTTGAAGTCACATCAACGACTGAATGAAAGAGCGTAAGAATGTGTGTGAGTAGTGGTTTGCACAATTTTGCAAAGAAATGGAAGGCACTGCTTTAGATCGTCGAAACTATCAGGCAGGTCTGAACAACATTCACGCCGATGAAGTCGCAGCAGCAGTATCCAACTACCGTTTGAATTTAGTGCTAGGGGAGCATCCCCGGAGATTTCACCTGAGGAGCAGGTACTACCTCGGCAGACGCGCGTGGTAGTGGCTCAGCTGAGATCTAGATGGTGCAGCTGCCTCAATTCTTACTGGGCACGAATTGATGCTAACGTTCCGGACATCTGTTCCGCCTGCCATGAGGGACCACATAACGTGCTGCACCTACAGGTCTCTGTGGACGCATCCAGTTCAAATGGCGCGTTTCCTCCACGTGGATACGAGGGTTGCTATATATATTTGTGTCCTAGGTAACACTAAGTGTTGCCAGGCGCCATCTGACATTTTTATTGGGAAGTTTGACATTTTTTTTTTATCAAAAACGTACTCAGAACGTTTTGACGTACGACCATTATTTGTGTTGTTTACAGTGACTTGAAAAAATCAATTTGGCAATTAACTCGTGAACATTTTCATGCGATAATTTTTCACAACATTCGACGTGGATTATCACGACAAGAGTGCATCGATGAACTTAAAGCTTGGTATGGCGATGAAGCACCATCCTATAGCACTGTGAAAAACTGTAATGAATTCAATTGTGGCGGACGCTCGCTCAAAGACGAAGGTCGTGAAGGTCGTCCAAAAACGGCCGTTGTGGCATAGATCATTAATGACGTGCGTGAAATGATAATGCAAGATCGTCATGTGACATACCGTGAAATAGAGGCATCCTTGGGCATTTCTTCCACCAGCATGCATTCGATATTGCATGATCAGCTGGTCGTGAAAAAGGTTTGTTCTCGTTGGATCCCTCACAATTTGACAATCGCTCAAAAAAAGCTCCTGTCGACTAGTGCAAAGCAATTTTGAAAAAATACGATCAAGCACTGACTTTTGTTAGATCGTCACAGGTGACGAATCATGGATCCGAAACAAAGCAGCAATCGACCGTGTGGGTCTTCGAAGACGAGCCAAATCCAACGAAAGTTGTTCGTGGAAGAAGCACTTCGAAGCAAATGGTCGCCTGTTTCTTCGGCAAAAATAAGCAGGTGGCGACTGTTCCGCTTGAGCAACGTAGGACGATCAATTCTAAGTGAAACACCACATATTGTTTGCCTGAAGTCTTTGGAGAAATTCGAAAAACGAACAAGAAAAGACGAACCATTGTGCACCATGACAATGCGAGCTCTTACACATCGGCTCAAACCAGCGCCTTTTAGACCGGCCAAAACGTCGAATTGATGGGTCATCGGCCGTTCAGCTCTGACTTGGCACCCAATGACTTCTTTTTATTCCCGCACATCAAGAAAAAAATACGTGGTCAACGATTTTCATCGCCAGAAGATGCTGTTGAAGCGTCCAAAAAACATGTTTTGGATGCGTCTCAATCGGAGTGGAAAAAGTGCTTTGACAATTGGTTTGAGCGCATGCAAAAGTGTATGAATCATGCTGGACAATACTTTGGAGAACAATAAATCTATTTTTGATAATAAATATTTGCATTTTCATTATTAGCCCAGAAAATATATAGCAGTCCTCGTATCTCCCGGGGAGTATTCAGAATCAGGCTGAATCATTCCAATATGTCACTACAATGCTTGTCTTTTTCACAAATTTCATATATAAGTGATGTACGACGTCGTATGCAAAATTTATAACATCTTGCAATAAGGTGTTTAATTTTGAGTCACCTTGTATAAGTAAACCTAGGTTTAAATCCAGGTAGGAATGCCCAATATTTGTCCGATGGAGGCTTTCCACCTCATAAATGACGTCAATTTTACGAGTAAGAGATTAATCTATTGGAACGTAAATATTCTTTAAACCGAATTCCTACTTCAAGTAATTTTTTGTTTGAATTGACAAATTTTTTTATTAAAATTAAAAAAATACCACTGCAGGATTTTTTAAACTTCCATTTGCGATTTTTACCTGAAGAAGTCGTGTGAAGTTAGATCAATTGGCCTCTGAGTAATAAAAAATTTGTTACCTCATGCTTGTACGAGGGCGGTTCGGAAACTTTTTAGCCTAGCACAAATAGCTCGGTATAAACAGAAAAAAGTTAAGTGTTTTGGAAACTTCCATCTCTGCTATGAACACATCGCATCCGCGATTTTTTTACAATGGAAAAATTAGAAATGCATGGTGTCATTAAATATTTACATAAAAAAGGTTTATCGGGACAAGAAATTCATAATGATATGGTGAATGTGTAAGGTGAAAGTGCTCCTTCATATGCAACAGTAAAAAATTGGGTTGCTGAATTTAAACGTGGTCGTACAAGCATTGAAGATGAACCACGTAGTGGACGTCCAAAAACAGCAACAACAACAACAGAAATTGTAGCCAAAGTGCATGATATGGTATTAAATGATCGACGAATAAAAGTGCGTGAAATAGCTAATATCATGGGCATCTCAAATGATCGAGTCCATTAAATTTTGCATGAAGAACTACAGATGAAAAAGCTTTCTGCAAGATGGGTGCCGCACTTGTTAACAGTCGACCAAAAACGCATAAGAATGAACATTTCTCAAGCTTGTTTGGATCGTTTTCAGCGAAATAAAATGGATTTTAAGCGTCGTTTCATAACTGTTGATAAGACATGGATCCACCACTATACTCCAGAGACAAAAGAACAATCCAAACAATGGACTGAAGCTTTAGGAAGTGCCCCAAAGAAGGCAAAAACAATTCAAACGGCTGGTAAGGTTATGGCAACGGTTTTTTGCAACTTCAAAGGTATTTTAATGATTGACTATTTGCAAAAGGGTAAACCAATAAATTCAGAGTACTATTGCAACCTTTTAGATCAATTAAATGTACAAATTCGAGAAAAACGTCCTGACTTACAACACAAAAAAATAATTTTTCATCAAGACAACGCACCAGCGCACAAGAGTGTTTTAACAATGGCTAAATCAACGAATTAAAGTACGAGTTGCTTGACCACCCACCTTATTCTCCTGATTTAGCTCCCAGTGACTTTTACCTGTTCCCAAATCTAAAAAAATCCTTGCTGGCAAGCGTTTTACCTCAAATGAAGATGCAATTACAGTTGGTAACCACTATTTTGAAGACCTTGAGGAAAACTATTTTAATCAAGGGATAGAATTGCTGGAGATTATATTGAAAAATAAAAATATATTTGAAAAACTAACTAGTATTCTCTTTCATTGATAGGCTAAGAACTTTCCGAACCGCCCTCGTAGACGCACTTCACTAGCTCGTCTGCCTACCCTGTTTATGGCATAAGGAGTTTACGATGGCATGAAGACTTTGCTGGAATTCTCCCCCCTAAATAAAATGTTGGTGGTGCAATACGACATCAGATACTTGGGGTGTGTTGAAATGCATTGCAGCACTCAAAGCATGGCATTTATCAGAGGAATATTGCCCTAAAAGGTGTTCGAGCAGCAAGAACACTTTTTTTGGGGGGGATGCAGTACCGTGCAACATGTTTGCCTCAATCGCTTATGCCACAAGATGGGAAGAAACAAGCCTTTGATTGTTTTATTGTGGCACGACGGTAACATCATCATTACACCGTGCCGTCAGGCTTTGGAACACCGCTGTAGCGAGTCTACCTCAGTAGCCGCCTCATATGTCCCATAAAAATACGCTAAGAATGTGCGTGTGTGCGAAAATATACGCCTGAATGAGCCTTAGGCGAAATTTCGGAAAAAGTACTCCATGCTTGTGGAGTGGTAGAAGCCTCGGCAGCGTTTGCCTTACTGACTCGCTGCTGGTGTCTGGTTGCCTCACAAAGCGGGTGACGGTGTCCTCGTAGTCTGTCGCACTCTGTAAGCGAGTGTGTGTGTCTAGTGGAGGTGTACGCTATGCGTGCAGGCGTTGCAAGCACGTGATATGCGTGATTGTGTGATTTATGAACACCCCGCCACTCACACACTCACACTTGCGTATGTTGTGCAAAAAAGAAAACAAACAAATAAAAATATGTGTGTGTGTGTATGGCTGCATGTACTGCTCGTATTTGTTTGGCTGTTGTTACAAATAATTCGCAGCTCATTAATCTACAACAAGGACGACGACGATGGTGACGATGGCGACAATGGACAGGAAGTGTGAAGAGTATGGCGATGATACGAGGGCGGTTCGGAAAGTTCTTAGCCTATCAATGAAAGAGAATAGTTAGTTTTTCAAAAATAGTTTTATTTTTCAATATAATCTCCTGAAACTTTAATACACTTAGTCCAACGCTTATCTAGCAATTCTATCCCTTGATTAAAATAGTTTTCCTCAAGGTCTTCAAAATAGTGGTTTACAACTGTAATTGCATCTTCATTTGAGGTAAAACGCTTGCCAGCAAGGATTTTTTTAGATTTGGGAACAGGTAAAAGTCACTGGGATCTAAATCAGGAGAATAAGGTGGGTGGTCAAGCAACTCGAAGGTTGCAATAGTACTCTGAATTTATTGTTTTACCCTTTTGCAGATAGTCAATCGGTAAAATACCTTTGAAGTCCCAAAAAACCGTTGCCATAACCTTACCAGCCGATTGAATTGGTTTTGCCTTCTTTGGGGCACTCCCTCCAGCTTCAGTCCATTGTTTGGATCGTTCTTTTGTCTCTGGAATATAGTGGTGGATCCATGTCTCATCAACAGTTATAAAACGACGTTTAAAATCCATTTTATTTCGCTGAAAACGATCCAAACAAGCTTGAGAAATGTTTATTCTTATGCGTTTTTGGTCGACTGTTAACAAGTGCGGCACCCATCTTGCAGAAAGCTTTTTCATCTGTAGTTCTTCATGCAAAATTAATGGACTCGATCATTTGAGATGCCCATGATATTAGCTATTTCTCGCACTTTTATTCGTCGATCATTTAATACCATATCATGCACTTTGGCTACAATTTCTGTTGTTGTTGCTGGTTTTGGACGTCCACTACGTGGTTCATCTTCAATGCTTGTACGACTACGTTTAAATTCAGCAACCCAATTTTTTACAGTTGCATATGAAGGAACACTTTCACCTAACACATTCACCATATCATGATGAATTTCTTGTCCCGATAAACCTTTTTTATGTAAATATTTAATGACACCACGCATTTCTAATTTTTCCATTGTAAAAAAATCGCGGATGCGTCTTTTGTGAACACCTGTTTCTATATGAAGGAGTTGCCAGATCGAAACAAAATTTAACATGTGTTCATAGCAGAGATGGAAGTGTCCAAAACACTTAACTTTATATACCGCGCTTTTGTGCTAGGCTAAGAAGTTTCCGAACCGCCCTCGTAACAACGCTCCCCCGCTCTTGTGTAAGTTGTGCCGTTCTGCTTTCCGTATCGTTCCTCATCTGTGTCAACAGCAGCAGAACCCAGTCAGCCAGCCGTGCCACCCTCAAGGGGGAAAAAATACTCGCTGAGGAGCTCATATTGGTTCAACTTCCAGTCATTCGTTCACTCATTCAATCATTTATTCACTCTCATACCCAGAGGCACGTCGTTGGAGATGGCACACACACAGTCGCATTTCCCAATTGCATTGAGGCGTGCGGCAAATTACTTGGAATCGCTCGTACACGATTCTCTGGCCCATTCCTCAGAGCCACTGGTGTGCCGCCGCCCCGAGTGCAAGGAAATATTTCAACACTCTGTCATGGAGCGATAATGTCAATGTGAATGCTATTAATATCACATTTGTCTGATGGTGTTCGTTTAGTTTTCACTTGTGTCACAATATTTTATAGCGGAGCGAAATGTTATGTGGGACACTAAAGGACATTATCTGACTGGACGCTAAATTTGCCAGTCATTTCAATATCCAATTACTGCCACCTTCGATATCTTACGACGGTTACGGCTATTAATTTTTTGTCTTGTGGGTTAGCTTGACTGTTGATGCAACTGAATAAAGGACCACTGACAATATGACCTTACCCTGTACGGACTCATATTTTTATTTTCGTTAAATTTTTTTGAACCTACTGTTGTACAGGGTACTTCGACTTACTGCTGATGCCTGCAACACCCTGAAGCAACGGAGAAAAACCCTAATTGAAATATACCGATTGATTCAGAATACTTTAAGCGGGAATTGCCGAGCTCACTTCAACTCGCTTAATGTTATTCTTCAATAACGCTCTTCTTTTTATTTTTATATTTTTGTACAGGGATGTGAAGTTATAGCGTAAGCGACCTCCTAAGCGAGTTGCCAATCAAACAGGGCCGCCACTATCTAATTCCATTGAGCGATCTTTGTCCGCCTGTCCCTCCGATAATGAACCGATTTCGATGAAACATCATGTTTGGGCCAAGAACAAACCCACATCGATCCGTTTTTTAATAGCAGACAAAGGATTTTCGCGATTTTAGAACCTACAGCTCTTAAAGCCACATATTACATCCGAGTTCGGTCAAATTACACTCAGAGAATTACAAGCGACCAACACTTTATATACCCATGTTTTCGAATAGCTTCCACATATTGGTCCCTTTTGATTTAAGTACCTACAGCTATAGAAGCCACAAATTATAACCAATCACTCCCAAATTTTGCATCGTACGTTATTTGTGGCGAAACTGGAACACATTTTCGTATAGCCCCCATACAAAGGTGCTTTCCGATTTCAGAACCTACAGATCTTATAGCCATATTCACACTCGATTTCGACTAGATTTTGCATTTAGCGTTATCATTCGTAGGGTCACACGAAGGTCGGCCGTGGTGTGATAGAAGTGTGGGCGACTACCATGCCAGTAAACCCAGGATTAACTCCGTGTAAGAACATTAACAATTTTCAGCTGCGGTCTTTCCACCATATAAATGCTGGCGACTTTACGAGTAAGAGATTTATCTCTTAGCCATGTCCAAACTTCTCTATAAAAAAGTATAAGCCGTTCGGAGCCGGCAGTAAACAGTAGGTAGGATCGTGGACAGCTCACAGATCTGAGAGAAGTTTCCCCTTGTTCCTTAATGGAATGTTGTGGGACTAGAGTAAAGCAACAAATTACACTCGATCACACCAAAACTTTGAAAGGTACGTTGTAAGCGACTATTTATTAACTGTGGTGAAACTGGACCTCCTAGGTCTCCTAGGTCTAGCCGCCACTCAAAATCCTTTTGACAGCGCATAAAGAAAGATACCTAAGGGTAAAAAAAATCAATATTCACTTTTTTTGATGTGGACAACATCTGAGCATCGAATGAGACCGATCCCATACCTCAAAAGTGTTTCCTTCCAGAGATATGCGCGTTTTATGAAAGTGATGGTACACCAAAGATACACGTATTTAAATCTTTAAAATGGCTCTCCTGAACAAAACTGGTTTTTAACCTTAGGTCCCTTTCTATTAGTAGGGACATAAATACTTAGTAGGGACATAAATACTGCTACAACATTGAACACACCCATTTCAACAGTAGAACTGAACATACCCCGTTAATGTCATATGGGTTTTGAAAGCTAACCTCAATAGCGTTAGTCTGTAACGTGAATTTAAAATTGTTGCAACTTTCATCATGGAGTGGTCATATAATGAAAACCGCATCGCTGTAATAGCGCTTTCCGGCCACTAGGGATTGGCCGCATGTTCGTCTACGGATGCATACAACTGATTGAGGAGACTGGAGATGTAAAAGACCACCCACGCTCTGCTCGATCATTACATGTCATCAAAGCCGTTAAATCAAGAATTCACAGGAATCCGCTCCAAAAACAGAAAATCATGGCCCGTGAGATGAATATCACGCAAAAGTCCATGAGTCGAATCATTAAAAAATACTTGAGACTTGGGGCTTTCAAACGACATTTCAAACGGGCATTTATTGACTGCAGCTTTAAAACAAAATAGGATTGAAAAATGCAAACGTCTTTTGGTGAAGCACGCTGATAACTTGCACAGAACAATTTTGTTCAACGATGGAAAAACTTTTACCGGGCAGGAAAAATTTAACAAGCAAAATGATAGAGTGAATGCGCGGTCATCTAAGGAAGCATCTGAACTGACCCCAAGGGTGGAAAAGGGTCATCATCTTACGATGGGGTCACTGACCCACATTTCTGCGAACAAGGAGTCAAAACATCGGCCAAAGTTTTCCAAGAAACCGTTTTGGGAGCTGTTGTGAAGCCTCTTAACAATTCCCTGTTCCCAAACCAGCCATGGACATTCCAGCAGGATTCTGCGCCGGCCCATAAGGCTAGGCTTCGAAACAATTTGCCAGCGTTCATTTCCTCTGAAGAATGGCCCTCAGGCAGTCCAGATTTGAACCCATTTGATTAAAAATTGTGGACGGTTTTAGAGGACAAGGTTTGTCACAAAAGATACCCCAACTTTTTTTTTTTAATAACCAACACTCAGGGGATGCCCCCCTATACATGCAGTGCATTGCGTTGGCGAGTGGAAAGTAAAGGATCGGAAGGGGGAAAGAGGGAGTAATGATTATTGACGCTTGCCTTGAACTTCTGGGTGTCGGAAATACATTTGCCGGAAGTCGATTCCACATACGGACTGTACGAGCGAAAAACGAATTTGATCTGTAGTGTATAGTGCGGTCAACTGGCCAATCGATAACAAACGGATGTGAATTCCTAGAAAGTCGCGTATCCCTGCCGAACATCCTCACGCCAGGAATAAGGCGACGGATGTCTGATGAACACACACCATGAGAGTAACGATAGAACAGCGTCACGCAACCCACATTCCGACGATGCTCAAGGGAAGCAATAGAGTTGGAAACCCTACTGTCACCTATCAGCACCATCGCTCTCCTTTGAATACGGTCAAGTAGCTCCAAGGATGATTTTGGAGCACCTGCCCATATATGAGAGTTGTATTCCATCTTCGGCCTGATGTAAGTTGTATAGATATTGAAAAGATCAGAAGGAGTAAAATATTTCTTGCACCGCTTTAAGAAGCCTATGCACTTGAGTGCTTCTTTCGACACTTCGAATACATGTCTCGCCCAACGAGCGACACATTGTATTTTCATGCCCAGAACATCAAGAGCTTCTGATTGTTCAATATCCGTTCCATCGATAGAAATTGATATTGTTGGGTCAGCGACAACAAGCAGCACTGTGTCTTACGTGCATTAAAATCTACTCTATTCACTCGACACCATTCGGAAATGGCCAGTAGATCCCGGCCAAGTGTCTTATCCATAATTCGCCTTTTGTCTTCAATATCTTGAAGGCTCGGCCTACGGTCGAATGAATATGAATGACAGAAGTTACTATCATCTGCGAAAGAGTAGATTGGATTCACGGTCTGACCCAAAAGATCGTCAATGAAAATAAGAAATAAAGAGGGAGAAAGGACAGAGCCCCGTGGCACACCTGCGGTCAGCCTATGTGCGTTGAATGAGAACCCATCTGCAACAACTCTAATAGTGCGATGCCTAAGAAAGCTCGATAAAAATCGAGCAAAGGTATTACCGCCAGCCCATAAGGCTAAAACTTCCAAGGCCTGGCTTAGAAACAAGTTGCCATCGTTCATTTCCTCTGAAGAATGGCCCTCAGGCAGTCCAGATTTGAACCCATTGGATTACAAATTGTGGACGGTTTTAGAGGACAAGGCTTGTCACAAAAGATACCCCATCATTGAATCTCTTAAGACTGCTATGGTTCGAGCTGTGGCCAATTTTTCAATAGACAAGGTTCGTGCAGCTATTGACGATTGGCCAGCGCGACTTAAGGCGTGTCTAAAGGCAAAAAGCGGACATTTCGAATAAGTAGATGCTTTTTGGATACAATATACATCAATAAATATATTAAAATATATTCGGTCCTAAAACATTCAGTACATTTTATTTTACAGCATAAAACGTGTGTAACAGTATTTATGTCCCTACTAAGTAGATTCGACATTTTACATCCGATACCTACCAAATTTCGCTAAGAGCGTAACGAGCGACCAACACCCTTTTTTGTAACATTGGATCATATTGGTCCATGATTTCGTGTAGAGTCCCTACACAAAAAGGCCTACCTGTAGCTCTGAACTTATACGCGATCACTCTTAAAATTTTGATGTTATGTAATAAGCGACATATAATTAACTGCAGACAGAGTTGCAGTAAATCCTCTGAGTAGTGTAGGGTATCTCATATTCGGCCACTTTAATTATATTTACTCGTTTTCTTATTTCAGTGGTGATCGATTGTATGTACAATACTATGGTGATATTTGCATACACTCACCACACTGTGGTACAGGAGTATTCAAAGCTTGTGCAGATCCTTGATGTTTGTAGCGCCAAGAACAAAGTGCAAGTGCAGTGATTATTTTCTTTATTACAGGTGATTGAAGTAAACAAGTTTTATAATTTTTGAAAAATGGAAAACAAGAGTTTCGTGCGGTAATTAAACACTTTTATATGAAAGGTTATACGCCACAATTAACCAAAGATGAATTGGATTCTGTTCATGGTGATAATGCACCATCATACTCCACCGTGAAATCCTGGGTTCAACAATTTAAAATGGGTCGTTCAAGTACGGAAGATGAACAACGCTCTGGAAGACCGAAAACTGCTACTACTATTGAAAACATTAGAAAAATATTTAATGAAGTGACTAAAGATAGACGAATAAAGCTCAGAGAACTTGCTGCTATTGTTAAAATACACGAAGAACAAGTTTGGAGTATTTTACATGATGAACTCCACATGAAAAAGCTATCCGCAAGATGGGTGCCGCGTTTGTTGACTTTGCCCCAAAAAATCGTCCATTGGACCAATTCCGAGGAGCTTTTAGCGATTTATCAGCGTAATCCAATAGAGTTCTTGCGCCGATTCATAACTGTTGATGAAACATGGATCCATCACTACATCCCAGAATGCAAAGAACAGTCAAAACAATGGATAGAAGCTGGTAAAAGTGGTCCCAAGAAGGCGAAAACTGTTAAGTCAGCAGGAAAAGTAATGTCCTCAGTATTTGAGGATGCAAGGGGTATAATATTTATTGATTATCTTGAGAAAGGAAAAACTATAAATAGTGAATATTATTGTGCATTATTGGATCGGTTGAGTGAAGAAATTAAGATAAACGACCGCATTTAGAAAAAAAAGTTCTTTTTCATCAAGATAATGCTCCTTCACACACTGCATTTTTAACGCAACAAAAACTGGCCGAATTACGATTTGAAATTGCTCCGCATCCACCATATTGTCCAGATTTAGCTCATTCTGATTATTTCTTGTTTCCAAATTTAAAAAAAAATCTTGGTGGCAAAAAATTTTCGTCCAATAGCGAGGTTATTGCTGAAACTGAGGCATATTTTGAAGGTCTTGAAAAATCTTATTTTTCGTCCAATAGCGAGGTTATTGCTGAAACTGAGGCATATTTTGAAGGTCTTGAAAAATCTTATTTTTCGGATGGAATTAAAAAACTTGAAAAACGTTTGATGAAGTGTATTGAGTTGGAAGGAGATTATGTTGAAAAATAAATAATAATAATTCCAATAAAACGGTTCTTTTTATGTTAGGCCAGTTACTTTAGCGGTCGCCCTCGTAACGATCGGCTCGGAAATATTTCTAAATCAATTTAAACATGCCCATCCGTCAAACTATTTTTTCAATCAGAGTTGGGGACGCAAATATAAACCGATATCAATTTAACTTTGCACATCATAAACATTCATCAACCGAAAACAAAATGAAGTATTCGATCTTGAAATTGGAAGAAATAGGTTTAAGTTCCGTGTAGCCCCCGTATAAATGTCCAGCCCCCACCTATTTTAAGGTCTATCCGAACTAACAGCTGAAAATTTCATCAGATATCAACTAAATTTGGTTTGTGGCCTTACTTTGCACAAACAGGGAGTCAAAATTAGATAGTTGGAAATCGGTTGAAACCACCAAATCTTTATGATCGCAATGGATGTTTGGATGGAAACACCACAAGATGATAAATATGATCGTCGTACTGTACTCACAACTTATTGATCGGTCATGCCAAAAAGCGCAAAAAAAAGTATAACTGTTGTGGCAACCAATAGTTTTCCAAACATTTTGTTGTTGTAACCAATTATTAGTAATTATAACTTCATCATTACCAAAAACGCGTTGTTAAATATTTTTTTAAAAAAAAAAGAACATAATTTGATTATTGCTGACTTTAAGGCAATCGATTAACCAACTGTTTTTCCAGTTAAAGCCATCCATCATGTTTTTCACTGTTTCCTCGTCATGAGTATGAGTATTGCAAGTTATTTAATTGTGTAAGCAAACAGTTTTTTGATCTCTGACTAAATTTTAATTTCTTTTTGTTGAACTAGTGGGGCATGTGGATTTTTGATCCAAAGATTCTCTTGCGATGGTTCGGATACTTGATATGTTGCACCGATACTACACTTCCAATAATTGAAAATTGCAGAACACCTACTAACATTCGGTTGTGCTGATCAATCAATCGGTTGTGGCAACACGTCTGTTCTCTGTGTGTAGGATAAATATTGCTAAAAAGAAGGGGTGTTTTTTAGACGTGTGGTTTTCAAGAAGAAATAGAATGCATATCATTTTATTTTAAGGCCAAGAAATTAGCTTTATTGTAAGGGGTTGTCATGTTTCGAAACTGATTTCGGGCAAGTGGCCGCCGCGGCTGGCTCGAATAAATTCCAGCGGAGACGCCAAATTTTCGACCACTTTCTGCTGCTTTTGCGGCCGAATGTCAGCAAAAACGCGCCGAATATTCTCTTCTAAGACGTCAATCGTGTCGGGCTCATCTGCGTAGACAAGCGACTTCACATAACCCCACCAAAAATCGGCCAGCGGTGTTAAATCGCACGATCTTGGAGACCACGACTCGAGATAGCGCTCACCAAAAGTTTCCTTCAATAAATTCATTGTTTCGTTGACTGTATGGCATGTAGCGCCAGCGCCGTATTGTTGGAACCAAAGGTCGTCCATATCAACTTCCTCCAATTCAGGCACGAAAACGTCGTTTTTCATGGTTGTATAGCGCTCCCCATTGATTTTAACATTATGACCGGCTTCATTTTTGAGGAAATATGACCAATAATTCCCTCTGCTTATACTCGTAGAGAACACCAAACAATAATTTGTTGAGGATGTAACGGCGTCTCAACTATGGCTTGTGGATTATCATGCGACAATTTTGGTTATTAACGCACACATTCAACCAAAAGTCAGCTGCATCGCTGGACAAAATTTTCTTCTGCAAATTAGGATCGGTGATCTCGTTTTGGGCCACTTCACCACGATTTGAGGAAGTCTATTCATAATGAAATGGCAAACCAAACTGAGCATAAATCAAGTGACAGCTGACAAAAAGACCAACTCTAAAAAAAAATTGTGGCCAGATTGAAAACCACGCGTCCAGAAAAACGTCCCTTAGCATAGATCGAACCAAATTTTCATCAGATTTTATTAAGATATGGGTCGGGAGGTTATTTTGCACACAGGATAAATGTTGCTGAAAATACAACAGAAGATCGGAATCTTGATATAGGCCCCATACGGTTCATTCTTTTATATAGCCCTCATATCTTCAGATTTTGAATCTAACCGATTAAAGAGCGAATAATTTCACTAGATTTTAAAGACATTTGTTTATTGTCATTTTTATTTTACGACTGTATTGTTCTGTCCAACCGATAGTAAACTCTCCTTCATAGGGGAAACCTACAATTCGGGGATATTACTTTGGATGAAGGGTGATAGTACTTTGCCCAACTTAAGACTTTTCTTAGTTGTCAACTTGTGGAATGCCCAATCTAATATTGATTTCAAGTATAAACATCCGGTGATTGCAATGGCAATGTTTCCAACTCATATTCAACTAATTCTTTCTTAGTATACCAAACTGACAGATACAGTTGCTCTTCGATATTGCTTACATTTAATATAGAAAATCTTGGCATGTTCTACAAAACTGTCTCAAAATATTTTCAGATGAAATGACATCAAACTAATGCAAAAGTGTCTATGCCACATGTTCTTACCCATGGGCGAATCTGAATTTCCTTCCCGTCATAATCTCACATCCCCTAGAGTAACAATTTATCCAAAATGTAGAGAAAGAAATATTAATTAATTACGAGGGCGACCGCAAAAGTAACTGGCCTAACATAAAAAGAACCGTTTTTTTTTGAATTATTATTATTTATTTTTCAACATAATCTCCTTCCATCTCAATACACTTCATCAAACGTTTTTCAAGTTTTTTTTAATTCCATCCGAAAAATAAGATTTTTCAAGACCTTCAAAATATGCCTCAGTTTCAGCAATAACCTCGCTTTGGACGAACATTTTTTGCCACCGAGATTTTTTTTTAAATTTGGAAACAAGAAATAATCAGAAGGAGCTAAAACTGGACTATATGGTGGATGCGGAGCAATTTCAAATAGTAATTCGGCCAGTTTTTGTTGAGTTAAAAATGCAGTGTGTGAAGGAGCATTATCTTGATGAAAAAGAACTTTTTTTGTTCTAAATGCGGTCGTTTTATCTTGATTTCTTCACTTAACCGATCCAATATTGCACAATAATATTCACTATTTATAGTGTTTCCTTTCTCAAGATAATCAATAAATATTATACCCCTTGCATCCCAAAATACTGTGGCCATTACTTTTCCTGCTGACTTAACAGTTTTCGCCTTCTTGGGACCACTTTTACCAGCTTCTATCCATTGTTTTGACTGTTCTTTGCATTCTGGGATGTAGTGATGGATCCATGTTTCATCAACAGTTATGAATCGGCGCAAGAACTCTATTGGATTACGCTGATAAATCGCTAAAAGCTCCTCGGAATTGGTCCAACGCACGATTTTTTGGGGCAAAGTCAACAAACGCGGCACCCATCTGGCGGATAGCTTTTTCATGTGGAGTTCATCATGTAAAATACTCCAAACTTGTTTTTCTTGTATTTTAACAATATTAGCAAGTTCTCTGAGCTTTATTCGTCTATATTTAGTCACTTCATTAAATGGTTTTCTAATGTTTTCAATAGTAGTAAAAGCTTTCGGTCCTCCAGAGCGTTGTTCATCTTCCGTACTTGAACGACCCATTTTAAATTGTTGAACCCAGGATTTGACGGTGGAGTATGATGGTGCATTATCACCATGAACATCTTTGATTAATTGTGGCGTAAAACCTTTCATATAAAAGTGTTTAATTACCGCACGAAACTCTTTATTTTCCATTTTTCAAAAATTATAAAACTTGTTTACTTCAATCACCTGTAACAAAGAAAATAATCATTAAATATTTCGCAAATTTTGACAGATGGCTTATAAAAGATTGCTTTTAAAAAACAAAACAAAAAAGTTGCTAGTAAAACAGAAAATGAGCCAGGCCAGTTCGTTTTGCGGTCGCCCTCGTACTTGTTCTCTTTAAGGTCTCTCTCGTTTGCCAAAAAAAATATGTGTTCTTTGAATAATTTAGATATCAGCCTGGATTTTCCCTTCACTGCAGATGACCCATACTTTAGATTCATTTCGTTTGAAATGAAACGTTTTATTTTGCACACCTGCCGTACCCCTGATTTCTGAAGTGTTTAATTTTCCTTTACTCGTAAGCCAACGGAGATAATTGTCTGTAGTAAATACCAAACATTCCCCGCATTGCGAACCCTTCCCCTACAACACGCACTTAACTATGGTAAAATTCCTAGAATTGTTTCCACGAAAAGGGTTTTCACTTGCAGACACAGACAAATATCTCTTCGTACTTAGCTAAACATATTTCAATTAGAATTAAAATCAAATATGTTTGGAATAATTTAAAATGAAATTTCAAATTGGATGAATATTAACGATCAAAGAACACACACATACCTAGGCGGTGGTGTATTTCTACGTGTGAGTGTGTTTGAGTGTGTGTTAATTTTTACATGAACAGAACATGACATTAAGCACAATGAAATGAATTCACATGAAATGAAAGTTTGACTAATTTGAAATTCATCTGATGATTATTATGTCCCTCGCTCGCCCTCTCCATCTCCCCACCCGTCAGTCTATTAACAATCATGTCTCCGACACATTGTTATGTTAATGAGCTTGAAGATTTCAATGTGATTATGACGTTTTTTCTGTCGTCACTACGCTGCTGTCTACTGTCGATTGGAGACAGGTCGGCTGACATTGTAAGGCGCCTGACATTTCCAGGGGGATTTGGAGTTATTGCATTTAATTATGCCTTAATTAAATGCAGATGGTTACAATTTTTACACAATATTACACATCTACACACAGAGTACAGATTTGTTGCCACAATTGAATTTCTTGCCCACCGATTGTTGGTGGTTGCACGTACTCGTACTATCCCTGTATTGCATCGCTGCAACACGGCAATTTTCCTGATGATAAAATGTCTGCCGTAATTCCATTGTTTACTAACGCAAATGATGTTCTGAATGTCATTAAAGAAACCATGAATCCAGGTAAAGCACCTGGATATGATCTTATCACGCCTAAAATGATCTTGGAACTTCCCTATATTGCTGTGAAGTTCCTTGCAAAATTATTTAACTCTATTTTGGGACATGGTTACTTTCCTAATGATGATTTTAAAGCCAGGAAAGGACAAATCAATACCTTCCTCGTACAGGCCGATCAGTTTGCTTCCCTGCTTATCCAAACTATTTGAAAAAGTTCTTTTATCGAAAATAAAACCGTTTCTCGTGTCAAATAACATAATACCAGACCATCAGTTTGGTTTTCGCGAAGGTCACAGCACTATCGAACAAGTAAACCGTCTGACCCAAGCAATTGAAAAATCATTTGAACGGCGAGGATATTGCTGCGCAGTATTCCTGGATGTTGCTCAAGCATTTGACAAAGTCTGGCACTTTGGCTTGACCTACAAAATTTGCAAATACTTACCGGCAAATACGCATCGAATTCTTGAGTCTTACTTAGAAAACCTCAGATTCAGAGTCAAATGTGGACAACACGTCACCGATGACCGCGAAATACTAGCAGGTGTGCCCCAGGGAAGCGTCATGGGGCCTATCCTTTACCTTCTGTTTACCGCAGATATCCCTACCAGCCCAAACGTGCTAACATCCACTTTTGCCATACGATATAATGGCCACACATAAAAACAGGATATTGCATCTATGAATCTGGGTGTACATCTCAGACGAGTAGAATCTTGGCTCTCTGACTGGAGAATAAAAGTCAATGAGGCTAAATGCACACAGGTAACTTTCACTCTGAATTTTAGCACTTGTCCGACATTGAAACTAAACAATATCCCTTTTTCTCAATCTGATCATGTTTCATACCTTGGAATCCACCTGGATCGCCGACTCACCTGGAGAAGTCATATCGAAGCCAAGAAAACTTAACTGAAACTTAAGGTCCATCAACTTCACTGGCTCCTAAACGTGAACTCAAAACTAAGCCTTGAATATAAGGTCCTGCTATACAACAGTGCAATAAAACCTATCTGGTTATACGGTGCCCAGCTATGGGGCAAGGCAAGCTCGAGCAATCTCGACAAAATACAAAGAGTCCAAGAGTCCGAAGACATTGCGGCTTATTACCGGTGCCCCTTGGTATATGAGGAATGAAAACATCCACCGAGACTTGAAAATACCTCTCGTCAAAGAGGCAATTCAAAAAATCAATATAAAGCACAAAGAGAAGCTCGAACGTCATGATAACATACTTGCTAGACAATTATTGTGCAGTCCAAGCTCTTTAAGACTTCGGAGAAACGAACGCCGTGTTTTCTAATCTGCACTTGTGCTTCATCCGCAACAGTAATCGCGAACACACGCGCCCGAAAGACTGTGTAGAATTCTTTTGTCTACGTCACGTGGTTTAAATGCTCATATACGTGATCTTTAAAACAGTCAATATCAATCGCGGATGAACACTCAAAAAAGACTGTGTAGAATCTTTTATTCTACGTCACGTGGCTTAGATGCTCTCATACGTGATCCTTAAAACAGTCAACGCGAAAAACCTACAAAACCCAAATTACGTCGTCCACTCTGCTATTCTAGAGTTATCCGTTATACATACATAACTAGAGTTCTTCACTCTACATAATATCGCGAACACTCTGTAAATGACTGTAAGGGTCCTCTGGTCCTTTATCACGAGGTCTAAGCAAAACCAGGTTTGAAATTCTCAGACATGTGATCCATACCAGTTATATACTATTTTGACCAAATTAATTAAAATTCCTGCCAATTAGCAGATATCCACATTACAAGAAATCCATACTAGGATTCATTATTGAATTATACTTAAGATTCGTATACTTATTGTTAGGCTCCTTTGGAGCAGATTCAATAATTCAAATAAAGCTTATATAAAAAAAAATAAAAAAACGGCAATTTTCAGTAGTGCGTACTGACAGTATCGATTACAGAGACAATGTATCGGTAACGCTAACTCTTTAGGAACTGAATTTGTAAAGGCTGTTTTTTAGACGTGTGGTTTACAATCTAGCCAAACTTTTTTCGGAGTTGGGCTTTTCGACGGCTGTCACTTGATTTATGCTCAGTTTTGTTTGCCATTTCATAATGAATAGACTTACTCCGGACATGGTGACTGGGCCACAAACGAGATGGCCAACGATCCTGATTTTCATAAGCAAATTTTGTTTAGCGATGACGCTCACTTTTGGTTGAATGGACACGTTAAAAACCTCAATTGTCGCATTTGGAGTAATGAAAGTTCCCAAGCCATTGTTGAGACGCCGTTACATTCTCAAAAAGTCACTGTTTGGTGTGCTCTATGGGCAGATGGAATCATTGGTCCATATTTCTTCAATAATGAAGCCGCCCTAAATGTTACAGCCAATGGGGACACGTTATCACGCCATAATTAATGACGTTTTCGTGTCTAAATTGGAGGATGTTGATGTGGACTAGCTTTGGGTCCAACAAGACGGCGCTTTTTGCCATACAGCCAACGAAATAATCAATTTATTGAGGGAAACTTTTGGACTTTTGTATTGTCGCATTCAAAATCGTGCGATTTAACACCGCTGGACTATTTTGTGTGGGGTTATGTGAAGTCGCTTGTCTAAGCAGATAAGCTCGACACGATTGCCGCTTTGGAAGAGAATATTCGGCGCGTTATTGCTGACCAACCGCCCCAAATGCGGCAAAAAGGAGTCGAAAATTGGTCCTCTCGGCTGGAACTTATTCAAGCCAGCCGCGGCGACGACTTGCCCGAAATCATTTTTAAAACATAATGAAAAACCTTATCTTTATAACAAAGCTTAATTCTTGGCCACAACGTCATTATATTATATATGACGCCCAAAATAGAAAGGGACCTAAGGGTAAAAACCGGGTTTGTTCAGGAGAGCCATTTTAAAGATTTAAATACGTGTATTTTTGGTGTACCATCACTTTCATAAACCGCGCTTATCTCTGGGAGGGAACACTTCTGGGGCATGTGATAGGTCTCATTCGATGCTCAGATGTTGTCCACATCAAAAAAAAAATAAAAATTGATTTTTTACCCTTAGGTTCCTTTCTCTATGCCACATATGCGTTTTATTACTTCTTGAAAACCACACGTCTGAAAAAGTCAACCTTTACATGTATCGGCTGCTGTTTTAGATTATTGGCTATGAGTACTCTTTGAATTCCGTTGTAGATACGATTATTTGTTAATTGGACCAACTGAAAGCATAGTTTTATGTATTCGGTTATTTGACTGAAATAATAAAGTCTCTTTTATTTAATTTTTATATTTAACATTTGGAAAATATTTATTCTATTATTTGACTTATGAGGTTTTTTCAAAACTTGGCTGTTACTTTCAAATCTAATTAATTTTATATTCACAATTGGAACGATTTCATGAATGAAAATGTTAAAGTGTTAAAAATTTTAAGGTAAAACTGATTATGATACATTATTTAGGTGAGATTTTAAGCCTAAATATATCCGGATAGTTAAGGGTTAATGAGACACAAAAAACCTCAATAAATGCTTTAAGTCTTGGCTATACTTATAGATGTAATGACAGTTTTTGACTTTCATATCTGTCATGTTTTGTAGGAGTGATGCGTTTTCGCTTCGCCCAATGGGCTGAAGATTGTTTGGCAGTTGATAAAGAATTTTACTGAAAAATCGTGTTTTCAAATGTAACTCATTTTCATCTCGGTGACTATGTCAATAAACAAAATTACCGCATTTGAGGTTAAGACAACAAGCCAGTGTTGGTGTGGTTTTGGGCTGGCTTCATCATAGGGCTATTTTTCTTCGAAAATGAGCAATGAGCCGCCGTTAGCGTCAACATTTGGCGTTACCTCCCCTTGATCAACGAAAGTTTTTTTTTCCAAAAATTCATATGGACGACATTTGTTTTCAATACGACAGGGCCACATGTCACACAGCCAATCCCTCAATCATCGATATTTTACGTACTGTTTATGAAAATTGAATAATCAGCCGAAATTGTAATGTCATATGGCCGTCTCGGTGCTGTGAGTTGAGACCTTTCGATTATTTTGTGTGGGGAGCCTTTAGGGATAACTGTTACGCATAGCATCCAGAGACAATTAAAGCGTTGGGACATTGAATCGAAGTAGCCACTGAAGAGATAAGACCCGCAACAATCGAAAATGTACCAAAAGGTATTAGGTTGATCGGATGAGGTACGGCCGAACCAGTTGTGGTTGACATAGGAATGACATTGTGATCTATTATTAAATTACAAAGTTCAACCGTTTCAAAAAAACCAGAAATTTGAGAAAAATTATCAGTACTTTCCTTTAAAAGCCGATTCAAATTTAAAATGTTGAATCCCCCACCCTGTAGATCTATACTAAAATGATAATAAGAGTAGAGTAATTTAGTCGAACATATCAACCCAAAAACAACAATTTTGTATAAACATTTATACAATTTCATTTAAAAAAAGCAAGTCTATTTTTCAACTGAAATTCATGGGACAACATTTTTGTGAAATATAAAAAAACTCAAACTCCCCTAAAAGAATCATATTTGCACTTTTCTTTACTTTTTTTTTGAAAAAAAGCTCTAAAAGGACGCTCCAATTTAGGATATAGGATGTAAAGACGTTCTACGAAAATAAGCTTCGTAGTGGGTATATTGCACCGATACTACAGTTCCAATACCTGAAAACTACAAAGCTCCAATTAACATCGGTTGTACTGATGAAATACTCGAGTTGCATTTAAGCCTGATCATTCGGTTGGCAAAAATTCGGTTGTGGCAACGAATCTGTCCTCTGTCTGAACGTTATAGCGTCTAAAAAATAAAATTCCTTGACACATCACAAACAACAGTGCCGTCCTTTGGGGAATTTACTATAGTCACCCAAGTCATTTATTTTTTAGAAGAAATTGTTCACCCACCCCGAGAAAGTCCGAACTTTGTTGCATTGTGTACATATAACATGTTACAACAGCGAACTAAACGGGGGTTTGGTTACTACAAAGAATTTATCTGTTGTAACCACCAATTTTTGATACCAAAGTAACATATACTTAATAATTGGTTGGTTTTCATAAACACCTATTGTGGCAACCAATAGTTTTACTGAATTCGATTGGTATAGCTACCATCTCATAGTAATTCCAACCATGTAACCATCAATACCATTAAATATTAATGATTGCAACCGAAAGTATGTTTAGCCAACCAATTATTTGCAGTTCGGATCAATTTCCAACTGATTTTTTCTCTGCGTGTACGACTGAAGAAAGCGAGTAGTTTTCCCATTAAAATCTAAGGAGCTCGTACGTCGTTTTTTTTTTAACGATTTTCGGCGTGGGTTATCGAGACAAGAGTGTTTGAATCAACTTGTTTCGACTTTTGGCGATGAAGCACCATGAAAAACCACTGTTAATCGCTGATGCCAAGAGTTCAGTCTCGGACACCGTTCGCTCCAGAATGAATTTCGTGAAGGACGTCCAACTTCGGTCACTTTGCCAGAAACCATCGATGCTGTGCGTTAACTGATAAAGCAAGACCGACATGTGACATTCCGTAAGATTGAGGCATCCTTGGTCATTGGTATGACAAGCATCAATAAGATATTGCATGTTCATTTGGTCGTGAAAAAAATTTATTCCTGATGGATCCCACATAATTTGACGAATGTACAAAAAAGGCTCGTATGGATTGGAGCAAAGAGATGTTGAAAAAGTATAACTGCGGTAGCTCAGAGGCAGTGTATAACATTGTCACAGGTGACGAATCATGGATCCATGCTTATGAACCCGAAACAAAACAGCAATCGACCGTACGTTTGGGTCTTTCAAGACTAGCCAAATCCAACAAAATTTGTTCGTGGAAAAGGTAAATCAAAGCAAATGATTGCGTTTTTTTCAGCATAACCGGCCATGTTGCCACAGTGCCTTTAGTGGCACGTAGGACGGTCAATTCTGAGTGGTATACAACCATCTGTTTGCCAACAGTGTTCGAAGAAATGAGGAAAGGTAATAAGAGTAGTCGGATCATTTTCCATTTCGTCAATGTGAGCTCTCACACATGAGCTGAAACGAAGAGCTATTTGAACACTCAAGATGTCGAATTGATGGGCCATCTACCGTACAGCCCTGATGTGGCACCCAATCCCTTCTATATTATTCCCTAGCATCAAGAAAAAATGCGTAGTCAACGTTTTTTTTATCGCCTG
This sequence comes from Hydrotaea diabolus, assembly GCA_963513945.1. Lineage (NCBI taxonomy): Eukaryota > Metazoa > Arthropoda > Insecta > Diptera > Muscidae > Hydrotaea > Hydrotaea diabolus. The sequence goes on from OY740720.1 coordinate 8,096,004, forward strand.
AAGCAGCTGTTTAGGTTTCAAACATCATGTTTTGGAGATGTCTCAATCGGAGTGGAAAAAGTGCTTCGAAAATTGGTTTGTGCACATGCAAAAGTGTATGGATCTTAAAGAAGAATATTTTAAAAACAATTTCCAATGATAAATTATTGTGTGTTTTATTGCCGGACCCATAATATAAATAGCAATCCTAAATAGCAACAACTCGATTTGTCAGTCTGAAGAAGCCGCTTGCGGACAGCTGCAAATTTGTACACTGAGATTAGAAATTTGCATGTTGAGGTTTTGACGTCAAAGTGACTAGCCTTTACATGTGACAGCGCATAGAGAAAGGGACCTTAGGATAAAAAAAAAATCAATTTTCACGTTTTTTTTATGTGGACAACATCTGAGCATCGAATGAGACCGATCCCATGCTCCAAAATTGTTCCCTCCCAGAGATGTGCGCGTTTTATGAAAGTGAAGTCGACGATTCTACACCAAAGATACAAGTATTTAAATCTTTAAAATCACTCTCCTGAACAAAAATGTTTTTTACCCTTAGGTCCCTTTCTATTTTGCGCATCACATATACTGCCTAGGAAGAAGATTATGATCTGTAAGACACATTAAAAAGTTGGTGGGCACTAGCTCGTCCCATTTGGGCAGACTGAGGGACGTCGTAAATTTTCAATATTATAATATATTACAAACGGAATAATAAACTTCGTACACACTCCAAACCATATAAATATTATATGAAAATGGAAACTCAGCTCAAAAATTCAATGAAAACACCACAGAGAGGAATTGAGGTTAACCTGGAGGAACTCTTTAACAATTTACACCCACAATAGTGGAAATAAATATTTTAAACTTGCAAACTCCATCATCGCTTACTCAAATTTCAGTGAAACCTTATATGGACTAATGCTACTAGAGGTTAAGATATACGAGGGCGACCGCAAAACTAACTGGCCTGACAAATTTTCTGTTTTACTAGCAACTTTTTGTTTTTTTTTTGTTTTTTAAAAGCAATCTTTTATAAGCCATCTGTCAAAATTTCCGAAATATTTAATGATTATTTTCTTTGTTACAGGTGATTGAAGTAAACAAGTTTTATAATTTTTGAAAAATGGAAAATAAAGAGTTTCGTGCGGTAATTAAACACTTTTATATGAAAGGTTATACGCCACAATTAATCAAAGATGAATTGGATTCTGTTCATGGTGATAATTCACCATCATACTCCACCGTGAAATCCTGGGTTCAACAATTTAAAATAGGTCGTTCAAGTACGGAAGATGAACAACGCTCTGGAAGACCGAAAACTGCTTCTACTATTGAAAACATTAGAAAAATATTTAATGAAGTGACTAAAGATAGACGAATAAAGCTCAGAGAACTTGCTGATATTGTTAAAATACACGAAAAACAAGTTTGGAGTATTTTGCACGATGAACTCCACATGAAAAAGCTATCCCCAAGATGGGTGCCGCGTTTGTTGAATTTGCCCCAAAAAATGGTCTGTTGGAACAATTCCGAGGAGCTTTTAGCGATTTATCAGCGTAATCCAATAGAGTTCTTGCGCCGATTCATAACTGTTGATGAAACATGGATCCATCACTACATCCCAGAATGCAAAGAACAGTCAAAACAATGGATAGAAGCTGGTAAAAGTGGTCCCAAGAAGGCGAAAACTGTTAAGTCAGCAGGAAAAGTATGACAAAAGTATTTTGGGATGCAAGGGGTATAATATTTATTGATTATCATGAGAAAGGAAAAACTATAAATAGTGAATATTATTGGATCGGTTGAGTGAAGAAATCAAGATAAAACGACCGCATTTAGAAAAAAAAAGTTATTTTTCATCAAGATAATGCTCCTTCACACACTGCATTTTTAACTCAACAAAAACTGGCTGAATTACGATTTGAAATTGCTCCGCACCATATAGTCCCGATTTAGCTCCTTCCGATTATTTCTTGTTTTCAAATTTAAAAAAAATTCTCGGTGGCAAAAAATTTTCGTCCAATAGCGAGGTTATTGCTGAAACTGAGGCATATTTTGAAGGTCTTGAAAAATCTTATTTTTCGGATGGAATTAAAAAACTTGAAAAACGTTTGATGAAGTGTATTGAGTTGGAAGGAGATTATGTTGAAAAATAAATAATAATAATTCCAAAAAAAACGGTTCGTTTTATGTTAGGCCAGTTACTTTTGCGGTCGCCCTCGTAATGGGGATGGACGATTTACCTTTCCTCAACGAAAAAAGCTTACTGTCATATCCAATTAGTCTACCCTAAGAGCCACCTCAAATTTGGTTATTGCTCACTTCATTCATGCGGAGTTATCGTTTTCGTCCGTTTTATGTCATACCTTTGAATGTCAATCGTATAACTGCCTCAGATCTCAGATACAATGTTATCTAACAAGTTTTGATGTAATTTTATATCTCTCTAATCCCATAAAATGTCTGCAACAAAAGTCAACGTGACTCTGTCAATAAAATCCATTTGTACAATTTCAACTTTAAAAGTCGCAAGGCATACAACACCAATACTCACTGACAAACACATACATTCACACACACACAAATATGTTCACAACCAGCTGACATTGAAATGAAGAATAATGTCTGGAGCGTACAACGAAAGCTAGAGGGGAAACGGAAAGAAATATTTTATAAAAATTGCAGCTCAGTGCAGCGGAAACTTGTTTGAAAGCAGTTAAAAAAGAGCCAATCTTTAAATTGAAGCCATACAACGGCTACACTGAAAAAAAATTATATGTACGTAATTATTTTCCTTAATATCCTTTTAAGATATAGGAGCCTTACTTGAAACATACTTTAAACTTGATTTGAACAAAAATATAGTTTTTAATAACTACGAGTACGAGCAAAAACAAGATGGATCATTAAACATTTAATTTCTGGTTTTATTGAAGAGGTTGAACTTTGTCATTTAATAATGGAATACAACATCATTAATGTGACTACCACAATTCGCAGGGCAGTACCTCATCCGATCAACCTTATTCTTCAGTACATTTTCGATTGTTTCGGGTCGAATCTCTTCAATACCAACTTCGATTTCACGTTTCAACGCTTCGATTGTCTCTGGATGCTTTGTGTAACATTTATCCTTAATGGCTCCCCACAGAAAATATACCAAAGGACTCTATCTCAGCTCGAAGTGGCCAACTGACATCGCATCTACGGCTGATTATTCGATTATCATAAACAGTGCGTAAACTAAAGATGTTTACGCTGTCTATGTGACATACGGACCCGTCATGTTTAAACCAAATGTCGTCCATAAAATTCTCTTGAAGTTTTGGAAACAAACATTTTATGAGCATAGCGCGGTAACGCTTACCGTTGACGGTAACCGCAGCCCAATGATGTCGCCAGCCCAAAATCTACACCAAACAGTGACTCGTTGTGGATGCATTGGCTTCTCAATAGTCACGTGTAGGTTCTCTAAACCCCATATGCGGCAATTTTGCATATGTGACGCGCAAAATAGAAAGGGACCTACGGTTAAAAACCAGTTTTGTTCAGGAGAGCCATTTTTAAGATTAGGTCCCTTTCTATTTGCGCTTAGAATCGTCGATTTCACTTTCATAAAACTCGCATATCTCTGGGAGGGAACACTTTTGGGACATGGGATCGGTCTCATTCGATGCTCAGATGTTGTCCACATCAAAAAAAAAAAAAAAAAATTAAAATTAATTTTTTTACCCTTAGGTCCCTTTCTCTATGCGCTGTAACATATTGAGGCTTCTAGAGCCTTTGGACCTCAAATAGGAAGGGACCTTTGTAAGGGAACTATTGAAAGACATGGACCGATATGTTAGTCGCACCATGCGAGATTTGGTAGGTTTCGGAAATAAACTATGGCTTCTAAAGCTGCAGATTCTGAAGGCCTTTGTATGATCAATACGCATATATGGACCTTTTTAGTCTAATTTTACTTTAGTTTTACGATGGTTGCTAATACCATGCACAATTTGGTCGCGGTCGGATGTTTATGTGAAAGGGACCGTTGTGTGGAACCTATTCTAAAACATGGACCGATATAGTCCACTTTCCCAGAAGATATGTATTGGTCATGGTAACGTTTTATGCCAAATTTGGTCCAAATAGGGTGTAAGATGTGGCTATAAGATCTTTAGGTTAAAAAATCGGAAAGGACCTTTGTATGGGGGCTATTCGCAAATATGAACCTATGTGTTCATGCAACACATAAAACAGTTCTTTAGTGGTCGCTCATAACGTAACAGCTGTATTTTCTAAAATCGGGAAGGACCTTTGTTTAGGGGGCTATACGCAAATGTGGACCTAAGAGCTTCATAACAAGTAATAAATGGTCGCACATAACGAAACATGCGAATCGTGGACTTGATCTGGTGTAATTTATGTCTTAAAGCTACATGACCTCAAACGAAAAGACCTTTGTGCGGAAGCCATTTGAAATCTTGGACTGATACGGGCAATTTCCAGCAGAGATGGGTTTAAGTCACTCGTTATGAGTTGTGCGAAATTTGGTCGAAATCTAATGTAAGATGTGCGTTAGAGCTGTAGGTTGTAAAATCGTGAAAAACTTATTAATAATATCTAAATATAGACCGATGTTAAGCAATTTTAATAGGGTTCATCCTTGGCCCTAACGGGAAGAATTTAGTAAGTTTCATTGAAATCGGTTCAGAATTGCGACCTGTACTTTGATTACAACGTTAGATGGACTGGCGGACGCTCTACACAGAAAAAAATTCGTTGCAATTAAAAAATTCAAACAAAAAATTAATTAGGTAAACTGTGATAAAAATGTTCCCATATTTCATAAAACTTTGAAAATATTTGCGATTTCAAGCAATAAGCAAATTGAAATATTTATAAAAAAAATTGAATGCCTTTTTCGAAATTATTTTTGTTTTGAGGTGATGGAAAAATACATTTATTTACAGAAAATATTGTAAGCCGTTTATTGAATTATTAAATAATTTCGTATCAGGCGAGGTAAAACTTTTCACATTTACAAAAAAAAAGTTGTAAGCCGCGTATCAAAATTGTTCCTTTACTAGGCGGCGAAAAACTCGCATATTTGCAAAAAAGTTGTACGATTTTTTCAAAACGTGACTACAGTCTGTGTATGGAATCAGACAGTGATTCTGAGTCGTTCGGTACTTAAAATAGGTTCTATCGCCATTCCTTAAGCACTAAATCATAATACCACATTGTGGTGTAGGGTGTAATAAAAACATGTATTCTGTGAGAAAGTTGTTATTTTTTGAATGGATTGTAAAGATGACATGTTGCGATTAAGTATGGAACAAAATATCGGTCAAATGGCCCCAACGGCTCGGATAAGGCCAAATACTCTAATTTTCCATGAGTTTTTCACAGAATTGTGGCTGTACCTCACCGATGATGCATTGGATCTCGAATTTGAGCTCAGGCAGTGTTTCTGGTTTATTCGTATAAACGCGAAACTTCACAAAACAGGTGCCACTTGCACAAAAAAATGCCACTAAATTCAAGAAGTGGCCTCTTACTAAAACACCCCTTACAAAGGGTCCATCAACCGGCTCTTAAAATACATGCACATACGCGGCATTTCCTCAAGAAGCCATTAATAAAATTACTTTTGGGGTTAGTTAAAATTACTAAAAAAAATAAAATTACTTTTGGGGTAAACGGGCCTCAGTTTCCTCAATGATTCCAAAACTGGGGCCGAAATTGCAGCCGGATTTAATATGTGGCCTCAAAGTTATAATGAGATTTAAAAAATATAACTCTCCTCATGTAGGAGCTGTTCTTGCGGCCGCTCAGTCGCGAGTGCAAGGTTTGTTCTTATGGCGATGACTTGTTCATCCTTGTTGAGTCCCAGTCTCGGTCTCAGTGGAACAGCTGGGCTGCGGGATGATGAATATAGTGAGTGCATGGAGTTTGCGAGTTGGTGTTGACCGATGGGGCATGGGACAAGTCTGTGACAATGTTGCTGAAAGGCGAAATGTCGCAGAACCGGCACTCCATTGTAAGGTTGGATGGAGGTCGCCTTGCGTACAAGACGCAAGTCAATAACGCTTGCGTGAGAAGTTGTACGGCGTGAGGGTGAAGGTACGTCGTATTCTAAGAGTAGCGTGGGGTCTTAGTATATGGGCTGTACGCGTTATGTTCGGTGGTCTGTCCGTTGCCCGGGCAACTTATGGATTATCGGTCTGGTATGACATTTAAGTCGGCTGTCGGGTATCGCAAGATGCTCTCTTGGCAGAGGGTTGTTTTGCTGGCATGTCTACCAGTGTGTCTTACGATCTCTACTGAGGCCCTGCAGGTGCTGCTGGGTGAAGCTCCTTGTTACCTTGAGGTAATACGTTGCGGTATAGCTTTCAAGATCAAGAAAAAGTTGAAAATGCTTATGATTGGGTGATAGAGGGTGTGAAGAGTATCGCCGATCGGGAACGAAAAGCACCGTTGCGTTAGTATGTCACATCTAGATGGGGTGCTAGCGAGACTGGGCGAGTGACGTAGAGCTGATGTTAGTTTTGTCGGGAGTAATCCAAAATTTGGCTGCGGCCTGTATTTTGGTGTTTTTGCTGACGAGACACGGGTCTCTTTATGTTTTCTTGTATTAGCGGGCCCTGCGCAATAGTCAGCCAGAAAGCCCTTTCTATGTGGACATACGCGATCTCGACGCCATGGGCGTTGTTTCTTCCGATAGTCAATTGCTTGCTCTCCACTCGAGCAAGTCAAGCTAGGATTAGTCAGTTTGCTGGCAAGCCTTCTCTAGGCGTTGTGTTCTCGTTGACTGATTGCGTTCCGCTGTAAGCGACGTTTAGTTCCCTTTTGACCTTCGATATCTGTTGGTTACTTGAGACTGAAATTGGTAGTAACTTTGGTAACGAAATCTAACCGGAGGTTATCTAAGTACCACGGGTGACTTGGAATAATGGGGTCTTCTAAAGGCTGCACCTAGTCATTATAGACCCTCGGGTCTGGTTGGGGTTCGGTCAAACCCAGCCTTATTACATGGTTACCGTTCACAGTGGTTGAACGGAAGAGCTATACCTCGCCCTGAGCGGCGAAGAAGCCAGGTACAATATGGTTTCAGATCATAACATCTATATCATCTATCACGAGGGATGCCTTTAATTTTGGGTGACCAGGCTTACTAGGTCTGACTAGAAACTAAAGTCTGGTACCAAGGGTAGCCAGGAGCCACCAGAACTGTTGTTCTGGTCTGACTAGTAGGTGCGGCCCTTCGAGGAGGTGCGGCCCACCACGAGCTATGGTTTGTGGGAGAGTTTCGTCTCTTTGTGGAGTTTCATTGTAATTGCTCAGTGATGAGTTTCATTGCACAGATCAGTTGAGGTTTGAGATAGATCTCGGCCACTGACCAAGAGAGGAAGTTGTGTCCATATTGCACGCTTCGAATTGGAACCGACTGTATTGGCCTTAAGGGGCGCTGGCCGTTGCTTGATAAGAGTTCCTGTGCGTTGGCGCATTATGGTTGAAGCAATCATGGCGATAACGCTGGTCTCTAGAAAATATAAAAAATTTTCTCACCGTGTACTCTTCGCCAATTTTGTTGTTTATTTGTTGACTGTAAATTTTCCCAAATGGCCGCCATACAGCAAAGAAGAAGTTTCATTCGATTCAACTCAAAGATATAACAACATGAAACCCCAAAAATGTATTCCCCAGCACTCGGGCCGGTTGAAGTCAGTGCACAGAAAGCCAAGAGCGAGGCTATGTCACTCAGCTTCCATTTGGATGCAGCACGAATGGCTTATAATCGGGAATGCCTGTTTAGATGATTGTTTCACTTTAAAGTTGTACTTTCTCTTGGCCGCTCTGGTATTTTTCGTTCTTTCGTAGGAAAACATAAGTTTTCGAAAGTGCCTTCCTTGGCCACTGTTAATGGTGCAGGATTTTATTGCATTGGAATCAGTCTGTCCTGTAGCCTGATAGTCCTGCCGTTATGGTTGACAAACTTTTTGCCGTTTGACATGTACGGCTGCGACGAGAGTAAAAGTAAATGTATGCGTGTGGCGAAGCCCTTCTAAATGCCTCTGTTGCTTTTGCCTGACTCTGATGCTGCTACTGCCACGGCCCCGGTTATCTTTGGCAAGTTCCTGCCAGCAGTTAAGCAGAGTTTCTTTCATACTTTTCCCTTAACAGCTGCTGCATTGAAATTATTGGCAATTGTAAAGTTTTTTTCTCTTTGCCCTTGCATTTCTTCTCAGACAATTTTCTTGGAGTTTGTTTTGTATTGTGCAGGGTGGGGCGGGAGGGCGATTTTTTCTTCCTAAAACCGACTTTGGTTTGAAATATTAGACATTTTATGTGGCCACAATAAAACAATCGTCTTTGCTGTTACCACAAAACGGGTAGGAGAGGGGAGGGCAACATTTCAAGTGGTCTTTGTGGAAATGCATAATGCCTTTTTGTTTTGTGTTTCGTTGAATTTCAAAGGACATCAATAATATCATTTCGCAAAAGCCGGGCATTCTAGTTAGAGCAGTTTTATTGGATTTGTTTGGTCGTTAGTGGAACCTTGAAATGTTCAGGAAGATGCGTTTTAAGGAAGACATGGCATGGCATACGCAAAAGTGAGGCCATAGCAAAGCGTTTGGCTATTAAAGCATTTTCATGTCATTTTATGCTTTTCCTTTTGTGATGGCTTTAGTAGTTAGAGCACATTCTTATAAGGACAATGAGGATAATTGGCACCAGCGGCCATGTTTTTATGAGTGCAACTCACGATTTTACTTGGCCTTGGGCTTTCGAAAATGTCCAAGCCAAACTCATTAAAAGTGACAAATCTTATAGAAATGCAGGTCATTTGTATACAACAATGGCAAACTGCTGGTATTAATGTGCAGACAGATGGACAAATATAGAAAAAAAACAACGAAGAAAGCGTTAAAAAAGTCACAAAAGGAGACGATTTACTGAAAGTAAATATCAAAGAGGGTAGGGACTTTAAAAAAATATTTTATTAAAATAAAAATTATTTGACCAAATACAAACTAAAACATTTAAAAAACCTCCATGCTATGATGGAAAGTATATACCTTTAGTCATTCTATTCGCAACACCTCAAAGAACTGGTCGGAGTCCTTAGAAAAGATTTATATTTTGAAGCGTCGTAAAAATTTAAGATGATCAAGCCATATCCTCTGTCTGTCTGTTAAAGAAAACTACAGGTCGTAGTATTGAAGTTATGTGACTAAAATTTGCCAAAAAATATCTGTAGATGCCATGGGCCAGTTTGATGGAGAGGTTTAAATTTTGCTCACACAACGACTAAGCCAACCTCTGGAAAAATCCTTATATTTTGGGGGCTTTTTGATTATACGAGAGCTGCTATAAATATTTCTGTCCTAATAAAGTAAATGCGAATATTTAGCATCAAATTTTTTTTATATTGTTTTTCAAAGTATTCTCCATCACGATTTATACGCTTTTGCATGCGCTCAAACCAATTGTCGAATAACTTTTTCTACTCCGATTGAGACACCTCCAAAACATGGTTTCGAACGCTTCAAAAGCATATTCTGGCGACGAAAATCGTTGAGCATGCATTTTTTTATTTATGTGCGGGAACAAAAAGAAGTCATCAGGGCTGTACGGCGAATAACTCATCAATTCAACGTTTTGACCGTTCAAAAAGGCGCTGGTTTTGGCCGATGTATTCGAGCTCGCATTGTCATGGTGCACAATGATTCGTCTTCTCTTGATCGTTTGTCGAATTTCTCTGAAGACTTTAGGCAAACAAATTGTGGTGTACCACTCAGAATTGACAGACCTACGTTGCTCAAGCGGAACAGACGCCACATGCCCAGTTTTGCCGAAGAAACAGGCGACCATTTGCTTCGAAGTGCTTCTTCCACGAACAACTTTCGTTGGATTTAGCTCGTCTTCGAAGACCCACATGGTCAATTGCAGTTTTGTTTCGGGCTCTTTCGCATAGATCCATGATTCGTCACCTGTAACGATAGTATAAACGTCTTTTGAAGCACCGCGATTGTATTTTTTAAAAAAAAATCTTTGCACCTATCGACACGAGCCTTTTTTTTGAGCGATTGTCCAATTGTGCGGGATCCAACGAGAACAAACTTTTTTTACGGCCAAGTGTTTATGCAATATCGAATGTATGCTGGTGGAAGAAATGCCCAAGGATGCCTCTATCTCACGGTATGTCACATGACGATCTTGCATTATCAGCTCACGCACGGCATCAATGTTCTCTGGCACAACGGCCGTTTTTGGACGACCTTCGTCTTTGAGCGAGCATCGGCCACGATTGAATTCATTAAACCAGCTTTTCACAGTGCTATAGGTGGAAAAATTGCCGGAGCCACTCCCTCTAGAGAAGATTTTCATATTGGACCAGAATCCATGATGGAGGGTATATAAGCTTATGCACGACCGTACCTAATTTGTCCGCTTCTAATATAGGCTCATGTTTTTTCTGGTAGCGTAATTCATAGCAGCCATTGATGAGAGCGACATTCACCATAGGAACATTAAAAAAGTTAAAACGTTTCAGTCGGTTGATCTGACTTACATATATCCTCATCCATATGTGACGCGCAAAATAGAAAGGGACCTAAGGTTAAAAACCAGTTTTGTCAGGAGAGCCATTTTAAAGAGTAGGTCCCTTTCTATTTGCGCTTAGAATCGTCGACTTAACTTTCATAAAACGCGCATATCTCTGGGAGGGAACACTTTTGGGTCATGGGATCGGTCTCATTCGATGCTCAGATGTTGTCCACATCAAAAAAAGAAAAAAAATGAAAATTGATTTTTTTTTACCCTTAGGTCCCTTCTCTATGCGCTGTCACATATGGAATTTAGATTTTTCTTCCTTTAGTCCTCCATTGCCTGAAGAGTGACGATTTTATCAAAATCTCTTAAAGGGTCGATTAAGTGGAAGGTGTTAGAATAGATCGTGGCATCTACTTTCTTCTTACGCTTATACAGGGTGGAGTGCGGTAATTCGCTTTTTTGCACCGCAGGCTGTGGCGGCACTGTTGGTCGAAGAGAATGGAGAGTGTGCGTGGCTTATAGTGGCTGACGGGAGATTTGTATTTGTCTGCCTTTCAGTTGTGTTGAAGCGTATTTTTCAAATTTTTATAATTGCAGTGCAGCGTGCTTTTCGCTTACGATTCGCTGTTTCACCACGCGGACGTGTTCCTGGACGGCAATCAATTGTAAATTGGGTATCGTCGTTAAGAACTTCAGGGAATGTGTCATGTGTACAAAGGGGACCTGAGAGAAGGATTACAACACCACGAAACATCGAGAGAGTTAGAGCAGCAGTACTGCAATCTCCGAAGTGCACTGTTCGGAAGCAATCACTTGCTATTGGGATTTCCAAACTTTTTTTAAGCCGGCTCTTCAGGCAATGTAATTAGAGGATACGTGGTTCCAACAGGATGGTGCCACTGCACACACAGCGAAGATTACCATGAATTGTTTCCTGGGCGGCTTATCTCTTTGAGGGGTGATGTGAACTGGCCGGCACGCTCACCAGACTTAGCTCCATACGACTTTTTCCTTTGGGGTTACCTGAAGTCGATGTTGTATATCAACCGTCCCAACCCCTTGGAAGAGCTAATTAACCATATTTAGGCTGAAATTGGCAGAATACCAGTCGACATGCTTGTTAGAGTTTATGAAAACTTCAGAAAACCTATGCAGCAGTGTGTGGCTAGCGAAGGTCGTCATTTGCCAGACACACTTCTTAAAACCATGGAATTTAAAAATTTCCCTACTCTTCAATATAATTAAAATATAAAATAAATTTTTCTAATTTTTCATAATGTTTTTATTTCATTTCCAAATAAGCAAATTATCGCGCTCCATCCTGTACAAAGATGACATAAGTGTTTTGCTGGAAATCAAATTTAAGAGAAATAAATGCATTAGGAAAAAAGTTATGTGGTCTTATGTCGGTGTTCCCAGCCGAAATTGGCAATTGCAGTCAATTCGTGAAAAAATTTACCACGTTTTAACTAACAAAAAATTTTTAGTTTGAAGCTCAATTTTGTATGTCACAACAATACGAGTATATGTGACAGCGCATAGAGAAAGGGACCTAAGGGTAAAAAAATCAATTTTAACTTCTTTTTTGATGTGGACAACATCTGAGCATCGAATGAGACCGATCCCATGCCCCAAAGGTGTTCCCTCCCAGAGATATGCGCGTTTTATGAATGTGAAGTCGACGATTCTACTTCAATGATACACGTATTTTAATCTTTAAAATGGCTCTCCTGAACAAAACTGGTTTTTACCCTTAGGTCCCTTTCTATTTTGCACGTCACATATACAAAATTGTCACATAGGTCAATTTAGTATTGCCTTTTCTCTATTAAAATAAAAAAATTTATAATTTTTCGCATAGGCCTTTTTATATTCTCCCCCATAGGATGGGGTTTACCAAACCTGCCATTTCGCTTGTTACACCTCAAAATATTGATCTGATACCCTATAAAAAAATATGTTTTTGGTCAGCGTACAATTCAAAGACGTTCTAGCGATGTCCGACCGTCCGTCTATCAGCGTGTCTGTTGAAAGCACAATAGCGGTCACAATAATCAACCTAAAAAGTCCAAATTTAAGAGAAATTGATCGTTGTTGTTGTTATTTGTTTGGGATTTATAATGGAACAAATCTATTCAGAGGTGAAAAGGTTCTCTAAACAAGGACTCAACCAACATCTTTAAATTTGGGGGGTATTTTGTTTTAAAGTCTGTACCATGGAATGGACCTAGGCTGCTGAAAGTATGTATGTATATATGAAACAGTCTTTTGGACAACTCCTATTTCGGATTGAATATAGGCCAAATTGGTAAATGTATTTAAAGTATTTAGCCCCAATACAAAGTATAGGGTGATCAATCTAGAGGTTTTTATTAATAGTGTTTTTTCACAGATGACGCTTGAGTTGTGTTGAACTTTATTTTTTCCTATCAGTATTGTTTGCCACTTCACCATGGAAAGTCTTGTAAAGACTTGTAATGGCGAAATGCTCGAACGAGTCATCCAAAGTTGGACCATTAGGACATTACGACGATATATTCGAGACAAGTATAAAAAAAAATATAAAATATATAAAAAAAACCTTAATAATGGGTGGTTACATTTTAAGGGCCGCTATTGAATGTGAACCTCACCTAAACGTCAAGTTTTTTCCAGCATTTCATTTGATATTTCTCAATTTCAGACCAATTCAATTTGAATAATGGTCATCATCAATGGTCAGAATGGTGGCAAGGAATGGCAACAGTGGATGATCAATTTTCGAAGAAAATCATCTTCAGTGATGACGCACATTTTCACCTCAGTTAATTCGTCAATAAGCAGAATTGTCGAAAAAACAATGCATCCACAAAGAGTGACTGTTTGGTGCGGTTTATGGGCTTGTGGCATCATCGGGCCGTATTTTTTAAAAAATGAGGCCGGTCAGGCAGTTACTGTGAATGGTGTTCGCTATCGTGAGATGATAACGAATTTTTTGTGTCCCGATTTGGAAAATATGGATGTGGACGATATGTGGTTTCAACAGGACGGTGCCATTTGCCACACAGCTAACGAAACAATGGCTCTGTTGCGCGACAAATTCAATGGCCGTGGTGACGTTAATTAGCCGCCAAGATTATGTGATTTGACACCGTCGGACTTCTTTCTTTGGGGTTATTTGAAAGAAAAGGTATACGTCGATAAGCCAGCAAAACAATTCAAGAGCTTAAGGACATAGAACCTCAATTATGCCTCAGCGTCAACGAAACTTTGGACCATCGGATGGAGGTGTGCTGCCGAGGTTGCGGCGGCCATTTGGCCGATATCTGTTCTATACATAATTGAACCATACCAATATTATCATGACAAAAAGAAATGACAGTAATTTCCTAAATAATTTGTGTTTTATTCAAAATCAACATCGGCCCTTAAAATCTAACCACCCTATAGAATGAACGTAGCCCGAGAAATTTCAAAATCTCACCTTTTAACCTCGTATAGTCATTTACCTTGTACGATTAGGGGATTACAAAGTATTTCTGCTTTCACGACTACTTTATTTGAAGATTTGAAATATCCCTATTAATTATGGTATTACTTTTACGCCACCTTTTACACCTTTTTTCATATCTTTTATTTCAGACCATCATTTTATGCCGAGTTAAATAAGTGTGTACGTCTGGCTGGTACGGCCTTGAATATCTTTTGGGCAGCCGCCAAGGAAAAATCAACTTCCCATAAACGTTTATAAAAGCAAGGATTCAAGAATAATATTAGCTTGAGATAAATGATGATCCAGGTAAGTTCAGAATTTTTTCAAACTATAACCAATCCGATAGTTTCTTCAGATTCTATGGGCCTTACGTCAATCATTTTGAAAAAGAAGCTGAAGAAAATTTAAGTATACTCATCGACTCTTCTATACACTGAGCCGAAAATACAATGATTTTTTTAACCATGTGTCTGGTTAAATTTTCATGGTAAATGTTTGATAACGAAGAGAAAATAACGTTATGTAAGGTCAAATGTACAAACAAAATAGTTGAGTTAACATTATGTAAGGTTGTTTTTTTTTCAAGAGAGAGGCAGAAAATTGTGCGACATAAACAAAAATTTAAACATCATCCATCCGGCTCTGTTGTATCGAAGCTTTTGATCTTCTTTGTGTTATACGAAGTTCAGAATTAAGTTACACGAAGTTGCAACGTTTGCGACTGGCTTATCCCCCCACTCGTTTTCCTTTCTTCCTCTGCTCTAAACGTTTGTAGTTGTGAGAAAGATCATAAGACAATTTATCTCGCTATTTTAAAAGAACCATCAAATGCAAATGCTAGCTGCAATATTATTGAGCTATGAAGATTGCTTTTTGCACAGTTCTAAGACTATACGCAAAGGGTAATTCTCATTAATCATAATGGGTCTCCCGTATAAGTCATTTGATTTGTCGCCAAAGTAATCGTTGCCAAAGACTGCAGAAGAAAAACCTTGGCGGGTTAAGAAACAGCTGTACTGTCTGCCTGGCAACCGTAGCCAATACATTTCACCAATTTTTTTGTTGATTCTGAAAAAAACAAGAAAATAGTCTCGAACAAGAATAAAAACTGTTCAAGTCATAATAACGAAAAAAGACCGAATTAATGTAAACATAACAAAAACATAATTAGTAGGTTAATTTAATATTGAAAATTGTAACAGTAACTATATTTCTGGTTAAAAGAGGTAACCAATAATTAGTTAACTTAACAATCAAAATGATTTCTATAACAATTTCGTAGTTAATAATGTTAGCAATTCCATTGTTAAATTGAACATGAATTTGAGATATGTTCTTTTATTGGTCAAGTCTTCTTTTTCCGTGTAGTTGTGTAAGCTATTAGTTACATTATTGATAACTTAACAAACACACAATTAACAGTGACAACACTCATTTTTAAACAGGCAACCTATTTTAAAAATAACAGCTATATGATTGCAACGCCGTAGCAGATGCTTATATTGTCCGTGTCTTCTTTCAGATTCATCTATTTCCATTTTTCTGTTGAATTCGTAAGCTTTCGATAATGAATCTCTTTCTCTCCTTGTTTTCTTTGTCAATTATGTTATGTTTCAATAAATTAACTAGGAAATTTTTATATTAAAAATTTTCATATATCAAAAATTTCCATTCAAACAATGCATTGTTAAAACAACAATAGTTATTGTAATAATAACAATTGTAATGGTTAAAAAATTCAACAATGCATTGTTAAAATAACAATAATTATTTTAAAATTAACAATTTTCATGGGTAAAAACTTCAACCATAGAATAGTTAAATTAACTATTATTATTGTTAAATACCAGTCATGAACTAAATGTTCAAATTAATTTTATATAACGTAGACTCCAAATCATGTTTATTTATGGTTAAGTTAACCTTATATAAGGTTATTTTTCTTCTCAGTGTGGGTTCCCAGAAAATAGGCCTTTTGCGAAACAATCATTCTAAATGTACATTCAGATTTGATTGAGTTTTCTTATGCCTTTTTGATTTTGACAATAGCCTTATTTGAGTCGACTTATGATGTCTTTAACCATTTGCCATTCCGACATATTTCAGAAGTTTGTTTCATTTGTCTTGCCCTGCCATCACATGTCTGACCGGATCACTGTCATAAGGAATTTATTTATATTTTAGTTTTTTTTTTTTTTGCTAAAAAGCAATTCGACAGATTCCCCTAACTCTTCTCTAAAACATGCAACATTGGCGTTGCATAAATTTGATTTGATTTCGAAATCCGTCGTCTGTGGCAATGTCTGCTGATGTTTAATATCAAAGTGAAGTAAAGCCAAGTCCAGACAACTACAACAAAGTAGAGTAAAGGACTTGAAAAAAAATATAGCAGTTGATGGAACTCACATACACATGAGTGAATTGATATCGATATCACATCATATGTGTCTGTGTACGTATGTGGGGCCATGCATATAAATCAAATGACTTCAAAAGGATGTACCCGAGTTAGTCAATGTGTCCGTCTGTGTGTGTGAGTGAATAGTGTTTGTGTAGTGATTATGTGTGCGTGAGTGTGTATGAATAACTAATAAAACATGAAGTTGATGTTACAATTCTTGATTATTTGCGCAAAAATCATATTTACCTAATCAGAATAAATAACAGATTGATACGAGTATATAACATTTATACAGGCCCGCAAACACACTCACATACACACACACATGTAAATACCTTCATCCATGCATATGCTATGCCATCAAAAATGGACAAAGATGAATTTGAGTGTTGCTCCGGTGTGTGCTTGCGTATGTCTCTGTGTGTGTGTAATGAAATATTCCTGCCATAGCCAAGTTTCGAGATGTACGAGCCCAACATCCTGACAATGTCGGCATCCAAGTATAATAAAAATGTAACACCATGTAATGTGTGTATGTGTGTGAAAGTGTGTGTGTAAGTGCCCATATCATATAATCAAGGATTTACATAAAGCTCTTCAATGTACTATTCAACAATAATACAACGCACTGAAGTAGAAAAAGTCTAGAAAAAGAACCGGAAACCCCACAAGATGAACCTCGATTCAAAGGATGTTTTTGTATTTCTGCTTATCGTTTCTTCATGCACTGTGTCCTTTGTATTGCAACAGGTTCTTTTGTAGTTTTGAGATCATAAATGAAATCCAGTTTATCTGCCACCCCAGCCAAGGGCTGACAGTGGTGACAAAATAAAACCAAGTAAACAATTCGTCCGTGTGAACTCTCGACAAAGATAGGGGCCACCAATATGTCTTCCCTTTACATGCGTTTGTAGGAAAATCAGGGAACTTTCTCATATCGGTGATCTTGACATTCACACTTTGTACCAAGTAATACTGAAAACTTACAGATGTTATTAGTCAGGAGTGAAACTTGCTAAACCCTACACCACACTCTGGTACAGCGTATTATGACTGAGCGCTGATGTTTGTAGCACCTTTAAGAACGGTGTGTAAATTATGCCAATCGATTCAGAATCACTATCAGATTCAAAGGTGCGATGTCCTTCCGTCCTTCTGACCACCTGTCCTTTTATGACAGTAATTAAAATTCAAACGCAATTATGAGCCATTTCCGATGTGGACGTACATTCTTTAAGTTTGGGCAAAGGACGAACCGTATTAGTCTTTTTTGAATTTTTGAATAAAACTAGAGGTATTTTTTCAAATCAATTGTGGAATCTTTATTGTTCTGTCTAAAGGACACTTTATGCCATTAATTTTTGGAATTTAATTTCCTTAATTTCCTGGCCGACACTACGCCTAAGGCAGATGGCAGAGTGCGCGCTCATAGCGAAGCCGAGCCGAACTTATTTGGGAATGGCAGAGTAAATGCTGAAATCGGCGCTGAATCTGCACTGTTTTTGCTGTGTGTTTCTTTTATTTTTTTTTTAATTTTTGAATGTTATTATGTACGAGGGCGACCGCAAAAGTAACTGGCCTAACATAAATTTTTTGCAATTATTATTATTTATTTTTCAACATAATGCACTTCATCAAACGTTATTCAAGTTTTTTAATTCCATCCGAAAAATAAGATTTTTCAAGACCTTCAAAATATGCCTCAGTTTCAGCAATAACCTCGCTATTGGACGAACATTTTTTGCCACCGAGATTTTTTTTTAAATTTGGAAACAAGAAATAATCAGAAGGAGCTTAATCTGGACTATTTGGTGGATGCGGAGCAATTTCAAATCGTAATTCGGCCAGTTTTTGTTGAGTTAAAAATGCAGTGTGTGAAGGAGCACTATCTTGATGAAAAAGAACTTTTTTTTCTAAATGCGGTCGTTTTATCTTGATTTCTTCACTCAACCGATCCAATAATGCACAATAATATTCACTATTTATAGTTTTTCCTTTCTCAAAATAATCAATAAATATTATACCCCTTGCATCCCAAAATACTGTGGCCATTACTTTTCCTGCTGACTTAACAGTTTTCGCCTTCTTGGGACCACTTTTACCAGCTTCTATCCATTGTTTTGACTGTTCTTTGCATTCTGGGATGTAGTGATGGATCCATGTTTCATCAACAGTTATGAATCGGCGCAAGAACTCTATTGGATTACGCTGATAAATCGCTAAAAGCTCCTCCGAATTGGTCCAACGGACGATTTTTTGGGGCAAAGTCAACAAACGCGGCACCCTGCTTGCGGATAGCTTTTTCATGTGGAGTTCAGCATGTAAAATACTCCAAACTTGTTTTTCGTGTATTTTAACAATATCAGCAAGTTCTCTGAGCTTTATTCGTCTATCTTTAGTCACTTCATTAAATATTTCCTAATGTTTTCAATAGTAGTAGCAGTTTTCGGTCTTCCAGAGCGTTGTTCATCTTCCGTACTTGAACGACCCAGTTTAAATTGTTGAACCCAGGATTTCACGGTGGAGTATGATGGTGCATTATCACCATGAACAGAATCCAATTCATCTTTGATTAATTGTGGCGTAAAACCTTTCATTATAAAAGTGTTTAATTACCGCACGAAACTCTTTATTTTCCATTTTTCAAAAATTATAAAACTTGTTTACTTCAATCACCTGTAACAAAGAAAATAATCATTAAATATTTCGGAAATTTTGACAGATGGCTTATAAAAGATTGCTTTTAAAGAACAAAAAACGAAAAAGTTGCTAGTAAAACAGAAAATGTGCCAGGCCAGTTAGTTTTGCGGTCGCCCTTGTAGTTAATATTTGTTAGTCAAAATTTGGGTTAATCAATAATGTGATTAAATAGTTAATCTAATAATGGAAATATCTATGAACTATGAATAATCAGATAATTATAAATATGCTTGATCAAATTTAAATAATTTTGTTCAATATTCGACAAATTTGTCAAACAAAACAGAGAGAATTATTTCAACAGTATGAAAACGTCAAGAACCGTTTACAAATTACAAAAATCTTTAATCTTTACACATACAATCTAATATCAGCACGAATCAGCACGAAAAAAACGCTTTAAAACAGTTTTCTGCTTTCGCGCACTCTGCCATTATCCTAAGCGTATCCATTCTGAGAACCCAATTTTGGATGACTCGTTCGAGTATTTTGATCGGTGTTAAGGACACTAGTAATGTTGGCTTCCAAAACCTGAATCGTAGCTGGTTTGTCAGCATAGACTTTGGACTTTACGTAGCCCTAAAGCAAAAAACTAAAGGTGTGATATCATACGAACTAGGCCGCCAACTAACCGGTCCAAAACGTGTAAGTAGCTGCTCTTCAGAAGTGCAAGATCCATTGTTTGACCAGCTGTATTGCAAGTGGCACCGTCCTGTTAAAACCAAATGTCGTCAAAATCACGTGCTTAAGTCTCAGTTAACAAAAAGTTCGATATCATTGCGCGATAGCGAACACCATTTACAGTTACGTTCCGGCCATCATTATTTTTTAAAAAAATAAGGACCGATAATTTCATCAGCCCATAAACCGCACACCACACTGCGGTACATGGTATTATGACTAAGTGCTGATGTTTGTAACAACTTTAAGAAAGGAAGATAGACCATATGTAAAGTACTCGTATACACAATGATTCGGAATCACCATCTACGAGGGCGGTTCGGAAAGTTCTTAGCCTATCAATGAAAGAGAATAGTCAGTTTTTCAAAAATATTTTTATTTTTCAATATAATCTCCTGAAACTTCAATACATTTAGTCCAACGCTTATCTATTCTATCCCTTGATTAAAATAGTTTTCCTCGAGGTCTTCAAGATAGTGGTTTACAACTGTAATTGCATCTTCATTTGAGGTAAAACGCTTGCCAGCAAGGAATTTTTTTAGATTTGGGAACAGGTAAAAGTCACTGCGAGCTAAATCAGGAGAATAAGGTGGGTGGTCAAGCAACTCGTACTTTAATTCGTTGATTTTAGCCATTGTTAAAACACTCTTGTGCGCTGGTGCGTTGTCTTGATGAAAAATTATTTTTTTGTGTTTTAAGCCAGGACGTTTTTCTCGAATTTATACATTTAATTGATCTAAAAGGTTGCAATAGTACTCTGAATTTATTGTTTTACCCTTACTAGCCGATTGAATTGTTTTTGCCTTCTTTGGGACACTTCCTCCAGCGTCAGTCCATTGTTTGGATTGTTCTTTTGTCTCTGGAGTATAGTGGTGGATTCATGTCTCATCAACAGTTATGAAACGACGCTTAAAATCCATTTTATTTGGTGAAAACGATCCAAACAAGCTTGAGAAATGTTCATTCTTATGCGTTTTTGGTCGACTGTTAACAAGTCCGGCACCCATCTTGCAGAAAGCTTTTTCATCTGTAGTTCTTCATGCAAAATTAAATGGACTCGATCATTTGAGATGCCCATGATATTAGCTATTTCACGCACTTTTATTCGTCGATCATTTAATACCATATCATGCACTTTGGCTACAATTTCTGTTGTTGTTGCTGTTTTTGGACGTCCACTACGTGTTTCATCTTCAATGCTTGTACGACCACGTTTAAATTCAGCAACCCAATTTTTTACTGTTGAAGGAGCACTTTCACCTAACACATTCACCATATCATTATGAATTTCTTGTCCCGATAAACCTTTTTATGTAAATATTTAATGACACCACGCATTTCTAATTTTTCCATTGTAAAAAAATCGCTGATGCGTCTTTTGTAAACACCTGTTTCTATATGAAGGAGTTGCCAGATCGAAACAAAATTTAACATGTGTTCATAGCAGAGATGGAAGTTTCCAAAATATCATATATATCATACATACGTTTCCCCTATTGAAGAATGCATACAGACATTGCATCCGATTCTTACCAAATTTCACACAGAGCGTTACATGCGGTCAAAGTCCATTCTCTAAAGTTCCGCTAAGTTTCATGAAGCACTTAGCATATTAAGCCTAAATTTGCTCAAGCTCCAGGCAGAGGCGCTTAATCCTCTGAATATCTGGGTAATGCATGGTATCTCATACTCGCCCACGTTCGACATTAGCCTTTTTATGCCCTCCATCATAGGACTAGGGATATATTCACTTTGTCAATATTTCTACAGGTCTACACGTCGCACTTTTGAAGCTACGTGATTGACATTTTTAGATAGATGAGTCGATAGACTCCTACGGTTGGTATTGAAAATGGGCCAAATCGGTCAAGAGGTAAAAATTTTCCCGTGAGATAGAGGCATCCTTGGGCATTTCTTCCACCAGCATACATTCGATATTGCATGAACACCTGGCCGTTAAAAAAGGTTTGTTCTCGTTGGATCCCGCAGAATTTGACAATCGCTCAAAAAAAGGGTCGCGTCAATTGGTGCAAAGAAGTTTTGAAAAAATGCGATCGTGGTGCTTCAAAAGACGTTTATAAGATCGTCACATGTAACGAATTATGGATCTTTTCGCATGAGTTCGAAACAAAACAGCAATCGACCGTGTGGGTCTTCGAAGTCGAGCCAAATCCAACGAAAGTTGTTCGTGGAAGAAGCACTTTGAAGCAAATGGTCGCCTGTTTCATCGGCAAAACTGGTAATGTGGCTATTGTTCCGTTTGAGCAACGTAGGAGGAAAATTCTGAGTGGTACGCCACAATTTGTTTGCCTGAAGTCTTCGGAGAAATTCGACAAACGAACAAGAGAAGACGAATCATTGTGCACCATGACAATTCGAGCTATCACACCTCGGCTCAAACCAGCGCCTTTTTGACCGACCAAAACGTCGAATTGATGGGTAATCCGCTGTTCAGCCCTAACTTGTCACCCGCACATCAAGAAAAAAATGCGTGGTCAACGTTTTTCATCGCCCGAAGCAGCTGTTGAAGCGTTCAAAAACCATGTTTTGGAGGTGTCTTAATCGGAGTGGAAATAGTGCTTCGACAATTGGTTTGAGCTCATGCAAAAGTGTATAAATCATGCTGGAGAATACTTTGAAAAACAATAAAACCATTGTTGATGATAAATATTCGCATTTTCAGGACAGAAAAATATATAGCAGCCCTCGTGTATACAAAATCTGGTTAAATTTAGAGCCCGTCCAAAGGGATAAAAAAAAACTATTTTCAATTGGCATTTTTAAACACCCAAAAGTATAGCACAGGATAAACACAGGGCCAAATACAAGTTTCTCTTTAAAGTGGAATAAAAAATAATTTGTTTTTCTAAGCTAAGGGCCTTTCTACATTGGAAAGGAAAAAATATTTATGGATTTATTAATAAGAACATATATATGCTTCAATTATGGAATACAACTTCGTTCAAGTGACTGCCTCGGTGGCTACACCTTGTTGATGGTTTCGGGCGGTAGCTCACGGATAACTTAGATGATATTGGCCTTACGTTCTGAAATCGTTTTTGAATTGTTGACATAACATTGGACCTTCACAGTTCCACATGAAGAAAGAGTCCAAAGGGGTCAAATCAAAGCTCCGAAAAGGACAACGGACATTCCCATGACGGCTGATAACAGGATTTTGCGAATTTGGTGCGCAAAAGATTGCGGTCGTCCAAATCCATGTGTTCTATTTCAGTAAAAAGAAGTCGGATACATGACTCAGTAACTCCAAGCGTTGACCGAAACATTGGTTCCCAGTTATTCCCAGAATAATGGTCCAATGATGAAGCCACCTGTCAGTCTCTCAACAAACTGTCTGCCTCTGTGGATGCATTGGCTTCGCGACAAAAACGTGCGGCTTTTACGAGCCCCAGATGCGGCAATTTTGTTTCTTAACGTAGCCGCCGATATGAAAATGCGCCTCGTTTCGAAGGAAGATTTGTTGCCCAAAATCGTTGCTAGCTGCTCTAAGGCCCAAACTGCGAAGCAATAACGAAGCGTAAAAGGACTTATTTCGTTTTGCGGAGCTATGATACGGACTTCTTATCAACATTTCTAGCGGGAAACATCTGTCAATATCAACATAGCCTATGATATAAAAAGAAACTTGTTGTTGTTGTTACGGCAACTGTCGGGGTGACAGCCCTTGACCGAAGAATTGCTCTTCGGGTCAATCCGGTCCACAGAACCGGCTGTCTTGGGATTGAAAAAAAAACTTGTCTTATACCCACCCGTTATAGTCGGATACGCCCGACTTTAGCTTTTTACTAGGTTTAGTTGTCTTTCTTTGAAAATCCCACTGGAAAAGGGGTAAACAAAATAACCGTTTCTAAACTAAATTTTTCAACATATTTAAATAAGTTAATTTCGATTTTCACAACTAGACTTGTGCTGTATTCAAACCACTGTGCTTTGGAGAATTACCCGAAAGTGTTGAGCTATTCGGTGCAAAATGTCGACCACCTTTAAGTCTTCAGAATGGCTTCTAGTAATTTCTGAACTTATTTAAATCAATTAGAAGCGGCATTGACTGATACTACTCTGTCCTTGTGTGTAAGAGTGTGTGTGTGCGTCTTTGTATGCCATTGACTTTTGTTGTTATCCTTTGTGTCCCTTTTCTTCGCACAATTCTACAGTGTCTGTCACAAATGGTCATACAAAGGGTGTGAAATTACTGATAAGACCGTTGAACAACATGAACAAAATCATAAAAATAAAATCCAAATGTAATGTCAATGATGATGTTCGAGGCGATGGTGATGGACGTGGACTTGGAGATGTGCGACATGTGATATGCTTCCCGCCCCATGTCCCCGGGCATAAACACACACTCACACACATGAACTCAGCTGGGAAAATGTAGTAAAAATAAAACTGCTTCGTTTCGTTTTTATGGTATAAAAATAACGCCGAGATTTCTTGACATTATAAAGAAATGCTCTGGTGTCTGCGGGGGCGGGGGGGAGGGCGGCTGCGACATGGAATGGGTGATCGCTGATTGCCCAGGCGGGTTTGCTGCCACCGGCGTTGACTTTTATTTTGGCTGGATTAGAGAATTTACGACTTTAAATAGATAAAATTAAATCGCCAAAGTCAGTTGTAAAAAAAATCAATGCGCCCAAGGGGCCATCAATGTTTAGGAAAATGTGTGAAAGATGAAGAGAAAATTTAGAAAAAAAACTTACTTCCGTATGAAAGGGGTTATAAAATGTGGGCGGTAACAGACGATACGAAACATTTATTTAAGTAGCTGATGGCAAAGAGATGGCTCCACAAACAATAGAATGTAAATAATTTTGATCGAAAACAATTGTAGGCTACCTAAATATTTTCGATTAGTTAGTGAAAGGTTAACCTACCAAGGTAGTGTCATAAGAACAACAAGTACAATCAATACAATAACAACATGGAATGTGTTTTCAGAAGGTTTTAAATATAATCAACTTAACTTAATTTCTCAATTATTTGTACTTAATCTAAATCTAAATTCAAAAGCTGGCGTTTTACTTTCCTGATAATCTCACGTCGTCTTCGGTGTCTCGTCCTCGGCTTTTCAACAACTATGCAAGTTGGACCGTCCACTACCCCAGTGGTGGGGGTGGTCGGCATAGTGCCAGTGGTGGTAGTAGGTGGCGGACTACTCACTGTAGTCGTTGGCGGCGCTACAGACGGACTATTAGTCATGGTGGGCGAGGTAGAAGTTAAAGTGGTGGCCAAAGTCGTAGGTGCTTGACGTTCCTCAGGTTCATCTTCCAAGCTTCGACTAGCAAAGCAAATTTCTTGTGTATATAATAGCTGTGGTTTTGAACTACTGGTGGCGGTGGTGGTGTTTATGCCAAACAAGCCATTAATCCAGGCAATAGTTTCATTGGGCGCTGTTATCAAATCGTAAACTATGGCTCCGCCCACACCTGAGACCACACCGGCTGAAAAGCCGGTAAGAGCCGCTATGCCCTGGCTGATAACGCGGCCCTCTGGAATGACATCCTGACGACCGGCTGCCTCAAGAATGGCATAAACTTCATGGGCTTTTAAGGGTCGTAATATAACGTGACTTGCTTTAAATGAAACGAACTTAAAGTTAAAGATATTTTTTAGGCTTTGGGTGTGAAACTCGCTTACCTTTAACAACTAGAACGGCTGCAGCCAAGACTGTAAATATAGTGACAATCCACTTAAAGCTCATGTTATAATATAACTACCTAAACGCTGTTAATCCAGGGACCAAATTTTGAAGATGCACTTTTAGCAAAATAAGCCAGGAAACCCCCTTCACTTCGCTGATATACGTGGGATTTCTTAAAACTGAAATCCAAAGCTGGCCATCAGGGGTTTTTATTAAACAAAACTGTTTTCTAACTTTTAATTAATTCACTTGGCAATGATGAATGTTCACAAAAAATGCCACCGTTTTATAACAATTTATGGAGTTTGGTTTATTCGGATTTCTGAGTCAGCAGCCACAGTGGCTGGCTGCTTTGAAGAAAGTATCTTCTTTGAGGTCATCGCTGGAAGTGCCTCTATTTAACGTTTCGTATGAGCTGTGTAAATGAGTTGACACCTTAATTTTTGATAAATTAATTTGTTTTGTATTGTCTGGCATAGCTGAGCTTTAGAATAATTTAAAAATAAAAGATGTGCGGGAGATGCATATAAATTAAACAAAGTCAAAGAGATGGATATAAATTTAAAGATATTCCCTTTTTGAAAATGTTGGTAGCAACAAAGACTTTGGTCTGACCAATATATGGGGGCAATAATAATTCTCAAAGTCATATTTGGTTCACCTCAAATCCTTAATTAAAAAAGTATTGGCGAGAAAAAAACCTACCAAGCCACAGGTACTCTACTTCCAGAGCCTATAGGGTGGTCGATAAAGATGTATTTTTTTTAATTAAAAAAATAAAAAATATTCAAATCAAGTGTGGAATCTTTGTTGTTCATTCGAAATGACTTTTTATGCCATTTATTTTTTGAATATAATGTCCTTGTACGAGGGTTGCTATATGCGACGCGCAAAATAGAAAGGAACCTAAGGGTAAAAACCACTTTTGTTCAGGAGAGCCATTTTAAAGAGTTAAATACGTGTATCTTTGGTGTACCATCACTTTCATAAAACGCGCATATCTCTGGGAGGGAACACTTTTGGGGCATGGGATCGGTCTCATTCGATGCTCAGATGTTGTCCACATCAGAAAAAAATGAAAATTCATTTTTTTACCCTTTTTCTTTGCGCTGTCACATATATATATTTCTGGCCCCATCTGACATTTCCATTGGAAAGTTTGACATTTTTTTAGCATAAACATACTCAGAACGTTTTGACGTACGACCATCATTTGTGTTTTTTACAGTGACTTAAAAAAATCAATTTGGCAAAAAATGGAATTAACTCGTGAACATTTTCGTGCGATCATTTTTCACAACTTTCGACGTGGATTAGCACGACAAGAGTTCATGGATGAACTTAAATCTTTGTATGGCGATAAAACACCATCCCATAGCACTTTGAAAAACTTGTTTAATGAATTCAATCGTGGCAGACGCTTGCTCAAAGATCGTCCAAAAACGGCCGTTGTGCCAGAGAACATTGATGCCGTGCGTGAACTGAAAATGCAAGATCGTCATGTGACATACCGTGAGATAGAGGAATCCTTAGGCATTTCTTCCACCAGCTTACATTCGATACTGCATGATCAGCTGGCCGTAAAAAAGGTTTGTTCTCGTTGGATCCCGCACAATTTGACAATCGCTCAAAAAAAAGGCTCGTGTCGAAAGGTGCAAAGAAATTTTGTAAAAATACGATCGCGGTGCTTCAAAAGACGTTTATAAGATCGCCACAGGTATCTATGCGTATGAGCCCGAAACAAAACAGCAATCGACCGTGTGGGTCTTCGAAGACCAGCCAAATCCAACGAAAGTTTTTCGTGAAAAAAGCACTTCGAAGCAAATGGTCGCCCGTTTCTTAAGGCAAAACTGGAAATGTGGCGACTTTTCCGCTTGAGCAACGTAGGATGGTCAAATCTGAGTGGTACACCACAATTTGTTTGCCTGAAGTCTTCGGAGAAATTCGAAAAACAAACAAGAGAAGACGAATCATTGTGCACCATGACAATGCGAGCTCTCACACATCAGCTTAAACCAGCGCTTTTTTGAACGGCGACAGGCCAAAACGTCTAATTGATGGGTCATCCGCCGTACAGCCCAGACTTGGCACCCAATGACATGTTTTTATTCCCGCACATCAAGAAAAAAAACGTAGTCGACGATTTACGTCGTCGGAAGATGTTGTTGAAGCGTTCAAAAACCATGTTTTGGAGGTGCCTCAATCGGAGTGGAAAAAATGCTTCGACAATTGGTTTGAGCGCATGCAAAAGTGCAAAATCATACTGAAGAGAGAATACTTTGAAAAACAATAAAACCATTATTGATGATAAATATTCGCCCGAGCCATTTTTGAGCATTCGTCAAATTATGTGGGATCAAACGAGAACACATTTTTTTCACGGCCAAATGTACATGCAATATCTTATAGATGCTTGTCATACTAATGCTCAAGGATGCCTCAATCTCAAGGTATATCACATGTCGTTCTTGCTTAATCAGTGCACGCACAGCATCGATGGTTTCTGGCAAAATGACCGAAGTTGGACGCCCTTCACGAAATTCATCCTGGAACGAACGGCGTCCGAGACTGAACTCTTGGTACCAGCGAATAACAGTGGTTTTTGATGGTGCTTCATCACCAAAAGTCGAAACAAGTTGTTTGAAACACTCTTGTCTCGATAACCCACGCCGAAAATTGTAAAAAATCATCGCACGAAAATGTTCACGGGATAATTCCATTTTTTGACTGAGATTTTTCAAGATACTGTAAACAAAACAATTCTCCCTAATATAACAAAACGTTTTTAATGAAGTTATGCTAAAAATGTCAAAGTTTCCTATGGAAGTTTCAGTTTGCATCTGGAAACACTATTATTGTCAGGACCCGAAACATAAATAGCAACCCTCGTAATCTAAATAAAGGCTTAAGCTTATATTTACATTTTCGTTGTCAGAACATAAATCACTGATAAATCCGTAGGTCACCCTATCAGTCCAACTGCAGTCGAATATGTCCTAAAAAGAACAAAAGCGCTTTGCTTTTCTGATCGATGATGCTCTCCGCTCCCTCCACAACCAAATTATTGGGCAACATTGCCAACCTTTTTTGGCTCTTAAGAGTAATACCACAACGTCATCCACATCAGGGATGGCTACCCCTAACAACACCTGAAGGACCACAGAAGAGACGGTGCGATACACTGTCAAGAAGACAATCCTTCCTTTTAGCCTTTTTTTATCAGGAGGAAATGAGATCTTACACCTGAAATTATATTTGAATGTTACGCCTGCGTACTGTGCCCAAGTATGGTGGTGTACACGCAGAGCTATCTCCTTCTTATCTATCTTACCTTAGTCCAACGTAATCTCTGCCTTGTTATCACAGGAGCACTTATACCCGACGCTCCGCCCATGTATGTCTTTCTTCGGAATTCATCTCCGTCTAAGAGCAACCCGTCATGAATTAACAAATGTCCTTTGATCAAAGCTCTATCTTAGTATCAGGGGTGATATTGATTCTGACCACATGCCACTGATACTATCACCAAATGGGTTATTAGCTTTTAAAAGCGGGTTTCATCGGTCATTAATAGTACCAGTGCGATACCTTTAAAATTAGAAAATGAACTGAATTTTTGAGAGAGAAAAAATCTGCATGAAATATTCCACATTTCAGGTCAAACAAACCGCCCCTCCAGTAAGTTAGTCATCGTTTTTGTAGATTTAAACAGCGACCCTTTAGGGTCTTTTCAGAGACCCTTTAGGTCTTCGTAGAACCTGTAAAAGCTCCGAAGTAAAAAAATCACCCTGAGATACATCTCAATGATCATCACGCGTGCCTGTAGCCCAGTGTCCTGTACTGACCGCTGGGAGAATGCTAAGTCTCCATTTGTCAAAACCCATTAGAAATTTGGGAATTTTTTAATCCACAGCTAGCAACTTTGAGTGTGCATTATAATATATATACTTATACATTAGGGTGGGCCGATTTGTAAGGAAAAAAAACTTTTCGATAATGTGCCATTGATTTTTCAATAATATGGCATCGATTTTTCGATAGCTTTTGGCATGAGGAAAAAATCGATTCTCGATTCGATTCTCTCAGTCGCATTTCTATTCTCTCGCGCTCATATGTCAAAATGTATTGTGTGTGACAATGTATATTTGTATGTATTGCATGTCACCTTGAAAAGATACTCGTTATATTAAAAATATTTAAAATTAAATGTAACAAAAAAGTCAACAAATTTAATTAGCGCGCCTCGAAAATGATTTTTTAATATGTCGTAGAACTTTATTTTCCCCAAAAGCTATCGAAGAATCGATGACACAATATCGATTGCTAAATCGAGCGCATAGAGAAAGGGACCTAAGGGTAAAAAAAATCAATTTTACTTTTTTTTATGTGGACAACATCTGAGCATCGAATGAGACCGATCCCATGCCCCAAAAGTGTTCCCTCCCAGAGATATGCGCGTTTTATGAAAGTGAAGTCGACGATTCTACACCAAAGATACATGTATTTAAATTTTTAAAAAGGTTCTACTGAACAAAACTGGTTTTTACCCTTAGGTCCCTTTCTATGTTGCGCGCCACATATATTAATTCCTTTAATTTCTACAAAAAATTTAAAAGTCTTATTTTATTGTCGCAGTGGAAATTTTTTTCCTCATGTCAAAGCTATCGAAAAATCGATGGCACAATATCGATTGCTTAATCGACCCACCCTATTGTATTTATTAATCCTTTAATTTCTTAATTTAATTTAAGGGCCTCCAAAAGTGTTCGTCTTAAATCATGTTTTATTCCTTTCTTCTTTACTGAATAAATTAAATAATAAATACCTTAACTTTATCTCAATCTTATATCTACTTAGTCCACTTGTAATCTGAACGGCTTTCGTTAAATATTTCTTACAATCGCACGACGTCTACGATGTCTTGCCTTCGGCTTGACAATTGTTATACAAGTTGGACCGCCTGCTCCAGTTGTGGTGGTGGCCGCTGTTCCTGTATTTGTCCCAGTTCCCGTTCCCGGGGTCGTTACCGGACTGGTGCCAGATGTCGGAATGGTGCCAGTTGTCGGCAGGGTGCCAGTAGGCGTTGTTGTGGATGTCGTCCCACTGGTCGGGTTCGTAGTAGTCGGAGAAGTCTGACGGCCTTCGATATCATCATCATGCAAGCTTCGACTTGAACTATCAAAGCAAATCTCCTGTGAAAAAGTTTGCGTAGTGGTGTTTGTGCTGTTTATGCCAAACAAGCCATCAATCCAAGTCAAAGTTTCATTTGGAGCTGTAATCAAATCGTATACAATTGCCCCTCCTACACCTGACATAACGCCCGCAGAGAAGCCGGTTATAGCCGCTATGCCCTGGCTGATGTGGCGGCCCTGCGGTAAAGCATCTTCCCGGCCAGCTGCTTTGAGAACAGTGCGAACTTGATGGGCCGTTAAGGGACGCAGTATTACACGTCGGGCTTAAAATCAAATGTAATACAAGTTATGATCGTCTCAAGTTAAGTTAATTTCGCACACTCTGCTTGCTTACCTTCAACAATTAGAAAGCTGGCCGCCATGATTGTGGCAACCACAATCGTATTAAATAGCCACTTGGAACGCATGATGAATATCCTGCACAGCCAGAAATGTTTGGCAAAGGCAATTTAACGAAGCACTTCAATGTTCAGGCGAAGACAATTAATCCTTTATTTTTGTAAGTTGTTGTTGTTTTTTCGAAATACCGCCACTCCACTTACATGCGTGAGTTGTAAATTTCTGAAGACTGAAACTCACACTTGTCCATCATCTGCTTTTATGAACCGAAAATTTTCAATGTTCGTCAACTTTTAATTAATTCATTGATCGATGATGAATGTCAACGGCAGCAGTGGCTCGATGTCTAAGCACTTTTACAACTTCTACGGCGTTTGGGTCATTCAGGTTTCTGAACTGTGACAATTGTGGATATTTGTTTAAGTCGTACAGTGGGACACTATTGGAAAAATGCAGCTTAAAATTCTTGATCTATAAACGATTTAATATTAAGTAGGCATTTTGTTGCCTGTTCCATTCGCTCTTGAGCCAACGATCTTCATAACTGGAATGTTTTAAGCGCTTCCTAGTAACCAACAATTAAGTGATCCTAGCCGCGCCCCTTTTCTTCCCTCCCACACGAATGGCCCTGCATTAGTGCATAGTTTAACCAGCATAACTTATCATCCAGTGCGTTTAACTGGATTAAATTATTAACACCTAAATAATTTTAAACCGTCGTTGTACTCCCATATGAAAAAAGTAGTTGACACGCCCCCATTGTGGTACCTCAGATGCAAATGGGCCATTCCGCCCCTGTTTGGTATTATTGTAATATCTTTAATGTTATAAGATCTAGCTCAAAATCAAAACTAAATAATATACTTAAAAGGCTAACAAAGTGGGAAATAATTGGATTCCTAGCCACGCCCCTTTTGTTAACTCGCTCACAAATGACCCTGTTTCAGTGCCGCTTAGAATCCATAACTGGCTTCTTAGTTAATGAAGTCTGCTTGCATAGGGCATGCGAATTTAAAAAGTGGGCGGAATTTTTACTGGATAGGCCGAATATCATTGAGTTCCCAGTTGAAGAGATTGAGTTCCCGCCTCATTCTAAAGGGTGTTTTTTCAGACGTCTGGTTTTCAAGAAGAGAAAAAACACATATAATTCAATGTTATTCAAAAGAAAAGGGTTTACCAAAATGTTTTAAAAAAGATTTCAGGCGAGTGGCCGCCGCGGCTGGCTTTGGGGCCTCGTGCAATAACGCACCGAATATTCTCTTCCAAGGTTTCACTCGTGTCGGGCTTATCTTAATAGCAAGCGACTTCACATAACCCCACAAAAAACAGTCCAGCGGTGTTAAATCGCACGATCTTAGAGGCCACACCACAGCCCCACGACGCAAGATAGTGCGCACACCAAAAGTTTTCTTCAATAAACTGATCGTTTCGTTGGCTGTATGGCATGTAGCGCCGTCTTGTTGGAACCAAAGGTCGTCCACATCAACATCCTCTAATTTAGGCACAAAAATGTCATTAATCATATCTCTATAGCGTTCCCCTTTGACTCTTAACATTATGGCCGTCTTAATTTTTGCAGAAATATGGACCATTGATTCCCTCTGCAAATAGAGCACACCAAACCCATTCAACCAAAAGCTTCATCGCTGAACAAAATTTGCTTGTAAAAATAGGAATAGGTGCCCATTTGGTTTTGGCCCCATTCACCACGATTTGCAAACGTTGTTCAGGAGTAAGTCCATTTATTATGAAATGGCAACCCAAACTGAGCATAAATCAAGCGACAGCCGTCAAAAAGACCAACTCGGCAAAAAGTGTGACCAGATTGAAAACCACGCGTCTAAATAAACACCCTTTAGTACCTTCTACACATATGAAATTTAACGAAATTTGAACGATATTGGAACGTTTCAGGCGGGCAATAGAGGAGGGAAGGACGGAAAATTGAATATTCATACAAGCAGAAAAAAAGTATGGTTATGGTGACAATATTCGAAGAGGATAATACTATTGTCGGGTATATGGTTGTGGTACAACAATATTATGATTCTCACATCAAAAGTATGATTCAATTACAACCATACTATGATCCTCCCAACAATAGTATTATTCACATATAACCATACTATGATCCCCACAACCATAGTATGATTCACACTCAACCATACTATGATCTCCATAACTATAGTATGATCCTCACAACCATACTATGTTTCATATACAACAATAGTATGATCCTCACAACCATAGTATGATTCAAATGCAACCATGTTATGATCCCTACAACCATAGTATGATCACACACAATTATACTATGATCCCCAATATAATTTATTAGAATTTGTTTAAGTTGTCGACAATTGATATGATCCCCAATATTTTTTCTTAGAATTGGTTTAAGTTGGCAACAATAGATTTGAATTATGAAAATTATTCAAAAATACATTAAATTAAAAATAAAAAGGAGTGATTTATTTCACGGTAGAAAAAATAAGTTTAAATAAACGTAAGCGTTTTTATTAAAAATATTTCCGTTAAACAAGCCAAAACAGCTTGTTTAAAAAATTTTAATTTCGTTAAAAAAAGTACTATTATTGCATTAGTTCCGTACCAATAACGTTTGTTCTTACAATCAAATTACAATCATACAGTATGATTGCCGTAATCATATTATTGTTAACATAAAACGCAAAACACAATACTTTTGTCGCACCAACCATATTTATATTGTTGCCATAACCATATTTTTATTTTTAAATTTGGCAATAATACTATTGTTACATTTCAACAATATTAATATTGCAGCAATCATACTATTGTCAAAAATAAATTCAGTTAACAATGCTATGGGTGCGACGAACATACTTTTATTGCGGGGAACATATTATTATTGCCGTGACCATGTAGTAACCATGTTTTTTCTCTGCGTAAGTCGAACCAACAGACCGAAACTTCCTTCCCTCGTTTTTTACTTCAATAACGAAGTAACGTTGCAGGGTAGATAAGGTTAAGTCTGATTTGCTTTTAAGTTGACATTGATTTTTTTCAATTTAGTTACCAAAATAAGAAACTTACAAATTCTGTCCATTGCCTTGTCACGAATAAATATATTACAATAAATATTTTTTCTACGTTCCTTTTTCTATATAAGCTTTATTTGAATTATTGAATCTGCTCCAAAGGAGCCTAACAAAGTATACGAATCTTAAGTATAATTCAATAATGAATCCTAGTATGGATTTCTTGTAATGTGGATCTCTGCTAATTGGCAGGAATTTTAATTAATTTGGTCAAAATAGTATATAACTGGTATGGATCACATGTCTGAGAATTTCAAACCTGGTTTGGCTTAAACCTCGTGATAAAGGACCAGAGTACCCTTACAGTCATTTACAGAGTGTTCGCGATATTATGTAGAGTGAAGAACTCTAGTTATGTATGTATAACGGATAACTCTAGAATAGCAGAGTTGTCGACGTAATTTAGGTTATGTAGGTTTTTCGTGTTGACTGTTTTAAGGATCACGTATGAGATTTAAGCCACGTGACGTAGAATAAAGGATTCTACACAGTCTTTTTTGAGTGTTCGTCCGCGATTGATATTGACTGTTTTAAAGATCACGTATAAGAGCGTTTAAGCCACGTGACGTAGAATAAAGGATTCTACACAGTCTTTCGGTCGCTTGTGTTCGCGATTATGCACAATAATTGTCTAGCAAGTATGTTATCATGACGTTCGAGCTTCTCTTTGTGCTTTATATTGATTTTTTGAACTGCCTCTTTGACGAGAGGTATTTTCAAGTCTCGGTGGATGTTTTCATTCCTCATATACCAAGGGGAACCGGTAATAAGCCGCAATGTCTTCGATTGGACTCTTTGTATTTTGCCGAGATTGCTCGAACTTGCTTTGCCCCATAGCTGGGCACCGTATAACCAGATAGGTTTGATTGCAATGTTGTATAGCAGGACCTTATATTCAAGGCTTAGTTTTGAGTTCGCGTTTAGGAGCCAGTGCAGTTGATGGACCTTCAGTTTCAGTTGAGTTTTCTTGGCTTCGATATGACTTCTCCAGGTGAGTCGGCGATCCGGGTGGATTCCAAGGTATGAAACATGATCAGATTGAGAAAAGGGATATAGTTTAGTTTCAATGTCGGACAAGTGCTAAAATTCAGTGTGAAAGTTACCTGTGTGCATTTAGCCTCATTGACTTTTATTCTCCAGTCAGAGAGCCAAGATTCTACTCGTCTGAGATGTACACCTAGATTCATAGATGCAATATCCTGCTTTTTATGTGTGGCCATTATAGCGGTATCATCGGCAAAAGTAGATGTTAGCACGTTTGGGCTGGTAGGGATATCTGCGGTAAACAGAAGGTAAAGGATAGGCCCTACGTTCCTGATATCATTTTCGAAGAAGATGCTTTCTATGTTTTCGCCAGCAAAAAACTTTCAAGTGAATCTGTGCCATTTGAACCTAAAATGGTCCACTGTGAATCGGTTTTTTTCCTAACCGAAGAAGAAAGTATTTTCTTTGCGACCGTTGCTTCTCCTCTTCGTCTGACGTCCATCAGTAAATGATTTGACACCCCAGGCTATTTTTTTAGCTTGTGTACGTTAGAAGAGCTTTATAAGATAAATGTACATAAGGTATTTTACTTTATTAACTAATGGATTTGTTAGTATAATACGATTTCAACCAGTGAGCACGTTTCAGTCGGTATATCCGACTTGCATATACCCTCACTCTAAGGTTAATTTTTAAGCTTCTCTGGGTTATGGATCGACAATATTCAGCAAAAAGTGGGGAAGCCTATCCACTTTCTTCTTATCAACTGATAGCTGATAGTTTTGGTCGTTTTTTAATATGTTATATTTCAGAAGCTGTCAACGTTACCATTGCCTTCCAGCTGTCAAACTATTTTCAGTAAGGATTACCATTTCAACAGGCTTCGTTTCTTATGTGTGGAACGTGTGAAATTTATTTGCCACGGAGTTAATATGTTTGGACGCTTAAAAACCTTTTGGGATGGGACGCTTAAAAACCTTTTGGGATCTATAGTTACCAACCAAATTCAGACCGGTACCTGCAGCCAGTATCAAAAACATGTCTAAAATGTCGATTCGGTGCCGATCAGCTCAATTGGCAATGGTCAGAGAGTCAACGCGGCTTATTTTGCCGTTGCATTTGTCCCTAAAAGATTGTGCTGAAGCACGAATGGAGGTTTTTTGTTCCTTGATAGAGTTTGCTGACTGAGCGCTGGCGTGAGATCAGAATTTGGCAGAGAAATCTAAGGGGACACCCATTTTCAACTTAGCGGCTATGTCAACAGGCAAAATTTGCATCATAGATCGTACAGAATACACCAGTGTTCGATCAAGCGTTACTGCATCCACAACGAATTTACTAGTTAGTGCGATTAATGGCATGGAGGCATAAGCATTTTTTTTATTCTTTTAATTTAGGTGCCTCCTTAGGAAGTGATGTTAGCCGACTTTCTGTAATCGGAGTTCGAAAGCACCATTCCGGCGCTTCATGCCACATAAGTGACTTAAAACTCGAAATTGGGAAGATCATATTTGTCGAAAGACTCATCTCACGTTAAGGGTTATCAATTGGTCATGCCACTTGTCACCCCTCAATTATTTTCTCAGAGGCTACGTCATGTGCTTGGTCTGAACTAACAAGCCTACTATTTTTGGGCGAGCTTAGGGTAACTTTTAAAGATAAAACACGCAGTACGCAATGGAACGAGTCATTACAAATTTAACAGAACCTTCAACTACTGCCACCGAAGCCTAGGCGACCACCTTAATGATGATTTTTTTTTGGATAGTAGTACGACAGTAGCTCCAAACTAAAGTCAGATTTATTTTTTGATGCTTTGCTCCCTTTATTTCCCATTCCGCTTTTAACACAATCGAAGGCTTTATAAGGTGCATATATTATTGATCTCGAAAATTTTTAAGAAGATCTAGATATGTGATGCGCAAAATAGAAAGGGGCCTAAGGTAAAAACCCAGTTTTGTTCAGGAGACCCATTTTAAAGATTAGGTCCCTTTCTATTTGCGCTTAGAATCGTCGACTTCACTTTCATAAAACGCGCATATCTCTGGGAGGGAACACTTTTGGGGCATGGGATCGGTCTCATTCGATGCTCAGATGTTGTCCACATCAAAAAAAGAAAAAAAAAATGAAAATTGATTTTTTTATCCGTAGGTCCCTTGAGTCCCATGAGTCTGTTAAAAATACAATAGCGGTCAAACAAATAAACATAGAATTCTGAAATGTTGCATGATAACGGCTTGTGGTCGGTCATTGGGATTGTGGTTGGGATTGTTAATAGGTGAAATTGGTCCAGAGAAAAAAGTTCCCCTTCCGGGGACTAAAAGGTACATCAGAAAAAAATACTCTTGTTTGATTAAAAGTACCTCAGAAAAGGATATATTTGCTTGAAGTTTTGGCTAAGGTGGACAAAAAAGTAGCCCTCGTGGTCGGTCAAAACGGGTGGCCAATAGTCAATACGACGGCTGCTTTATATGTTTCTGGCCTAATAATGAAAATGCGAATATTTATCATCAAAAATGGTTTGATTGTTTTTCAAAGAATTCTCCAGCATGATTTATACACTTGCATGCGCTCAAACCTATTGTCGAAGCACTTTTTCCACTCCGATTGAGACACCTCCAAAACATGGCTTTTGAACATCTTCTCGCATCTTCTGGCGACGAAAATCGCTGACCACGCCTTTTTTTCTTGATGATAATAATAAAATAAAAAGAAGTCATTGGGTGCCATGTCAGGACTGTACGGCGGATGACCCATCAATTCCACGTTTTAACCAGTCAAAAAGGCGCTGGTTGGAGCCGATGTGTGAGAGCTCGCATTGTCATGGAGCACAAGATTCGTCTTCTCTTGTTCGTTTTTCGAATTTCTCCGAAGACTTCAGGCAAACAAATTGTGGTGTCCCATTTAGAATTGACCGTCCTACGTTGCTCAAGCGGAACAGTCGCCACATGACCAGTTTTGCCGAAAAAACAGGCGAACATTTGCTTCGAAGTGTTTCTTTTACGAACAACTTTCGTTGGATTTGGCTCGTCTTCGAAGACCCACACGGTCGATTGCTCTTTTGTTTCGGGCTCATTCACTTAGACCCATCATTCGTCACCTGTGACGATCTTATAAACGTCTTTTGAGGCACCGCGATCGTATTTTTTCAAAATTACTTTGCGCCAAGCGACACAAGCCTATATTTGAGCTATTGTCAAATTGTACGGGATCCAACGAGAACAAACCTTTTTTACGGCCAGGTGTTCATGCAATATCGAATGTATGCTGGTGGAAGAAATGCCCAAGAAGAAACATGCGACCATTTGCTTCAAGTGCTTCATCCACGAACAACATAAGTTAAATTTGGCTCGTCTTCGAAGACCCACGATCAATTGTTGTTTTGTTTCGGGCTCATACGCATAGATCCATGATTCGTCACCTGTGACGATCTTATAAACGTCTTTTGAAGCACCGAGATCGCATTTTTTCAAAATTTCTTTGCACCAATCGACACGAGCCTTTTTTTTGAGCGATTGTCAAGTTGTGCGGGATCCCACGAGAACAACAAACCTTTTTTACGGTCAAATGTTCATGCAATATCGAATGGGGAAGCAATGCCCAAGGATGCCTCTATCTCACGGTATGTCACATGACGATCTTGCATTATCAGTTTACGCACGGCATCACTGTTGTCTGACACAACGGCCGTTTTTGGACGACCTTCGTCTTTGAGCGAGCGTCGGCCACTATTGAGTTCATTAAACCAGCTTTTCACAGTGCTATAGGATAGTGCTTCATCACCATACAAAGATTTAAGTTCATCGATGCACTTTTGTCCTGATAATCCACGTCGAAAGTTCTGAAAAATGATCGCACGAAAATGTTCACGAGTTAATTCCATTTTTTTTGCCAAATTGATTTTTTCAAGTCACTGTAAACAACACAAATGAAGGTCGTACGTCAAAACTTTCTGAGTACGTTTATGCTAAAAAATGTCAAAGTTTCCAATGGAAATGTCAGGTGGCGCCAGGCAACACAACGGTCAAAATTTTTAGCTAGACAAGCGTAGACTCCAAGCAAAACTCCATTTTTTTATATCGAAAAACCAGCGAAAGCACATTTTTCCAATAATGTCACATCATTTCTTAAATTATTTCTAGAAAAGATCAACGGGTGCTTCGAACTCCCCCTTTACTCCACACGTTTTTGTGTTTTTTTAATATTATAGCTTCGTAATATTTCAGCGAGATATAAATGTTTTTTAAGTCCCTGAAACTTCTGTTTTGGTCCTTCGAGTCGAGCTTTATACTTACAATAGCTTATGAGAAGCCCAAGTAATACATTTATAGTTTATTGACCTAAAGTTTTTTGTTCTTTCTTTCTTTTAAATAATTTAAATTATAGGCCTTAATAACTATCTGAATAAT
Organism: Hydrotaea diabolus; assembly: GCA_963513945.1. Lineage (NCBI taxonomy): Eukaryota > Metazoa > Arthropoda > Insecta > Diptera > Muscidae > Hydrotaea > Hydrotaea diabolus. The sequence goes on from OY740720.1 coordinate 8,135,460, forward strand.
TTAATTTACTTAATAGCAGTTTTGGTTTTCACTTTTATTGCCTTCGATTAAATTTTCGCATCACCGCACGTCGTTTTCGGCGTTTGACCTTCGGTTTCTGTAAAACTATACAAGTAATGCCGGGGTTACTGGGAGGCACGGTGGTGGGCCCAGTGCCAGTGCCGGTGCCAGTACCAGTGCCTGTAGTTGTGGGCGTAGCGGTAGCAGTACCACCTGTACCTGTGCCAGTACCCGGTACGGTCCCTGTTCCCGTGGTACCCGTTCCCGTAGTTGCAGTTGTTGGCGACGTTCCTGTCCCTGTACCTGTTCCCGTCGCCGTGGCCGTAGCGGTAGCAGTACCACCTGTTCCCCCGATGCCTGTACCAGTGGTGGGTGACGTTGTGGCAGCTTGACGCTCATCTCCGCCCTCATCATCCAAGCTACGACTTTTGAAACAAATTTCTTGCACTGGTGGTGGCGTTACAACAGGGGAACTTCCACTGCCGGCGTTGGCACCGCCAAAGCCAAACAGAGCTGTATAGTTTAGGCTATTCAGCCATTCCATCGTTGCATTCGGAGTTACCAAGTCAAAGAAAGTTGACGCATTAAGGCCACTGCCAAGCAAGGCCGTATAGTTCATGTTGTTAATCCACTGCTGGGTAGTATTTGATGTGACCACATCGAAGAGCACTGAACCGCCAATGCCCTTGGCCAACCCCAGAGCAAAACCGGAGACTGCTGATATACCCTCTCGAACAATGCGTCCCTCGGGCACGGCATCTTCACGCCCGGCTGCCTTCAGGACCTTATAAACCTCGTTGGCCGATAATGGACGCAATACCACACGATGTGCTTTAAATTAAATAAGGAGAGGCCATTTATTACACACTTTTCTGTTCTCTAGACCAAACACTAACTCACCCTCAGCCAGCAGTGAGGCGGCTGCTAAAATAGTTGCAGTCATCAGCAGGGTGGAACCCCATTTGGAAAGCATGTTTAGTCGGCTGGTTAAAATGTCACAATTGTAAAAATTCTTTTAAGGAGAAAGTATGAAGAATTTCTCGTTTGGTTTTTTACGCCTCGCTGAGCTTAGAAGTTCAAAGTTGAAACTGAAATTTGGGCTTGGCTGTCACCTGCTTATATTACCTTCAGCCATTTCTGTAACTTCTGTGTAAGTCTTCGACCACATTTGGATCCAGCAACAGTATTGAAATATTCTCTTTGTATCGTTTTAATTAATTAATCGGCACAAGCAGATTATTTAAATATTTTCTTCAAAAGAATGTGCCTTGTTAGGCCTATGCGTAGCTTCTATTGGATTTTCTCCACATTGCCATACGAGTATTAGGTGTGTTCGACACACGCTTTGTTAGTAGTTAAGGGAATTTCGTTAACGTAAAGGTTAACACAATTTTATAATTGCTTTAATTTAATTCTAAAAACTCTAAAATGGTTTGCTATAAGAACAGTTTTACATTTAACTAGCGTAAAATCCCCAGTACAGCACATGAACATTTGTATTTTTTATGTTGGAACACTTGTCCACTGCGCGAAGTCATCGAGGGCCGGACGGAGTCCCAGCCAGTACCAATGACGTTTGCAGCACTGCTCATTCCCATCCTCACGGAGAGAAAAAATATGGTTCCTATATGGTCACGGCAACAATAGTATTTTCTCTGCAATAAAAGTATGGTCGTCGCAACCATAGTTTTGTTTTTTGAATTTCAATTTGACAAAAGTATGCAATGCACGGCAATATTGTTGAAATTTTATTATTGTTGAAATGTAACAATAGTATTGTTGCCACATTTAAAAATGAAAATATGGTTGTAGCAACAATATAAACATGGTTGGTGGAACAAAAGTATTGTTTCCATGACTTTTATGTTAACAATATCATGATTACGGCAATCATACCGTCAAAATTGTATTTTTTAAATTTGGAAACGTTATTTTTACGAATCTAACGCAATAATTGTAAAAATAAATAATTTTTTTCAAAACAAACTACAAATTAGTATAACTGAAATATTTTTAATAAATAATTTGTTTACTGTTTAATAAATCACTCCTATTATTACATAACTAACTTAATAAGATCCTCTATTATTAAATAACAACTTCACCCAATCTTTACAAAAAATGTTGGGGATCATAGTGACACATGATTGTGTGTAAGTCATACTATGGTTGGGAGGATCATACTATGGTTGTACGTTAAACATACTATGGTTTTGAGGACCATAATATGGTTATGAGGAACATAATATGGTTGTGGGGGTCATAGTATGTCTGAATGTGAATAATAATATGGTTGTGGGGATCATAGTATGGTTGTGTGTGAATAATTCTATTGTTGTGAGGACCGAAATATTGTTATGGGGATCATAGTATGGTTGTGTGTGAACCATACTATTGTTGTGATGATCATAATATTGTTGTGCCACAACCATATAACCAACAATAGTATGATGCTCTTTAAATATTGTTACCCCAACCATACTTTTTTTCTGCGTGCTGATCGAACAACTTCCACATGCTGATCATCAGGAAGAGTTCTGCAAGCAGCACTGCACAACAACTGCCTTACATGCCATTACCAAACTTATAAGTCGCGGCCTTAACCAGAACAAGACCAACGACAGAACGATCCTCGTAGCACTTTACCTTACCAAGGCCTTAAAGACGGTCAGTCGTGCTTCTCTTTTCGAGGACATCGCAGAAACGTCCCTTCCGCCTAGTTTGAAACGTTGGGTCGTAAACTTTATGCGTGGGCGCCAGTTATATGTAGATTGTAGAGACAGGAAGTCTAAGCCCAGTAGAGCTAAACAGGGAGTTTCTCAGCACTGTTGGGACCTCTACCCCTCTAAAATTCCTGCACCACCAGACGGCTTTGAAATTGTGTCGTACGCTGATGATTGCCCAATACTGACATCAGGACCTAAAGTGGTTGACATATCACAGAAAATCAACTGTTGGCTCGCTGACTTAGCAAGCGTCTTAGCTGCGAGGAATATGAAAATATCCGCTACCTAATCATCAGCCACACTGTTTACTGCAAGGACTTGAGAGAAGCGGTTGTCACTTAATGTGAAAGTCGATGACATCAACAATTTCCAAATATTTGGGGTCACATTGTATAGCCTTTTTCGATCCTCTGCGATAACGGCGGTGTATTTGGGGAGCCGACAAGAAACCTTGATGACCTTTTTTAAAGCGATAGGTCGGTCTGTAGCGAACTACGCAGCGCCGGTGTGGTCGACGAACGTGAGTACGACGCAGTGGAAGAAAATTCAGACTTGCCAAATTTGCCGCCCTTAGAACATAATAAGGGTGGCTCCTTATGTCTTCTGAGAACCATTTACACGAGTAGACGAAGGTCCTTACCGTGAGCAGACACAATTGCTTGTTGTCTAAGCAGTATCTGCTTGGGTGTATTTACAGTAGTCATCCCAGTCGCCATCTCATGGACAGGATGCCCCCGCCCAGGCAGATCTGGTACGATCTTCATGATCTAGAGAGAGTGGTCGTGCGGTACAAGAGATAATCTTTAGATCATCGAAACTATTGGGCCGATCTGTACGACATTCACGCTGATAGTTTTCTTAGTATCCAGCTACAGCGTGAATGTAGTTTAAGGGGAACAGCCCCCCGGAGATTTCACCAGAGAAGAAGACTACTTCGGCAGACGCGCGTGCTTCTGGCTCAGCTGAGATTTGGATGGTGCAGCCGCCTTAATTCGCGTTAAGCGTGAATAGATGGCAACGTTTTGGGCGTTTGTCCCGCCTGCCATCAGAAACCACATGACGTACTGCACCTTTTCAATTGTCCGGCCAAGCCCACTCAGCTGACCCACTGGTCTCATTAGACGCATCCAGTTAAAATGACGCGATTACTTCACCTGGTTATCGAAGCAGATCACCAATAGACGACTTACAGGACTTACAAAACGAAATATACTGTTGTTACAACAACAACAACAACCATTTACATTACCACACGCAGAAAAAAGTATGGTTGTGGTGACAATATTCGAAGAGGATCATACTATTGTTGGGTATATGGTTGTGCCGTAACAATATTATGATCCTCACAACAATATTATGATTCAAATACAACCATACTATGATTTTCACAACCATACTATGATCCCCACAACAATAGTATGATTCAGACTCAACCATACTATGATCCCCACAACCATAGTACGATTCAGACTCAACCATACTATGATACCCAGAACCATATTATGATCCTCACAACCATAGTATGTTTTACATACAACAATAGTATGATCTTCACAATTGCGTTAAGTATTCAACAATAGAATTGAATTATGAAAATTATTTAAAAATACATTAAATTTAAAATAATAGGAGTGATTTATTCAACAGTAGAACAAACAGTTTAAAAAACGTAAGCGGTTTTATTAAATTTTTTTCAGTTTAACAAAGCCAAAGCAGTTGGGTTGAAAAATTTAATATCTTATCAAAAATACTATTAATGCATTCGATCCGTAACAATAACATTGTTCTAAAAAGCATACTCGAACGAATTAAACTTACCATTATACAGTATGATTGCCGTAATCATATTATTGTTAACAAAAAAAAACCATAAAACAATACTATAGTCGCACCAACTTTATTTATATTGTTGCTACAACCATATTTTTATTTTTAAATTTGGAATAATACTATTGTTACATTACAACAATTTTAATATTGCGACAATCATACTATTGTCAAAACTAAATTCAGAAAACAATACTATGGTTGCGATGAACATACTTTTATTGCGGCGAACATATTATTATTGCCGTGACCACATAGTAACCATATTTTTTCTCTGCATGCAGGTAATGACATCTCATTTGCACTAGTTCTAGTTTTAAACTAATGATTTGCTGATGCGCGTTGTCATAGTCAATAGCGCAGTGTCTTTGGGGTATGCCTTGCAAAAGAAATGTCTAGAGTTCAAATCTCCGCTGAACTAATGTTCAATATTTTTATAATTGAATGTCTCTTTAACTTTATCTCTCTAACACAATTTCAATAGATTTTAATGTTTATTTTGTGTATTGACGTAGCTTTTTACCCAGAAATGAGCTTTATTGCTACACTCTACAACAAATCTAACATTTATTTTTAATTAATATCAACAATTCGGAAGCGTTGTTCTGGCGTTAAACTTTTCACGAGGGCGTGCCAAACCTTATTTAGCAGAAATGTCAACTCTGTTTGAGCAAAATCAAGCAAACACACCTATTATTCTTAATAGGTGTAAATAAATTTTACATTGGCCAAAACTGCGATATCATTCGGATTAATATACAGGTTTATGCGTGTTTATGACATTATTGTTGTAAGCGGCATTTTTTTTAATGTATGTAAGCGGCCGGTATGAATATTTACTAACTAGAATATAATTTTCGAAATATATCGAGCCATAAGCGCTAACCTATCGTAAGTCAAATTTTTGGAAAAAAAAATTTATTGCTGAAAAATAATCGTTAGGACAAGCCTCATCGTTTTGTATTTTTAAAATGACAAAATTGTTAGTAAAACATCAAAAAAAAAGCTTTTGCATTTTATCGTAAATGATTGTTTAAATTTTATTGTGTAGCAATTTTATCGTAAGTCACACATCAAATTGCTGCAGCAATCGCAAATGTGTTCAGATTTTTTTTTTGTTTTTTGATACAGTTATATGAGTAGGTAGAAATCTTAAATTTTTGCATTAAAACATTTGCATTTTTAATAAAGTTGTTTGAAATAAATAATAAAAACCGTCTCCTGTAAAATTTGCATTTTTTCACTTACGATAGGTTAGCGCTTATGGCTCGATATGTTATTTTAAAATGTTGCCCCATTGACACCATCCAAATAAATATTATGCGGGTCAGAAATGTCGGTGGTTTTTTTGGGTGCCAGCTTTGAATGGCCTACTCGAAATGACCTGAGGATATACAGGGTGGCCCAAATGAGACCTAGTGATGTGAAACACGTATAACTCTTGTATAACATTTTATGGAAATTAAACGTGACTACGAGTATGTGTAAAATATGACATCAGACAAATGACCACCATTTTGCTCGATACAGGCATTGGCTCTTTTTAGCGCCAAGCTGCTGCATAGCTTCCACGTTCTCTTCACTACGAATATTTCGATGAGCACCTCTTCCTGGACGGTCGGCAACTGAAGCCAGTTCCTCAAAACGGCGAACTAAACTTGTAATCATGGAAGATGTGGGCACTGATTTTACGTTAAAAAAACGACGATATTTTCGCTGCGTCAGAACAATTAATTGATCGTTGAGAAGAATAATAAAAATCGATAATTGTAATGCGTTGTTGTGGACTGTACCTATTCATTTTAAATTTCCAAGAGTTTCAAGAGTTATAATCTGCAAAAAGAAAAAATAAATTATGTTCAAAAATAAAAAAAAGTTATTTGTGTTTCACATCAGCTGGTCTGATTTGGGCCACCCGTTATAAGTATAGGCTTTAGAAACAAATCGCAATTATTAGCATATTTAAATGTTAGCGCGTATATTTTTTATTCCGGTTTATCTATGCCAATTCTATATGTTATTATTATATGCTATTAAAATATGTGACCCAGCCTATGAAAAGGTGGCTTTTGACTCAAAAAAGAAATTGCGAGAAACAGCTGTCAAAGATAAACAATGCAATTCTTCAGTTTCTTAGTAGTTTTTCACTACCTTTTGATTACATTTCCTATTGACGGGGCATACTAAGTTTGCCCCAGATCGGGTTTTCGGTATTTTCAAGGTCAGGTATGCTATCACTAATATTGATACATATGAAGAGTTGCTGCAGTGCGTCGTACAATCGTCACCAAGTGGCCATAATACAGCTGTTTCGTCGAAAAAAGTCGTTTGGTATGAATGGGATAGTTATTTTAGACCATTCTACAAGCCACTAAATGGTATTACACAATTCCACCATTTTATAAAGGGCAAAAACTCTTTGAAAACCACAAAATTTGCTGACAGTAAAGATGTTGAATCATTTCAACTGTCATTAATCCCAGTTGTTGTCACCATGCCCAAAATTATTCAAAAAGTCGGTTTATCTCTGCAGCGTCAGTGGTACATTTATCAAAATCTCAGACGCTTGGATTCAGACCCCACGAATGCGGATATTTTGGCTCCATTGCCATCGAAAAAAATGCCATCAAAAAAATCTGAGGATGCTTCACCAGCCACTAAAGTGGCATCGAAGGAACCAAAGGCTTCATCGTCAAAACCTACACCGAAGAAGTATGTAGCTTCATCTTCAAATCAAGATCCAAAAAAGAAAGAACTGAAGAAACCTGCGACTTCAACTGCAATAAAAAAAATCAAGAAAACGTAAGGTCTCATTTCCAGAAGGAGATTCGAAAAAATAAGCAACTTCAAAGGTTTCAACAAGAACAGCGACGAAGAAAACTACTTAGTGCTGCTAAATAAATATTTTTTTTTGCAAAACAGTTTTTTTTGGTAAAATCGTTTTTGCAGCGTTAAATCCTGTTTTAAAAATTTTCAATTTCATTTATTATCTTGATTCTGGATTTTCAATAAAATTCTGTTTTTCTTTCATTTGTGCTCTTCTTTCTCTACATTTTTAGTACGCTTCTAAGCAAGTTAGGACTTTCTTTTTCATGCCCAAAATTATTCAAAAAGTCGGTTTATCTCTGCAGCGTCAGTGGTACATTTATCAAAATCTCAGACGCTTGGATTCAGACCCCACGAATGCGGATATTTTGGCTCCATTGCCATCGAAAAAAATGCCATCAAAAAAATCTGAGGATGCTTCACCAGCCACTAAAGTGGCATCGAAGGAACCAAAGGCTTCATCGTCAAAACCTACACCGAAGAAGTATGTAGCTTCATCTTCAAATCAAGATCCAAAAAAGAAAGAACTGAAGAAACCTGCGACTTCAACTGCAATAAAAAAAATCAAGAAAACGTAAGGTCTCATTTCCAGAAGGAGATTCGAAAAAATAAGCAACTTCAAAGGTTTCAACAAGAACAGCGACGAAGAAAACTACTTAGTGCTGCTAAATAAATATTTTTTTTTGCAAAACAGTTTTTTTTGGTAAAATCGTTTTTGCAGCGTTAAATCCTGTTTTAAAAATTTTCAATTTCATTTATTATCTTGATTCTGGATTTTCAATAAAATTCTGTTTTTCTTTCATTTGTGCTCTTCTTTCTCTACATTTTTAGTACGCTTCTAAGCAAGTTAGGACTTTCTTTTTCACCACGTGAAAGAGCGTCTCAAAAACTATCGAAACCAAAAAAAAGTGGAAAAAAAATTGTTTTTGAGTCATAAGTCACCTTTTCATAGGCCGGTCACATATTACATAAATGGACCATTTAAAACTTGAATCGGCTGTAAAAAAACGTACTGACAGTTTTTTCAAATTTCTGGCTTTAGGTTGAACTTTGCGATTTAATTCGGTTTATCGGCAGTACCTCGTCCGATAAAGCCAATTTGTCAGTACATTTTCGATTGTTTCGTGTCGAATCTCTTCACTGGCAACTTTGATTTCATGTTTTAACTATTTAATTGTCTGTGGATGCCTTGCGTGGCATTTATCCTTAATGGCTCCCCACAGAAAATAATTCAAAGTGCTCAAATCACAGCTCCGAGGCGGCCAAATGACATCATAATTTCGGCTGGTTACTCGATTTTCAAAAACAGTGCGTAAAATATTGATGGTTGCGTTGACTGTATGACATGTGGCCCATGTCATTCTCTTGAATTTTTGGAAACAAAAATTCGCTGAGCCTGCCCCGGTTACGCTTACCGTTGACGGTAGCGGCGGCTTCTTGCTCGTTTTCGAAGAAAAATGGCCCAATGATGCCGCCAGGCCAAAATCCACACCAAACGGTGACTCGTTGTGGATGCATTGGCTTCTCGATAGTCACGTGTGGGTTCTTTGAATCCCATATGCGACAATTTTGCTAATTCTTCATTTCCTGCTTAACAATCTTCAGTCCATTGGTCGAAGCGAAAACGCATCGGATTGTCATGAGGTTTTTTTTTTCTTAGGCCAATTGAACTTTGTCAGCAATCATAATTAGTTCTTTTTGCAAAATTCTGTTCAAAGAAGTGCGGGAATTTTTTACCGGCGATCGATGACGAGTTGATGGATGCTCTTAGACGTTCTCAGCCACAGCAGCAATGGTTTCGATTAAACGCACTGGACGGGAACCTACTCTGGTTGGTTTGTCCAATAACAATGCATTTTCATTTACTCGCTTCACAAATTGACGCACGAACTAAACTGAAGGTCGGCCGATCGCTTCTCGAAAATTTCCCACGTACATTTCTAACAGTTTGCGTTAATTTATCATATTCCAAATTATGTTTAAAACAAAAATAAAAATAAAATTGAATGTTATTCTACATTTTAAAATTAAAATAATCGGTACTTCACGATTAATAAAGTAAGGGGGATTCACCAAAGAGTGCATGGTATAAAAAATTTTTCATTCCGTTTGCAAAACAAGGAAATACTGATCAGAGACCTTATGATCGGGTGATCGATCAAGAGGTATTTTTTCATTTCAAAATAACACTCCAATTTGAAAGGACATTTTATGGCATTTATTTTTTGAATATAATTTCCTTGAAATGTTGGCCGCAAATACGCCTCGGGGTTTCCATTCTGAGGGTCCAATTTTGGATGACCCGTTCTAGCATTTCGACCGGTATGACTTTAATGACACGCATAATGTTGGCTTCCAAAACCTGAATCGTAGCTGGTTTGTCAGACTTTGGGCTTTATGCAACCCCAAAGAAATGTCTAAAGGTGTGATATCACTGGATCTAGGCGGCCAACTCACCTGTCCAAAACGTAAAATTATCAGCTTTTCGTAATGACCTCTCAATAGATCCAGTGTTTGAGCAGCTGCATGGCAAGTGGCGCCATCCTGTTGAAACCAAATGTCGCCAAGATTACGGGCTTCAATTTCAAGTAGTAAAAGGTTCGGTATCATGGCGGGATAGCAAGCTCCATTAACGGCTTTTTAAACCCTGTTGTAAGCTTCATCGCTGAAGATGATTTTTCGATGAAATTCTGGATTTTCGTGAAACTTTGCCAGAGCCCAATCGGAAAAGTTTTGGCGTTTCAAATGATCGAGTGGCTTTAGATCTTGAGTTAGTTTGATTTTATAAGGATGAAGGCCAAGATCTTTTTGCAAACTACGCCACAGTGTGGTTTGAGAGATGCCCAAATCCTGCGAACGACGTGGTGGCGGCTCATTTTGAATGGATACACTTACGGCTGCGATATTTTCGTCGCTTCAAGCGGTACGCCAAAGAGACGCCGGAACATTCTAATTTGAAAAATTGGATCTAAATTTATTCACTATAAACACGCACAGCTTGTCGGGTGGGACTTTGAGAAAGCGCTCTTAAAGTTGCGACCACCGACTAAGAATTTCGGTAGTAATTTTTCATGAGTTCCAAACTTTGCTCGTAACTGAACTTTATCTTGAGAGAAATGTTGACTACGACTGACGTTTTGACACTGAAAGATCATGACAAATGCTTAAGGGTGCGTTGACATAAAGATACGAAATTGTTATATCCCTATTGGAAAACCCTGTATTTCTGAAACACAATTCCAGCAGGTGCTACTAAACCCAACTCTTCGGCAAAGATTGCGTCTACAGTATTCCCTACTCTTATAACTGGCATTTTAATCAGTCTGAAGCTAAGTTTTTAAGTTTGTAGTATTTTTAAAGCTTCTATTTTTTTTATAAAAAAAATCGAAATCATTATAAAAGCAGTCTGCAGCCACGAAAATCAACGCCACTTTGCCATATTGTTAAAAACTTGTCTTCTATTTAAATATAGATGCAAGAGGTCATGATCCGGTTAATCCCTGTTCAAAGTGAAAAAATCATATTTAAGTCTCGTTTTCCCTGAGACCATATAGTTTCGCCAAATTCCACTTCATTTCTCGAACTTCTTCTGATGAATTGAGTATAACCCACTACAATCATCTTACTTTTGTAGACTTTTTCTTCCTCAACTTGTGTCTTTCGTAACATCACCCTGCAGCGGCGAAATGCCATCAATACCCCTGATTAGTATTTAAATGATCTTTGTTTTGAACCCCATAATTTGGCAAAACAGCCAAAAAGTCGATTATCTAATATTTCCGCAAGTTTGTATAGACGATATTTATTTGGGAAGAAAAAAAACTAAATGAATGAATGACATGTCAAAGTTTATGAAACACTTTCACTTTTTGCATGAAACAGACGATACAAGTAAAACAAAGTTTTTTTTTTTAAAAAAAAAACAAACTATCGATGGGTAAGACACTGTTTTTGTGTGACTAAGCTGTAAACTTTCTTTTAGCCGTTTTGGTTTTGTTCTCGTTTAAGCAGTTTTTTCTTTGTGTGTTTGTCGAGCTCAAACTAACATGAAAACGTAGGAATATCATAAATAATCCAAAGCACAGCCCCCAGCATCATCATCAGCACCCGAAGACGATGATGAAGTATCGCATTAAAACAAAATCAAAAGTAGTCGTTTTGGGGTGTGTGTGTGTGAAAGTGTTTGATTTCAAACCGGTTCACAAGTTCAGAAGTCAATGAATTGCAGCCGCCGGTCTCGTCTGCTGCGGCCTGGTCTCGTCTAACCAAATATTCCAATGCGAGTTCAAACAAATGTTTGTGCTTTTGCTGCTCTCATCGGGTTTGGCTTATTTTCCCTGCTCTCTCTCTCTCTCCCGCCCCTGTGTTTTTGTGTGTGAATGAAAAATATTGCCACAAAAAAAGAAAACCAGGAAAGAAAGAAGCAAAGGCCGCTGTGTCTAAGGCCATAACAACCTTTAACAGAAGAGAGCCGTCTGTCGCCGCCGTCTCTAAGACGCAAAACAGCCGCCGTTAACAGAGAGTAACTTATGTCAAGCTGTGTTTTACACATAATAATGACGGTAAAAAGATAATGATGAAGAGTTGTAACAACAACGGCGGCAAGACCATCACGTCATTAGCAACAGCCACAGCCAACAGAAGCGCCAACAACAATCGAAACAACCGTAGATTCTCTTTATGAGCAGACAACAAACTGAGAGCTGCTCATTAGCATAATTATTTACATTTTACCAAAAAAAAACAAATACAAAAACACTGTCAGGTGCTCACAAGGGTGGGGGTGACAGCGGGCTAGGGCAATGCTACCGTGTTCCTTGAAATCCAAGGGGAGAACTTTTTGTTTGTTGCAACAACACAAATAAATGATGACATTATAACCAGCACAGGAAGAACAAAATTTGAGAGAGAGAGAGAAGCGGCTGACAAAGAAATTAGTTTTTGATGGCATTTATTCGTCGTTGTTGCTGTTGTTGTTGTAGGGAGATGGAAGAAATAATTAGAACAAATTGAGCGGCCATTAAAGTTTTACTAAATTAACTTTGGTCTAAAGAAGAGCAATTATTTATTGGACACAACTGTAGACAATATTCGAAATACACTGGGAATTCAAGAGTAAATGTAACATAATTACTAGAAATGATATTGCGCTATGAAAATTGTCTACGCACAGTTTGAAGACTATACGCAAAGGCTAATTCTCAGTAATTCAAATAAGTCTGCCGTAGAAGTCATTTGATTTGTTGCCGAAATAATCGCTGAAGAAAAACCTTGGCGGGCTTAGAGACAACTGTGCAGTATGCCTGCCAGGCAACCAATCCAAATACATTTCACCAAATGACTCGAACCAGAATAGAATAAAAACTGTTCAAGTCATAAGTCATGCGCTGCAAATAGCTCCTTCGTAATACTCGTACCTATAGGGTGGGCCATATAAAATTTCAAATTTGAATAAGCGGTAAACGTACAGATAATTTGTTAAAACTCCTGGTTTTATTGGAAAGTTTGAAGCTTGTTATTCATATGACTACCAGAACCCTGTATAACAGATTTTAAACATAACAAGTCAAAGCGTCGTTAAGTTCGGCCAGGCCGAACTTTATATACCCTCCAATGTCGCAACACTAAAAAATAACAACAAAAAAGTTCCGTTATGGCCATTTCGCTACATGCGCCCGTCCCTAATATTATCCAAAACTGCTGTTTAATTAGATTCGCAGCAATATTTGCTTTTCATTTGGACAATTTATCAACCCTTTTGTCCATGTGAAGCGTTTTTTAAACCACATGAACCAACAAATTTAGCAACTATGCCCATTTTGTTTTGCTGTATTTAGAGAGTTTAAACTAACAGTACCTGTTCTGACCATAGTTCGTCCTAGTGTCCAAAAAACAGGGTTTTCAGTAAACCGACGTTTCGAAATTTTTTCAAAACCGTGTTTTGAAGTGTCAAGTTTTTTTTTAAAGTAAAAACCGACATTCCTGTTTTATGCTTTTGCTTAAGAACGACAATTATTTCACGTAGGAAAATTGTATTGTTGGGATAACAATTTTTTCAAAACCGTGTGTTGAAGTGCCAAGTTTTTTTTAAGTAAAAATCGACATTCCTGTTTTATCCTTTTGCTTAAGAACGGCAATTATTTCACGTAGAAAAAAAGTATGGTTGGGATAACGAAGAGCATCATACTATTGTGGGGTATATGGTTGTGGTACAGCAATATTATGATTCTCACAACAATGGTTAGATTCAAATACAACTATACTATGATTCTCACAACCATACTATGATCCTCACAACAATAGTATGATTTACACATAACCATGCTATGACCCCCATAACCATAGTATAATTCACACTCAACTATCTTCACAACCATATTGATCCTCGCAACCAAAGTATGTTCCACATACAACCATAGTATGATCCTCGCAACCATAGTATGAATCACACGCAACCATGTTATGATCCTTACAACCATAGTATGATCACACACAATTATACTATGATCCCCAAAATTATTTATTAGAATTGGTTTAAGTTGTCAACAATAGTTTTGAACTATAAAAATTATTTTAAAAATACATTAAATTCAAAATATTAAAAGTCATTTATTTAACAGTAGAAAAAACAAATTAAAAAAAACGTAAGCGTTTTTATTAAAATATTTTAGTTAAACGAAGGCAACAAAGTTTGTTCAAAAAATTTTAATTTTCATATAAAAAGTACTATTATTGCATTAGATCCGTGACAATATAAGTAACATTGTTTTAAAAAGCATATTCGAATGAAAAAAAAAATTCAATAATACAGTATGATTGCCATAATCATATTATTGTTAACAAAAAACAATTCTTTTGTCAACCTTCAACCTACCATTTGAATTTGACAACAATACTAATGTTACATTCCAACAACATTAATATTGCCGCAATCATACTTTTCTCAAAATTAAATTCAATAAACAATAATATGGTTGCGACGAACATACTTTTATTGCGGAGAACATATTATCGTGTCCGTGACCATATATTAACCATATTTTTTCTCTGCGTGTTCCTCGTTCATTATCAGAAGTAAAGTAAAAGTGCCCTAACAACTCTAAATTTACCTCGATTTAAAAAAAAAATCATATTTGAGTTTGTATTTTTGGTACCCATATGTCCATGTTGAAATTAGTCAGACTTTCGGATAAAGAGCCAAAATTCAAATATAATTTAATTTTTATAAATAACTTTATATGTGACGCGCAAAACAGAAAGGGACCTAAGGTTAAAACCCAGTTTTGTTCAGGAGAGCCATTTTAAAGATTAGGTCCCTTTCCATTTGCGCGATCACTAAGTTGTAGGTACAATACGATGATCATATTTATCATCTTGTGGTATTTCGAACCGAATATCCATTACGATTACAAACATTTGGTGATAGTAACCGAAATTTATCTTTTGCAAATGAATCCTTGTAGTTTAAGCGATTTCCAACTAATTTTTTCTCTGTATGTACGAACTTGTTAAAAGAAAACATGACTTTAAAGGGCCTCTTTAACTGATGATCACCTCCCTGGAATTAAAAAACCAACCAATCCCAGTGCAAGTAATCACAAATATCGATAAAACTCTGTTCTTTATTGTTGTTGTTGTCTTCGCACTACAATACACGTTATGTCATTGCCGGTATTGATGGCTGTAATTCGATTAGATTCACCCACTGGCCCACCTACCGCTTCCGCGTTAACTTGTCTAGCCGCCGTTACATCATTTGCATCCAACACCTCCTGTGGCCGTCTTCTTCGATAAGAGTTTCGTCTGCGTTTCTTCAGATGACGTTTATTATTTCTCACCGGCCTCAGACGTCGCCTTTGCTCACTTTCCCTCACATCGGCCGGATAGTCCAAATCACTTTCGTCCAAACGGCTGTAGGCCTCCGCAATAGCCTCCGCATCTTCCATGCTGCGCGCCGACCGTGAACCGAAACAGATCTCCTGATTGACAAAAACTGGCGGTGCCGGCGTGGGTTCGGTTATGTTCGCCGTTATGATTTCATACAGAAAGACACCGGCTAAGGACGCCTTGACGCCCAGGGCGAAACCGGCGGCAGCTGCTATGCCCTGTGTCACAATTCGGCCCTCGGGCAGGGCATCCATGTTGTCGGTCTCCCTCAGCAGTCGGTAGACATTTGGGGCCGTAAGGGGAACCAGCCTCACCCCTTTGCCTAAAGGAGAGATACGATTTGAGTGTGTTTTGTGTTTATGTACCGGCGTATTGGGTTAATAGTTTTTTAAGGGCTACAATAAATACCGTTTATGGGCTGCAAAGCGGTGATTAATCCAATGATTATAAACCATTTGGCTGGTGATCGATGGTGGCTGCTTTTATTGCTCCGCAGCATTGTTGTTTTCGCGCTTATCATATTTATTTATGAATGTTTTGATATTCGGCTTTTCCA
Organism: Hydrotaea diabolus; assembly: GCA_963513945.1. Classification (NCBI taxonomy): domain Eukaryota; kingdom Metazoa; phylum Arthropoda; class Insecta; order Diptera; family Muscidae; genus Hydrotaea; species Hydrotaea diabolus. Next base: position 8,151,282 of record OY740720.1, read on the forward strand.
TTGGCGACTGATGCCTCCAATTGACAGTTGCCGTGCTTTATTTATAACTTTTGCTTTTTCTGTCGCGGATAGTGAAGTCGTCTGCCTGCGTGCGCTCGCTCGCTCGTTCGTTCGCTCATAATAACGCCGTCGTTGTGACTGTAAATTTTATGATGCCCACCGCAACACCAGACGCTGCCGCAGTGCGTCTCTTGGCGTGTTTATGGTTAAACCAACACACACACCCACGCCCAAACGGGGAAACGGATTTATCATGGAAGATGTGAACGGAAGATGCGCTATTACTCACAGTAGCTATCAGTTATCGGTCGTAGTAGTATCAGCAGCATCATCAACATCGTCGTCATCGTCAAAAGTTATGGCTTTTAGAGGTAATAATGGTTAAGAAGACAAGATGATGCTAAAATGTTTGCTTGGAGAAAGGCGTTGAAGGCTTTGATTGTTTGCCAATTTAGAGATGTAGCGTGATTGGACATCGCTATAAACCGAGGAGTTTGTAGAGTATTTTTTCATGGGACATGTCTAAACATTATAATGCAATAAAATAATTTATGTCAAAGGCTATGTAAAGGATTGGCGGCGGATAGTTTTAACAAAGGTTTCCCAACGAGACATTAGTTTTGTAGGTAGGACATAGTAATATCTAAAGTTTGTAGTCGGACTACTTCATCTACAAAGAGACATACAACGATTGTACAGGGTGGTCCAGGACCATGTTTAGGCGTTCAAGTGATTGATTGTGAATGCGTGTCATGGCGCTATCCTGCTGTAATTAGTGGTCTTCCAAGTCCATGTTTTTCCATCTCCGGCCACAACAAATGCCTGGTCATGACACTGTGACACTACTAGAGCTAAGCTAAACACATAAAATCAGTTTATTATTTATATCGTAGTTACATCTAAATTTGAACCGATTTTATTTAATTTATACAGGGCGATTCATTCACGACTGGACGAATTTCACCAGCGTATTTCTTGTCTCATTATATGAAAATATGTCCATCAACGACCATGCCCGTAAATGAAAGGCGCGAAATGGCAGCGGTTTGAAAATTCGCGGATTGGTAGTCGGACGGTACTAGGGTAAAACTGCTAAGGTTTAAACCAGTGGTCGTTTAGATAGCCCTGCCTAACCTTTCCAAAATTAACTAAACTGAATATATGACTGAAATGCATTTTTTTGTAGCAAAATAACAGCACACCTTTATATGTTTTTGCAAATTACGAGGGTTGTTACTTATATTTCGGGTCCTGACAATAAAAACACAATAAGCACCAAAAGCTCTTACTTCCCCTAGGGGAAGCAAGAACCTTTGTACGTAGACGTTGTTCGTGCAGAAATTTGTCACGCCTAAGCACTCTGGAAAACGAAATTCTTGTCTGTTTCCGCAGCAGTTCAGTATTGGCGTTCTAGTTCAGGCTCCAATTTCTGAACACCTTAACGGCGTGACCGTTTTCTTTGAAGAAGTTGGGCCCGACAATACAGCGCGATGAAACTGCATACCACACTGTGACACGAAGTGGATGCAATTCCGTCTCATGGAGTATCTGTGGGTGGAAAGCACTCCATACTCCGACAATTATCGTTCCGGGTGCACATAGAGAATAGCATCTTTATGATTGGACTATTGTTAAGGCACTTGAACAACATTTGTTAAAATCTCTTATTTTTTCTACTTATTTTTTCTACTTATTTTTTTGTTTTCCCTATCCTCTCCTTTTTGTGATCAACCCCTCCCTTTCTTTCACCCAATAAATTTTGGCTAGTTATAAGTGTACTTTTAAGCTGATTACTAGGATATTTCACTCCAACGACCGCTTTAGCCTCGTGAGCAAGGGCGAACACACACTCAGCAGATCTACATACAATTTAAAAATATTTCTATACACAGAAAAGGCTTGGTGCCGTTAGCTGTACGTCATTGGTTAGAAAATACATTGCAGTCATAAGCAATTTCTTGTTCATAGATCTAGTATATGTCTGTCATTGTTTGCGAAAAAAGTCTCAATAAAATAAACTAAAAAAAACTCCGACATTTTTGTTTGTTTATGTTGCCGTTTAAATCGAAATGGGCCTTGTCAGACATCAAAAGACAGTTCACCATTTGAAGCATTTTCTGGAAAAATTCCAAAGCGAACCGGGAAGTTTGTTGGCCATTTAAATTTTATACGAGAATAAGTCCAAATCTTTGTGCATAATTGACTGCAATGACTGTCTGCTTATACCCATTTGAGCAGATAAGCTTCTTGTGGAAACTCTTGGATTGGTTTGTATGGCAGCAGCTACAGCAGCGATTGTTTCCTCCGTCCGAACTGAAGGGTTTCGATGGTAAGGTCTTCTGTTAACTTTTCCATGCTCGGCAAAATTGTTAACAAGTCTTATTATGGTCCATCTGCTCGGAGGATTGCCGCCAAACGTTCCCCTTTACTTTCTCTGAACCAAAACTACGGACTCCAGTGTGTGATAGTGGCGGACAATCGAAATTCTTGTTTCAGTGTCCCAGTTATCCATTTTCGTGAAATCAAAAAAAAAAAAATAACCAGTTGCATTAAATAGAAAAAGAAGTCATTAAATTTTGTTTGGTAGCAGCTTTTATCAGCCACCCTGTACTTCTGCAAGTTTTATGAAAATAGGACAACAATTGTAAACTGCGATCCGACTTTTGACGAAGTCGGGCCGTCTATTAAAAAAATTGCTGCCAATACTGCATTCTAACTGACATTCCGGGTCTTCCACCTTTTTTTTCTTGGCAAATGTTTGGAACTATCTACAATATTTAAGCGCAACCCACCTTTAAGTATACCGATCGACGTATAATCACCAGCTGATTTCATTTAACTATATATGTCTGTCCGTCCGTCTGCAATGAAGACACTACTAACGGACATTCCGGGTCTTCCATCTTTTTTTTCTTGGCAAATGTTTGGAACTATCTACAATATTTAAGCGCAACCCACCTTTAAGTATGCCGATCGACGCATAATCACCACCTGATTTCATTTAACTGTATATGTCTGTCCGTCCGTCTGCACTGAAGACACTACGAGTACTAACTGACATTCCGGGTCTTCCATCTTTTTTTCTTGGCAAATGTTTGGAACTATCTACAATATTTAAGCGCAACCCACCTTTAAGTATGCCGATCGACGTATAATCACCAGCTGATTTCATTTAACTATATATGTCTGTCCGTCCGTCTGCACTGAAGAAAATCGGTTCCGATTGAGATGTAGATCCCTCACATCTGTCTTTAGCTCTAGCGGGTTTTAAGGACCTTAGAGAAATTAATGAAAATAGTTTGGCCAGGATGAGCGATTATCCCTCAAGTAATTTCGAACTAAACCGGTCAGGAACAATTATTTAGCCCCGTGTTGGCGACCTCGTAAGTACCGTCGACTTTGCAAGCTGTTTGGAGTCGACTTTAAACCCTAGGTCCCAATTTGAAAAAAGTTCCCCCATTATTCCCTAAAAGGATTTGGAAGTCAACACTTCGGAAATGCATTTTTAGACTAAAAAGAAATCCGTTCAGACGAAGTTTTATAAAAAGGCCTTGAAAATATTACCGCTGGGTGTAATAGGTGGGTTTGTATGTATAAGTGTTTGTTTGGCCGAATCCTAACAAACAAAACAAATTCGTTTAACCTCGGCCGCACATACTCGCACACACACTCACTCACGTACACCGACCGCAGTAGAACGCAAATCAAGCGGAAACGGGAAATGACTTTATAAATCCACGTGTGTGTTTGCCAACATGAGCTTTGCTTTACTTCACCCCCCTGCGATTTGTACACGACACCATCACCTGCAAACACAAACACACACACTTACTCTTACCATTCTCCAGCAATCTATGACTACAAAAACAACAATAATGTTTTAATTTACTTCAATGCCCTTCATCAGCCTGTCGTCCATCGGCCATCGGGTCGGGGTGTTGTTAATAACCGACCGACAGAACGACGAATATCTGTGTGCTTTGTTCTTAACAATGTTTATTAATGTTGGATGTCATGTTTTGCTGCTACTGCTGCTGCTGCTGTCGGTGTTGTTGTTTTTGAACAACATTCCGTGTTCAGTTCAATTCGCAGTTGTTGCTGCTGCCGTTGTTATTGGTGGAGCTGTTGTTCTTCCTTTTTACACGAGCAATGCCAAAACAAAACGTGTGTGTCCTCCTGTTACTCCTGTCCGCCGTACGCGGTTAATGTGAGAAATTCATTGACACCACCCTGCTGCTTCCCCCCTCCCAACCCACCGTCCTACCATGCTTTGGCGAGTTTTTTAGCTTTTATGGCGTAGCGGACACGTGACCAAGTGCCACACGGTCTACTGGAACAAAAGAGAGAGAGAGAGAGAGTGAGAGAAGTCAAAGTTAAATTGGTTTTCGATTTTGTTCCTCGGTATGCAGAAAATTGACGTGTGTGTGCTGGGCAAAGACGACGACGTCGTGGTGCTCGTGATATTTGTTTGGTCTATAAAACGCTCATAGCCATCACCTCTCTGGCTGGTGTAGATAGGGATGTCAAATGGAAAAACAATGCCCGTAATTTTGTAAAAACGTATCGAAGCCTGTATGCTGACGCTTCATAAAGTGTTATTTTTTGGAGTTAGTAGATTTGCTTACTTTATGCCCACAAAATTCCATTAAAGAACAAGGGGCAAACTTTTCTAAAAACATTGAGATATGTAGGATCTACATCGTATACCTACTGATCGGGACCTTCTCTTTAACAACGACTTCGTGCGGCTAATGCATTTTGTAGAGAAGACTTTTTTGCCGGATTTTTGGGAATGGAAACCCACCATCACACCAAGACCTAGCCTTGAGAATGAACAATTTGGATGTTACTGAGGAGGTAATGTTTTTCTAGAAATAAATTTGACATTCCCTTAATCTGCAATATCGAGCCCTAACCGCGAAAAAGGCGTTGCTTTAATGAAATTCGATAGAAAATTGTATAACGCTCTTCATCTTAAAAAAATCAATTTTGTCGGAATCCTTCAGATTAGTAAGACAAAAATCGAAAAATAACCCTCTTCGGTAAACTTTTATTCTTGGCGCTTACGTCTTTTGCGGTTAGGGCTCTATATTATCGTCTTTTTTTTTGTTGATCAACACCCAGGGGTTTTCCCCTTTATATGCGATGCATTGCGTTGGTGAGTGGAAAGTGAGGGGGGAAAGAGGGAGTAATGTTTGTTTACATTTGACTTGAATAATTAACATATGTGATGCGCAAAATAGAAAGGGACCTAAGGGTAAAAATCTGTTTTGTTCAGGAGAGCCATTTTAAAGATTTAAATACGTGTATCTTTGGTATAGAATCGTCGACTTCACTTTCATAAAACGCGCACATCTCTGGGAGGGAACGATTTTGGGGCATGGGATCGGTCTCATTCGATGCTCAGATGTTGTCCACATCAAAAAATGAAAATTGATTTTTTTCCGTTAGGTCCCTTTCTCTATGCGCTGTCACATATATAATATAAATAACAGGTGATTGAGATCAACAGAATTTTATCCACAATAGACGTGTTTTTATCACCAGGTGCACAAAAACCAAAAACAGATATTAGAAAAATTTAAACGTTATGAAATAAATTAATTAGTAGGAGGGCTGCTATATATATTTCTAGCCTAATAATGAAAATGTGAATATTATATATTTCATCAAAAATAATTTTATTGTTATTCAAAGTATTCTCCAGCATGATTTATACACTTTTGCATGCGCCCAAACCAATTGTCGAAGCACTTTTTCCACTCCGATTGAGACACCTCCAAAACATGGTTTCTGAACGCTTCAACAGCATCTTCTGGCGATAAAAATCTTTGACAACGCATTTTTTTCTTGCTATGCGGGAATAAAAAGAAGTCATTGGGTGCCAAGTCAGGACCGTACGGCGGATGACCCATCAATTCGACGCTATTCAACAATTTAAGTTCATTGATGCACTCTTGTTGAGAATATCCACGTCGAAAGTTGTGAAAAATGATCGCACGAAAATGTTCACGAGTTAATTCTATTCGTTCTAAGTACGTTTATGCTAAAAAATGTCACTCTTACCAATGGATATGCCAGATGTAGCCTAGGCCGGAAATAGTATATGTGACGCGCAAAATAGAAAGGGACCTAAGCGTAAAAACCAGTTTTTTTCAGGAGAGGCATTTTAAAGATTTAAAAACGTGTATCATTGGTGTACCATCACTTTCATAAAACGCGCATATCTCTGGGAGGGAACACTTTTGGGCATGGGATCGGTCTCATTCGATGCTCAGATGTTGTCCACATAAAAAAATAAAAAAAGTGAAAATTGATTTTTTTACCCTTAGGTCCCTCTCTCTATGCGCTGTCACATATACTTATATAGCAGCTCTCGTAGACCCATATGGTCCAATATTACAGGACATGGATGTTGGTCGTAACGCTCGATGCGAAATTTAGTAGGAATCTGATGTAAAATGAGACTTCAAATTCTGGAATCGGGAAATGGCCTTGGTGTAGGGGCTATACGAACATATGGACCTATGTGGTTGCTCAAAGCGTACCACGCTAAATTAGGGCATGATCGGTATTTGTGGCTTCCAGAGCAGCAGGACCTCAAGTTGGGAAAGACCTTTGTGTGGGACTGATTCGAAAACATGGGCAGATATGCTCCAATTTCACCAGAGCTATGTGTTGGTCACTTGTAATACTCTGTGCGAAATTTATTCTCAATCGGGTATAATATGTGGCTATTATAGCTGTAGGATCAAAAATCGAGAAACACGTTTGTATGGGGACCATACGAAAATATGGACCAATGTGGTCTAGACTCACTACAGGTAATTGATGGTTGCATATAAAGTACCACACGCAGAGAAAAATATGCTTACTATATAGTCACGGCAACAATAATATGTTCTAAGCAATTAAAGTATGTTCGTTGCAACCATAGTATTGTGATTTGAATTTAATTTTGACAATAGTATGATTGCGGCAATATTAATATTGTTGAAATGTAACAATAGAATTGTTAAATTTAAATATGGAAAAAATATGGTTGTAGCAACAATATAGTATGGTTGTTACGACAAAAGTATTATTTTTTAGGATTGATGTTAACAATATTATGATGGTTGAGTGTGAATCATACTATGGTTGTGGAAATCATAGTTGTGTGTGAATCAGACTATTGCTGTGAGGATCATAATATGGTTGTGGGGATCATAGTATGGTTGTATGTGAATCATGTTTTTTTTGTGAAAATCATATTGTGCCATAATTATATACCCAACAATAGTATGATGCTCTTCGAACATTGTTATCCCAACAATACTTTATTCCTCGTGCATGCAAAATTTGAGCGTGATCGTTTGCAATTTGTGGCTTCTATAGCTGTTGGATAAATGTGATGGACAAATGTGTCCAGAGATAAGTGTTGGTCACTTGTTTTGCTCTGTGAGAATTTTAGTTGAAATGAAATGTAATATTGGGCTTTTAGAACTAAAGGTTCTGAAATCTGAAAAGCCCTATCTGAAGAAAAATATGAACCGATGTGGACTAATTTCAATCGGGTATGTCACAAATTTCTAAAATGTGCTTAGTTATATCAAATTCGGTTCGTAATTGCGACCAGTACTTTGGATACAGCGGATGTATAGATAGACAGACGGAAGTGCGGACCGCCGGACGTACAGACGTGGCTCAATAAAATAAGATAGTGCTTCTAAACCAATCTGTGAACTAAACATAGTGCCTATCTCCATTCCTTTAAGGAGTTGCAAACATTAGCACTAAGTCTTAATACCATGGCACTACAGTGTGGTGTCGGATATGAAAATCCGATAGTCTGATATTTCACAACTTAGGCGGGCAGTTACCAATTCACCTCAAATGATTGTAAACAAGTGTGTGCGTGGCACGGGCTTGCTGAATTCAGATGTCGCCGACATTACGGACTTTAATTTCACACTACAGGAAGTCCGTCGTTGACAGTTGTGGTTTCTTCGCCCAAATTTTTAAAGAATATGGACTAATGATTCCTACATTCCTAAAACCTCATCAAAAATATGGATTTTAGTTTGCGTTTCTTCTCAAAAAAATTAAATTGCCATCTTTAAAAAGAATTTGGCTCGAAAACAGCGGATTAGCATTGAGACGTTGCCAACTCAATTTGGAAAAAAAATTACGATTAAAGTCTTTCCATGGGGAATTGGTAAACAATACTAAATTAATACGGGTAGCTATTTATATTTCGGGTCCTGTCAATGCAAGTGTTCCCAGATGCAAACTGGAACTTCCATTGCAAACTTTGACATTTTTTAGCATAACTTCACTCGGAACGTTTTGTCGTTTGAGAGCGAATTGTTTGGTTTATAGTGTGTTGTAAAATTTATGTCAGTCAAAAAATGGAATTATCCCGTGAAAACTTTCGTGCGATGATTTCTTACGAAGTACATGAAAGCAAATGATTTCGTTTTTTTTTGGTATATCCGGCCATGTTGCCACAGTGCCTTTAGTGGAACGTAGGACGGGCAATTCTGAGTGGTATACAACCATCTGTTTGCCAACAGTGTTCGAAGAAATGATGAAAGATAATAAGAGAAGATGGATCATTTTGCATCACTACAATGTGAGCTCTCACACATTAGCTGAAACGATGAGCTATTTCACCACTCAAGATGTCGAATTGATCCACCATCCACCGTACAGCCCTGATTTGGCACCCAACGACTTCTTCTCATTCACTAGCATCAAAAAAATGCGTGCTCAACGTTTATAATCGCCCGAAGCAGCTGTTGAAGCGTTCAAAAATCATGTTTCGGAGGTTTCTCAATCGGAGTGGAAAAAGTGCTTCGAAAATTGATTTGATTGCATGCAAAAGTGTATTGATCTTAAAGGAGAATATTTTGAAAACAATAAAACCATTTCCAACGATAAATTATTGTAAAATAGCAACCCTCGACAGCCTGACTAAGCTATAAAGACAATTTAAAATAAAATGAATGATGCATATCATTCATTTTATGAGTAGGAACATAAATACTGCTACACACGTTTTATGCTGTAAAATAAAAGGTACTGAATGTTTTTGGACCAAATATTTTTTAATATATTTATTGATGTGTATTGTATCCAAAAAGAATCTACTTATTCGAAATGTCCGCCTTTTGCCTTTACACACGCCGTAAGTCGCACTGGCCAATCGTCAATAGCTGCACGAACCTCGTCCATTGCAAAATTGGCCACAGCTCGCACCAAAGCAGTCTTAAGAGATCCAATGTTGGGGTATCTTTTGTGACAAACCTTGTCCTCTAAAGCCGTGCACAATTTGTAATCCAATAAGTTCAAATTTGGACTGCCTATGGGCCATTCTTCAGAGGAAATAAACTCCGGCAAATTGTTTCGAAGCCAGGCCTGGGACGTTTAAGCCTTATGGGCCGGCGCAGAGTCCTGCTGGAATTTCCCTGGCTGGTTTTAGAACAGGGAATTGCTAAAAGGCTTCACAACAGCTTCCAAAACGGTTTCTTGGTAAACCTTGGCCGATGTATTGACCCCTTGTTCGCAGAAATGCAGGTCAGTGACCCCATCGTAAGAGACACCCCAACCAAACCATGACTGAAGCTGGGTGATGACCTTTTTCCACCCATGGGATCAGTTCAGATGCTTCCTTAGATGACCGCGCATACACTCTATCATTTTGCTTGTTAAGTTTTTCCTGAACGTTAAAAATTTTTTCATCAATGAACAAAATTTTTCTGTGCAAGTTATCAGCGTGCTTCGCCAAAAGACGTTTGCATTTTTCAATCCTATTTTTTAAAGCTGCAGTCAATAAATGTCCGGTACGTCGTTTGAAAGCCCCAAATCCCAGGTCTTTTTTAATGATTCGACTCATGGACTTTTGCGTGATATTCATCTCACCGTGCCATGATTTTCTGTTTTCGGAGCGGATTTCTGTGAATTCTTGCTTTAACGGCTTTGATGACATGCGGTGTTCGAACCGAGCGTGGGCGGCCCGACCGGTGGCGGTCTTTTACATCGTTAGTCTCCTCAAACAGTTTTATGCATCGGTAGTCGAACATGCGGCTGATCCCTAGTGGCCGAAGCGTTTTGAAACCATTGCTTTTTTCATTTCACACTTGAAAAGCGCTACGGTTCTCATTATCTGACCACTCCATGATGAAAGTTGAAACAATTTTAAAATCCCGTTACAGACTAACGCTGTTGAGGTTAGCTTTCAAAACCCATATGACTTAAACGGGGTATGATCAGTTATGTCCCTACTAAGTAAGTATGTCGATCCGGATTGTGAGATCCGGATCGACATACTTCAAACGCATTTATATCCCTTTACATATCGAATTTCATACTTTTGCTCAATTTAGATACTGTAATAGAAACATCAAAAGGTGAAACCGACCGCCCTACTCTGGTTATCCACTGGAAGCCCATGTACTTCCCCAAAATGTTCACTTCACAGGCTTTGTGATATTTTTTTTTTTTAAGCTCATTTGTTTTTCGAAACTGTTCTAGTTAGAGGCGTTTTGTCTTATCGCAAAAGTTACATGTTACTGTGGAGTTTCCTTATAGGCATCGCAAATCGATTTTAAATAACATCTATCGCCCAGACTTTACAAAACTAAAGTAAATTCAGGACTATCAAGACATCATTAAAATCACTCCAATGTCGTTTGTCGAGTATAAAGTAAAATAAAGTTTTACTCCAAATATACTCAAAAATATAATTGAACTCTCCCAGAAATTCTAGCTTGACAAGCTCAACAGGACAATTCCGATTGTAAAACAATTCAATTTCTTCAGGAGCCAATTTCGAGTCGATTACTTCCTTGTTTTAGTTCTTGAAAAGACTTCCTATAGCATGTGCTCTACCGCCAGCTGATTTCATTCTAAGTGGCTTTTTGATTATTTCATTTGTCGGATGTGTTATGCAATACAAATTCCTACTCTCTTTTCAAGTTAAGCTTACATTTTACTCCGCCTACACAATATTTTTCCTATATCAAACCCAATTGCATTTATGTTTTCCATCATTCAAATAAAGAAATCATACTTGTGAACTCCAGATGGCATCCCTAAATTCGTAATTGTGGCATAAAAACGATTTGATAAAAACAAATGCGCTTTAAAAAAGTTTCGAGTATGAAAATGTAATGATGTGTGTTACGTATTAAAGTTGAATTCAAAAACTTCTCTCATCCAAATCGAATTTTGGATTTATTTTTTTATTTTTACCAAAAAAAAAGAACTGAAGTTAACAAACAAATTTGTGTAATTTTAACAATTATTTTCGACAAACACTTACATATGGATTAGGGTGGCCCAAAAATTATAATTTTATCATTTCATAAAAATGAGGGGTTCAATGCAAAACGTTGATAAGATATTAAATAGTTGTATAGGGTGATCAATCTGGAGGTATTTTTCAAAATAGGAACAAAAATACAAAAATTCATATTAAATGTGGAATCTTTATTGGTAATTGGAAAGGACATTTTATGATATTTATTTTTTGAATATAATTTCCTTCAAAAGTTGGCCGCAACTACGCCTCAGAGTGACCATTCTTAGGATCCAATTTAAGGATGACTCGTTCGAGCATTTCCAACGGTATGCCGTTTATGACACGCGTAATGTTGGCTTCCAAAACCTGAATCGTAGCTGGTTTGTCAGCATAGACTTTGGACTTTACGTAACCTCAAAGAAAAATGTCTAAAGGTGAGATATCACTCGATCCAGGCGGCCAACTCACCGGTCCATAACGTAAAATCGAAATGACCTCTCAATAGATTCATTGTTTGAGCAGCTGTAAAGCAAGTGAAACCGTCCTGGTGACACCAAATGTCGTCAAGATTATGGTAGCAAGAAGTCCTATACGAGGGTTGCTATTTATATATGGGCTCCGCCATCACAATAATTTATTATTGGAAATGGTTCTATTGTTTTTCAAAATATTCTCCTTTAAAATCAATACACTTTTGCATGCGCACAAACCCATTTTCGAACCACTTTTTCCACTCCGATTGAGACACCTCCAAAACATGATTTTTGAACGCTTCAACAGCTGCTTCGGGCTAGGAAAAATGTTGACTACGCATTTTTTTCTTGATGCTAGAAAATAAGAAGAAGTCATTGGGTGCCAAATTGGGGTGGATGGCATATCAATTCGACATCTTGAGTGTTCAAATACGTAGCTCATCTTTCAAGCTGAGGTGTGAGGGCTCTCATTGTCGTGATGCATAACGATCCGTCTTCTCTTATTATCTTTCCTCATTTCTTCGACCACTGTTGGCAAAGAGATGTTTATATACCACTCAGAATTGACCGTCCACGTTCCACTAAAGACACTGTGGCAACATGGCCGATTACACCGAAAAAAACGCAATCATTTGCTTCGATGCACTTTTTCCACGAACAACTTTTGTTGGTTTAGACTCGCCTTAAAAGACCCATACGGTCGATTGCTGTTTTGTTTCGGGTTCATATGCATAGATCCATGATTCGTCACCTGTGGCAATGTTATACACTGCCTTTGAGCTACCGCAGTTATACTCTTTCAACATCTCTTTGCACTAATCTATACGAGCCTTTTTGGGCATTCAAATTTTGTGGGATCCAATGAGAACAATTTTGTTCGCGGCCAAATAAACATGCAATATCTTATTGATGCTTGTCATACTAATGCCCAAGGATGCTTAAACTCACGGTATGTCACATGTCGGTCTTGCTTAATCAGTTCATGCACAGCATCGATGGTTTCTGACAAAGTGACCGAAGTTGGACGTCCTTCACGAAATGTATCCTGTAGCGAACGGCGTCCGAGACTGAACTCATGGTACCAGCGATTTACAGCGGGTTTTGATGGTGCTTCATCATCAAAAGTCGAAACAAGTTGATTTAAACACTCTTGTCTCGATAACCCACGTCGAAAATCGTAAAAAGTCATCGCACGGAAATGTTCACGGAATAATTCCATTCTTTGACTGAGATGAATTTTTCAACACACTGTAAACAAAACAATTCGCCCTTAAAATGACAAAACGTTCTGGGTGAAGTTATGCTAAAAACAGTCAAAGTTTCCAATGGAAGTTCCAGTTCGCATTTGGGCACACTATTATTGTCAGGACCCGAAATATAAAAAAGCAACCCTCGTATATCATGACGCAATAGCGAAGACCATTTACGGTTACGTTCCGACCATCATTGTTTTTGAAAAAATATGGATCGATGATTTTACTAGGCCATAAACCGCTCGTAAGCGAGGTTTTTCCCTGGCTATAATGGCACTTCTTGAACCTTTTCTGGTTGCTCTTCAGCCCAAATGCGGCATTTTTGTTTAAAAAAGTTACCGTTGAGCCAGAAATGACCCTCATCACCGAACAAAATGTTGGTCGAAAAACGTTTCTCACTGAACGCTTCTTTTCGTAAAACAGTTGCGAGATTTGGGGACATTGTTGTGGTATAAGTCTTTCCATGATGAAATGGCAAACAATGCTGAAAAGAAGAAAAAATAAAGTTAAACACAACTCACGCGTAATCTGTGAAAGAAAACCCTATTGACAGAATACCTCTAAATTGAACACCCGTTACATATTTTAAAAATGTCAGCAATAATTTAGTAAGTACAACTACTTACCATATGCATTACCAAGAAACGACATACCATTACCTCCAGCATGAGTTCTTAGAAAAAAGTAATCACTTACTTATAAGTACAAAAAAGGAAGTAATTTGTTGGTTATTTCTTCGAAACATGAGAAGTTTTCCCTCAGTGTGATAAAAGCTTGTTTTTTTGTTCATACTTATCACGGCCTCTGTCTCTCTTATTTTTTATTAACGAAGTAAAAAAACTTGCAGCCGAAAAATGTTAAATGTTTTATTGATTAATCCTGGGTCTCTTGAGTAAAAGTCGTCCATACGGGCCATTACATTACGGCGGCCATCTCAAGTTTCCAAAAATTATACCTTTTATGTGAACAGTTTACATGTATTCTTTTTTGTCCCACTGTGTATTAAACGAGGGGCATCTGCACTCTTCTTATCATTGTGTGCTGAAATTACCACAAGAGACTAGTAACCTTTACAACTTCACTAATCCAATTGTTTACGTTGGTTAAACAACAAAAAGGTCTTGAACTAGAATAAAAACTGTTCAAGTCATTAAACTAAATTATTTATAATTTATAAATCCTTTTCATACTTTTCTATTTCTATTATCGGGCCACCCCATTACCGATTTCTATGTATGTCAGCGAGAATGCAATTCAGAACGTGTTGTGTGCCGAAATAAACAAATCTCTGTTGATAGCATAAATTTGGCCAAACAAGACGGGATAAAAAAACAGAACAGCTCGAGTTTGTTGCAACAGCAGAACCGGGTTTCTAGTTTATTGGGTTAAATTCAAAGTAAGAGGACTCGTTTTGCCTCAGCTACCGCCATTCGCAAACTAAATAGTTCATATTCACTATTTTCTATATCGTTGTTGTTATTGTTGCTGTCATTGTTGCTTTGGCTGCAGCGCCGGCTCATGTTGCTGTTGTTGTTGTCGCCGCCTCAGTGTAAAAAAAGTTTTCGTTTTGCTTAAATAGTCTTTAGTTCTTGCTCGCTTGCTTGCTTGTTTTAGACACGTTTTCATGTTCTGTTTCGTATTAAAACTAAAATACTTTTATTTTGTTGTGTTTAGCAGATGTGTGGTTTTTTTGCTGCTCGGACCCAGTAGTATCTCAGCAGGCGTTGTGCTACTGGTGGCGTTAATACCCCCCTCAAGTTGTTGCTATTAGACCTCCCCTATTAGTATTAGAGATGGTATATAGTGTCTGGAAATTAAATTACAACCGATTGCACTTTTTTTAGAATTAATAGTCCACTTGCAGGCATTTAGAAATAAAACTATTAATGTGAATAATATTCAAAAATAGTCAGAATAATTTGAAAATGTTTTGAAAACGATAACATTGTGTTGTCCTCAGAAACAAACTTTTTTGTAAGAATCTAATTATTTCCCTTCAGAGTTAATAAACCTAAAACTATTTGATCATATCAAATCAAATTCGGAATTTTTCATTAAAAGTGGAAAACATTTTATCAAAAATCGAAAAGATATTATTTGGAAATTAGAAAATTGCATTAGACGTTCAGAATAATTATTTTAAATCCAAAAGGTTCCACTTTATACAATTTAGAAATTTATTACACTTAAAATTTAGCCGCAAACATTATGTGACATTTAGAATATTCCATTTGAAATTCTGAACATGCAGAACATAGTTACTAACTACATGGTCACGGCAATAAAAGTACGTATGTTCTCCGCAATAAAAGTATGTTCGTCGCAACCTTAGCATAGTTAACTGAATTTAGTTTTGACAATAGTATAATTGCTGCAGCATTAATATTGTAGAAATGTAACAATAGTATTATTGCCAAATTTAAAAATGAAAATATGGTTATAGCAACAATAAAAATATTTTTGGTGCGACAAAAGTATTGTGTTTTGCGTTTCATGTCAACAATAATATGATTGCGGCAGCAAATTAAATGTGCTTTTAAGAACAAATGTTATTGGTACGGATCTAATGCAATAATAGTATTTTTTTATCGAATTAAAATTTTTTAAACAAGCTGGCTTTATTTAAAAGAAATTTTTTTAATAAAAACGCTTACGTTTATTTAAACTTATTTTTTCTACTGTGAAATAAATCACTCCTATTATTTTGAATTTAATGTTTTTTTTTTGAATAATTTTCTAATTCAAATCTATTGTCGACAACTTAAACAAATTCTGATAAATTATATTGGAGATCATAGTATAATTGTGTGTGATCATACTATGGTTGTAGGGATCATAACATGGTTGCGTGTGAATCATACTATGGCTGTGAGGATCATACTATGGTTGTATGTGAAACATGCTATGGCTGTGAGGATCATACAATGGTTGTGGAGGTCATAATATGGTTGAGTGTGACTATGGTTGTGGGGATAATATTATGGTTGAGTGTGAATCATACTATAGTTGTGAGGATCATAGTATGGTTGTATTTGAATCATACTATTGTTGTGAGGATCATAATATTGTTGTACCACAACCATATACCCAACAATAGTATTATCCTCTTCGAATATTGTCACCACAACCATACTTTTTTTCTGCGTGAATATTCCATTTAAAATTCTGAATATTCCATTTGAAATTCTGAATATTCCATCTTGATTTCTTGAATAGTCTGAATTTAAAAAGAGGTTGTAGTGTATTATAGCTCCGTGCTAAGGTTTGGAATGCGTTTAAAAAAGTTCATAAGTACTGCCAATTTATGTTATACCGATCGACTCAGAATCGCTTTCTTATTCAATTTAGCGGCATCCGTCCGTCCGTTATCGAGTGATGTACGTAAATATAAACTGATCTTAATGAATCTCTGCACGTTATGCTGATTCGGAAATGGTCCATATCGGTTTATGTTTTGACACAGAACAAGGAACCTTCCTTTTTTAAAAAAAAATAAATAACGGGTTTTCCAATAGGGACATCACAATTTCGTATCTGAATGTCAACGCACCCTTAAACATTTTTAAAGATCTTTCAGTGTCAAAACGATAATCGAGGTCAACATTTTCATCATGGTAAAGTTTACTTACGTAAAACGGTTGGAAATCATTAAAAAATACTACCGAAATTCTGAGTCGGTGGCTCTGAAGCTTATTTCTGGCTGAGTAGTTTTGTCAATAAACAAAGTAGGCGTTCATGGACAGCAACAAACCGACATGTGCTTCAAGAGGCACAACTGCATCCGCAAAAAATTACTGTGTGGTGTGGTTTTCATGACGGAGGTGTAGAAAAACAATCGTTATGTTACCGCCAATGGAGAGCGCTATCGTGTTATGTTAGAAAATTATTTTTGGCCATAATTGGATGAGCTTGACATCGCCGATATTTGGTTTCAACAATACAAAGTGGTCCGGTCGAATGGCCACCTCTTTCATGCGATTTAACGCCTTTGCACTTCTTTTTATGGGGCAGAACCAAGCCATTGGTCTATGCCAACGCCAAATTGCTAACGTTCCGGTCGAAATGTGTACAAGGTTCGGTGAAAATTGGTTCCAAAGAATAGATCGCTTTACACGGGCTCGTGGTGATCAGATGAACGAAACCGAATTTCATTCTTAAAATGTTGCATTGCATTGTCCTCTAAAACTGTCCACAATTTGTAATCCAATGGGTTCAAATCTGGACTGCCTGAGGGCCATTCCTCAGAGGAAATGAACGCAGGAAAATTGTTTCGAAGCCAGGCCTGGGACGTTTAAGCCTTATGGGCCGGCGCAGAATCCTGCTGGAAAGTCCATGGCTGGTTTTGGAACAGGTAATTGTTAAAAGGCTTCAACACAGCTTCCAAAACGGTTTCTTGGTAAACTTTGGCCGATGTTTCGACTCCTTGTTCGCAGAAATGCAGGTCAGTGTCCCCATCGTAAGAGACACCCCACCAAACTATGACTGAAGCTGGGATCAGTTCAGGTGCTTCCTTAGATGACCGCGCATATACTGTACTGATCCCACCCTTGGGATCAGTTCAGGTGCTTCCTTAGATGACCGCGCATATACTCTATCATTTTGCTTGTTAAATTTTTCCCCTTACGGTAAAATTTTTTTCATCGGTAAACAAAATTTTTCTGTGCATTCACCAAAAGACGTTTGCATTTTTCAATCCTATTTTTTTTAAAGCTGCAGTCAATAAAAGTCCGGTACGCCGCTTGAAAGCCCCAAGTCCCAAGTCTTTTTTAATGATTCGACTCATGGACTTTTGCGTGATATTCATCTCACGGGCCATGATTTTCTATTTTCGGAGCGGATTTCTGTGAATTCTTGATTTAACGGCTTTGATGACATGCGGTGTTCGAGAAGAGCGTGGGTGGCCCGACCGGTGGCGGTCTTTTACATCTCCAGTCTCCTCAAACAGTTTTATGCATCGGTAGACGAACATGCGGCTAATCCCTAGTGGCCGGAGCGTATTGAAAATATCGTTTTTTTCATTTCACATTTGAAAAGCGCCATGATGAAAGTTGAAACTATTTTAAAATCCTGTTACAGACAGGAAGAATGGCCCTCAGGCCGTCCAGATTCGAAACCATTGGATTACAAATTGTGGACGGTTTAAGAGGACAAGGTTTGTCACAAAAGATACCCCAACATTGGATCTCTTAAGACTGCTTTGGTTCGAGCTATGGCCAATTTCCCAATAGACGAGGTTCGTGCAGCTATTGACGATTGGCTAGTGCGACTTAAGGTGTGTGTAAAGTCAAAATGCGGACATTTCGAATAAGTAGATTCTTTTTGGATACAATACTTCAATAAATATATTAAAATATTTGGCCCAAAAACATTCAGTACTTTTTATTTTACAGCATAAAACGTGTGTAGCAGTATTTATGTCCCTACTAAGTATTAAGTGGGTTTAATTGATAGTGAAATATTTTCCATTGCTTCATTAAATTTAAAAGTTCTAGAACTCTTTAAAAAAATGTCCGTTTTTATTTAAATGTTGTAATAAAAAACAAAACAATTTTCTTCGGGGTCGGTATTCGACGACGGCATTCGCTCTTTTTCAGAATTTCCAAATAGACTTAAGATTTTGTGGTCCTCATTCACTGACCGAATGCTGTGCGTGCTTACATACGAGTAAGTCGGCATGCTAGTTTTGAGCCGTATAACTAACTATGACAATAGCAATGATGATGTTCAGTTTTATTTGTTACAAATGGTTTCAATTAAAAAAGTTTTGTTTGTTGGTGTTTTTTTCATTTCTGAATTTCTTTGTTTTTGTTGCTGCCGCTGCTGTTGTAATTTAAGCACTTTGATGCAATCAACTTTATTTAAGTTTTAAGCCATTACGATAAACAAATTTAAGGCTTTGATAAAAATCTCCAGCAACGCTTATGGCTAGCAACCTCTCCCCTCACTCACATTTAGCTCTTTTAATGGAAAATAGTGAATTTACAACTTGAACTCTCGGTAATTGAAATTTATTTGTTTTAATTTAATTTTTATATAAACTATCGGCGATTGTTATTGTTATGGCCTCGCGTTGTAGCTGCCCCGGCTTAATGACATTGCGTTTGTACGAGTATAAAATTAATGGACACATGAATCTATCGCTTCGGCCCCCTCCTACCCTCTTGCCATTTGTGCTAGAGATGCGATAATCTTAAATAGTTCAATGGTTTGCTTTTAGTTTGTGGCTATTGCTATTGCATTAATTAATTTATTTGCCTGTTATCGCATCTAAGAGCACGGCACGGCACGATACCGCGCTGTGTGAAGAAAAGGGAAGTTTTCTCTTTGCCGGGACCGGCAAGAAACTCACCACCATTTGAAAAGACTCCCTCGTTTTAACAGCCCACCTTAACATTGAAAGAGAGTATTTAACATTTGGTTGGAATTCTCTTATACATGCTGTAGTTAACATTTTAAACTGACCTATCCACATGTTAGGCGGCAGCTGTAAGGCGCTGTTAGAAAGTAAGTCAAATCATAACGAACAATTTGTTGAGACAGTTTAGTTTAGTCAAACGGAAAACAGAAAACCACTCGTCATTCGATGTAGACACCGCCATGGAGGTTATGATGTAAGGACCTGCCGAGGATTTTCGCTTTAAAACGAACATTTTCTGTAGGAAAATGTCTGCATTACGAAATGGAGATTTGATTTAATTTATTAAAGGACGTCAATAAGATTTGTTTAAGGAAAATATTGAAATTTTGTTCTTAATTGGAAGTCGAGAAAATTTAAATCTAAAATTTTTGGGCAAATTTATTTTCACATTCTTCTATGAGTTGTGATATTAAACGCCTTGTGGCAACACCAAATCAGCAATTTGAATGTGACATAAGCAGAAAACGCCAGATGAAAAGAAAACAGCAAATTTTTCCTCGCGAAGTTTTCTAACGCCACAGCTGTGGATTTCTTTTGATTTAATATTGTAACTTGATTAATTGAATAAACGTTTGTATTAAATAGTTGTTAAGTGAGGATAACGTGTTTTACTCACTACTGGTCCACTGTAGCAACAATAGCCTTTTATGGTATATTCGTTATTTATGGGATATTTTTGGAGTAATGCAAACTTTACAAATCAGAGGTTTCAGCACTAAATTGAATTTACTTTAGTGTTCATTAGACTTTATCAGAAATTTTGACATCCTTACCAACTACAGTGCAAACTCGATTTTCGCAACTAATTAGAATGGCTAAATCCGAATTTTCGCGATAGCAGAAAACAAAATTTTTATAAGTTTTAATATAAGAGTTGTTTTTATTTATATACTAGGCATATCAATAATTCCGTGACTCTAAATAAAAAAAACATTTTTTTTTTTGGAAAAAAATATAATTTATTCTTCACCATAATCTCCTTTGAGCGCAATGCACTTAGTTCAACGTTTCTCCAATTTTTATATTCCTTCCAAAAATAGGACTTTTCGAGGTTCATACTTAGTAGGGACATAAGTACTGTTACACACGTTTTGTGCTGTAAATAAAAAGTACTGAATGTTTTTGGACCAAATATTTTTTAATATATTTATTGGTGTATATTGTATCCAAAAAGAATCTACTTATTCGAAATGTCCGCCTTTTGCAATCGCCAATCGTCAATAGCTGCAAGAACCTCGTCCATTGAAAAATTAGCCACAGCTCGAACCAAAGCAGTCTTAAGAGATCCAATGTTGATGGGGTATCTTTTGTGACAAACCTTGTCCTCTAAAGCCGTCCACAATTTGTAACCCAATGGGTTCAAATCTGGAATGCCTGAGGAACATTCTTCAGAGGAAATACACGCTGGCAAATTGTTTTGAAGCGAGGCCTGGAACGTTTCAGCCTTATGGGCCGGCGCAAAAACCTGCTGGAAAGTCCATGGCTGGTTTTGGAACAGGGAATTGTCAAGAGGCTTCACAACAGCTTCCAAAACGGTTTCTTGGTAAACTTTGGCCGATCTTTTGACTCCTTGTTCGCAGAAATGCAGGTCAGTGACCCCATCGTAAGAGACACCCCACCAAACCATGACTAAAGCTGGGTGATGACGCTTTCCACCCTTGGGATCAGTTCAGATGCTTCCTTAGATGACCGCGCATACACTCTATCATTTTGATTGTTAAATTTTTCCTAAACGCTAATTTTTTTTTCATCGGTGAACAAAATTTTTCTGTGCAAGTTATCAGCGTGCTTCACCAAAAGACGTTTGCATTTTTCAATCCTATTTTTTGTTTTAAAGCTGCAGTCAATAAATGTCCGGTATGTCGTTTGAAAGCTCCAAGTCCCAAGTCTTTTTTAATGATGCGACTCATGGACTTTTGCATGATATTCATCTCACGGGCTATGATTTTCTGTTTTCGGAGCGGATTTCTGTGTATTCTTAATTTAACGGCTTTGATGACATGCGGTGTTCGAACAGAGCGTGGGCGGCCCGACCGCTGGCGGTTTTTTACATCTGCAGCCTCCTCAAACAGTTTTATGCATCGGTAGACAAACATGCGGACATGCGTCCCTAGTGGCCGTAGCGTTTTTAAAATATCGCTTTTTTAGTTCACACTTGAAAAGCACTATTATAGCGATACGGTTCTCACCACTCCATGATGAAAGTTGAAACAATTTTAAAATCCCGTTACGGACTAACGCTATTGAGGTTAGCTTTTAAAAGCCATATGACATTAACAGGGTATGTTCAGTTCTACTATTGAAAAGGGGGCGTTCAATGTTGTAACAGTATTTATGTCCCTACTAAGTATAACATAACTGGTTTTTACTCGTGAGACCTTTAGCATCATATCGCTGTCTACGTCTTCTCTTGTATCCCTAGACAATTAGTTAACTGCGTCGAGCCCATTGTAAACTTTGTTGTTTGATATTGACAAAATTTGAGTAAAAATTCAATCAAAACAATTAATTCGGCTTGTATAATTTCTAATGTATTTGGAAATGCAGTTTGGATTACTAAATATTCGGAAAAATTGTGCTACAGATTAGCGAGCCTTCTCAGTATTTGAATTTGCAACAACTAATTCCGTAATCAAATCTACAAACTACTTTCCTAAAAATCCAACACTATTATCCAAAGGGTGAATCAGAAACTTGTGAACGCAAACATTTTTGCACTAAAAAAATATGGTTGGGGTGACAAAATTCATAGAGCATCAAACTATTGTTCGGTATATGGTTGTGGAACAACATAATTATGATCCTCGCAACAATATTATGATTCACACACAACTAAACTATGATTCACACAGCCATATTTTGAATGACACTCAAGCATTTTATAAATTACACTCAACCTTATTGTGTTCTTACAACCTCACAACCATATTGTGTTTCAGATACAACCATTGTATGATCCTAACAACCATAGTACGATCCACACTCAACCATGTTATAGTCCATACAACCATAGTACTATTCCCCTTAAGCATACTTTGATCCCCAAAGATATTTATTAAGATTGGGTCATGTTATTATTCAACTATAGAGATTTACTAAGCAAATTGTTTTTAACTACATTACAATTATTTCATAAGCCAATTTGAGACCATGTTTTGTTGAACATTTTACCAATAAAACCAAAAAGCTATTCAACCTGATAGTTACCATAACTTTTCTCTGCGTGCAGACAATCCGAATGGGTTTACATTGTATAGAAAGGCTTTTGCATGGCTTAGTGTGACAAATCTCAATATTATTGTGAGTCACACTTTAACGTCAAGTTTTTTGACCAACTTAATTTGTTTCAATGTCTTGCAAATTCAATCATGGAGAGGTTTACAATAGAGTAGCGCGTTATGATTGGTGAAACTTTTTATAAAAATAGGCTTTCAAATCGAAATGGTTTATGGGTCGGCGGCGTTGTCGGCTCGTACTTCTTTGAAAATATGTTCGGTCAAGAAGTTACCATGGTGTTCGCCATCTGGAGATGAGAGTTCAAAAAGTCGAACTAAAGAAAATATTTGTTACCTCTTAAAATAGGTCGGACGTATTGTCTAAAGACCGACGAAAAAGTGTTGAATATTTTCTGTTCTCATGCCACTTCCTTCAAAACATTTTAACTCGTTTTTTAGAGATAATGGGAAGGCACCTTCGCCGTGTTCGCTGCATTATCTCTATTATTTGTTTCATTTAAAACTTCTTGAAATGGCATTTCTGTTGTATCGTTGCATTTCTCGTCATTCATCTTCATTAATATTTCCAAACAGTCTATAAAACAATTTTTCTGTATCGTGTTGTCATCGACTGTGTTGAATATTTTGAGATATCTTTTCTTAAGGAATTCAATTTTGTGTCTCTTCTATCTCAAATTGAATGGGAAATGTTTATTATCATTTGAAAGAACATTCTTCGGCATTTATGTATATTGTACGGTTACGTTCTCACCGGCATCATTTTTAAAGAAATATGGACCGATTATTCCACCGGCACACAAACCAAACCGTTGTTTTTTCTGGATAAAGCGGCAGCTCTTGAACCTCTTCTGGTAAATAAGGCACTTTTGCTGTTTACATACCCATTGTGCCAGAAATGGGCCTCATCGCTGAACAAAATTTGGCTCGAAAACGTCGGATCTTCTTAGAACTTTTCAAGAGCCCATAGAGCGAAGCGATGTCGCTTGGGAACGTCGGGCGGCTTCAGTTTTTGCACAAACTCTATTTTGTACGCTGTATTTTGTTACGCTTTAAGATCTCGACGTAAAATGCGCCAAGTCGTTCCATACGTCAGTCCGAGTTGCTGCGAACGGTGCCGAATCGACTCTCTACGGTCTTGGTGTACACTCTCAGCTACGACCGCTAAATTTTCTTCGCAGCATGCTGGACGGTGGTCTATTCGGTCGAATATTATCCAATAATAAATGCTGGGTCTCAAGATGGGTGATTGTGTTGCGAATAGTACGCTCAGTAGGCCGATTATGTTTACCATAAGTTGAACAAAGTGTACGAAACGCATTCCTCACAGAACGTGAATTTTCCTAATAAAGTTGAACGATTTGTAAACGTTCTTCAGGCGTAAGTAAGTCTTTCCATGATAAAATGCCAAACAATACTCAACAAAAAAGGTTATAGAAAAAGTATCTCTACTTAGATCACCTACTACTACTACTACTCAAAACATTTTGATATTCTACGAGTTTCGGCCAGAACTGATTCGTAATTAAGGTCTATTGCTAGTGTTTAACGTTCCTCATTATTAGTCTCCAAATCATCAAACTGGGCTTTAAAATCTTCGTCATTGGTTATTTCTAAAGCATAATCAGAATTGTCGGTGGTAGGTTTCTCTACGTACATTATCGGTTTGCAACATACTGCTGCGTTCGGACAGGCTTACAAAATCCACATAGACCGGATTTCATTCAGACATCGATGCAGATATATAAAAGCTGCAGATTTTGTACGTGCTTATTACTAATAAAAAACACTCCCGGGAATCTTTGCGGGATTACGCGATCGAAAAATAAGCGGGGTTGATGGGAAGGGAATTTCCCGATGAAAACCCTTGATCAAACCCCATACAAATGTCTTTCAATAAATTTTGAGGCACAGAACGCTGTCAGTGCCAAATCCTCTATATCACTTTTGCGGTAACAATTTTCAAAATTGTTCGTTATAAACGGTCTTATTCCTAGAACGAACATATTTCCGTGAAAAAAAAAACAAAATACCATTGCTGTGGCCATGTACGGCTCAATTTAGCGTTACAAATCTTCTCCAAATACTTTTGCCCTGTAATATTAGGAACAGATGATATTTATTTGGTGAGATTTAACTAAAGTGTTTGGTGAGTGCTGTGAGCATGACACACATACGAGTACGAGTATTTAAAGTAATAATGACTAGAAAAATGTTAAACTCTTGTTTACTTTTCAGGTCAATAACTCTTATACTCGTGAGTGATTTAACAACTACGCGTATTGGGTGAGTGTTTGGAGAAGATGTTAACAGCTCTCTGTGAAACAGTCTGTAGAAATGAGAAATGAAATACCTTTACATGAAGTGAACATTTTCAGTATCAATGTTAGCAAAGCAGGAGCATGTAGACGAAACGAGTATTTACAGTGTGTGTGTGTTTGCCGCTGTTATGGAGGCTTATAAGAATACCAACACACAACAGAGAACTGTTAGAGCGGCAACAGCTACAGGCAGTTAGTCTGTAAAAGAGGCTTTTAACAGCACCCGAAGACTTGGAGCAGAGCAGCACAGAAAAACACGAGTACAGCAGCAACAGCAGTGCTGGACTCATCCACATGCACACACACACGTACTCTTTGCTGTTTGGGGTCTGTGTGCAGAGTGTGTAATAACGACGAAGACGAGTAGTGTTATCCTGTGAGTCGTGAATATAGCACGCGTTTTAATTTATGTACGGGAGATTTGCGATTTTTTTTCCAACCCATCAACCAAAGAAAAACAAAACAAGTGAAATGAGTTT
Source organism: Hydrotaea diabolus (assembly GCA_963513945.1). Classification (NCBI taxonomy): domain Eukaryota; kingdom Metazoa; phylum Arthropoda; class Insecta; order Diptera; family Muscidae; genus Hydrotaea; species Hydrotaea diabolus. The sequence continues at coordinate 8,176,743 of OY740720.1, forward strand.
ATTTGGCAGATACTAAAGGAAGAAAAACAGCGGCAAGAGGAAGAAGAAGAAGTAATGTTATAATAAAATATTTCGCAAGAAAACCGAAAAATAAAGGGCGTTAAAAAAAGAACTTCCGTTAGTAGTTGAGTGAGTGAAAAAAAAGAAAGAAGCTTAAGGGAGATGTTGGAAATCTGAAAAGTGATACTATATAAGGATGTGTGTGGGAGTGTGTGTGTGTGTCAAGCCATCATTCATTACTGCAATGTCAAGAGTGTGTTAAGCCTTCTCATTTACTTTGCGGCTAAAACAAATCCTAGAGTTTTGGGCTTTTAATATCCTGTTGTGTGTTTGATACAAAATAAGCTAAAGAACATAAAATTAAGAAAGGAAGAAAGCAAAACAACTGCCACCAACAAGACAAAGCTGGCTGGCTGTCTGGCTGACATAAAAATATACATGTCATGCTTTGAAAATATTTTCCTCGTATTTACTTTTTGAGAAGAGTTCTTTCTCTGTCGCGCCTTGCCCTGCTGAATGAAGATGCAGCTGTGCAACGATATGTAAGCCTTATAAATTAAAGCATACTTCAAGGCATCCACATGTGCCCAAGAGTGTTTATATGCGTGTGTGTAAGATAGTATGTCAGTGTGTGTTATACGCCCTCGTATCTGTGTTTATGGGTGAACACTGGCTGTGCAGGTGTGTTTAAATGCAACTTTGTTTCTGCCTTCACCCGCGCTGCACTTCTTTCCGTGTGAACAAATAAATTTCTCAAGTAAGGCGGGCAAAACAAACAACGGCAAGGAAAAACTTTGCAAGGTGAAAGTATTGTGTCTCATGTGTACGCCTAACAAGTGCAGGCCACAAAGCAGCAGCTAAGTAAGAGCATGCCTGAGCAGCAGGAGTATGTTGTTGTTGGCGGCAATCATGTAAAGTGTAAACACACAGAAAGTGAAAACTGTGCTCATAACTCAGATATATTTTACAAAAATAAAGCCACCATAAAATAAGGTTGCATACTTTGGGGCTTAAAAAAATACGAAATAATAAAAGGAAAAAGAAAATTTACTGAGACCAGGCTAAAAAAAGAAAACCAAGTGTAATTGCAATTAAGGACGGTTCTCCACTTTAAGAAAAAAATATAGCAAAACGATTACAAGTGTTATAGCAATTTAATTCACTTTCTCAACTTTAATTAAAAAAAATCCCAAGAAACGATCACAAATTTAATAGGCAATAAAGTCAAATTTAAGAAAAAAAAACACAAAATTCAAATTAAGCCTCAACCAAAAAATTTAAAGATAATCGAAAAAAAAATCCTAAAAAGGAAAATTCGAAAAAATCGTGTAGTGTATCAAATCATCATAAAAATACTTGGCAGCCCTTTGAGGCATACATTTGCGATAAGCCACGTTCTTTGATCCTTAAAAGCAAGAAAAACCCAATATCTTGATTTAATAACAATTCATAACAAATTGTGCTGTTTGTCGGCTTTGGTTGCCGCTCTTTAATACGTATACACGTCGCGCTTTACCACTTCATCGCGACTGGCCATTGCCCGCTAAACTTTTCATGATCAATAAAGAAATTATGCAAATATAGTCGTCGTGCACGCTGAACAGGCACACGGGGGCCACAACAACAACAACTGCATGACAACGTAGAACAGGCAGGCAGCAACGAAAAGGAAACGAGAAGTAAGCAAACTTTGTTTATTTTCCATCTCCGTTGTTACAAAATAGATTAAAACTTTTATTTAAAACAAGCAACACAAAACAGACCTAGAACGACAGATACAAATAAGTAAATAAGTATTTGAGTGAAGGAAAGACGAATTTCGTTTTACCCTATCGTTTTGTATTTGACCATTAAATTTTATTGGCCTGGATTATTTTTTTTTTAGTTTTTTATATCTGGTTAAAGACCAATAATTGTTTCTATTTTGAAAATTTATTTAAAATTGGTGACTTTTACTGACTATGGTGCTATTGGCAGACTTTACCACTGTTTCGGAACCTGCCTGGGTTCTTCATAGGTTGTCTTTTTGCATACTCGTATACTTTGGATCAAATCAACGAAATTTGTTATGTAAACAAAAAAAATTTGCGTAATTTAGAGACATCAAAGATATTTTTTTCTTTAATTTGCTTATCCTATTTCCGTATGGTAGCGATCTTACAGTTTGAATATATTACATTATTTTGTATCATATAGGATCTACAATTGTTATTATATAGGGTGATCCACCTAGAGGTATTTTTAGAACAAAAAAAAATAAAAAAATTCAAATCAAGTGTAGAATCTTTATTGGCAATTTCAAAGGACATTTTATGACATTTATTTTTTCATTATAATTTTTTTTAAATGTTGGCTGCAACTCCGCCTCAGGGTTTCCATTCTGAGAGTCCAATTTTGGATGACTCGTTCGAGCATTTCGACTGGTATGGCTTGAATCGTAGCTGGTTTGTCAGCAAAGACTTTGGACTTTACGTAAGCCCAAAGAAAAATGTCTAAAGGTGTCATATCACTCGATCTCACCTGTCCAAAACATGAAATTAGCTGCTTTTCGAAATAACCTCTCAATAGATCCAATGTTTGAGCAGTTGTATGGCAAGTGGCACCGTCCTGTTGTCATCAAGATCACGGGCTTCAATTTCAGCTAGCATAAAGATCGATATCATGGCGCGGTAGCGGGCACCATACACAGTTACGTGGCGGCCTTTATCGTTTTTGAAAAAATATGCACCGATGATTCCACCATCTTATAAACCACACCAAACCGTAGTTTTCTCTGGATATAATCGCGCCTCTTGAACCTCTTCTTGTTGCTCTTCAGCCCAAATGCGGCAAATTTGTTTATTGACTTTGCCGTTGGGCCAGAAATGGGCCTCATCACTGAACAAAATGTTGGTCGAACACAGCGGATCTTTCCGTTTTTCACCGAATGCTCATTTCCATAATACAGTTGCCACTATTTGAAGGTAATTATTTTCAAAAAATAAATGCCATTAAATGTCCTTTAAAATTACCAATAAAGATTCCGCACTTGATTTGCATTTTTATATATTTTTTTTGTTCTGATAAAATACCTCTAGATGGATTACCCTATATTATTTAATCACAAGATAGTCAGCTTTCGGTTTTTGCAGCGTTTAATAGATTTCCCTCGTCAATACCCATTCCAATCCGGAATATTTTTTCTTTTCCAATTTGTTTCTTTTCGACCTCCGTTGCGTTTTCCTTCAATTTTTCCTCTTATAATTGTTTGAATGAGTTTGTACTTATTAGGCGTGTTCTATTGGTACTCGCTTAATAAACAAGCCAACAAATTTCAAAAATTTCTCGTAAAGCTTTGAAAGTATCGCCTTAGCAAGTGGTCGTTTTAAAAGACTTTAAAACTTTACAAGAAATTTTTGAAATTTTTTTCCATTCAAAAAATTTGGCTTAATTGCACAGCTAAACAAACGTTCAGAATTCGCTCAAAATTCTGTACGACAATCGTCAAAATTCTTACCGAGTTCATAACGACAAACATATAAGAGGGTTAACACGAATTCTGAACTACTTCTTCGAGGGAATTCATATGTTTTTGCCGACATTTCAAACCGATTTCTGACCGAATTCTAAACTGTGAAACTTGAAAACTTGAAAAATTCGAAAGGTAATTTCGATTTCTCGGATCTGGCATTGAGTCTTATTAAATTCTGATGTTTTTTTTACCGAATTCTGGTCTAATGCCTTGGTAAATTCTGAATGTAAACAAATAACAAGAATTTGAAATATAAAATTACCTCAGCCACAGTTAAGAATTCGTTCAGAATTAGTGCCGACGTGTCTGAACACTATAACAATAACTGTAAAATATGAAGCAAATAATACAAATTTTAAACGAATAGACTAACTTAGATTAATAGCTCAGAATTCGTTGCGGGTTCGTTAATTAATAAAAATCCCACAGACAAGTCTAACAGAATTCGGGCCGAATTCGTTCAGATATTTCGGAACAAAATCAAAAAAAAAATCCACACACAAATCGAACAGAATTCGTAACGATGTTGGTAAGAATTCTCAATAGAGTTCCGATATTGTTCAGAATTGTCTGATATCAGACATTGTCGGCAAATTTGGTTTACTGGGTAGCCTTTAGATTTGTAAATTGTAGAACATTTTCCTCGAAGATATACTTTAAGCAAGTAATAACTAAGCTCGCTTAAATTGTTATTATTTAAAACAAACGGGTTTTAAGGCAAAGCGTATAAAGTTTTCTAAAAAGCCCATATGTGACGCGCAAAATAGAAAGGGACCTAAGGGTAGAAACCAGTTTTGTTCAGGAGAGATATTTTAAAGATTTAAATACGTGTATCTTTGGTGTACCATCAATTTCATAAAACGCGCATATCTCTGGGAGGGAACACTTTTGGGGCATGGGACCGGTCTCATTCGATGCTCAGATGTTGTCCACATCAAAAAAAAAAAAGTGAAAATTGATTTTTTTTACCCTTAGGTCCCTTTCTCTATGCGCTGTCACACATATTTTTTTTTTAAATGGTGCGAAGTTTTCTCGTTAGCGAACTCCTAATCGAGTTGCCAAGAGAACACGGCCAGTATCAGGTTAGTCAACCAAATATTTAATGTAAACTAATAAATATTTCGCGTAACTAAAAAAGGACAGAGATATCACTCAAATATATTATTCTAAAGTTTATCAATTCTTTGGGAGCTATGTTCGATATTACTGTTATACTTACCGACCAGAACCCATAGTTGTCCCAACTGTCAATTGAGTACATTGAAAAAGTTTTCCTGGTTTTAAGACTAAATAAAGTAGGTTAATCCTCGTTTCGTTGACCAATCTAAACCTGAGTTCAATGTTTGATAGTCTCGCACACCATCAACCTATTATCATTATTGGATTTTATGAATCCCAAACATAACTTTTAATGTAAATAGTCGGAAGTTATTTTTTAACCAGTATTAGTTGATGGTTAGGTGGGAACGTTCGCGCTAATTCGTAAAGTCTTGGGTTAGAGCCCAAGTACGGGAATTCATATTTTTTTTCAGTAAAACTATGACATAGTTATTTTTTTAAATTTAAAACTTAATTTTTTACCAAAAACTATTACAAAATATAAAAAATGGATTCCTATAATTTTTTTGCAAAAAAAAGAAATACCTTTGTTGAGAGCGTATAATACGTCTGAGTTCTATATTGCGCGGTGTTGCCATGTCAAAATTAGTTATGCGATTTACCTGACCATAACTCACAGCAGAGACCAGCAAAGGAGTAGATACATAAAGGTCCAATTAAGGCTCAATTAGTCTTGACGGTTGACGGTGGAGGTTGATTCTGCAACCTGCAGAAGTCTACCGTCGTCAACCGTCAAACTGTAGTTATCTCCCTCTAACACATGTAAAATGCAACCCTCAACTGAAATAGCTGATTGCCTACCATCAACCGTCCACCGTCAAGACTAAATGGACCTTAAAACTGCAGGTCGTGGAGCGTTTATGTCTGTTTTTCTTCTTTGAAGTTTATTATGAGAAATATAACCCAAAGCTCTACTTCAGAAGCGATGTCAAAGTTTTTAAAAAAAAAGACCATCCATTCTATGACAAGCCATTGTAAAATTCATTAAATTCTATCCAATTTGGAAGTTATTCCGGATCTTTTCCACTCCTTTGAATTGACATTTTTTTGCTGGCAAAGAAACTAAAAAATAAATCTAAAATTGACTCTTATTGAATATATGTCACTATAGGATAGTTGATATATTCATTACACTCTATTATTATATCAACTATCCTATAATGTTATATATTTAATAAGAATCAATTTTAGATTTATTTTGTAGTTTCATACGAACCTCGTCCATTGGAAAATTGGCCACAGCTCGAACCAAAGCAGTCTTAAGAGATCCAATGTTGGGGTATATTTTGCGACAAACCTTGTCCTCTTAAACCGTGCACAATTTGTAATCCAATGGTTTCAAATCTGGACTGCCTGAGGGCCATTATATAGAGGAAATTAACGTTGGAATATTGTTTCAAAGCCAGGCCTCGGAAGTTTTAGCCTTATGGGCCGGCGCAGAATCCTACTGGAAAGTCCATGGCTGGTTTTGGAATAGGGAATTGTTAAGAGGCTTCAACACAGCTTCCAAAACGTTTCTTGGTAAACTTTGGCCGATGTTTTGATTCCTTTTCCACAGAAATGCAGGTCAGTGACCCAATCGTAAGAGACATCCCACCAAACCATGACTGAAGCTGGGTGATGACCCTTTTCCACCCTTGGGATCAGTTCAGATGCTTTCTTAGATGAACGCGCATACACTCTATCATTTTGCTTGTTAAATTTTTCCTGAACGGTAAAAATTTTTTCATCGATGAACAAAGTTTTTCTGTGCTTCACCAAAAGACGTTTGCATTTTTCAATCCTATTTTTTTTAAAGCTGCAGTCAATAAATGTCCGTTACGTCCTTTGAAATCCCCAAGTCCCAAGTCTTTTCTAATGAATCGACTCATGGACTTTTGCGTGATATTCATCTTACGGGCCATGATTTTCTTTTTTCGGAGCGGATTTCTGTGAATTCTTGATTTAACGGCTTTGATGACATGCGGTGTTCCAATAGAGCGTGGGCGGCCCGTGGCGGTATTTTATATCTCCAGTCTCCTCAAACAGTTTTATGCATCGGTAGACGAACATGCGGCTAATCCCTAGTGGCCGGAGCGTTTGGAAAATATCGCTTTTTTTCATTTCACACTTGAAAAGCGCTATTACAGCGATACGGTTCTCATTATCTGACCACTCCATGATGAAAGTTGAAACAATTTTAAAATCCCGTTACAGACTAAAGCTATTGAGGTTAGCTTTCACAACCCATAAGACATTGACAGGGTATGTTCAGTTCTACTATTGAAGTGGGTGTGTTCAATGTTGTAACAGTATTTATGTCCCTACTAAGTACTTGACAGTACCGAATATCAAGACCTTAGTATAAAAAAAAGCTTTTTCTAAAACTTTGACAACATGTGATGCTGCTGTAATAACCAGGTAGATTTGTTGATAACTTAGTCAATATTATTAGATTTTTTTTGAAAAATTGTCGATAAATCCTGCCATAAAAAGAAGACTGAAAATGAGTGTAAAATTTGTAATTTGTAATATTTTTCGTATCGAAATTTAGGGTAGCGAGTTCTTTTTTACAAACTGATTGATCAATACTTTTCGCTCGAGTATTTAAATAAGTACAATTTCAAAACTCTTCATTTGATAATGAGAGCCTATCTTAAAAAAAAGGCCTGTTTGTTTTCCAATGGGATATTGAGGATAGCAAGTATTTATAGTTCATTGTTAGTCTAGACTATTTCGGTATAGGGTACGAGATTTAGCATTTTAAATTTGAATCGGCTGTAAAAAAATTACTAATTTTTTTTTTTAAATTTCTGGTTTTATTGAAAAGGTTGAACTTTGTAATTTGCTTATGGAATACCATCCGATGCATTTTCGCTTCGCCCAATGGGCTGAAAATGTTTGACAGGAGATGAAGAATTTTACCAAAAAATCGTGTTTTCAGATGAAGCTTATTTTCATCTCGACGGGGCCACATGTCACACAGCTAACGCAACCATAAAAATATTGAATAATCAGCTAAATTGTAATGTCAATTAGAAACTGTGATTTATGTCCTTTGGATTTTTTCTGTGGGGAGCTTTTAAGGATCAATGTAACGCAAAGCATCCAGAGACAATTTAAGCGTTATAAAAGGAAATCGAAGATGGCATTGAAGAGATTCGGAAAAGCCCAAAACGGACCGAAATTTCTTTGGATAGTTATTTAATTTTAAGATTTGGTCCGATAATCCTTCCAATTCGATTTTGGTAGGTTTTTGATGTAATCGTCCAGTTGTAACTGATATAACTTGTCCTCATTCTCATTGTATAAAACAATACGCTGACTGCAACCACTTATGCATCAACGCTGTTGACTAGTTCTTGGTACAGCGTAAAGGTCTTAGGAATAAACTGTGTTATGCTTTTTCGATTTTTATAATCTCCTTTTTAGTATGGAGTGTTTCCAGCACCGAGATTCTTTTATGAATACAAATTGTTAATCGTTGTACAATTCGAAGACCATCCCATGAAAATTCTAAGACCATCTCCATAAGTTGGTAGAAATTGTATATGACCGAAATTTGCCTAGATGGGAAAAATGTCTTTTAGCATTTGTAGAACATTTCCTTATTTCTTCGTGTAAATTCACTTAACACCTCCAAAAGGGGTGGCATTCAACCAATGGACTCTAGAAGCCTAAACACCAGTCCAAATGGCCCTAACAAATATGTAGTAATAATAATGAATGGGCATATGGTTACTTAAATATAGTCGAAAAATTCTTAATTATTCGTTATTCTACGAAATTTAAACTTGTGAAAATTTACTCGGACGTCTGGATACTAGGATCTCAAGAAGGTCGCTGTTGTTGGAACAAACCACCAACTCTCGAATTCAAGCAAATTTCACTAAAAATCCGCATATGTGATAGCGCAGAGAGAAAGGGACCTAAGGGTAAAACAATCAACATCACTTTTTTTTGATGTGGACAACATCTGAGCATCGAATGAGACCGATCCCATGCCCCAAAAGTGTTCCCTCCCAGAGATATGCGCGTTTTATGAAAGTGAAGTTGACGATTCTAGAAAGGGACCTAATCTTTAAAATGGCTCTTCTGAACAAAACTGGTTTTCACCCTTAGGTCCCTTTCTATTTTGCGCGACCCATATGGATTTATAAGTATTTTTTTGATTTAATTCAATTTTGCGTGCGATGAAGGCGCTACCAATGGCATGCCAAAAAGGTATACCTCCTTTAAATGGTAGAGTGTGCGGAAAATTACAGTGAAAAAAACTATAAGATATAAATAAATGAAGATTTCTTTCTTAACCTACTGTTCACGCAATGCTACCACTAGCATTGGAATGGTGACTCCTCATCTCCACCCCATAGGCTCAAAGCGGCGCTTCACAAAATGATGCTGCGTTAAAAAGGAAGCGAAGGGAAAGTTTATGTGTCTTGTTTCAACAGCAGCGGTAGCCTACTTTTTAAGAGTGAAATATGTAATCAACAACAATAAACACACACACGCACGCAAACCAAAAAGAATGAAAGAAAAACTGTAGCATAGTTTACAGCTGTGGGATGGTCCATAAACTAGAGCATAGCTTTTGGGCGGCGAAGTTTAAATAAGACAATTGAATTATGGCAACGTAAAAAAACACGAGACTTGAAATATTTCTTCTTTCCTCTCCCCCAGATAAGAGGAGGGGGAAACGTGTAGTTCACTGGATTACTACTGTACATCTAGCTTCTTTTAAGGCCGAGTAATGAAATGTTTAAAAGCTATAAACTGGCCTTAAATTGAAATTTCACAAAAAAAAAACGGAAAATTTCATGGTCTAAATCTGTGAGCACATGATGATGTTATATATTTTTGCGGAGTGGGGAAATAGTTGATGAATCACCAGCTATCCTAGGGCTTTATGGCCTTAGGAAATTTTTAATATAAAACTTTTTAAGGTGAACATGGAGTATGATTTAAAACTCGCTGTGGCCTGTGAATGATTTTTATAGCCTAAATAGACAACGAAAAACAACTTAACGACTCTTTAAGTTTGCTTTTATTGCTAGTTTTCTCCTAAATAGTTAAGTAAATAAAAAATCATTCAGACTTGGCACTAAAACCCTAAGGAGTTGGATTTTATTTTGTTGCCGTCTATATCGAGCAAGTGATTGTTTATGTCAGAAATGGCGTCAGAGAAAACGACACATTGACATATAAATTCCACTGAAAAGGTAAGAGCCCACCAATCAACGGTGGGTTAAATAATGGAGGATCTGCTTTGTAAATTTTTCACAGTATTTAATTACAGATTGAAAAATGTGCATCAATTTTTAAGCTATGATAAAAGTCAACAGCTCTGAATTGAATTTTTTTTTGAACTACTTTTTGTTTAGCTCGTTTTTTTTATTTCGGTCTGTTGCTTTTATACATTGAACTGGGATTAGACCGGCTGAAGACCTCTTGCTTCTATATTTAAATAGAAGACAAGTTTTTAACAAAATGGCAAAGTGACATTGATTTTCGTGGCTGCACACTATTTTTATCATGATTTCGGGTCCGTGACAACCCTCTTCAGAAAGCCTTGCTGCAATTGTTGAAAGTAAAACCGAACTCTTTAAGGCCAGGTTCTTCCCAAACGAATGAGAACTACTGTTGTAAACCTTACTTTTCAAGTTTTCTTCACACAATTGCCCTCGAAAATACAACTCACTCTTGCCACTTCTAAAGAGAGGTGGCAACAAAGAAACATGGTCTCAAATTTTCCTATAAACTCAGCATAATAATTGCAATAAAATACTAAATTAAATAATAACATTTAAAATAATTGTCAGATTTGCAATATTCTGTGAGTATTCTGCATAAAATATTGCATACTTTTAGGCACCGGAAACCTGTTAAGCTGTCTAAAACTCTAAAGGTGATGGCAGAGGGCGCGTCCAGGGCCGAGCCGAACTTATTTCATGCTTATAGGAATTTGGGGATGGCAGAGCGAATGCTGAAATCGGCGGTTTTTGCTATGTTATGAATGTTTATTTTGTAGTCTTGTTATTCATTTGTGTTTACGAGGGTTGCCTTATATCTGCTTACCTGAAAATGTCAATATTTATCATCAAAAATGGTTTTATTGTTTTTCAAAGTATTCTCCAGCATGATTTATACACTTTTGCATGTGCTGAAACCAACTGTCGAAGCACTTGAATAAAAAGAAGTCATTGAGTGCCACGTCAGGGCTGTACGAGGTTGACCCATCAGCTCGTCATTTTGGTTGGCCGGTCAAAAAGGCGCTGGTTTGAGCCGATTGTCATTTGAGCCGATGTCTCGCATGCCCGATGATTAGTCTTCTCTTGTTCGTTATTCGAATTTCTCCGAAGACTTCAGGCAAACAAATTGTGGTGTACCACTCAGAATTGACCGTCCGAAGTTGCTCAAGCGTAACAGTCACCACATGACCAGTTTTGCCGAAGAAACAGGCGAACATTTTCTTCGAAGTGCTTCTTCCACGAACAACTTTCGTTGGATGTAGCTCGTCTACGTCTTTTGAAGCACCACGATCGTATTTTTTCAAAATTTCTTTGCACCAAACGACACGAGCCTTTTTTTGAGCGAATGTCAAATTGTGCGGGATCCAACGAGAATAAACCTTTTTTACAGCCAGGTGTTCATGCAATATCGAATGTATGCTGGAGGAAGGAATTCCCAAGGATGCCTCTATCTCACGGTATGTCACATGACGATCTTGCATTATCCGTTCACGCACGGCATCAATGTTCTCTGGCACAACTGCCGTTTTTGGACGACCTTCGTCTTTGAGCGAGCGTCGGCCACGATTGAATTCATTAAACCAGTTTTTTACAGTGCTATAGGATGGTGTTTCATCGCCATACAAAGATTTAAGTTCATCAATGCACTCTTGTCGTGATAATCCACGTCGAAAGTTGAGAAAAATTATCGCACGAAAATGTTCACGAGTTAATTCCAGTTTGTTTGTCAAATTGATGTTTTCAAGTCACTGTAAACAACACAAATGATGGTCGTACGTCAAAACGTTCTGAATACTTTTATGCTAAAAAACTTCAAACTTTCCAATGGAAATGTCAGATGGCGCCAGGCCAGTAATATATGTAGCAACCCTCGTATAAAATGTGTAAAATAACACAAACCAACAGGGTAATCGATTAGTTAATAATAAATATGATTAATCAGTTGATTATAAATACGATTAAGCAGTTAATTAAAAATATGATTAATCCGTTATTAATAAATAGGATTAATCAGTTAATTATAAATATGATTAATCAAATTTCAATAATTTTGTTTACAAATTTCAAACAACTTAAATCTTTACACATACAATCAAATATCAGCACCAATAAGCTCGAAAAAAACACTTTAATAGGCTGTTTCCACTACGGTCGCGTCCACGTCCGCGTCCACGATTTATCGATAATTTTTAATGGTGTTTCCATTGTGTTTTGCGTCCACGTTTGCGTTCAAACAGCTGTTTGTGTTTATTTGTTTTTTTAGGGGTGCGAAAAAATTTTAATATTTTTGTGTTGTGACATTATCATGGAGTTAAATGATATTATTTTGTTAACCGCAGTGGAAAATGAGGACCAAATGGTATTGCGCCTAATGGAAATTCCGCGCCAGTCACTCCCAGCTTCTCCCCCATCTCTTTGTGTATGTGGGTGTTTTTGCGAGCACCCCTCAGGCCATCAATATTTTCCTCCCAGAGGTCCAACAGATATAGTGTTGATACTGCTGTCCATTCCGTCTTTTTGAAATCTAAAATAATTGAAAAAATTAATATTATTTAAACAAAAGCAAAAATATTATCTTACCTCCTGTTTTTTGCATTTTGGATGTTTATATTTATAATGATTAACAGCTGTTTTCATAGGGATGTGCAATTTGCGATATTGCCATTGATAGGTATGGGTGGGTTTCGACTGCAAAAATAATCGAATTTATAGTAAACGCGACTTATAGATAAACGCGTCCAATATGAACGCGACTTTTTCCCATACCTAACTGCCTATGTTTTTTGTATAGGCTGTAACGCGCGTTCGTTGATTTTTGGACGCGGACGTGGACGCGACCGTAGTGGAAACAGCCTATAAAACAGTTTTATTCCATTCAATCAGCTTTCAGCTCGACTCGGCTCGGCGTGCACTCTGCCATCCCGACGCCGATTCGTACTAATTTGTATGGACACAGTTTTAAGAATTTTAATCAGCTTTCAGCTCGGCTTGGCTCCGCTCGGCTTTGAGCGCGTACTCTGCCATCACCCTAATGCTAAAATTAGATAATTTAATTTTTCTTTTGACTTGACTTTAAATTTGATTTGGAAAAGTAAAATCTAGTTAATATCTGATTTATTACTTAAGGTAGCAGGTACCAAAAAATCCAGAGCAAGAACTATCTTTCGGTTATGCTGATGGAATACCTGCAGTGGAAGAAACTGCAATTAATTAGTTGGGATAAAGTTCTATTGTGACAATGAATCTATTCTCTGTGTGTGTTCAGAAGTCCATAGACAAATTCAAGGTTACATGTGCTGTTCCCCTTAATGCGAAGGAAAGCTTCCACAATTGTGCCCACAGTGCAATCCATATGGTTTCCTTTGACATTTCAGGAATTTTTGGGTACCCTCAGCTGAGCTGATTTTCAACAAGAAGTGCCATACAGAAATCCTAATGCCATCGTTAAATTTATAAAGATGATATTTTGTGTAACAGAGAAGTAGTAGCTTTGCTATTAATATAGTGGTGATAATTAATTATAGATACATCCACCTTTTTCTGATATCGGGCCACAGGTACACTTCCGGGAACGGTAGAGCGTACATGAAATAATATTCAATTTAGATGTAAAATACTCTTTGATATCGATGTTAAATTAAATATGCCGTTGATGTCTGAAGGCCTGCTGTTAGACTACAATTTATCGATTACTTATAAACTATAAGGATGCAGATAAGGCTATGAAATATCTTCGGGGGCGTGCCATTTTACAACGAACAGGGTGGGATCTCGTCAACGTTGCTCATAAAGGTATTGGCCATATAAAGAGCTTTCTACGAAGCGCTTAGGTTTAATGGGTAGAATAAGATTCTATTAACAGGGAAACATTTTGCTAGTTTCCATGCTGTCAGAATGGTCTACTTAGTTTATGTGATTCTGCTAGTAAAGATTGCCCATTAAGCATACTCTGGGTTAAATGTATTTATGCTAAACGTTCTCTCTACAATAATTTTTTGGAAAATTTTATTGTTTCTTTTGATTAGTTTCCTTTTCTATCCGGAAATCTTATACTTTCCAGCTCCGACTACGGTCAGACCTAAAAAACCGGAAAAAATTGTCTTAACCGAAGTATGTGAACTAAGTGGCTGGTGTAATAGTGTTATACTCTTTATTTTAAATTTTAGTCTCATAGTGGTTCTCTATTAGAAAATGTACGCCTTTAAATATGGGTTAAATCGAACCCATGACTTTTTCATGCGCAGGTGACTGAAGCTACCCTTTTAATTTGTTTATGCCTTCAGATTATGCGGACCACAATAATTTAAACGATCTTACCCTTTTAATTTGTTTATGCCTTCAGATTATGCGGCCCACAATAATTTCAAAGATTCTTGTTATTTTCTTCATGTAACTACTTAACCATAGTCTACTTTTAGGCTTATTCCGATTTTATTACATAAAGGGTGGTTGAATTTTAGGGGCCGATGTTGATTTGTCGCGCAAAAGAGCCATTGTTTCGTTAGCTGTCGATAGTCCACATTGATGTCTTTCAATTCTGGCCATAAAAAGTTCGTTATCATCTCACGATAGCGAACACCATTCACAGTAACTGCCTGACTGGCCTCATTTTGGAAAAAATACGGCCCGATGATGCCGCCAGCCCATAAACCGCACCAAACAGTCACTCTTTGCATTGTTTTCTCGACAATCACTCTTGGATTATCATTCGCTTAAATGCGGGAATTCTGCTTATTGAAAATCCACTGAGGTAAAAATATGCCTCATCACTGAAGATGATTTTCTTCGAAGATTGATTTTTAGTTTCATAATAAGCCTGAATAACTTTAAGGCGTTGCTCGCTTGTGTATCTTTCCATGGTTCAAATTGAGTTTGTTTGAAAATGAGAAATATCAAATGAAATACTGAAAAAAACTTGTCGTTTAGATGTGGTTCACATTCAACAGCGGTCCCTAACATTTAACCACCCTTTATGAACGTAGACGTTTTTGCTTTTCCAAACTGGACAGATTAACTTATCATCATCTGCACATTAGTTATGCAATGAAGGTCATATCTTTAAGAGTTTCCCAGATAAAACAAGCAAATATTTAGGTTTACTATTTAGGCCAAGACGGCAGCAACAAAATGGAAATACAATATTTATATTCAGGCAGGCTGTTGTTGTTTTATTCCGCCGCAACAACAAATAGTACACAGTACGATAAGACAAGATCTGGTGGAAAATTTATAAAGCACTCAAGTAGACCACAGGTTAGACATAAACAAAGAAAATTTATGTAGGCATACTTTTGGGCGCACAAGTTTCCGTCTTTCCACAGAAAATGCCAATACAATTACAGACATTTCGGAGAAATCTATAAAGGGATATATTTTTTTTGTTTTCTACTTTCGTTTATAACATTTATTTATATTAAATGAGAATAATATATTTCGAAAGGAAGAAAAAACTGTAGCATACTTTTGAGCAAATACGCATGCAAACATATCTTTTTGTTTTGGTTTCTGCTTATGCTGATGCCTTTTTACCCCACATGAAACATTAAGAAATTTGTTTTCTGATTTTCGTCCCTCTGCTTCTCTTCTCTCTTCTAGGACAATGTATGTGTACATATACAGAAGCACTGCGGAACCAACGAACAAACAAAAATAAAACGTCGAAATTTAATTTATAAAAAATTCAACAATGTCATCGAGAGCCGCCTTAGCCAACCATAAGGCCGCAACGGCAAGGTCACAACGGCAGGAGCAGCAGTAACAAATAAAACGCTCGTTTTTGGTCCCTTTTTACAATTTAAAAAATTACGGAGGGAAAAAACCTAAAGCGTACTTTTAGGGGCTGTAATAGCCATTCATATACTTACTTGTACGTATGTACGTACGTGTGTGTGCAAGTCCGTGCACGTTTCGTGTGTGTGAGTGAGTGTGAGAGCGTGTCGGTAATATTACACCCATGAGAGTCTTTACCAAACAACTAAGCGCCACAGACGTTAAGGAGAACGACTAAGAGAACAAGCAACGGCCAGAACAGCAGCCGCCGTGGCCATGTAACCGAACCCAGCCCCGAACAGTGAAAACCCAAAACTGAAATGGAGCATTAACAGTCATTGTTGCCGGCACTAATTTGACAAAAAAAAAACCTAACGTAACAACAGAGCACAGAAAAAGCGTTAGTTAGCACTTTCTGGCAACGTTGTCGTTGTCGCCGGTGTCCTAGCCATCAACGACTTTTTCTAACAGCCGTTTAAAGACCAGTGCAGCAGTCCACGCGACACGCTTTATGCGCCTCCGAGATAGGCTTCGAAATTGAATTATTAAAAAAAAACGAAATAAAATAAAATTGAATAAAAAAAGCCAGTCTGTCAAGTCACGCTATCTGCACACGTGAGTGAGTGTATGTGCCGTGAATTCAAAGATTTAAATGAGCGCGGTGTAATTTAAATAAGCCCCGGTAATGTCCGGAATTTTAATTTGTCAGCGGCATTTAACAAAAAAAAAAGAAGTGTTTAGTGTAGTGTCTTAACATTATCGGCAAGGAAAGAAAGAAAAACAAAATCGTCAACAGCGTTAGTAAACAAACACGGAGACAAAACGTTTTCGATTTCTCTCTATCAACCCAAAAATCACCCCCAGTAAAAAACCCCCTCCGCAACATGGAACGTCAACAGCAGCAGCAGCATCAGCACCACCACCAGCAGCCTCAAATGCCCGAACAGAGTTCGCATCTGCCCCCGGCTTCATCATTTACTTCCACTTATCATCATCACAAGACGCGGAGACATTATTTTCCTCGCTGTGGATTAGTTTTGTTAATTTTCCTGACTGTGATTAAAGGTGAGTAGATAAGAACCTTAAAACAACCCAGCGATCCCCTGGCCAATTCACACGGCACAGTGGTTGCATATATTTTCGGTGTATTTGCGTAATCGTTTTTACAAACTACTTCAATTTTAGTCTGGAACTTATAAAATTCTTTAAAAAAAACTATTCGTTCGATTGGTGGTCACATGCTGCGACCAGCCGTTCCGAAAAGTCCTCTTGTGAGGCATGTTTTTGAAATTAATATATTGAATAGAGTTTCACTAGGTAATGATCCTGTTAACCTTTAGATCAAGGTTTCTTCAGATTCTATTTGAAATAATTATTTCCTTGTACGAAGTACACAACAATTGTCATTTAATTTTAAATGGTCTAAACCAAGATTGCCACTTCAGCGCCATCTATTGTTGATATGCATTATTTTGATTTACGATTTGAATCACGAATGATTCTAAATGAAATTTGATAAATTAATTTTGTTTAAAAGAAATTATACTATTGAGAGAAGTATCATAGACAAGCTATAATGTTATAGCTTGGTGCTTAAAGACAAAAGCTTAATATATCAATTGGTTTGCTATTAAGAGAATACACTTTTTAAAAGAATAAAGCTTTTGTGTTATGGCGTTGTGTTTAAGCAAACACTTAATAATATCAATTGGTTTGCTAGGAAAATCGAAAAGCTTTTGGGTTTATACGGCAAACTATAGCCAGAATAGTATATTGCCAGAATGTATGAAGGGTGTTCAGGTTGTTAATGTACCAGCACAACAGCCCTTGACAGAGGAATTGCTCTTCAGGGCCAATTTGGTTCATGGAACTGGCTGGCCTTCGGATTAATTGACCGGGAGCTCTGGTGTTATGGTATGGTGTTTAAAGGCAAAAGCTTTAATAATCCTATAGTAAAGTAGTTGCGAATTTTAAAAGCTTTTTTCTTCAAACACAACGTCATATAATTAAATCACTTGCACAACAACAATAGTCAGAGATATTTAGTTGTAGACCTCTCTAAAATATATTTTGTGCGGTTACTATTAAAATTACTATTTATAGCTCTGGCATATAAAAACAAAAGCTTAAATTAAGCATTTGGTATACAAAGAAAAATGTTATGCTTTCAAACGTGATGCCATGCGCCTAAAGCTTTGTACTTGCCTCATTAAAATACCTTTTTCACCTACTTTTTTATATTGTGTAAAGATTTTTTCCTGCTTAATTGCTGTAATCACATACAGTTGTCCAAGAAGCAAAAGCTTTTTAATGACCTTTCCCCTATAGTATTACCTTTACTTTGATAACACGTAGTTTAGATATTTTGTCGAAAGCTTTTTTACTGCACGATTGCCGTTTTAGCTTTGACCATACACATTTTTTATAGAAAGTGCAAAACGAAAGCTAGATTTAAATCAGTGTAAATTGTTTTTATGGCAACATGTCTTAAGATTAGAGCTTTTTAATTAGTTGGTTGTTAATACTAGACACTTGTTTTAATGGCTTTAATACTAACGGACGTTGAAAAATACGTATCGTCAGAAAAACAAGGCTGTGTGTGCCCGAAACTCGATGTCCTTGCCTTTAAAAGTCGCTCTCTAAAATCGGAGCTATTTATATTATAGCCGCTTGTCACTCAAATTTAGACACTAACGCTCTCGTTATGGCTTTTGTTTCAAAAGCAATTCTCAAATAAACCGAAGCGAAAGGGTTTTTTTGAGAGAAAAACCATAAAGAGCTCAAATATAATATTGTGACGTAAAAAGTTGTTGACTTAAACAAATGTAATTTTACAGATTACAGAATAAACGCTTTTGTTTTAATGCGCCACTCCAAAAAAAAAACAAAATTTAAAAGGACTTGTTCTGTTTATTTAATTAAGTCAGTTATCATGCAAAACAAAACGCTGCAACTCGCTCTATTCTAACCATTATAAGCTTATTGCTATTTTTGAGCTTTTTGTCTCACATCAATTAACACATCATGTGAACAACAATACGTTCTTTTTGTTACATTTTGTGGAAATAAGTCGTCAATATTTTTCCTAAGAATTGAGAATATTAAGAATATTTTCATTAGAAAACTATGATTTTATGGTGTAGCGTTAAAAAAACTTTCCATCGATACAAAACCAAACGTTTTTTAAGCTTGTTTCCTCTTTATCACACACCATGCGGAAAATATGGCGTCATTGTTTACTGCAATTTTTGTGATAAAAGGTCAAGTTATTCAGAGAAAGCCCATTAACTAGCTTCGAAGTTGTGAGATATTGGGTCTCATGCATAAAAACGAGTAAAAGCGATGAGTTGAGTCAAGTAAGCAATTGCTCGTAAGTTGAGTTGGATCGAACAGCAACAGCTTTTGCTCAATTTCGTATGCATAAAAATGAGTTCAAACCAATTGCAATTACTTGAGCAAATTGAGATCAAACGTCTAATTGTCATTGAAGTGCAAACATGTCGTCAAGTGGAAGTGAAGTAGAAGCAAATAATAATAATAAAAGAGAAACTGGCGATATATTTAAATTTTTAGTACAAAAAATGAAAGAAAATAAATATTTACTTGAAAAAAGTCCATTTCATTTGTGCATCTTTTATTTGATCTGCATCTTTCGGGAATTTTATCCACTCGCTTGCTTTGGCAGATATAAGTTTTGCAACTTCCGCAATTGTTCGCGACACAGTTGATTAATGGACTCCAATATCTGTGGCTATACCATTCTGGAATCCAGGATCTGCACAGAATCTTAAATAGAGTCGAATTTTATCAGTGTTGCTGAGGGCACCACCACGTATTTCTTCTGAATCCTTAAAAAAAATATCATTTTATTATTAATTATATAAAAAATAATAATAATTAAGATTACAAACCTGTATAGTTTTTTATCCTCACTTGCTAAATTCGTCTTACGCTGTTGATAACATTTTTAATTTATTTGTGAATCGGAATTCAGCTGAATTTTGATTGTCCCCATGTACAATCACATTTTCTTTAAGTCATTTGTACTTACATTTGTTTGTTGCCGTTTTGTCCCACGACAAAAGAATAGAATTTTCTAACAGACCTTTCCTCTCATATATTAATTCTCTGTCGAGAGAAAAAAATTCTCAGAATAACTACATTATTGAGAACAGAGAAAATCAACTGCAAGGTGAAGGTCCTCTTAAAAGCTCTGATTTAATGAGTGGATATGGATACAAAAAATAATAATGTAACTTATCTGTTAGCTCTGGGCATCATATAGTGGTATACATAAAAGCTTTTGCCTTTATGCATCTCTCGAAGAGTCCAGTTTTTACTCAAACAAGAATTTTTCGTTTTTCTATTAAAAACAAAATCTTGTTACAAAAAAAAAAATACTACAGACAATAGTGTTAGCTTTTGTGATTTTTTTTTCTTATAAAAGCTCTTATATAATGACATGGTATATTAAGGCAAAAGCTCAAATGCATCAATTGAACGGCTATGGACAGAATAAAGCTTTTGTTTTTTTAACCACCAGGGAAATTGAAACTATACGTATAACCACATATCATACAGGTCCATATCCTTAACTTCTGGCCATAAGAAGTCTATTCGGAATTTTGGGTAACTGCTTGGTCGACTTTATTTTTGAAAAGTACGACCCGATGATAGAACGATAGCTGACGAACTGGAGAGCATGTACGGGTGTTTTCACATTTTCTACATAACCGGTTTGCTGAAATTTGTCCACAACTATCCCGATTAACATTTGGGTGATTATGCTGACCCAAAAAATCACAAAGTGCACGAAATGCATTCTGATTTGAACGCCCATTTTTGTAAAAGGCTTCAACAATCTTAGCGCGCTGCTCTATTGTGTACCTCTCCATGGTTGAATTTGTCAAATACTGAAACAAAGAAATGTCAAATTAAGTTGGGCAAGAAACTTGACGTTAAGTTGTGAGACTCACAATTAACATCGTGCGTTATGGTTAGACCACCCTTTCATATCGACAAAATCTGCTATTTATGCGATCCTATAGAATCCAGATTTGTTGCCTTTATTGCATTATTATTTAACTTCTTTTTTAACATCAATATTTATTTTCTTTCCATGGCTAATTGAAAAAAATCCCTTTTGTCCTTTTATTGACTCTCTTATAAATCGAATATGTAAAGTCTGTTTTTTTCAGACGTGTGGTTTTTAAGTTGGAAAAACGCATATGTGACAGCGCATAGAGAAAGGGACCTAAGGGTAAAAAAAATCAATATTAATTTTTTATTTTGACGTGGACAACATCTGAGCATCGAATGAGACCGATTCCATGCCCTTAAAGTGTTCCCTCCCAGAGATATGTGCTCTTTATGAAAGTGAAGTCGACGATTCTAAGCGCAAATATAAAGGGACCTAATCTATAAAATAGCTCACCTGAACAAAACTGGTTTTTAACCTTAGGTCCCTTTCTATTTTGCGCGTTACATATATTTTAATGTTAGGGCTCAGAATAGAGCTAAAGGTTTGCCATTATGTTTTAAAAAGGATTACGGGCAAGTGGCCGCCGCGGCTTGCTCGAATAATTCGTTCGTATGACACCCATAACGCGCCGAATATTCTCTTTCAAGGCGTCAATCGTGTCGGGCTTATCTGCGTAGACAAGCGACTTCACATAACTCTACAAAAAATGGTCAAGCGGTGTTAAATCGCACGGTCCTGGAGATCATGCCTCAGGCCCACGACTCGAAATAATGCGCTCACCAAAAGTTTCCTTCAATAAATTGATTGTTTCGTTGGCTGTGTAACCAAATGTCGTCCACATCAACATCCTCCAATTCAGGCACGAAAAATTCATTAATCAAGGCTCTATAGCATTCCCTAATTGACGTCCGGCTTCATTTTTGAAGAAATATGGAACAATGATTCCCTCTGCCAGTGTCTTTATGAGGATGTAACTGCATCTTAACAATGGCTTGTGAATTTTCATTACTTCAAATGCCACAATTTTGGTTATCACCGACGTACCCATTTAACCGACGTACCCATTCAAGTAAGCTTCATGGCTAAACCAAATTTTCTTTGAAAAATAAGGATCGGTGGCCATCTCGTGTTAGGCCCATTCATCACGATTTGCAAACGTTGTTCCGGTGAAAGTCTACTCATTATGAAATGGCAAACCAAACTGAGCATAAATCAGCTCAGCACGATTAAAGTAAACTAAAAGTATGGTTGGGATAACAATATTCGAAGAGCATCATAGCATTGTTGGGTATATGGTTGTGGTACAACAATATTATGCTCCTCACAGCAATAGTATGATTCAAATACAACATACTAAGAACCTTACAACCATAATATGATCCACCACTATGATCCCCAAAACCATACAACCATAGTATGATCAATCCCTCGACAGCCGGTTCTATGTACCGGATTGACCCGAAGCAGCAATCTTCGGCTAAGGGCTGTCACCCCGGCACTACGTGTGCAGCTATAACAACAAAAACAACACCATAGTGTGATCCTTGCAGCCATAGTATGATTCAGACGGAACCATGTTATAATCCCTATAACCATAGTATAATCACACACAATTATGCTGTAATCCCCAAAGTAATTTATTAAAATTAATTTAAGTTGTCAACAATAGATTCGAATTATGAAAATTATTTAAAAAAAACATTAAATTTAAAATAATAGAAGTGATTTATTTAACAGTAGAACAAATCTATTTTTATAAACTTAAGCTTTTTTATTAAAAATATTTTAGTTAAACCAAGCCAAAGCAATTTGTTTGAAAAATATTAATTTCCACATAAAAGATACTATTATTGCATTGGATGCGTAACGATAACATTGTTCTTAAATGCATATTCAAATGAAGAAAGATCACAATCATACATTATGATTGCCGTCATCAGAATATTGTTAACATAAAACCCAAAAAACAATACTTTTGTCGCACCAACCATAGTTATATTGTTACTACAACAATATTTTCATTTTAAAAGTTGTCATTAATACTATTTTTACATTTCAACAATATTAATATTGCGGCAATCATACTTTTGTCAAAATTAAATTCAATAAGCAATACTAAAGAATACCACCTATAAAAAAGTGTGGCCAGCTTGAAAACCACATGTCTAAAAAACCACCCTATAGATGCAAGTAGCAGTTTGATATTTGCTTTATTCGAAAATATTTTTATTTTATTATGATTGACGTTAATTTTTTTGAGGAATGAATATTTGCACTTCTGAAAATTATGGTAATTTGAGCAAAATGCGCATTAAACCCAATTATTAAAACCAAATATACAAAAACAAATCAATGTTATCTTATTGCAAAATGATTGTTTCACAGGAATGTAAATGCAAAGTTACTTTTAAACCGACGTCAACAAATATGCATTTGCATAGAATTCCGATCCCTATCGATTACTAATTGACTACTAAAAACACAATCTTGTGTCTTCGAAGGCTTTTCATTTGAATTTTTTGAAAAAACGTGATACTGTTAAACGTCTTTAAATATTCAATGGCTCGAAAGCAATTTATTTAAATTCGTCAACTACGAGTACCTGAGACGCTGAAAGCACTGCACTGCAGTGGCTACAGAAAGAAAACGGAAAAATCACTTGGTCCTACTGTGCCACGTCGAGACTCAAGCGTACCGAAATGAACAGTAAACATCTTCAAATTCAATTTACTTTAATTCTCATTCACTTGTTTGCTGTCGTTCGGTTCTCAGGCATGGTTTCCATTTACATTTGTTTCGTTGAATGCTACCATTCTCTTGATGGTGTCTCGTTCCAGGATTGTTTTGTTTTTTGTTGTCCACCTCTGCGCTTGTTTGCACCAAAGGGGCAGGGGTGGTGGGGTGCCAGGACAAAAAGGTCCCCAGGTATTTGATTACCAAAAATGTATGCCATATCGCAATCACTCCTTAGCCGGAGCATGCAATTCACTAGGGTGGTGGGGTGGAGAAGGAGGAAGCTTTACCATGGCACAGGGAAATTTATTTAAATTCCCTTTAAATTTGTTGACCAAATTTCATTTCGTTTCATTTGCTTGTACGTTTGTTTTGCACAAGGGGCAACAAATTGTCAAATGTTTTCAATTTGTTGGCCATTTTGCTTTTTCGAAAAATAATTCCCTCCGTATTGTGTAGTGGCATTTATTGTTGTTGTTGTTTTTGGCAATAGAGCGGGTATGGGCGCTCTGGTGGGCTGTGAGACAGAGGCTGACCTAGTCCTTTGCCGTTTGTTTGTTAATAAAAACATTTGCGGGTGGAAGGAAAAGGCCGGGCAGCTTTCATTTTGCTGGGTCACCATCGAGTGCTTGTATTGTTGTTAACAATTTGTTTTGTTGTTAATTATTCAATAGCATTTTAGGAAATGCTCTACGCAACGTTTCATAATTAAATTGTTTGCTTTTCAGTTACTGAACTGTTGTTGATGTTTTCTTTTCTTTAGGCCCACTAATTTCTCGAGGAAACCGAACAGCCAAAAAAAAGTCATTCTAAATGTTTTTCTTTTAAATAGGAAATCATTTACGTTCGTTTCCGTAGCTAGAAAAAAAACACAACGCGGTATGTCTCTGAAACGTGGTTAATGAGCAAAACATGCCTGGATTTGTAAATTTGTTGCTTGTCCTAGTCTTCTATTGACGAAGGGTTGACTGGCTGGTGGGTGGATTTTTTTGGTATTCATAATCTTGTAAAACAAAACCCGTGACTAACGAAGATTGCCCGTTAGAACTTACTTGTTTCTCTTAAGAAGGTGTTAACAACATTTAGTCCTGGCCAAAGAAAAGGACAACGAAGTTTTCGAACAGTAGAATACTGTCATTGAAGAAGAAAAAACTTTTGTTTTTTCTTCTTCAATGACAGTATACGGCCATGTTCCTTCTTTCACGGTAAATTTAATTTTTCGCTTCTAGGTTGAATTTATGTTTTTTAAATTTATTACTTGACCAAGGAACTTGGTTTTTTGTTAAGCCACACAATTTGTCTAGGGGTGTGTAAATAAGAGATTACCCAGGGAAAAAGTAGCTTAAAAAGCAAAAAACAGATTTAAAAAATTAATGCAACCCTTATAAGCGAAATTCAAAGTAGAGCTCAGAGCCCTGTAAAAATGAGAAACTTTTAGAACCACTAAAGGTTGTAAAGGGTTGTAAACTAAGTTTGTTATATCAGTGGCAAATTATTGAAATATTGTTCGAAGACCCAACAGCATACGAGGGTTGCTCTTTATATTTCGGGTCCTGACAATAAAAACACAATAATTTATCGTTGGAATGATGGTTTTATTGTTTTTCAAAATATTCTCCTTTAAGATCAATACACTTTTGCATGCGCTCAAACCAATTGTCGAAGCACTTTTTCCACTCCGATTGAGAAACCTCTGAAACATGATTTTTGAACGCTTCAACAGCTGCTTCGGGCGATGAAAAACGTTGACCACGCTTTTTTTTCTTGATGCTAGGGAAAAAGAAGAAGTCATTGGCTGCCAAATAAGGGCTGTACGGTTGATGGCCTATTAATTCGACATCCTGAGTGGTTAAATAGCTCCTCGTTTCAGCTGATTCAGATGATGAAGAGAAGACGGATAATTTTGCATCACGACAATGCAAACTCTCATATTGTCCTGATGCAAAATGATCCATCTTCTCATTTTATCTTTCCTCATTTCTTCGAACACCGTTGGAAAACAGATGGTTGTATACCACTCAGAATTGACCTCCTACGTTCCACTAAAGGCACTGTGGCAACAGGGCCGGCTATACCGAAAAAAAACTCAATCATTTGTTTCGATGTACTTCTTCCACGAACAACTTTTGTTGGTTTTGACTCGTCTTGAAAGACCCATACGGTCGATTGCTGTTTTGTTTCGGGTTCATGTGCATAGATCCATGATTCGTCACCTATGACAATGTTATACACTGCCTTTGAGCTACCGTATTTACACTTTTTCAACATCTTTTTGCACCAATCCAAACGAGCCTTTTTTCGATCATTCGTCAAATTATGTGGAATCCAACGGGAACAATTTTTTTTACTGCCATATGAACATGCAATATCTTCTTGATGCTTATTATACTATAATGTCCAAGGATGCCTCAATCTTACGGTATGTCACTTGTCGGTCTTGCTTAATCAGTTAACGACAGCATCGATGGCTTCTGGCAAAATGACCGAAGTTGGACGTCCTTCACGAAATTCATCCTGAACTCTTGGTACCAGCGATTAACATTGGTTTTTGATGGTGCTTCATCGCCAAAAGTCGCAACAAGTTGATTTAAACACTCTTGTCTCGATAACCCACGCCGAAAATCGTAAAAAATCATCATGGGATAATTCCATTTTTTGACTAAGATGAATTTTTTAACACACTGTAAACAAAACAATTCGCCCTCCAATGACAAAGCGTTCTGTGCGAAGTAATGCTAATAAAATGTCAAAGTTTCCAATGGAAGTTCCAGTTTGCATATGGCAACACTAGTATTGTCAGGACCCGAAATATAAATAGCACTCCCGTATATTTTTGATCGACGTTAAATTCTCAGACGGTCTAGCTTTTTCGGTCCGTCCGCCTGTGTGTCTGTTGAAAGCATGATAGCGGTCCAACGAAATGAGGTTGACACTGATGGTTTTAATGTAATGACTTCTACTCAGAAACTGCGCGAAAGTGAGAGCAAAAAGTACTTAATTATGTTCATTTCGTGTACTAATTATTTAACATTAATATTTCAAAAAATCTATAGATGGTTGTGAATGTTGAGTCTCTGTAGAGGTAGTGAAGGTAAATTGAATTTTCGTATGCAATTGTTTGGAGACAACTTGAAAAATTTGATTTACAACAGAAGTTCTCATACGTTTGGTGAGAACCTGGTCTTAAAAAGTTCAGTGTTCCTTTCAATAATTACTACGAAGCTGCCTGAGGAAGGTCGTCAAGGACCCGAAATCACGACAAAAGCAGTGTGCAGCCACGAAAATCATTATCACTTTGCCACTTGTAAAAGTGAGGTCTCTAGCCGGTTAATCCCAGTTCAATTTGTCTTTATGGCAAGTTCAGACTAGATATTTTTGCAGGCTACATTGATTTCCCAATGAAGGAACAATGTTGGAATAAAATAAAAACGCACACACATTGGGAGAAAAGTGAGTGGTGCCATGTGAAAAAATTGTCGGTGTGACCGATATAAAGTTAATGGCAGGCAATTTTGTATCCAATAATTGTAATTGACTGTTTAACATCTCGATTAGACAAAAGTGCGTGGCACTTAATGCTTCCTCGATAGGCGAATAGTAGGTGCGCCGTCATGCATTTTGACTTATAGCCCATAGAGGGTATATCAAAATCAGCACAGTCGAACTTACCTTGACACGTCCATTTGAAATTACTAAATTCATTTTCATTTTCTTGTTTTGCAAGAGAAGTTATATTATTTTGTTTCGCACATAATTTCTTCAAAATTCCACCAAGGAGCAAACGGGCAACTTCTCAAAGATCGGTGAGCTGTGCGCAATGTAGGTCTTATATTCACCAGGTCCCACTATTTTAAGTCGTTGGATTTGATGGACAAATTTTAAATGTTCTTACCCGCATTCAAACCTGGATGCGATTGTCTTCCACTCTAATCATCGCAGCAGGGCGACCTTTAAAATTCTCTAGTCTTGTGACTTATTAAAAGCAAATGCTGAAAAGTTAAAATCGTGGCTATGTCCAAATAAAGCTTAAGCCAATAGTTTATTTCTCCCGCAGGGTGGCTGATTACAACCAAAAAGTGAACAGAGAGCACCATCTACAATTCCATGCACAAGACCGAATGTTATGGCAATGTCTCGCAATACGACAATGATGTTAACACCATTACCAACTTCAGAAGAAATTTCATATTTGTTCTAAAAGTAGGCAATAGCCAATTGAATACCACAACATTGAATCCTTGATGCCTTTAAAACAAATATTAGAACATTGTTAAGAAGAGCAAACATTAACTTAAGGCTGAGGATCTAACTTTGTTTGCGGATGTGTTATTATGATTTTTCGCCTTATTGACTTCTGTATTTTTATTTTGGAAAATAAAAGAGCTTACAATATCATCACGCTACCTGACCTTAATAACGCCATTACCAAAGGTAGGATAGATATTTGTAGAAATAAAATAGCTAATCTCAAGATTTAACGTCCAAAATTAACTCTTTTCAATCTTAATAGTCTGTTATATGCGAAGAGTCTTAATTAAAGAAGAAAGTCTTAATTTGTAAAGATCGCATTCAAGAACACAATCATGAAAAATTCTTATTTTAGGATCGCTTTCAAAAACACAATCTTGAAAATTAAGAATACTTTGTTAAAAATTTCTTGAACATGTTCTTAGTTGAGCTTGTTTGTATTTAGATAAGTTTGTTTGTTTGTGAGAGACATTTCGGTTTTCATGGGTATTCTCAAATTTGGGAACAGGAAAACGTCGAGGCACGATTTCGGTATTCCCTTTGGCCAAAAAATTACAAACATGGGACGGTTTTTGTATTCAAATTCAGTAATTTTTAAACGAACTTTTCAGCCACACGCCTCATGTCCCAATTTTGCGAAAAAGTGTGTAATATGATCCAACCAACCCGTATCTTCTGCAACTTCTCTAGTATTGACAATTCTCCACAACATTTTCATCGGGTTTAGATGTGATGGATCTTCCAGATCGAGCGTCGTCGTCATTCACATCTTCTTGGCTGTCGAAGAAATTATGTAAATCTTGTAGGAGTACCACTTTTAAACAATTTTCTGACTCAGAGTTCAATCACCATATGCCGCTCTCAACATTTCAAGTATTTTTAAGCACTTAATTCCATTTTTGTAACACAAATTTTAATGCAAATTTTTTTTAACCATTTCGTTGCACAGCAGAAAAACGCCAAACGAGCAAAACTTGAAAACTTAACAACGAAGTTATGTACTTAGTAGGGACATAAATACTGTTACACACGTTTTATGCTGTAAAATAAAAACTACTAAATGTTTTTAAACCAAATATTTTTTTATTTATTTATTGATGTATATTGTAACCAAAAAGAATCTACTTATTCGAAATGTCCGCCTTTTGCCTTTACACACGCCTTAAGTCGCACTAGCCAATCGTCAATAGCTGCACGAACCTCGTTCATTGGAAAATTGGCCACAGCTCGAACCAAAGCAGTCTTAAGAGATCCAATGTTGGGTTATCTTTTCTGACAAACCTTGTCCTCTAAAACCGCCCACAATTTTTAATCCAATGGCTTCAAAACTGGACTGCCTGAGGGCCATTTTTCAGAGGAAATGAACGCTGGCAAATTGTTTCGAAGCCAGGCCTGGGTCGTTTTAGCCTAATGGGCCGGCGCAGAGTCCTGCTGGAAAGTCCATGGCTGGTTTTGAAACAGGGAATTGTTAAGAGGCTTCAACACAGCTTCCAAAACGGTTTAACGGGTAAACTTTGCCGATGTTTTGAATCCTTGTTCGCAGCAATGCAGGTCAGTGATCCCATCGCAAGAGACACCCCACCAAAACATTACTGAAGCTGGGTGATGACCCTTTTCCACCCTTGGGATCAGTTTTTTAGATGACCGCGCATACACTCTATCTTTTTGTTTGTTAAATTTTTCCTGAACGGTAAACATCTTTTCATCGGTGAACAACATTTTTCTGTGCAAGTTATCAGCGTGCTTCACCAAAAGACGTTTGCATTTTTCAATCATATTTTTTTTTTAAAGCTGCAGTCAATTAATGTCCGGTACGTCGTTTGAAAGCCCCAAGTCCCAATTCTTTTTTAATGATGGACTTTTGGGTGATATTCATCTCACGGGCCATGATTTTCAGTTTTCGGACCGGATCGGTAGACGAACATGCGGCTAATCCCTAGTGGCCGGAGCGTTTTGAAAATATCGCTTTTTTTCATTTCACACTTGAAAAGCGCTACTACAGCGATACGGTTCTCATTATCTGACAACTCCATGATGAAAGTTGAAACAATTTTAAAATCCCGTTACAGACTAACGCTATTGAGATTTGCTTTCAAAACCCATATTACATTAACGGGTATGTTCAGTTCTACCTTGAAATGGGTGTGTTCAATGTTGTAACAGTATTTAAGTCCCTAATAAGTATATTGATTAACCTTTTTAATATAACTACAACCCCCTCATACTGATTAGTTTTTATTTATTATTATCCGCAAGCACCTCTTTTGGCTTAAAATAATGAACGGGGTAATGAGAGGTCATAACCTGGTAATGCTAATAGTAATGCGTAGTACTTCTTGAGTTTTTGCTAAGTATGTCTGAAAATTCTAGGTGTAAGTATATCTTTCAAGGAAAATGAGGGCTGCATTCGTAGCCCTCTGTAGAAAATTTTTAGCTGATTGTATCTGGCCATCTTTGCTATTAAAGATTTTATCCGGACTCAACTTCCACAATTAACATTTTCTAACTAAACCATTTACATAGCTGTTTCAGCACGACGATTGTTTTCGTCTGACAGTTTTTAGCGAACCAGACCATGTTGGTCACTTAATGCGTACCGACCTCTAAGAGCACTTCAATTGCCCAAGCCATCTATCCTCCGCACTACACAGTGTGGTCATGACAGCCTCAATTTTTCTTTTTTTGCTCATCACATTTTGCTCGATAGAAATTTGTATCCACAAGCGATTGCCTTATTTGCTCTTGTAAATTAAAAAGAAAAAAATGAAAGGAACAGAGAAATTGAGATATTGAAATGGAGTCATGACAGTCGTTTTCGTATTATTCACATACACAGATATACAGACGCACGCATACATACGCATGCACTCGCTCGTTTACGTAGAAAGAAGAGCAAATAGCTTCTTATAGAAAGGCAAATAGTAAACAAGAGATAAATAAGTACGAATATGTCGGCAAACAAAAATATGTATTCGTACTTGCCAGTCCTCGCTGTACGCTCCGGCTCTACTCAGCTCTGGCGCTGCGGCCGATGTGGCTATATCGTCTTCCACTTTCGAGCCGCAGACGCCCGTCACCCACCCTACGTACGTTCGTATCTACTAGTAAATAAGATTGCGAAAATGAATCTGAAAATAAAAAGCAGTGTCTTTATTTTTTTCGTATTTGTATTTACTTAATGCTGGCGAAGCGAAGCAGCAGAAAATAAAATAACTCTGGGAAACAGTGTTTACACTGTTTTAACATTTTGCATTTTGCGTTTTCAAACAACAACAACAAGAGCAGCAGCAGCAGCTAAAGCAATGAAGATGGTCTCATCTTGCTCCCAACCAGTTGTACGAGCATGAAACACTTATCTTGTCTGCTGGTGGCAGAGTCGCCACAGCTCCGTCTATGGCTGCCGCTCCTGCCCATGTTACATGCAATTCAAGTAGACTTTCGATTCAGGATAACTGCTGTATAAGCTCGTGCAGTGCTCGTGCTGGTGATGGCGATGGTGGCGAAGGACTTGTATCGCTTGCTGTTGTTTTTCTCCTTTTCATAAACAAACACAGAACGAGAGAGTGGAAAAAAACAGTTTCTATATTAAATATCCTGCGGACAAGTTTTGGACAAATTGTAAGCAAACAACCAA
The DNA here is from genome assembly GCA_963513945.1 of Hydrotaea diabolus. Taxonomy (NCBI): domain Eukaryota; kingdom Metazoa; phylum Arthropoda; class Insecta; order Diptera; family Muscidae; genus Hydrotaea; species Hydrotaea diabolus. Next base: position 8,207,966 of record OY740720.1, read on the forward strand.
GGCGGACAGCCATAGATACATGCTCCGCCATTCAGCGTATTTGTTCACTTGAAAAAACCACTCAGCCAGCAGCGACCCCATCCTCCATAGTCAGGCCTTTATTCGTTCATTGAGTCATCTGCGCTCCTTGATCAGTGCTCAATCGCCACATGGATATTCTATAAGCAACTCTTGACGTCGACCACGGGCGGTGGATGGGCGCTTGCTGATGGGGTCCATTATGGATGATAATCCAGTCGGGTCTTTGGTATGCAAATAAAGACTCACACACCCACACACACACACAAAATAGAGTTGTGCGCACCAATGTTAACTTGGGCGGTGAAAGGGATTTGTTGCAAATGGAAAATGCCATTATCTTGCCCAACCGCCCCTCCGGCTTTCGCTGAGCGAAAGGGAATGCATAAAAGATGAAGTTGTAGCAGTTGAAGGTACTTACTTATCGTTCATTTGTTAGATTTTCTTGGATTTGTCCGAGAGCGTTATGCAGTTGTAAGATAGCATTTTGTATCTACGAGTAAATAAGACAACAAATATTAACTGGACACTAACTCAAGTGTTTTGAGTAGCTATGCAGGAAATGCTATCCTTCTAAACAAACAAGTTGCATAGATGAGTGAAATTAAAAATGCAGTAGAAATTTTTTGAGTTAATGACAAAAGTATCTAACATTGAAATATCAGGGGGAATTTAGAATAGCTCAAGGTAAAAACATTTAAATTAAACAGTTCAAGATGAATATACGAATATATATTAGGGTGTCTTGATTTAGCTATCGAAATTTCTAGCTTTTGGCATGAGGATAAAAAAAGTTCCACTACAACATATCAAAAAATCATTTTCGAGGCGCCAAAATTAAAATTTTTTGGCTCTTTCCCTACTTTAATTTTTAAGGTTTTTTTTTGGTAGGTAATAAAAAAGCACATATGACCTTTCAATACATACAAATATACATTGCCACATACAATAAAATATAACATATGAAAGCGTGAGAATAGAAATACGACCGAGAGAATCCAATCAGCCAAAAGCTGTCGAAAAATCTATGGCAGAAAATAGACAAATGTCTGTCGGGCCCATTATATACGAGGACTGCTATATATTTCTGGCCTAGGCAATACTAAGTGTTGCTTGGCGCCATCTGATTTCCATTGGAAAGTTTGACATTTTTTATAAACGTCCTCAGAACGTTTTGACGTACGACTATCATTTGAGTTGTTTACAGTGACTTGAAAAAATCAATTTGGCAAAAAAATGGAATTATCTCATGAACTCATTTTTCACAACTTTCGACGTTGATTTTCACGACAAGAGTGCATCGATGAACTTAAATCTTTGTATGGCGATGAAGCACCATCCTATAGCACTGTGTTTGTTTAATGAATTCAATCGTGAACGAAGCTCGCTCCAAGACGAAGGTCGTGAAGGTCGTCCAAAAACGGCCGTTGTGCCAGAGAACATTGATGCCGTGCGTGAACTTAAAAGTGCAAGATCCTCATGTGACAAACCGCGAGCTAGAGACATCCTTGGGCATTTCTGCCACCAGCAGACATTCGATATTGCATGAACAACTGGCCGTGAAAATGCTTTGTTCTCGATGGATCCCTCACAATTTGTCGACAATGTATCGATTAGTGCAAAGCAGTTTTGAAAAAATACGATCGCGGTGCTTCAAAACACTTTTGTAAGATCGTCACAGGTGACGAATAATGGATCTTTGCGTATGAGCCCGATACAAAACAGCAATCGACCGTGTGGGTCTACGAAGACGGGCCAAATCCAACAAAAGTTGTTCGTGGAAGAAGCACTTCGAAGCAAATGGTCGCCTGTTTCTTCGGCAAAACTGTTCATGTGGCGACTGTTCCGCTTGAGCAACGTAGGACGTTCAATTCTGAGTGGTACACCACAATTTGTTTGCCCTTGAAGTCTTTAGAGAAATTAGAAAAACGAACAAGAGAAGACGAATCCTTGTGCACTATGACAATGCGAGCACTCACAAGTCGGCGCAAACAAGCGCCTTTTTGACCGGCCAAAACGTGGAATTGATGGGTCATCCGCCGTACAGCCCTGACTTGGCACCCAATGACTTAATTTTAATCCGCACATCAAGAAAAAAATGCATGGTCAACGATTTTCGTCGCCAGAAGATGCTGTTGAAGCGTTCAAAAACCATATTTTGGAGGTGTCTTACTCGTAGTGGAAAAAGTGTTTCGACAATTGGTTTGAGCGCATGCAAAATTGTATAAATCATGCTGGAGAATACTTTGAAAAACAATAAAACCATTTTATTACGAGGGCGGCTCGGAAAGTTCTTAGCCTATCAAAGAAAGAGAATAGTTAGTTTTTCTAAAATATTTTTATTTTTCAATATAATCTCCTGAGACTTCAATACACTTAGTCCAACGCTTATCTAGCAATTCTATCCCTTGATTAACATAGTTTTTCTCAAGGTCTTCAAAATAGTGGTTTACAACTTTAATTGCATCTTCATTTGAGGTAAAACGCTTGCCAGCAAGGATTTTTTTTAGATTTGGAAACAGGTAAAAGTCACTGGGAGCTAAATCAGGAGAATAAGGTGGGTGGTCAAGCAACTCGTACTTTAATTCGTTGATTTTAGCCATAGTTAAAACACTCGTGTGCGCTGGTGCGTTGTCTTGATGAAAAATTATTTTTTTGAGTTGTAAGCCAGGACGTTTTTCTCGAATTTGTACATTTAATTGATCTAAAAGGTTGCAATAGTACTCTGAATTTATTGTTTTACCTTTTTGCAGATAGTCAATCAATAAAATACCTTTGATGTCCCAAAAAACCGTTGCCATAACCATACCGGCCGATTGAATTGTTTTTGCCTTCTTTGGGGCACTTCCTCCAGCTTCAGTCCATTGTTTGGATTGTTCTTTTGTCTCTGGAGTATAGTGGTGGATCCATGTCTCATCAACAGTTATGAAACGACGCTTAAAATCCATTTTATTTCGCCGAAAACGATCCAAACAAACTTGAGAAATGTTCATTCTTATGCGTTTTTGGTCGAATGTTAACAAGTGCGGCACCCATCTTGCAGAAAGCTTTTTCATCTGTAGTTCTTCGTGCAAAATTGAATGGACTCGATCATTTGAGATGTCCATGATATTAGCTATTTCACGCACTTTTATTCGTCGATCATTTAATACCATATCATGCACTTTGGCTACAATTTCTGTTGTTGTTGCTGTTTTTGGACGTCCACTACGTGGTTCATCTTCAATGTTTGTACGACCACGTTTAAATTTCAGCAACCCAATTTTTTACTGTTGCATATGAAGGAACACTTTCACCTAACACATTCACCATATCATTATGAATTTCTTGTCCCGATAAACCTTTTTTATGTAAATATTTAATGACACCACGCATTTCTAATTTTTCCATTGTAAAAAAATCGCGGATGCGTCTTTTGTGAACACCTGTTTCTATATGAAGGAGTTGCCAGATCGAAACAAAATTTAACATGTGTTCATAGCAGAGATGAAAGTTTCCAAAACACTTAACTTTTTTCTGTTTATATTGCGCTTTTTGTGCTAGGCTAAGAAGTTTCCGAGCCGCCCTCGTATTAGGCCAGTCCTCGTACCACTGTTGACATATGAGTCGAATAGATTTAATTAAACTTAACGAGATGCATCACATTTCAGAGAACAAAAAGATTTAATATATATCTTCAGTGTTGTTTAAAGAATTTCTAAATTTGTAGATCAACCTTTTTATTTCTTCATAATATTTGTGCTGTATAAGGAAAAGCGTATAACAACCTTATCCCTAAAAACTTGCGAAGGTTTAAAAATTAAAAATTTTCTTTGCAAAAATGTTTTTAATCCAAACATAAGCTTTTATGAATAAGAGTACAAATTTTAATTTTCCTCGCTTAAAGTTCATTTGCAGTTTAAAGAGAATTTTTCATATCAAAATCGTTTTCTTTTGAAGTCCAACAATCCAATCAATATCCCCACCACAAATAAAAAGTTTGCGTAATTGTAAAACTTCACAACATCCTTAAAGCCCCTGAAAAAAAAAACTCAACAGACTTAAAGGCTCTTACAAATCGTTTATGTTCCTTTTTTACTTAATTTGTGTGCGAAATTCTTAAAGCTCATTAAATGCGTGTTTGATGTTAATCGAAATCTTTCTCCAAAATTTATTTACAATTTGCACAATCTTTAAAAGCAATTTATATTAAGTCGCCCGTTTATAAAAGCATAAATCTTGGCATCGATAATAAATGGCTTACTTTTTGTTCGACAACTACTGGCAGTCAGGGCTGGCTGGCTGGCTCTGACTGGCCCTTTCCAAAAACAACGAAATATGCCATAATTGGTAACATTAAAAATTTTCCAATTCATTACATTTTATCCATCGCATTTTCTTCTTCAATTTGAGGGATTCGAGTGGAAGACCAACGCAAAACTAACCTAAACACCCAAAATGAAAAGCTCTCCTTTGATAATTCATCTTCTACGCTTGTTTTGTTTTGGCCATTCGTCTTGTGTAAATAATTTCAGATTTCTGCTGTTCCCTACTCCTGCGGGTACTGGTTTTAGAAAAATAAAAAAAAATATTTCCTCAAAACGTGAATCATATCTTAAACACTACGTAGAGGGCCCTGGTCCCTCTGTCGGTGCTTTGTTAACTACGGGCAAAAGCCAACAAAATATGTAATAATTCATTTTCATTTCATTTCTTCTGGCTTTCTTTCTTCGGGTTATTGTTATTGCTCCCGTTGCTGTTGTTGTTATGTTGGTGGTAGAGTATTTGTCTGTCTGCTTTTGTTGCCTTTTCTATCCTACATCCTAGTGTTATGCCTTTGGATGTCGTCTCTGATCTTAATATAAATCTCTTTTGTAATAATCATCAAAGATTTATCATCCCGACCAGGGGACGCAGCGCAGCGTAGCCCGAGCCAAAGTGAAAATGTGAAATGAATTAGTATCGGGAATAACAGAGATTTCATGTTTTCTTCATGTCTTTCGAGCTTCGGGCAATGTGTAATTAATTTTTGTAAAATGCGTTTTGTATTTGAACGAATAGGGGGGAAAAAAGGCTGAAATATTAAACCACAAAGATATTGCAAGCTCTACTTTATTTGCCAATATATTTTAGAGTTCCCTAGGATTTTGGAAACGTACAAAAATTTAATCGCCGTAGTGTGGTGATATAGCGCGATATGCTAAAATTGGGCAGGTACTAAAATATCCTTCGGTGGCTTCTGCACTTACACTATCTAAGTTCCAGCGACCTTAAGAGTAAGTGAATTATTGTCTTGCAGCGTAAAGGCTTGTCTATAAAGTGCATAAACCGGTCAGTGGGTATTGGAATTTTTTCATGCACAGCCCTTCGATTTTATATAAGTTTACCATTTGTCCTTTTAAGTGATATTGAGGGATTTTAGTACATTTTGTTTTGTTACAAACTAATTTGGATTACGTTAATAAATGATCAGATATTGCTTTGCTCTGTTCTCAACAAACGCGGCAGCTATCAGATAACAGATTCATAAAAAAATGTCCTTGCACATACTGTCATTTAGAGGGCGTATCAATAGTTCCATGACTTTTCCAACTACCCTCGTAGTTATATGAAATGCAACACTGCTCCCATCAAGTACCATCTGATAATAGTCTACTGTGAGAGTTCCGTCATTTAGTTTGTTAGTTTGTGCATTTAGTTTGTTAGTTTGTGCTTAGCTGTTTAAAACATACAACCTCGTGGATTTTGTTAAAAAAGGAAAAAATAATAATTTCAAGGGCTCCATAAACATTATTTTTTGCGGAAAAAATCCGTCAATCAAACCAAGGAAAAACTTGATAAATGCTATGGGGACTCTGCACCTTCGATTCCAATGAATGGTAAAAAAGTGGTTTACTGACTTTCGTTGTGGTCGCTTAAGTAAAAATGACGCTGAACGTTCTGGACTGCCAATACACCCGAAAATGTCAAAACTGTTCAAGATTTGGTTTTGGCCCATCGAAGAGTAAAAGTGCGTGAGATTGTTGAGGCCATACACATTTCATATGGCAGTTTGGTTTCGATTTTACATGACCAGTTGGATTTAAAAAAGTTGCACATTTCATATGGCAGTTTAATTTCGATTTTACATGATCAGTTGGATTTAAGAAAGCTGTCTGCAAGATGGGTGCCGCGTTTGCTCTCAATTGACCATAAACGTAATCCTGTGAAAACTTCAAAGATTGTTTGGAGTTGTTTAACCGCAATTAGAATGAGTTTTTGCGGCGTTTTGTAACTGTGAATAAAACACGGATCTCCATTATAGTCTAAACAATGGGTTTCTCCGGGTAAACCGGCTCTGAAGAAGGCCTAGGTTACTTTGAAGGCCAATAAGGTGATGGCAATATTTTTTTAGGATGTACGCGGGATAATCTACATCAATTAACTTTAAAAGGAAAAAAACAATAAACGGCGACTTTTATGCAAATCATTAGACCGATTTAACAAGGATTTAAAAAAACGACCCCATATGGCCAAGAATTTTTTTTTCATCAATATAATGCACGGGTGCTGTCTCAATGGCAAAATTGCATGAATTGGATTACGAATTTGTACCTCATCCGCCATATTCTGCGGATTTAGCCCACAGTGGCTCTTTTCTACTTTCAAACCTTAAGAAATGGCTCGGTAGAAAGAAGATTCAGCTCCAACGATGAAATTATTGATTAAATTATTTAAGAAAAAACTGTGTTTTATTAGTCACGGAATTATTGATCTGCCCTCTTTTTGCAGCTGCTCTGAAGTTTCGATATAACACACAGAGAAAAAATCAGTGGGAAATCGGTCCAAACTACACAAATTCTGCTGCAAAAAACGAATTTCTGTTCCAATTACCAACATACCATAGTATTGATGGTAACATGGTCTACATCAATACATCGTCATGGTTGCTACAACCATATGACGGTAAAAAGGGTTTGTTCTCGTTGGATCCCGCACAATTTGACATTCGCTTAAAAAAGGCTCGTGTCGATTGGTGCAAAGAAATTTTGAAAAAATACGATCGGTGACGAATCATGGATCTATGCGTCAGAGCCCAAAAAACAGCAATCGACCGTGTTGGTCTTCGAAGACGAGACAAATCCAACGAAAGTTGTTCGTGAAGGAAGCATTTCGAAACAAATGGTCGCCTGTTTCTTCGGCAAAACTGGTCATGTGGCGACTGTTTCGCTTGAGCAACGTAGGACGGTTAATTCTAAGTGCCTGAAGTCTTCGGAGAAATTCGAAAAACGAACAAGAGAAGACGAATCATTGTGCACCATGACAATGCGAGCTCACACACATCGGCTCAAACCAGCGCCTTTTTGACCGGCCAAAACGTCGAATTGATGGGTCATCCGCCGTACAGCCCTGACTTGTCACCAAATGACTTCTTTTTATTCCCGCACATCAAAAAAAAAAAATGCGTGGTCAATGATTTTCGTCACCAGAAGATGCTATTGAAGCGTTCAAAAACCATGTTTTGGAGGTTTCTCAATCGAAATGGAAGAAGTGCATCGACAATTGGTTTGAGCGTATGCTGGAGAATACTTTGAAAAACAATAAAACCATTTTTGATGATAAATATTCGCATTTTCAATATTAGGCCAGAAATATATATAGCAGCCCTTATAGTGACATTACGCACACTTAATCAGATAGACATCCATAGATAGACCTCCTTATTATTCAAAAAAAACAACCCTTTTTCCCGAGCTACGGCCATCCAACGTTTGACAATAAATACTGTCAACCTTAATTAACTTTTTTAAAGATGTCCCATTGCAAGGCGTTAAAATATTACATTTTTTTTTAAAGTACTTATAACCAACAATCTTGAAGAACAACCAATACATGTACAAATTCCATTCCAATAATCATCTTAGTCTGTTAGGATTACCAATACTTGTTTTCTTCAATCGAAAGTGTCAGTTCCCTCTTCTGAAAACTGCTGTCCACCCAATCAACATAGGGTTGTAACGATGGATACATGGATAGTTCTAGCAACCACCTACATTCGGTTGGCAAAAAATTCGGTTGTGGCAAAAAATCTGTTCCCTGTGTGTATCTTTGAATGAGGATTGTACTATCTGTCGTGATACATGTTGAAATGGCAAACCTTACTGAATATTTTGAGAGCTGTGTGGCAATATACTTCGTAGGGACATAAATACTGTTACACACGTTTTATGCTGTAAAATAAAAAGGACTGAAGGTTTTTGGACCAAACATTTTTTAATATATTCATTTATGTATATTGTATCCAAAACGAATCTACTTATTCGAAATGTCCGCCTTTTGCCTTTACACACGCCTTAAGTCGCACTGGCCAATCGTCAATAGCTGCACGAACCTCCATTGGAAAATTGACCACAGCTTGAACCAAAGCAGTCTTAAGAGATCCAATGTTGGGGTATCTTTTGTGACAAACCTTGTCCTCTAAAACCGTCCACAATTTGTAATCCAATGGGTGCAAATCTGGACTGCCTGAGGGCCATTCTTCAAAAGAAATGAACGCTGGCAAATTGTTTCGAAGCCAGGCCTGGGCGTTTTAGCCTTATGGGCCGGCGCCTAATCCTGCTGGAAAGTCCATGGCTGGTTTTGGAAAAGGGAATTGTTAAGAGGCTTCACAACAGCTTCCAAAACGGTTTCTTGGTAAACTTTGGTCCATGTTTTGACTCCATGTTCGCAGAAATGCAGGTCATCGTAAGAGACACCCCACCAAACCATGACTGAAGCTGGATGATGACCCTTTTCCACCCTTGGGATCAGTTCAGATGCTTCCTTAGGTGACCGAGCATACACTCTATCATTTTGCTTGTTAAATTTTTTCTGAACTTTAAAATTTTTTTCATCGGTGGAGAAAATTTTTCTGGCCAACTTATCAGCGTGCATCACCAAAAGACGTTTGCATTTTTCAATCCTATTTTTTTTTAAACTGCAGTCAATAAATGCCCGGTACGTCATTTGAAAGTCCCTAGTCTTTTTTAATGATTCGACTCATGGACTTTTGTGTGATATTCATCTCACAAGCCATGATTTTCTGTTTTCGGAGCGGATTTCTGTGAATTCTTGATTTAACGGCTTTGATGACATGCGGTGTTCGAACAGAGCGTGGGCGGCCCGAGCGGCGGCGGTCTTTGACATCTCCAGTCTCCTCAAACAGTTTCATGCATCGGTAGACGAACATGCGGCTAATCCCTTGTGGCCAGGGCCTTTTGAAAATATCATTTTTTTCATTTCACACTTGAAAAGATCTATTACAGCGATACCGTTCTCATTATCTGACCACTCCATGATGGAAGTTGAAACAATTTTAAAATCTCGTTACAGACTAAAGCTATTGAGGTTAGCTTTCAAAACCCATATGGCATTAACGTGGCATGTTCAGTTCTACTATTGAAGTGGGTGTGTTCAAAGTTGTAACAGCATTTATGTCCCTACTAAGTAAAACCATCATTACTAACTAGTCCCTCTTGAATATCCAAATGTTTAGCTTCACATGAAATAAGAGATAGTTAGGAGCTTCCACCCTTATTCTGAGACGGTGTAGCAATGGGTCAAGCAACACAGAACCCTTGGACCACTACGGTTAAAACAGCCATGTCTGCCTACCTTAACCTACGCAATTGTGCTTATCCGACCAGATTAAAATTCTGAAAACCAATAAACCACAGCTGTTTTCCATAATGTTAAAGGGCCATTATATTAACCAAGCATTTGTTTGAGTTTTTTTCACCGAAAAAGTAATATTTAATCACTTAATTATTGATAAGTAGTAAATGTTAAACGAAAAATGAAGCTTTCTAAAGGCTCTTCAAAAAAACACTCAAATGCTGTTGAAACACTAACTCATTCATATCTTTTTTTTGGTGAGTTGCTTTAAGACTTCAGGCTGTGTACTCATACTATAGAAAAACAAACGCATTTATTTACAAAACAAAATGTGGTGCTATTGGTATTTTCACTTTCAGATAACGAACCTTTATTAGTTTAAAACGAAAAAAACTCAGTTTAATATGTGGCAGTACAAATAAAAATTTCTTTAATCTCTCTCCCTCTAATGCTGAAAATGATCCAAAATACAAAAGTCTGTTACAAAAACAAACAACGTACGAGAATGAGAATCCTGCAGTAATATACATTTTTCAAATGTTGTGTTTTTGACCATTGAACTCGCCGTCCATTCAATGTCTCTAAAGCTATGGCTCGCTCGAAAGAGCGCGCGTCCTTCGGCATCATAACAAATTTTAATGGTAGACCTACTTTTTCTATATGACCAAAAACTAACAAAAACACATACTTCTCTACATACATATGTTGGTTTGTGTGTGTGTGTAAAAATATATATATCTATCAAAAACAGACAAGAGTAAACCACATACGTATGTATGTGTAATATGCCCACATACTATTTGTAATCACACACACACACATAAGCGGATGTGTTCATAACAAAATTTCAAAAATTCACATTCCCATATTCTTCACTCGCCCATGAAGATGAGCTCCATCGACTTTAAGCTGAGCCCATGAAATACCAAAAAAAAAAATGCCTGACTACAACCGGGTATACTTTTGAAATAAAAGGGGTTGGGTTAGAACTGACGGTAGTGACAACATTGCAGCAGTGTTTGGCATCGCCAACAAAAAAAAATATTTTTTTTTGGTTAGATTACCAAAGGCAACAAAGTGCATACAAAAACATACGCCCCATATTACTTTTCCCACCAAATCAAACTGCAACAAACATGCACACATGCTTAGACAGAAACACACACAGACACACACTTGCACTCGTGCAACTCGCAAAATGAGTTCAGGGGCGCTAACCAACACTTGCCGTTCTTACACTCAACACACATTGAGAGAGAGAGAGAGAATGAGGGGATATCGCATTCGGCATTTGCTTATGAGGAGTGATGTTCGTATGTGTGTGTGTGTGTGCTACTCGTAGTCCTACATGGGCCATGTGTTATTGTGAGACTCCTCATATATTTGAGTTTGTGGGAGTGTGTGTGTGTGTGTGTGAAAGTACAAAATGTAATACCATATTGTGCATTGTCGCACAGTGGGGGGTGATCTTGATCCGATTTTAAAGAATATTTTAGTTGGTTCTCTTTAGTTCGGTGGATTTTATTCAATTTTCGCAAAGGCATTGCAACTGTCGGGGTTTCTGGCCTCTTCGATTTTAAGCTAGGGATGATCCGATGAGGAACATGTACAATTTTTTTGAGGAATGAGAATTACAAAGCTTAGGACATTAACATTGCAATTGGGGTGGTTTCTGGCTTCTTCAGATTTATGCTTCGGTTGATAAGTTAAGGAACAGCTACAAATTGGTTGAGAAGTGATATTACAAAGCTAAGACAAAGGCTGCCATCTAATAATTTCCAAGTGTTAGATTGGAAATATCTGTACAATCCAATGGCTAAACTATTTACCAAGGTTTGCCACTCATAGTTAAAGTGCATAATTGTAGTTCTATAAGAAATGTTGATCGTCGTAAGTAAAATTTTTGGAACCTCGGTACACCAATTAGGCAGAGATTGTTATAAAAGGAAATCAGACATAGCCGCCTTGGCTGCCAGTTTAAACAGGGTGGTCCAACCAAAACGAACGAGATAATTATTAATAAAACAAAAAATTGTTAGAGAATGATCTTTATATTTTCTTTTATAATAAAAGGGTCTATGTAATAATAAAAATGTAATAATAAAAATGTAATAAAAATGTCTACTTAGTAGGGACATAAATACTGTTACACTCGTTTTATGCTGTAAAATAAAAAGTTCTAAATGTTTTTGGACCAAATATTTTTAATATATTTATTTATGTATAATGTATCCAAAAAGAATCTAATTATTCGAAATTTCCGCTCTCGCCTTAAGTCGCACTGGCCAATCGTCAATAGCTGCACGAACCACCATTGGAAAACTAGCCACAGCTCAAACCAAATCAGTCTTAAGAGATCCCATGTTGGGGTATCTTTTGTGATAAACCTTGTTCTCTAAAACCGTTCACAATTTGTAATCCAATGGGTTCACACCTGGATTGCCTGAGGGCTATTCTTCAGAGGAAATGAATGCTGGCAAACTGTTTCGAAGCCAGACCTGGGACGTTTTAGTGTTATGGGCCGGCGCAGAATACTGCTGGAAAGTCTACGACTGGTTTTGGAACAGGGAATTGTTAAGAGGCTTCACAACAGCATCCAAAAGCGTTTCTTGGTAAACTTTGGCCGATGTTTTGACTCCTAGTTCGCAGAAATGCAGGTCAGTGACCCCATCGTAAGAGACACCCCACCAAACCATGTCTGAAGCTGGCTGAAGACCCTTTTCCACCCTTGGGATCAGTTCAGTTGCTTCCTTAGATGACCGCGCATACACTCTATCATTTTGCTTGTTAAATTTTTCCCGAAAATTTTTTTCATCGGTGAACACAATTTTTCTGTGCAAGTTATCAGCGTGTATCACCAAAAGACGTTTGCATTTTTGAATCCTATTTTTTTTAAAGCTGCAGTCAATAAATGTCCGGTACGTCGTTTGAAAGTCCCAAGTCTTTTCTAATGATTCGACTCATGGACTTTTGCGTGATATTCATCTCACGGGCTATGATTTTCTGTTTTCAAAGCGGATTTCTGCGAATTCTTTATTTAACAGCTTTGATGACATGCGGTGTTCGAACTGAGCGTGGGCGGCCCGACCGGTGGCGGTCTTTTACATCTCCAGTCTCCTCAAACAGTTTTATGCATCGGTAGATGAACATGCGGCTAATCCCTAGTGGCCGGAGCGTTTTGAAAATATCCCTTTTTTATTTCACACTTGAAAAGCGCTATTACAGCGATACGGTTTTCATTATCTGACCACTCCATGATGAAAGTTAATACAATTTTAAAATCCCGTTACAGACTAACGCTATTGAGGTTAGGTTTCAAAACCCATATGACATTAACGGGGTATGTTCAGTTCTACTATTGAAATGGGTGTGTTCAATGTTGTAACAGTATTTGTTGTAAATATTTAAACTGCAGAGACGGTAAGGTTGATTAAATAAGAACTAAATTCGACTTTATTTTCAACAAATCTTTACACTGTCCCACTGTGCACAGTTTCGGTGCGTTATAAGAAGGCGGTTTTTAAACACACACCAATTTTTTACACACACTTGAAAAAATTGCAAGTTTTTCACACACAAAAAAAGGAGGCGCCCTTACCTCTCTCCTCTGCTGTGATAATCCTTGCAGCTCCTAAGAGAAGATCGAGAGCAGTGTCAAACTCAAGTGAAGTTCAGCAGAACACAACTCTAGCAGCAGTGGGGTTGGAAGGGCTGCGACTCGTTTGCAAATGACATGAAACACTTTAAAATGTTTACTTTTGCTCCGCTGTAGAGGGTGCCTGATGTCGTAACTGGCGGTCGTCGTAGTTGTGTGTAAATATCATTCTGGCCAGTTCTTCAAAGGCCGACCGACCATGACCATAGTTAGACGGTACGAGTGCTTTCCCTTGTCCAAAGAGCGGGAAATGATGCTTCGGGTGTAGTGCACAACATTCACCCAAATACTTTTCATAGTTAGGTGTGTAACTTACATACTGTATGTGAGTGTGTGTGTGTTACGGATTCCATATGTGTTTCTTGGTTATTTTCTCTTTTTTTAAGGATTTGATACCTATTTTTTATTCTCCTCTTACTTTTTGTGTTCAACTTGACTTGGTTTCTGTGCTAAGCTGTAGCGTTTTTTTGCAAGTGAATAAGAGTGTGTGTGTGGGTGTGTGTGTGGGAGTTCACATGCCGTAGCCAACCACCTATTGGTGGTGCTGCTGCTCGTGCATGTTTTCACGTTTTAGTGGGTTAGTGTTACATTGAGTAGTTTCGCGTGTTTTTAATTTAGATTGATAAACATCAAGTGCAGGCATACTTTACTTCTGTCGTTCGGTGCGGATAAGCGCTTTAATGCACTTTAATTGAACTAGAATTTCAAATATTTCATTTGAAGTGAATGCGCTACATTTAACATTGTCATGTTTTCGTTTTGAAATAAACAACATAAGCGTGGAATGTATTACAACATATTGAAACAAGGTTTTGTCATGAATACAAAGTCTGTCTGCACCGGCGCTATAAAGGTAACGAATGTTTTTATTCATTTTTTTCTTTTCTATGATAGAAAATCAATAACAGTGCTTTTAAGCTTTTGATTTTTTTTGTGTTTTTTGATAACAATTCCTCTGCTAAACTAGTAAAATTTAACTTTTTAACGTCTGTTTTGTTTCGGAAGATAAAGACTCAGTAATGTAATAGTAAGTGTACTCGAGTGTTTTATAAACTAAACGCTTCAAACGTTAGTAGTCGTGATTGACTTAACTAAATACTGTTACAACATTGAACACACCCTTTTCAATAGTAGAACTGAACATACCCCGTTAATGTCATATGGGTTTTGAAATCTAACCTCAACAGCGTTAGCCTGTAACGGAATTTTAAAATTGTTTCAACTTTCATCATGGAGTGGTCAGATAATGAGAACCGTATCGCTGTAATAGCGCTTTTCAAGTGTGAAATGAAAAAAGCGATATTTTCAAAACGCACCGGCCACTAGGGATTAGCCGCATGTTCGTCTACCGATGCATTAAACTGTTTGAGGAGACTGGAGATGTAAAAGACCGCCACCGGTAGGGCTCTGTTCGAACACCGCATGTCATCAAAGCCGTTAAATCAAGAATTCACAAAAATCCGTTCCTAAAACAGAAAATCATGGCCCGTGAGCTGAATATCACGCAAAAGTCCATGAGTCGAATCATTAAAAAAGACTTGGGACTTGGGGCTTTTAAAGACGTACCGGACATTCATTGACTGCAGCTTTAAAAAAATAGGATTGAAAAATGCAAACGTCTTTTGGTGATGCATGCTGATAACTTGCACAGAAAAATTTTGTTCAGCGATGGTAAAATTTTTACCGTTAAGGAAAAATTTAACAAGCAAAATGATAAGAGTATAGGCGCGGTCATCTAAGGAAGCATCTGAACTGATCCCAAGGATGGAAAAGGGTCATCACCCAGCTTCAGTCATGGTTTGGTGGGTTGTCTCTTACGATGGGGTCACTGACCTGCATTTCTGCGAACAAGGAGTCAAAACATCGGCCAAAGTTTCCCAAGAAACCTTTTTTGAAAGCTGTTGTGAAGCCTCTTAACAATTCCATGTTCTAAAACCAGCCATGAACTTTCCAGCAGGATTCTGCGCCGGCCCATAAGGCTAAAACGTTCCAGGCCTGGCTTCGAAACAATTTGCCAGCGTTAATATCCTCTGAAGAATGTCCTAACCACCTATTGGATTACAAATTGTGGACGGATTTAGAGGACAAGGATTGTCCCAAAAGATACCGCAACATTGGATCTCTTAAGACTACTTTGGTTCGAGCTGTGGCCAATTTTCCAATAGACGAGGTTCGTGCTTCGTGCTATTGACGATTGGCCAGTGCGACTTAAGGCGTGTGTAAAGGCAAAACGTGGACATTTCGAATAAGTAGATTCTTTTTGGATACAATATACATCTATAAATATAAAGGGTGTTTTTTATTGGGGTATAGAACTTTAAGTTGGCATCACTTTTTTAACTGGCGGCCATTTTGTCAGCTGTCAAGTGATTAATATTTAGTTTGGTTTGCCATTTCATCATGAACAGGTTGACAAAAGAACAACGCTTGCAAAATGGGCCGAAAATGAGATTCATCTCGATGCTGATTTTCATCACAAAATTTTGTTCAGTGATGAGGCTCATTTTTGGTTGAATGGCTACGTCAACAAGCAAAATTGCCGCATTTGGAGTGAAGAGAATCCACATGAGACCCTTGAGACGCCATTACATCCACAAAAACTGACTGTTTGGTGTGCTCTATGGGCTGGTGGAGTCATTGGGCCATACTTCTTCCGAAATAATGCTGGAGAGTCAGTTACGGTTAATGGAGACCGGTATAGAGTCATGATAACCGACTATTTTGTTCCCGAATTGGATGGCATGAATGTGGATGAGTTGTGGTTCCAACAAGACGGCGCTACATGCCACACAGCGCACGTCACAATCGAATTATTGAAGGAAACATTCGATGAGCGCATAATTTCGTGGAATGGACCTGTCAATTGGCCACCAAGATCGTGTGATTTGACACCATTGGATTATTTTCTTTGGGGATATGTGAAGTCGCTCGTCTACGCCAACAAACCAGAAACACGTTAGGGGACTTGGAAGCCAACATTCGTGGCGTTATTGCCAACATACGGCCCCATATGCTCGAAAAAGTGGTTGAAAATTGGACCTGTAGAATTGGCTTTATTCGAGCCAGCCGCGGCGGCCACATGCCCGAAATCATATTTAAACATTAATGGCATAAAATTATCCTTCCAATAAAGCCAAATTGATGTACATTAAAACGATTTTCTTGTGTTTTATTTCAATTCGAAGTTCTATACCTCAATAAAAAACACCCTTTATATAAACTATTTGGTCCAAAAACATTCAGTACTTTTTATTTTACGGCATAAAACGTGTGTAACAGTATTTATGTCCCAACCTAGTAATTGAAATTATTTCGTCTTAACAAAAGATTGCACACTTTATTACTTCAAAAATATAAAAGTATTTTTTAAACACTTTAAAAGAAGTGGACAATCCTGATAATTATTTAAAAGAAAAGGCGCTGCCTTCGTACTTGAAATTGTTTTTGCATTTATGATTCAATTTCGATTTAATTGATAAAACAAAACCATACAGTAAATCTACCTTTTAAAACCAATGCTACATTAGACAACAACACTTGAAGAATAAAATTAGCATAAAGAACTGTTACGAGGGTTTCTATTAATATTTCGGGTCCGGCAATAAAAACAAAACAATTTATCATTGGAAATGGTTTTATTGTTTTTCAAAATATTCTCCTTTAAGATCAATTCACTTTTGCACTTTTTCCCCACCGATTTCGGGTCCGACAATAATAACACAATAGTTTATCAATGGAAAGGGTTTTATTGTTTTTAAAATATTCTCCTTCATGATCAATTCACTTTCGCACTTTTTCCACTCCGATTAAGACACCTCCAAAACATGATTTTTGAACGCTTCAACAGCTGCTTTGGGCTATGAAAAACGTTGATCACGCATTTTTTTCTTGATGCTAGGGAATAAGAATAAGTCATTGGGTGCCAATTCAGGGCTGTACGGTGGATGGCCCATCACTTCGACATCTTGAGCGGTCAAATAGCTCATCGTTTCAGCTGATGTGTAAAAGCTCGCATTGTCGTGATGCAAAATGATCCATATTCTCTTAATATTTTTCCTCATTGCTTCGAACACAGTTGAAAAACAGATAGTTGTACTATGCCTCCCAGATTTGACCGTCCTACGTTCCACTAAAGGCACTGTGGCAACATGGCCGGTTATAATGAAAAAAACGCAATCATTATGTACTTTTTCCACGAACAACTTTTTATGGATTTGGCTCAACTTGAAAGACCCATACGGTCGATTGCTGTTTTGATTCGAGTTCATATGCATAGATCCATGATTCGTCACCTGTGACAATGTTATACACAGCCTTTGAGCTACTTTAGTTAAACTTTTTCAATATCTCTTTGCACCAATCCATACGAGCCTTTTTTTGAGCATTCGTCAAATTAAGTGGGATCCAAGGAGAACAAATACTTTTCACGACCAAATGAATATGCAATATCTTAGTGATGCTTGTCATACTAATGCCCAAGGATGCCCCAATCTCGCGGTATGTCACATGTCGGTCTTGCTTAATCAGTTTACGCACAGCATCGATGGTTTCTGACAAAGTGACCGAAGTTGGATGTCCTTCACGAAATTCATCCTGAACTCTTGGCACCAACGATTTACAGTGGTTTTTGATGGTGCTTTATCGCCAAAAGTCGAAACAAGTTGATTTAAACACTCTTGCCGAAAATCGTAAAAAAACTTCGCACAAAAATATTTACGGGATAATTCCATTTTTTGACTGAGGTACATTTTTAAACACACTGTAAACAAAACTATTTGCCCTCAAATGACAAAACGTTCTGAGTGAAGTTATGCTAAAAAATTTCAAAGATTCCAATGTAAGTTCCAGTTTGCATCTGGGAACACTAGAATTGTCAGGACCCGAAATATAGAAAGCAAACCTCTTATACCATATTTGTCATTCTGCTTGCAACACCAGAAAGTTCTATGACGATGTAGCTGACTGTCCAGGTTTATGGGAAAATAAGTTTCGCTTGAAGAAACTAAAGAAACCTTGAAAAAAGTACCATTTTAGAAGTTTATGCTTAACAAATCACATTTTTTTCGACGGAAAATGGATACTGAAAAAAATGGATACTTAAAAAAACCATATAAGCTGAACTTGTTGGCTCATGTGGCAAACAAAAAAACTTCCCGCATGGTCTTAACGGGCGACTCATAGTAATTAAAGACCTATTGGTACTAAAATTTAAACAAATATTGCTATTAATATAAAATAATTCTGTTTATATCTTAGTTTTGGCTAATTTTAGGTCCGGACGCATGTAACGAAGGGGTAAAAAGCGGACCACTTTATTGCGCTTCGGTCTGCCAAACATAACAACGTGTTTTATAGTTTTGATTTAAAAATTCGATTTTAAAATCTTATTTAGTAAAAAGAAGAATTTCCAACATGTTATTTATTGTTTTTTTCTCTTGAAATTTTTAAAACTTTTTTTTAAAATTAAATTTTGTTAAGAGAAATTATTTTTTTCTCTACAATATGAGCACAGCGCTCTTCCAAACGAATTAGAGCTACTCTTAAGCGTATACAAAAATAAAAATTTGATTCATTTATATAATTTGTTAACATTTTTGAATTATTTGTCGTTTCGATAGATGGTTAAGTTTTCCGTATAGACTGCAAACTAATTTATAGTAAATTTAAACAAACTACATAAAATGTAACTGCAAAGTTTAAGGAGTATCTTTGAAATGTAGCAGAGTAGTGAAGCGATTGAATCTTTTACACAATTCATTACTCACACGATATGAAGAAAAGTATCCATTTCCTCCCTGGATATTTCAAAAATGGAACAAAAAATCAAAAATTTTTTCCTACAAAAAGAACAAGCAAAAAATCCCAAAAAAAGAAGAAGACATGAAGCGACTACCACCCAAAAGGATATTTATGAATATATGGGCGCCTATGAAGGAGTACTCAACTTCGGATGAAAGCAACAGCACTAAAACGTTTGCCATACATCAATGAACGCCATCGATTGGCAGTCTATCTGTGTTCCTGTAGTTTTTGTGCTAGGCCTCTCATATCTTTTGTGCGCTGGTTTTTTTTTTGGTGCATACAATGTTTTCATGTAAATGACTGCTTAACAGGAAGAGTGCTTTATTTGAATGGGAGCAAATCAAAAAAAACGAAACCCCAAGCCCAAAGAAATGAAAGAGTTTCATATCTTCTGGGCAACAACAATAGCAAGTGGGCCGGGAAAGTGATAAGACGATTACAACAACCATAAACTTTCCTCACACACGCACTTTGGATTGTTAATAGTCCCTCGAGCAAATTGTCCTCAATATATCAAATCAAATACGTATCCTTTATTTTGATACCATCAATAAATAGATGAATGTTACACGCAAATAGCAACTGACAGCCCAGCCACACTGCACCATATCATCAAGCCAGTCGGCAGGCAGCCCGCCATTCAAAGCTACCGCACCACTCACTCAATCACTTGTTCACTTGCATGGCCCACCGCGCACCCGGCCCGCCCTCTCGCCCAGTAAGTGCTGTGTAACACCCGCTTGGGCTGCTTGATTCGCCTGCTGGCGAAAGGTGGTAAACGGATGAGAACAAATGTTGCTTCCAAGTCTTACACAGAACAGACAATTATTTAGAAATCTACTCCCGATATAAACTGTAGGCAAATATTTGAAGACACACACACACAGCAATATGTGCCAATATGTGTAATGTATATATTACATACGCACAGTTTCTCTAATGGAGGGACTAGCGTCAGATACTCACTCACGCTTGCACACGCACTTGTATGTGTCAGCCAATACAGTCACGTTTTGGGCCAAAGAACGAGCTAAGAAAAAAAACACGAACCTTAATATATATTGCAAAAGTCAATATAACACATTCATATACCCGCATACATACACAGCTACCCACATAAATGTACACACACATACACATGCAGATATCTTCCATACAGGCACGATATAACATATTACGCTTTCCTTAACTTTGGCCATAGCTAAGCATTACTTTTTGCTCTTTTGTTAAGGGGGAAACGTAGGAAAGAGAGGGAGCGAGTGATAGAGAAAGTATTAAAAGTTACTGGGTACAACTAATGTGAGAACAATTGTGTTTGGTAGAACTCCGCACAAAACCTTTAGGCACAATTCGTTCTTAACTTCCAAACAAGTGAAAGGTTTAGACAAAACATGGGATACACAGTGGTTGCAAGCTTTAAAAAAATTGGTCAAAAACTTATCAGTACCACACGATCTGGGTTATTTCCATTACCATTGTTAAATAGGGATAAAATACCTCAACTGCCACTGGATCATCTCCCCATATATATCTTTTCTATGTTGGTCATCAGGCTTAATAGCCAAACTTAGATTTGCTTTCTTAGCTGCTTTTTAAAAGATTTTTGTCGATTGTTTGTTTTTAAATAAAAAACAAAATTTTTTTTCTAATATTCTTTACTATTACGAGTATATAAAAGAACCGCTCTCTTAATTTATTTTTATACTCTCAACAATAACATTACAAAAATTTAATTTTATTTAAATATTAATTTTGAAATTTAAAAGTTCAATTCTCTTTACAGAGACCAAACAGACGAAATTAATTTTTTGTTCGTAGTTAAAACGAAACGAACGAGTTATAACAAGCGGACAAATTAAGTCCGACTGTCCCTAAGTTGATATACCCTCCATTAATGTTTAACGTCCAATAAAAAAAAAGTTGGCAAGAGGGCTTGGCGCTGGTCTCTTTTATATCAGAGTGTGTTTTTTTCCATACCCACATTTTATATACCAACTACTATTGTCATATCAGTATTCGTTCTCGGCAAATAGCATTTTAAACTTCAAGTTTTAGTAGGCAATGCCACGCCCTCTAAACCGCCACTTTTCCTCTAGGATGTGTTTCGATCCCTGTGAACATTACATGTTAAATAAACAATAGCCATATCTTTAATAGTGCATGCGATATTTTCTAAATCTGGATTGTGTGGGCGGTGTCACGCCCCTTGTCCAATTATACCATAAAATAGTCTATAATAATTTCCTAGTCCTTGATTTCATTGTGTTAAATTTTAGAAGATCGGTCTATTAGTTTGGCCATAAATGCGATATTTTAAAGGAGACGTAAGACCGCCAATTTTTCTTTTAGACTGTGTTTTGTTCTATGCCAACAACATCATTTGTTCCAAATATCATTATCATATCTCTAAGAGTTAATGAGATATTGTTGTTTGAAGTTTACGGTTGTGTAGGCGGGTGGTGGCACGCCCCTTGTCCAATTTTTCCATAAAATGATAATGACCAAGTCATTAATTTCATTCTGTTAAAATTTAAGAACTGTCGGTTTGCCTATAAATGTGATTTTTTTAAGGGGGCGTGGCTCTGTTTATTTTTCCTCGGTACTAGTTCAGGAGATGTAGCGTTGCAAGGTTCAGACTTGTGTAGGCATTGCTTCGCCCCTTTAAACACTATATAGTCTACAAAAATATGGTAATCATTAATTTCATTCTGTTAAAAATATACAACGGTCAGTCCACCACTGTAGCAATAAATGGTTTTTTTTATGGGGCGTGGCACCGCCAGTTTTTCCTCCAAAATGTGTTTCGATTTATGCCACCATCATTTGTTCCAAATATCATAATCATATATCAAAGAGTTAATGAAATAATGTTCTTAAGTTCAGGGTTGTGTGGGTAGGCGGTGCCATGCCCACTTCCAATATTACCATAACATGATAATGACCTAGTCATTGATTTCATTCTGTTAAAACTTTGGAACAGTTGGTATATTAGTTTGCTCATGGGTGCGATTTTTTTTAAAAGAGCATGACTTCGCCAAGTTTTTGCCCGGGAAATGTTTCGGTCGAACCCAACATCATTTGTCCCAACTATCATAGTCATACCTTTAAGAGCGCAGGAGATATTGTATCCTTGTGTTCAGGGTTGTGTGGGCGCTGCCACGCCTGTTTGTACAATTTTACCGTAACTTAGTCTATAATAAAGTTTTAGTCATTAATTAAATTCTGTTACATTTTGGAAGTTCGGTCTATTAGTTTCGCCATAAATGAGATTATTTTTTAAATTGGACGTGACTCCTTCCCGTTTCCTCCATAATGTGTTTCGGTTCAAGCCAACATCAGTTCCAAATATCATATTTTTATCTTTAGGAGTTCATGAGATATTGTCTCTTTAAGTGCAGGGTTGTGTGGCCGGTGCCACGCCTCTTTTACAATTTTACCATGACATAGTCTATTAAAATGACCTAGTCATTGATTCCACTCTGTTCAATTTTAGATTTTTTAAAAGGGGCGTGGCGCAGCCCACTCTATATCTACGATGTGCTTACATTAATACCAGCATCATATGTTCCAAATATCATTGTCATATGTCCAATAATTCATGAGATATTTTTTAAGTATTTCTAAATCCAGGTTTGTGCTGGCAGTGCCACGCCCCCATATCCAATTTACCATAGTATAGTCGATAATAATTTCCTAGTAAATGATTGAATTCTGTTAAAATTGTAAAACCATAGGTTTATTTCTTTGCCCATAATTGTAATTTTTAAAGGGGGCGTGGCACCGCCCACTATTCTTCCGGGTTGTCTTTCGATTCATTTCAATATCACAAGTTCCAAATATCATCGACTTATACGTTGTTAATGATATATTGTCTTTATAGGTTTATGGTTGCTGATTTATCCAGAGGTTGACTCAGCATTTGGATGGGGAAAATGTTTACCTCTTGACCGATCTGGCCTATTTTCGAGCCAACCGTCCACCATACATATGTTTCTGAAAAATCTCAACAGTATGAGCTGAAATAGTTTGCTTTCTACAGTCGTTCAGTGGGACATGGCTAGAACATCATAAAATTTTAATACGACTCAGAATATAAACTTATACTTTATGGGGCCCTTTGACCAGCATTACGAGGTGTTGCAAGCGGAATGATAACGGGAATATTCATTCTATCTAATGATGAAGGGTATTAAAACAGGGGTGCATATGTTCACGGGCAAATTGTTGTGATTTACTTATACAAAATCCCAAATTATTCAAAACAATATTTTTCCTATTCGACTGAATATCTTGACTTAGAAGTCTTGGGTTTATAGGGCTCCGAAAATTGGATACCGTCAAAATTAAAAATGTCGAATTTTACTTGAGTATCACCACTATGGCCTGAACCACGGTGCGCCTAGGTCACGTTACTATTCGAAGGCCAGCGCCCCGCGGGTACTCATTTGAAGTATGACATGAATGGGCCATAACTTCACTCTCCCCGCGATTTTTGTTTTTAAATAACTGCAACAACGATTCTCCCCAAAGGGCCACACCAACTTGTCAGGCCAGAACAACAGTTTTGGATGGCTTTGACTAGCCGGAGTTCCATATTTAAGTCTCTGGTCAGACCTCGTAACCAAAGGGCTACTCCTACTTTTTGTTTCCTACAACAAGGGACTGGTCATCCACACCCACCAACATTCTAAAAACCAACAATCAACCTCTAATATGAAAATGCCAAACTTACCCTTGGACGACGAAAACGAACACTCTATTTGCAAACTCATTCGCCCTAGGCAAAACCTCTTGTGAAGCATCCTACCCTCTAAGATCTCACTGGAATTCACCAATAACCATATCACTTAGTACGGCCAATTTCATACTGGAACACAATCAATGGTGAAGGGTAAAGAAGCTTCTATACAAAGTTAGTGAACGCAAGTAAGTTTGGTCCTTTCGAATTTTATAAAACCTCTTCCATTAGCTATCAAGATGGAAAGAACTAACAAGGCTCATATTTATGGACCCCATGGCCGGTGTATCCGCGCGCTAATCACAACCAAATCAAATAATTCATTGTGCTTAATTGCGCGTTGAACACCTCTACGTCCATTTATGGAAGTATTTGGGCTCCATATGGCCCCTTTCTCTGAGCCCCAAATATCGAAGTCATAAATTTAAAGCACGTTTGGGATTTATTGTAAGATTTGTACCAGTTTTCCTATCCATATTTCGATATTTACCACTGACCGCTTGTTTTGAGAGTCGCATGTGTCCGCTCCATAATTTTATTCTGATCCTACGAACCATCACATATTTTGAGTCCTAGTTACCAATGCTTCAGGTTAAGGAAATATATTTTTTGCTTTATTATCGGTTTGTTTGTTTTGATCATATGTCCATATAGGGGTCCTTGAGGGTCCTGTCATCGAGATAATGAGTTGCATTTACGTTTCGTTTTGGCTAGTCAGCAACAATTTAAGAAAAAGTTGTTCGATAGATGTGTAACGTGTGAGCAGGAGTCAACCACGGTGATATTGGATTATATTGACTTATGCTTTTCTTCAGACCTTATGTGAATGACGGTCGTTTGTGCTACTCGTACAACCTTTACTTTCTGTCTCAAACTAGGTGTAGTGAGTTAAAAATATATAAAACTGGTGAAATAGCTTAGTTCTTATCTTTCAACGTTCATACAGAGACTGCAGATTTGCCGCTCTAGAACCCACATTTAAAATCTGATCTTTCTGAAATTAAACAATGTTGTTGATGTGCGACCTATAAACAGCCTATGTTTATTTATAGCCACCATTAAAATGCGCATCCGGACTTTAAGCCCCGTCGTGCTAGAAATCGTATATTTTTAAAAATCCTGTATAAAAGCGGTAGGTCTTCTGTATACCAGAGTGATATAGTGTATCATACGGTCGGTCCTATGCGCCTGTAGACTATCCTGCAACAAATTTGATTTATACTAGAGAACTTAGAAAACTCTTACTATTCCTTTGCCATATTGAGTCTAAAGCATCACGTTTTCGTCCATTCTAGCCACTGTGCAATGTTAAGTATTCATATGAGACACCAGGCACCAGAGATATACGACCATAATATATCTTTGGGCAAATAGAATCTGACATATGTGAGGGAAAAATAGCAGTGAACCTGACTAAATGAAACGTTGGCTGAATATTTCCCAGACACGCATCATCCCAGAGCGGTTCGTCCCACACATCGAAGAGTAGGCAGGCAGGGCAAAGGAAAACAAAACAAGAAAAAATGCTTGATGAGAAAATCATTTACATTTGATTTGTTTATACTCTGGCTCTGTCTTAGGTATCGTTTCCTTTTTATTTTGTTACGTTTGGGTTTCGTTTACGGCTTTGGCTTTTATGGGAGACACACAAATGTGATTTTAAGTGAAATTGGCCTAAAAGTAGGCAATATGGTTTATTTGAATTTAAGCCGAAAAGTAGGCTACAGATAATCCAGTGAATAAATAAACAACTAAAAGTATACATTACAAATGCGACAACGTTAGTTCACATTGTGTGCTAGTGTGTGAGTGAGTATCTGTGTGTGTGTGCGCGCTTTGTTTGCGTCTCCTTTTACTGGCATTTGACTAAAAATCTGTTTGCCTTTGCGGTGGGAACGGTAACATTGCGCATTACACATCCTGTTATGACATTTATGTGACACTTACCATTTTACAGAAATTCATTTATGGCCGCTCGCACACTATTACAACAGGATAAACGCAAAACCATATGTATGTATGACATTTGTATGTTTGTGTTTGTACGTGTGTGTGTCTGTTAATCTTAAAGCGTATTTATTGTGTTCGCTTTGTTTGCCAATAATAACTTCTTCAATATTACTGTTGCTTTTACTTTTTCTTTATAGTCTTTTTGGCGCCATGTCATAATTTCTTCTGTCTGTTGTGTTATGCTCGGTTCTCCACTTTCTCGCATTTTGCAAGATTTTGACAAAAGAAGAACAAAAACTTTATTTGATTTTATTGTTTTCTATAGCAACAATTTCATGTATTTACTGTGTATTGCGTTTCATTTATTTACTTGTTTTCCGCCTTTCTTCACATATACTCGTACATTCGAGAATGTGGTACACACACTGTCTCTTTTATGTACTTGTGCACATATGAAGTACATAAATAGGTTGCGGCTTTTAATAAAACTAGGCTCTACCAGGCCAGCTTTACCCTTCACCGTAGTTTCACTATTGAAAGGCAAAATTTTTAATTATCATTTTATTATTCCTACGAAGGCTGCTAAATATATTTCTGGCCTAATAATGAAAATGCGAATATTTATCATCAAAAATGGTTTTGTTGTTTTTCAAAGAATTCTCCAGCATCATTTACACAATTTTGCATGCGCTCGAATCAATTGTCGAAGCACTTTTTTCGCTCCAATTGAGACATCCCCAAAACATAGTTTGGAACGCTTCAACAGCGTCTTCTGGCGAAGAAAATCGTTGACCACGCATTTTTTTCTTGTTGTGCAGAAATAAAAAGAAGTCATTGGATGCCGAATTAGGGCTGTACGCCGGATGACCCATCAATTCAACGCTTTGGCCGGTCAAAAAGGCGCTGGTTTGAGCCGATGTGTGAATGCACAATGCTTCGTCTTCTCTTGTTTGTTTTTCGAATTTCTCTGAAGACTCCACACAAACAAATTGTGGTGTACCACTCAGAATTGACAGTCGCCACATGACCAGCTTTACCGAAGAAACAGGCGACCATTTGCTTTGAAGTGTTTCCTCACCGTACAAATTTCGTTAGATTTGGCTCGCCTTCGAAGACCCACACGGTCGATTGCTCTTTTATTTTGGGCTCATACTTATAGATCCATGATTCAGCACCTGTGGCGATATTTAAAACGTCATTTGAAGCATCGCAGTCGTTTTTTTTTCAAAATTTCTTTGCACCAATCGACACGAGTCGTTTTTTGTGCGATTGTCAAATTGTGCGGCATCCAACGAGAACAAACTTTTTTCACGGCCAGGTGTTCATGCAATATCGAACGTATCCTGGTGAAAGAAACGCCCAAGGACGCCTCTATCTCACGGTATGTCACTTGAAGATCTTGCATTATCAGTTCGCGCACGGCATTCATTTTCTCTTGCACAACGGCCGTTTTTGGACGACCTTCAAGAACTTCGTCTTTGAGCTAGCGTCGGCGACGATTGAATTCATTAAACCAGTTTTCACAGTGCTATAGGATGGTGCTTCATCGCCATACAAAGATTTAAGTTCATCGATGCACTCTTTTTGCGATAATCCACGTCGAAAATTTTGAAAAATGATCGCACGAAAATGTTCACGATTTAATTCCATTTTTTTGCCAAATTGATTTTTTCAAGTCACTGTAAACAACACAAACGATGGTCGTACGTCAAAACGTTCTGAGTATGTTTATGCTCTGTATCCTCGTACAAGGAGGGTCTTGTGAATTGCTGTACCTTATTTTAGGTTCCCTAGGGTCTATAAATCAGTAATGAGTCGCATTTTCTGAAAAGTCTTAAAAATAATTCTATATTTGAATATTGGTGAAGTTTGCTTTAATTTACTACTGGTAAGCACGTCCTTTATACGAAAAGGCGCCTTGGATCCATAATTCTTTGCCTCAAATTCAGCCAAATAATAATAAAACTACATTAAGCAATAATGTCCCTTTTTGAGAACGTTTAAGGTGCTTTTGGTGTTTGAATCCAATGGTCCCTAGTAAATCCGTAGTTTGGTTATAAATGATAAGTATATCTTATTATTATATTATATTTTCTTATACTTATATTTTCAAACTTCCAGATCCTATCTAATTTCGTTTGACCGCTATCTAACTTTTAACAGATTTTCACACTGAGAAGAAAAATAACCTTATACAAGGTTAACTTAACCATAAATAAACATGATTTGGAGTCTACGTTATAAAAGGTTAATTTGAACATTTTGTTGTTGACTGGCATTTAACAATACTAATAGTAAATTTAACTATTCAAAGTTTTTTTTTAACCATGAAAATTGTTAATTTTAAAATAATAATTGTTGTTTTTACAATGCGTTTTTGAGTTTTTTAACCATTAAAATTGTTATTATAAAAATAACTATTGTTGTTTTAACAATGCATTGTTTTTGATTAAAAATGTTAAATTAAAATTAAAATTGTTTACATTAAAATTTCATATTTAATTTACTGACACAATGCATGTTTAATTTGACAATGAAATTGTTAATATTATTACCTATAAAGATTCCCATCAAACCTTCAGAATTCGGTCAGAGTTCTGTACGACAATTGGCAAAATGTTCCAATTTCTTACCGAGTTCGTAACGAAAAACATATGAGAGGGTTGACAAAAATTCTGAACTACTTCTCTGAAAATCCTCAGACAAATCGAACAGAATCCGTAACGATTTCGGTAAGAATTCTCAATAGAGTTCAGATGTTCATAATAGTCTGATATTAGACATTGTTGGCAAATTTGGTTTACTGGGTTATTATAGAAATCTTTTTTATTGTTAAAATAACTAATTATTACAAATAATAACATTAAAAAGAGGAAACTTTTAACCACAAATATAGCTACTCTAACAGTTTTTAATATTAAATTAACCTACTAGTACGAGGGTTGCTATTTATATTTCGGGTCCTGACAATACTAGTGTTCCCAGATGCAAACTGGAACTTCCATTGGATACTTTGACATTTTTTTAGCATAACCTCACACAGAACGCTTTGTCATGGGAGGGCGAGTTATTTTGTTTACAGACTGTTGAAAAATTCATCTCAGTCAAAAAATGGAATTATCCCGTGAACATTTTCGTGCGATGATTTTTGACGATTTCCGACGCGGGTTATCGAAACAAGAGTGTTTCAACTTTTTTCGACTTTTGGCGATGAAGCACCATCACAAAGCACTGTTAATCGCTAAAACCAAGAGTTCAGTCTCGGACGCCGTTCGCTCCAGGATGAATTTCGTGAACGATGTCCAACTTCGGTCACTTTGCCAGAAACCATCGATGATGTGCGTGAACTGATTAAGCAAAACCGACATTTGACATTCCGTAAGAGGCTTCTTGTGCATTAGTATGACAAGCATCAATAAGCTATTGCTTATTGACGTGAAAAAAAACTTTGTTCTCGTTGGATCCTACATAATTTGACGAATGCTCAAAAAAAGGCTCGTATGAATTGGTGCAAAGAGATGTTGAAAATATATAACTGCGGTAGCTCAAAGGCAGTGTATAACATTGTTACAGGTGACGAATCATGGATCTATGCATATAAACCCGAAACAAAACAGCAATCGACCGTTTGGGTCTTTCAAGACGAGCCAAATCCAACAAAAGTTGTTCGTGGAAGAAGTTCATCGAATCAAACGATTGCGTGTTTTTTCGGTATAACCGGCTATGTTGCCACAGTGCCTTTAGTGGAACGTAGGACGGTTAATTCTGAGTGTTATATAGGGTGATCCATTTAGATGTATTTTTTCCATAGGGTTTTTATTAAGAGTTTACGCTTGAGTTTCGTTAAACTTTATTTTTTTCCATTTCCGTATTGTTTGCAATTTTATCATAGAAAGACTAACACTGCAACCACGTCTCCAAATTGTGCAACTGAATTATAGAAATGAGAAACGAGAAGATCCGCTGTTTTCGAACAACGGTTTATTCAGTGATGAGACCCTTTTCTGGCTCAACTGCCAGCTATTTGACCACTCAAGATGTCGAATTGATGGGCCATCCACCGTACAACCCGGATTTGGCACCCAATGACTTCTTCTTATTCCCAAGCATCAAGAAAAATGCGTGGTCAACGTTTTTCATGTTTGGGAGGTGTCTCAATCGGAGTGGAAAAAGTGCTTCGAAAATTGGTTTGTGCGCATGCAAAAGCGCATTGATCTTAAAGGAGAATATTTTGAAAAACAATAAAACCATTTCAAATGATAAATTATTGTGTTTTTATTGCCGGAACCGAAATATAAATAGCACCACCCTCGTATTACATTTTCTGTGTTTTATGTTTTTCGGTAACAAATAGTCATTGGTCTAAAAATCCGTCCCCTACATATCACTTATTAATCTAACAAGTATAAAAGGACAATGGATGAAAGTTTTTCTTTCTCTTCCATCGAAAAAAAAAAAACAAAAAAAATCCTTAACAAAACAAAGATGAAGCAGGAGTGCTACCAAAGGAAACTGAAAAAACTTATTTATTTCATCATATCCTCCCCCTACAGGCGGCCTACTAGCCGGGACCTCTAAGGAGGCAAGCGTGTGTGAAATTACAATTGGCGAACATACGAGTATGTCCTTTCTCTCTTTCATATAGGGGAACCCTTAAATGCTTTACGGCTTTTAGGCTTAAATACGCATTGGCCACGATGCTGGAATATTGCTAGTGGCCTTATTGCTGTTTGTTCTTGTTGTAGTTGCTGGATTTGTGTGCACCATCAAGTTTATTGACTTGTTGGTCCTGCGAAAATCCTTTTGCCTTTGCCGGTGTCTTTCACCTTGGGTCATATGCTTTGGCCCTGGCCCATTTTCATTGTGTGTGTGTGTGTGTTTAAGATTCGCTTAAGAAGAATTTTAATTAAGTAAATTATAAAGAGATTTCCTTGGGTAAACACCCCAAAACCTCATACCCCACAAATACACAAAGCCGAATTACTTCTAGCACTTGAAATAAAAGTACGATATGAAAAACAAAAGGACAGCAACTAGGTGAGCAGAAAGACTCTTCTAAGGGTGGATATGCCTGACAAAATCTTTAAGAGATTTATGATAATTTTTTTTCTACAGATTACCTTAAATCTGATTATGTTCGTATAAAACAATCGAAGTCCTATTTGAGTTAAGCCGTGCATATTGCGAAATAATTCCTAGAGATGAATTGGACGTCTCCTGGCAACAGTGACTTTCCAGCATAGGCAATTTGTTGGTAGGAAAAGTTGAAGCAGATTTCGGTTGTAAGTTTTTGTGTGTGCCTAAGATACCCTCAAGGTAGGCGAAAATCAGGGTATTTAATCCAGTCAAATTTGTGTGTAATAAAATCACAAAAAACGTGAGATTTTCACGCTGTGTCTAGGGTACTGTGAATATCCTGGGGTGGCCATTGCAGAAAATTAGTTGTACATGTACTTGGAAGAAAATACAAGTTATTATTCAACTCAAACTTGTGGGGGTAATTTTTTTTTTCGCAAATATTGCTTAAATTAAAGTAGCAGCAGTTGTTTAGAGTGCGAAGCCTATAAATGAAATATTTCTGTATTGAATTCCGAAGGCATACAAAAGTTCTGTTAAACCAAAAATGATGAAATCTTAAAAGAAAAATTGTAGTTTTTCCGATTGGACGGTAATAGTTTTGAAGAGATCCCTAGCTGAGCCGGAAATCCGTAAAACTTGGTCATAAATGTTTTTCCTCCTTGGCATAACGAAAGGTTTTTTTCCGAACTCTACTTAAAGATACTACAAGGTTTTCCATTAAAAACATAACAATTTCATTGATTAATTAATTACAGAATATGTAAGATAAAGAGTTCAAATTTATTCCACGTGTAGTGCAAATGTTACATTTTAAGAATGAAATTAATTTTCGGTCATATGTCCACCACGAGTGCGTGTACAGCGATATATTCATTGGACCCAATTTTCCCTACGCTTGCACACATTTCGACCGTAACGTTGATAATATCGCGTTGATTGTTGTCTCTAAGCTCGTCTAAAGTTGTAAGCTTATAAGCATAGACTCTTGGTCTTGCCAATGATGTGGCCCCATAAAAAGCAATCCAGTGGCGTTAAATCGCATGATCGATGTTGTTCATTCAAAAGGACCATTTCCTGAAATAACACTTTCGCCGAATTTGCCTTTCAGTAAATCGATTGTAAGGCGTAATGTGTGGCTAGTGGCACTGTCTTGTTGAAACCACAAATCGGCGATGTCAAACTCATCCAATTCTGGCCAAAACTAATTTTCTAACATGGCACGATAGCGCTCTCCATTGGCTGTAACATAACGATTATTTTTATCGATCAAAAAAATACGGCCCAATCACACCTCCGGTACGAAAACCATACCAAACAGTATTTTTTGAGGATGCAATTGCGACTCTTAAAGCAAATGTGAGTTTGTTGCCGTTCAATAATGCATTTTTTGATTATTGACAAAACCACTTAGCCAGAAATGATCTTCATCGCTGAAGATAATTTTTCGATGAAATTCTGGATTTCGTGAAACTTTGCCAGATCCAAATCGGAGAAATTTCGGCATTTCGAATGATCGAGTGGCTTTAGTTCTTGAGTCAGTTTGATCTTATTAGGATGAAGGCTAAGAACTTTTCGCAATATACGCCACAGTGTCTTTTGCGAGATGCCCAATTCCTGAGAACGACGTGGAATCGACTGATTTGACACATTTTGAACGGATACACTTACGGCTGCGATATTTTCGTCGCTTCGAGCGGTACGGCGTCGGAGCATCCAAAAGTGAAAATATGAATTCAAATTTATCCACTATAGCAAGCACAGTCTGTCGGGTGGGACGATTATTACGGCCAAAAATTGGAGTAAGAGCTCTAAAAGTTGCGACCACCGACTCAAAATTTCTGTAGTAATTTTAAATAATTTAAAGGTTGCTCGTAACTGAACTTTACCATGATGAAAATGTTGACTTTGACCAACGTTTTGACACTGAAAGAGCATTAAAAATGTTTGAGGGTGCATTGCGTATTTGCTCAACGCTGGAGTGTATAAGTTTATAAGTATACGATTCGGCTCGACCAAACATAAAGAATTTTTTTCTTTTTAATTTTCGGCTGACCCATTGCATATGGGTTCCTTAATTTAAGCAAATTTATTCGTGAAGCCTGTGCGGACTATTAGTAAGAATTATGCTTGAAAACTGCCAGAAAGTGTGACAAATTTCACTCCTCTAGATCAAAACCAATGAGCAAGGGGACTTTAAATAAGAGAATTGTTAAATATGCCGTTTTTATTACCTTTTCCACGACTGTGGGTATAAACATTTAACTTGACCAAATGACTTTTTATAATTTTTAATTACTTTCCGGAGAAAGTAATTATAATAAGAAAATCCTAAAAAAAGCCCTTTGATTTATATTGCATTTTCTTTCTGAAAAGAGAAAGAAGAAAGGGAGACAAATCCCCGAATATTCAGGGCTGCCATAGAAACCAATGTTGTCACTATTGATTTTGAAAACGATAAGAAAAAATGCTTCGGTGTCATGAAAACCAATGTTAACGGTTTTATCAGCAACAGCTGATTCGAACATTGGTTTTATTTACATTCGAAATGGACAAAACCAACTTGGTTTCATGACACCAAATGAAAACAACATTGGCAAACGACAATTAGCAAAACCGACATGGTTTCTTCTATGACAGCTCTGATTTCTTTACTCCACTAATAGATGGCTGCTATACTAAGTGGTTAGGCTTCGTTAAATAAAAATGGATAGCAAGACCGCAGAAGTTAAGTAAACTGTTAACAAGAAGTGCCTTTTTTTCGTGTCGAAAGGAAATGTTTAGAAAACTAGACTTTTGAATGATTCGTTCGAGCATTTCGACTGGTATGGCTTTAACGACACGCGTAATGTTGCCTTCCAAAACCTGAATCGTAGCTGGTTTATCAGCGTAGACTTTGGACTTTACGTAGCCCCAAAGAAAAATGTCTAAAGGTGCGATATCACTCGATCTAGACGGCCAACTCACCTGTCCATAACGTGAAATTAGCTGCTTTTCGAAATTACATCTTAACAGATCCATTGTTTGAGCAGCTGTATGGCAAGTTGCACCGTCCTGTTGATACCAAGTGTCGTCAAGATTACGGGCTTCAATTACAGGTAGCAAAGAGTCCGATATCATGGCGCGATAGCGAGCACCATTCACGGTTACGTGTCGGCCTTTATTCTTGAAAAAGTATGGACCGATGATTTCATCAGCCTATAAATCGCACCAAACCGTGGTTTACTCTAGGTATAATGGCAACTCTTGAACCTCTTCCTGTTGCTATCCAGCCCAAATGCGGTAATTTTTTGTATTGACTTTGACGTTGAGCCAGAACTGGTCCTCATAACTGAACAAACTTTTGGTCGAAAACAACGAATCTTCCCGTTTCTCACCGAACGCTCATTTCCATAATACGAGTACAGTTGCCAACATTTGAAGGTAATTATTTTCGTATGTTAAGCTCGTTTGCTTTGTTTCGGTCTGTTGCTTTTACACATTGAACAGGGATTAACCGGCTCAAGACCTCTTGCTACTACATTTAAACAGAAGACAAGTTTTTAACAAAATGGTAAAGTGACATTGATTTTCGTGGCTGCACACTGCTTTTACGTATCATGATTTCGGGTCCGTGACAACCCTCTTCAGAAAGCTTTGCTGCAATTGTTGAAAGTAAAACCGAATCCTATAAGGCCAGGCTCTCCCCAAACGAATGAGAACTACTGTTGTTTTCTTCACACAATTGCCCACAAAAATATAACTCACTCTTGCCACCTCTAAGGAGACTCCACATCGAGAGCCATCAATAGATTTCTTTTACAACAACGTGTGCGTGTGTGTTGTTATTTTCAGAAAGTAAATGCTATAAAATGTCCTTTAAAATTTCCAATAAAGATTCAACACTTGATTTTAATTTTTTAAATATTTGTTCTGTTCAGAAAAAATACCTCGAGATGGATCACCCTATATAAGAAAAATAATAAAACAAATTTTTTTGGTAGCCATTTAATTACTTAGCCTACATAACTATCGGGGTAAGGCTCTCTCCAGGCTTAGTGCCTAAAAGGCTGCAACAAATTATTTTTCTAAGAAAGAGTTGTTAGATTATAGCACTGTTACTATATACATGCCTAATAAATAACTTAACTATTGCGGTTTTGCTTCCCAGTCTAATATATCGAGACATAACCTATAACCCCACTATTATAGGCTTAAGTGAAAAATATTTTTTCAAATATTTACCCCAGTGTGTTTTACCTCGCCTTCCTACTATCTACTTTATAGCACCTCCTGTGGTTTAGATTTAAAAGAGGATAACCCATTTTAGCCTGTTTTAAAGTTTTTAAGAATAAGTTTATAATTTTAATATAATAATAAAAAATAACTAAATCTTTTAATTGACTACATATCCTTTTTTAACACCATTTAAAGTTTAACGTCTACCGGGTGACATGCTTTCTAAACTGTTTGGGGTCAATTTGCTAAACAGCCCTACTAAACACCTCTTTAAATTAAAGGCATAAAAGCCTGCTTATTGCCGACGAATTTATAAACATTTTGCTTTTTTCCTGTTTGGCACATCAGGTGTTTTCCTGCCAGCCTGCCTTGCCTGCCTGCCTTGCCTGCTTATCAATGGGGCGACATGGTGATAATTTCCCAAAGACCTCAACACAAAGGATCACCGTTGACAACATGAAATTAAACACACAATAACAAAAGCAAACAGAAGAAAAGAGGAAAAAAGAAGAAGAAACAAAAACAGAAATCTGCATACATTAACACTTTCCCGACTTTGTCGAACGGCAAACGCTCGCACATCAAACGGCCCAAGTTGGATTTTGTGCTGAGCCTCATTTGGAAAATATAGGGTAGTAGAATAGCCAAACAAATCCTGCGTCTTCTCAGAATGAGATCGTTGTTGGGGGCTGCTTCTTTTTATTGTGTATTTTTGTGAAACAGGAAAATCCAAACCCAAGCAAGAACCCTTTAAATGGAAATCTTGAAAAACAAAAAAATGCTCTTAGAGAACACAACTTTTAGCGAGATGTGCTGGCTGGTGTCATTGTGTGTGTGTAGATTTCTTTTGTGTAGTGCGTAAAAAATATGTGTTTTGTCATTGTGTGAGTGCTAAGCCGGCTCTAAACGACCATGTGTATGTGTGCGTGCGTTTGCGTTGGTGGTGAGTAGACTTGTCAGCGCCTATAACAAACATTTCCGGTGTTAAAGGAAAATCCTTTCGTTCGCTTGATTTGGCTACAAAAAGAAATAAACCTCAGCCATTGTCGTTGTTGTGCCCCACTTTCCCTGCCGCAAAGCTCTGCCTCGGCTTCGTTGTTACGAGTTTTCTGTTGTTCGTAGTAACACGCTTCATCGGTTTGGGGGTATTTTCCATCCTGCCAACCTCTACTCTCCTTACACATCCACCCGCTTGTATGATTTCACTCATTTAAAAGTGTTTTTTCATGCTTTTTTTCTTTATTTGTTGTTGTTGGGGCTATAAAAGAGACTCTACTGGCTGACTATGGCTCTATCTATTCTATTGTAACTGCAAATATAATGTTTGATCTGGTTTTTCCTTCTGCCACCCAAGCGAACGCTCGCCCGCCCTTATGCTCCAACCACTCGTTCGTCTTTCAAATTTGGCTGTTCTTTGGATGAAATGATGGTGTATGGGTGTGTATGCGTGTGTGTGTGATTTTGGCTGTTTGGTTTTTATTTTTGGAACAGATTTATATATTATTGGGTTTTTATGTAAAACATTGTATTTTATTGTGTTTTCTAGGATTTTGGCGCCTAAAGGGCTGCTACAAAAAATAGCAAATATCGAACTTTTTTTTGCTCTCTCTCTCTGGGTTTCATAGTATGGCCATTAACATTGGCAAACGTAGCAAGGCCTTGTTGGGGAAGGCCTTCTATCTGACTTATTTTAATATCAAAAATGGTTTACTTTCAAAGCAGGGGCAGCGCAGGCAGTCAATCTTACTGCTAATGTGCTTGTATGGGTGAACGGCTGTATTATCTCCCACACTGCACAGATCGTATGTGATCTAGAATTTTTTCAATAGGAAACTATAAAAAGAAATCAAAATCATTTTCTAAAAAATAAAGTTGAAAAGTTACTATTTGTGGTTTCTTAAGCTGCAATACCTCAAATCGGAAGAAAAACATGGGGGAAAAATTGACAGATATGGTACAATTTTTTAGGACATGTGCAGTGGTCGCTCGTAACGCTCCCTGCGAAATTTGGTAGGACCTTCAAAATCCCATTAAGGACCAAGGGGAACTCTCTCTCTCGAAACCAGTGAGCTGTGCACGTTTCATTTCCTACACTCATTGACCGGGACCTACTATTTAACTTCGGTTCCAAACGGCTTATGCATTTTTTTAGCCGTTTTTATATGGATTAGTTATAAATCTCTTACTCGTAGAGTTTCCGGCATTTCGGAGGTGGGCACCCGCCGCTGAAAATTTTTTTAGATGTTGCTACCCAGGCCTAAACCTGGCCTTTACTGGCATGATAACCGTGCACACCTCCATCACTCAAATTTGGTAGGGTCCGGGTGAAAAATGTACTTTAAAGCAGCAGATTCTGAAATCAGGTCCTTCCCGATTTCAGAATCTGCAGCTTTAAAGTACATTTTTCACCCGGACCCTACCAAATTTGAGTGATGGAGGTGTGTACGGTTATCATGCCAGTAAAGGCCAGGTTTAGGCCTGGCCTTTACTGGCATCCCCTGTGGGGACCATACGAAAATATGGACCTATGTGGTCTTGGTTAACCACAGTTAATTAATGCCCACTTTTTACGTATCATGCTAAATTTTGGCCGAAAGGTTGTAATTTATGGTTTCTAGAACTGCAGGACCTCAAGTCGGGAGGAACCTTTGTAACGCGCTTTCCATTTCGAGGTTCCCTACTTTTTTAAAGAAAAAAACACAGAAAATTCAACTTGAATGGGGAATGTTTATTATCATTTGAACATTTTTAGCATTTATATAAAAATGTTGGCCGCGGCATATATAAACTGTTGGCCGCGGCTACGTCTCAGATGGTCCATCCGTTGAGTCCAATATTAGATGACTTGTTTGAGATTTCGACTGGTAACTGGCGAATGACACGCGTGATGTTTTGCTCCAAGGCCTGAATCGAAGCTGGTTTGTCCACATATCCCCACAGGAAAAAGTATAATGGTGTGATATCACACGATCTTGGTGGCCAATCGACCGGCCCATAACATGAAATTATCTGCTCACCGAAGTGTTCTCTCAATAAATCCGTTGATTGATGCGATGTGTGGGAAGTGGTGCCGTCTTGTTGAAACCAAATGTCGCCGAGACCACGAGCTACAATTTCATTCATCAAATAGTCGGTAATCATGGAACGATAACGGTCGCCATTGACGGTTACGTTCTCACCGGCATCATTTTTGAAGAAATATGGAGCGATGATTCCACCGGCCCACAAACCACACCAAACCGTTGTTTTTTCTTGATGAAGTGGCAGCTCTTGAACCTCTTCTGGTTGCTCTTCGTCATAAATGCGGCAATTTTGCTTGTTTACGTACCCAGAAATAGGCCCTTGTCTCGAAAACGCACGAAACACATTTCTCACAGAACGTGAATTTTCGTAATAAAGTTGAACGATTTGTAAACGTTGTTTAGGCGTAAGTATGGAAAGCATGATGAAATGCCAAACAATACTAAACAAAAATAACATGACAGCAAGACACGACTCACACGTGATCTGTCAAAAAAAGGCTATTGAAAAAAGTATCTCTACTTGGATCACCCATTA